>JAJKFI010000030.1:11003934-11029446 GCA_029204185.1 Lerista edwardsae
AGAGAGAGAGAGAGAGAGAGAGAGAGAGAGAGAGAGAGAGAGAGAGAGAGAGAGAGATTCTGGTCCGATGCCAATGTTTAACTGTACCGCATGGGATTACTGTACACAGAGGGCACTTCATTGAGGGGCTCATTCCATTTCCAAAAAGAATAATAATATTATTTCTCCAGTCCTAAGTCAAACACTAACATTTGTCCCAAGTAGTGGAGGTGGTTGTTCACCAAAAAGAAAAGTCCAGAAAGTGTATATTTTCTTAATCATATAATTGGTTCCTTTGATTCCAAGGTGCCAAAGAGGAGTGGTATGAGAGAGAGAGAGAGAGAGAGAGAGAGAGAGAGAGAGAGAGACGGTTTTCTCAAGTCAGATAGTACAGTTTTGTGGTATGCTGATGAGCAATGACTGAACCCTGGCTTCATTGGAACTGAGCTCTGTTAAAAAAAGGAAAATAACACATTTTTTCCAAGTGCAGGTCAAAAATTTGGACCCTAGCACATGCTTAGTGACATAATCAGAGACATGAGATGCCCCCCATTGGTGTTTTGAGTTCTGTCATTAGCATCAATTCTGAGGACTCCGGTTGGCCTGGGCAGATGGGCTCTTGGCCTGTGTCTGACCTGGCCAACCTCTGCTGTCCCCTCGACTGTGAGCACAATCCTAACTGGGAGTTAGGCCGGCACAGTTAGGCCAGCAAAGTTTGGCCAGCACAAGAGACATACAAAATTATGCATGGGATGGATAAAGTGGATAGAGGGAGATTCTTTTCCCTCTCTCACAGCACCAGAACCAGGAAACAGCCACTAAAATTGAGTGTTGGGAGAGTGAGAACAGAGAAAAGGAAATACATTTTTACCCAGCAGGTAATTAATCTGTGGGACTCCTTGCAACAGGAGGTGTGATGGCATCTGCCTGTAAAAGGGGACTGGTCAAATTTCTGGAGGAAATGTCCATCACAGGCTACAGGCCATGCTGGTTAGTGCAACCTCCTTGTTTTAGAGGTAGGCGACCTCAGAGTGCTGGATGCAGGGGAGTGGCAATGAGATGCACATATCTAGTTGTCTTGTGTGCTCCCTGAGGCATCTGGTGGGCCACTGCGGGATGCAGGAAGCTGGACTAGATGGGCCTTTGGCCTGATCCAGTGGGGCTCTTCTTATGTTATTATGACACCATTAAGTATGCTTGGATCACTCTCAGAGTCAGAGAGGCCAGCACACAGACGTGCGCCATCCTCCCTGACTCTAAGAGTGGTCCAAACGCGCTTTACGGTGTCCCTCGTGCCAGCCAAATTTTGCTGGCCTAACTGTGCCAGCCTAACTCCAAGTTAGGACTGTGCTCTGGGAGAGTGCACATGGCCACCATATGACCAGGGTTCACCTCCAGTCACCATGTACCAGATAATCATATATGAGGATTCCCACAGAGATTAGTATTGCTTTTTTCATGCTAAATATTTTGAGAGCAGTGTTAAACATTTAACTAAAATCATGAAAATGTTTATCCTCTCCTCTCCAATGTCCTTTCAGAGTTCCAGAGTGCAATCCTAAACTGGATTTAGGCTGGCATAAACTAAGCCAGCAAAGTTTGGCCAGCACAAGGGACACCATGAAGCGTTTTTGGACTACTCTCGGAGTCAGGGAGGATGGCGCATGTCTGTGTGCTGGCCTCTGACTCCGAGAGTGGTCCAAACATACTTCATAGTGTCCCTTGTGCTAGCCAAACTTTGCTGGTTTAGCTTATGCCGGCCTAACTCAGTTTAGGATTGCGCCCCCAGTCATTAATGTTCTGTGGTACTAAGCAGGAAATACTAGGAAATGGGCTTCGTGCTATGAAAAACATGGAAACAGGTGTGCATGGAAACAGTTCATCATCATGATATGTTCATCATCGTGAACATATTCGTGCAGAGGGGCAATGCCAAGCCTTTTGGAAAGGCAAATGCTGGCCTAGATCAAAACGTTGACCAATGTGTTGGTATAACACACATATTGGGAGAATATACCTGGGGGTATTCTTTGTGCCAGCAAGCCCACAAACACCTGCTGGAAGAGGGAAGCCCGTGCGGGGGTTGGAGGGAGGCAGGGAGGGGGCTGAACAGGGGAGGGTTGGGTGGAATGGGCTGGTGATAGGTAGGATCAATAGTAGATCTGGTCTTGGAGCAGGTGGGATTGGCGGCTTTGTGATGCTTATATCTTCAAGGATTTTCTTCCTTGCCCCTTGTATACTTGCATATCACATGCTTCAGGAAGCAACATGTCTCTGTGTTCTTAAAATGACTGGTGAAAAATACTGGGTTCGTTGCAGACTCAAGGCACACAAGGCAGGTGCAGTTAAGCATTTTATTATACAGCAACAACAACAACTCTGATCACAGGCAACAGGCCTAACCAAGAAGGTTAGATTAACAGCAGAGGACATTATATTATTTTCTTGAAGCCATGGGTAAACAAATATGGCTGACTCAGATCTTTCCCGCCAAGGAGGAGGATTGCCGCGAATTCACGAATAAAAATCTCCCTGCACACGTGTAAAAGTTAATCTCAACGTCTTTAATCATGCCTGCGTGTTCTGCATACGGGTGTGTGAATTGCTGTACGAAAAATGGGACTTAATTTCCACGGAAAGATTCATGTATTCTCATTACATCGGTTCAATAAAACTACAGTTCACTGAAATAGTGCATTATTTTTGAAGCTGTGTAATTTCTTGTTGTTCCTAGCAGTCTTATTCACCATTTTCTGACACCCACTGTTAATGGTCTAGAAGGTAAAAAAAAATATATTTCCCCCCTCCTTTTTTCCCCCTTCCCGTTTACACATTTTTTCCCACCTTCCATTTTCTACTGTAATATTTTCGAAATTCTGAACATTAACAGAATTTGTTTTTTTTGGGGGGGGGTGAGTGTAGAAGTTAAAAAAAATACTCTTAATAGTCTAGAAGTAAAAAAGAATTACTCTCATATTGACAACTACTTGTGTTATGAAGAGATTTTAATGTACTTTTCCTACTGTAATACTTAAGAAATTCTGAACATTAACAGACTTTTTTTTTATGGGGCATGGCCGTTTTATTTTTGGTTGTGTAGATTTCAAAAAATAAGTCTGTCAAAACAGTGCAATCCGAGTTTAAATAGACAGCAAGTAGCATTTCGTCCGGTATGTTCAGTAATATAATTACGCGGAATTAAACCTTGGAATTGCATATTAACTCATAATATGGTTACCACTGATGTTTCTACACGATCACACGTTGTTATTTTCATAAGTTTTTATTTCAGGAGTAAACGATTCAGTCCTAAAGAGTACCAGAAAAGCAATCCGAAATGCTTGGAATAAGGATTGTTTTGAGTACGCCAACATGGCTGCTAAGCCCGCCCCCTGGCCTCAACCTGCTTGTATTAATTCTTAAGGGATGTCCTCTCCTGTTAATCTAACCTTTTTGGGCCTAACTAACTGCAGGATTCATCTAGCTCCTGATTGGAGGGGTGATTAACTCCACCCTCCAGTCCTCTAGCTGAGTTTTAACCCTCGCTATCCTCCTACCTACATAACAACTGGTTTGGGGGTAAGTGGTCAAGAATAAAATGGGAGACCTCGACGGTGTAACCCGAAGTTGAGAATGTGCAGGAGAATCATGATTTATGCATGAAAGCAGCAGGCTGGTGGGAGAATCCTGGGAGGGTTTGCCAAGCAATGGGTCTGATGCTAGACATGCAGGAGGAGGAGGTTGGGTGTACAATTTAAATAGTGGAAGCTTATCCTTGGTTCATTGATCAGGATGTATTCTGCGCCCTTCCCTGCCATTCTTAATTGCGAGAGAGAACTTTCAGATATCCAGAGAAGAAATCCTTAGCAGGCCAAGCCAGCTGCCCATTTTTGTTAGGTAAATGGCTGCAAGGCCGGCCTTAAGTCAATGTGACCAATATCGTCACATTGGGCTCCACGCTTTGGGGCGCCCAGCACCAGCACAGCGAGCAGATCACCTGCTACTGCAGCCTGTATCACTATGAACTGTAAGTCAGTGGGACAAGCAGCGCAGCTTTACCTTGGGCCCTCTCACCTGGCCTTAAATGCCTCCCACCTCAAATGCCAAAATGGGCCTCCTGGAAGCAGTTGGGGGTGACGCCATCATGCCAACAACAACTGTTTCCAGTTGCTGCACTTTGCACGTGGCACCACAAGCACTCCTCTTGATGAGTGGGGGCCCCACGGGGAGGGTGGGGGGGCCCACAGGAATGCTTCACATTGGGCCCCGCCCAGTGGTGTCATTCAAATGATTTAGGAACAGGAACTCACTTTTGATTGGCACTTGTCAGGAACCCGGAACCAGCCACGGAGCCCGTTAGGATCCAGAACGCCCGTTCTGGTCCGTTCCCCCTGAATGACATCACTGCCGTTCCCCTGAATGACAATTCCACTGCCCTAGGAATCCGGAGTCGCTCCCTTTAACCCTCTGAGTGCCAGCCAACCAAGTAGAAAAGCTCTTTGCAGAGGAATTGGGAGGGGGGAGGAGGGAGAGTGAAGTGGGCGGAGTCAGCCCTAATTTTAACTAGTGGAACTGAACTCCCCCGCATTCCCCCTGCATGACATCACTGGCCCCTCCCCTCCTAGAGCCTGGCCTGAATGGCTGTTTCACCAAGCCAAGATGGCTGGAATCCATCTGAGTACCTCTAAAACTGCAGCCCATGCACCATGGAATTCTCAGACACTTAACTGGCCAGTCGGGTAAGTGTAATGCAAGATAGATGTGGAGTGGAGCCTTCAATGGAAACACGAATACAGTGTGTTAAGGCAGGGGCCAAACCTAGTAACGCTTTAATTGCTTTAAAGCTCTCAGCCTGCCTTCTTTCTCCCTTGTTTTTGACCACCATCAAAGCACCATTCCTCCAAGGCCCAAAGGTCACCATGCAGTTACTCTTTGTGTGTTGAAGAGCAGAGCAGTGGTGGCAGGAGGATAAAGGTGACAGTGGGGAGGACCACCCCATTCTCCCAAGGCCAAGATTATAGGGAAGGGTGAAACTCTCCCTCCTCCGTACTTCGCATACACCACGACTGCTGCTTCCCTCACGGCAGAAAATGGGGAGGGGAAGTGGCAGGGAAGGGTAGGTGCCACTGAACTCAAAGTGTGGCTCAGG
Source organism: Lerista edwardsae (assembly GCA_029204185.1). Lineage (NCBI taxonomy): Eukaryota > Metazoa > Chordata > Lepidosauria > Squamata > Scincidae > Lerista > Lerista edwardsae. The sequence goes on from JAJKFI010000030.1 coordinate 11,009,063, forward strand.
GGTGAACTCTGGGTCTTTCGACATTGGCATCTTGCCTGGGGAAAACTTTTGCAGTCCCCAATTCCTTCTTCAAACACAAGGCTGGAAAAATGTATTGGTGTCTGTAGCAGTAATGTCAATGAAGAGGCAACCTGGGGTGGGGGAGGGGATATCGAGGCCAGGAAGGGGACAACACTGGGGACAGCAGCACCTCTAATATCCCCTCCTCCTGCCCAGCCTTGATCCACCTTTATGGGTCCTCTTGGATTTGCAGGTCTGAGTCGCAGTTGTGGACCTGGCCAATTCTCCACCCCGGGGCCGGACCCGCATCTTCCTGCCCCCAGTGCCTCCCCTGCCACGTCCCCCACCATGCGTTCGGATGGCTCCGCCCCTGTCACGTCCCATGCCACTGAACTCAAAACAATTTTTTTTAAAAAACCTCACTTGAAAATTACAAAACGGATATAGCAAGAGTAAGATCTGCAGCTTCCAAGATGGCTGCTCTCAGCTTTCTGTGACCCACCTGACATGAGGTCATGACCCACTAAGTGGGTCCCAACCCACAGTTTGAGAAACAGTGCTTTATGTGAATTCCTATGGCACTAAAGCGTAAGTATTTACAAAGCGTCCTCACCTGGAGTCATTATTGCATAAGTGGTCTTTCTGCTAGGATGCATTTTTCCCTATTAAATCCTACCCAGTGCTGAAATAGCACAGCCGGCCAGCAAGCACCATATCCAGTGCTGGGTAGGTGGAGGCTGGACCCCCCCCCCAGTGGCAAGGGAGCATGCTAAAGAGCAGGTGCAAATTCAAGGAGACCGCACAGACTGAAATGTAGCCGTACGGCCACCTCCCAAGCCCGCCCACATCCTGCCCAAGTCCTGCTCCTGCCTCCTTCCCTCCCACCAATCCCCGCACCGCTTCTGCGTGGAGCCTTCCTCGTGCCGACTGGCTTCGGTCAGCACAAGAAAGGCTCAGCACAGTCGCAGCAAGGCCGCCACTACCTGCAGCGCCGGTCCTGCTGCTCTAGCGCCAACGCAGGGCTGCCGATCGGCGCTCCCGTGTCAGTGCTAGAGGAGTCGTGCCGACGCTATGACGTAACGTCAGCACGATGGGCAGAGCAGGATTGTGCTGCCCATCAAAATTCCTCATTTAGGATCGCTTTCTACAAGTCCTGTCATTTATAGAGTTGACCCTTCCTTGTTCATTCACACTTTGGGCTCAAAACCCTAAATACAAAAACAAATTTAACTAAAGATTGCCAGTCTTCCTAATTGTACTGGAAACGCTGATTATCGCTCCATTTGTCCTTAGGCTGTTTTCATCGTTGCAATACCACTGCATTGCCTACAGGACAAAGATAGCTCAGTGGGATTCCTTCGTATGTATATTTAACCAACAGATGGCCCTACCATACATCACATATATAGCACAAGTGACATTTGAAACCCAGAATGCATTCTCTTCACATGATGCAGTTCCCGCCGAGAATTCAACGGACCTGCTAAAAGGGACACATAGCATAATACTGCATCAATATTTTATTAAACCATCTATATGGTTTTAATTAAAATGGCCAAATCAATATAGCTGTTCTTTTCTTGTAAGATAGGATAATCAACTAGATTGTACATTTCCTTGTACTCATTGTTTTCGGCTCCAACAAATGTATGGGGCATTGTGTCTTTTAGGGTAAATTATTGTTGGAGCAGTAAGCTCTTGAAAATGAATTTACACGTGGAAGTCTGAAACCAGTCTAGAAGGTCTGCATAAAGGGAAGTACTTGGAGAAGACAGGGGTAGTAGCATCCAGTAGTTAGGGCTCACACACTCTTGTGTTTTTCCTTTTTATTAGCATGCCAGCTGGATGGGGGAGGAAACTGGTAGTTCTAGGTCTTGCCACTATCCCAGGCCACATACCAGGCCAAGGAGGGACATCTGGGGGAAAAGGTATTTTTCCCCCAGAAGAGCACAGAACTCCGGGGGCTCTTATTTAACATCAAAACCATGGTAGCATCGGCAAATGATCGGATATGATAATCCACTGACAGCATAATCCTAACCTGGAGTTAGGCCAGCACAGTTAGGCCAGCAAAGTTTGGCTGGCACAATGGCCAACCCTAAAGTATGTTTGGACCTCTCTTGGAGCACATCTGTGTGCTGGTCTCCCTGACTCTGAGAGTGGTCCAAACACACATTACCATGGCCCTTGTGCTGGCCAAACTTTGCTGGCCTAACTCCAGGTTAGGATCATGCTCTGAATAACTAAACATAGACTAGGCAAGCACGGAATAAAAATAAATTTAAAATCTAAAAAGAAATGAAACCAAAGGGGGAAGAAAAAGTACAAGAAAGCTGATGGAAAATGCCTGGGCTTGACTGGATAGGTCCACAGAGAAAGCTTGACCATAGTAATACAATAATCGGTAATATCCAGCAGAAGGAACCGAGATGCTACTTAACAGCAAAGTACACAAACACCCAACCTAAAGTGAAACTGGAGATATTTGCAGGTTGGCTTAGACTTGAAAAACAGCAAATAAAACAAAACTAATTTCCTGAACAGGTCTAAATTGAAATATGGTCCCTGTTGCTCTTACATTTTCCCAGGGATTCCAATCCCTCCTGTTATTGGTCCCAGCACCTGGAGGGGCCCCCACTGAGGAAGAAAACCCTCTCTTAAAAATTCAAACTGCTAACACTCACAAAAGGAATGTAGCAAGAGTAAGGTCTGCAGCTTGCAAGATGGCTACTCCCAGCTTTCCATGACCCACCTGACATCAGGTCACAACCCATCAAGTGGGCCCCCTGTTCCATCAAATCCCATCCTGCAACAGAGAACTTAAAGTTAGGTTCCACCAAATTCCCTGCCGGGCCTCCCCAAGGACCTCAATGCCCACATTAGGCTAACTAGTTTCCCCACAGAGCAGCCTCAGAGATAGGCAAGAGGGAGGGGGCAGTCACCCAGTGGGCCTCCTCTCTTTCAGCAGCTTTTGTTTGGGATCACTGGCTGGTCAGCCTCCTCCAGACTGGCTTTGCTCAAAATACCCCACCACCAATCAATAGGCAGTCAGCTTGTCCCAGCTACAACTGCCTCCTCCCTTTGGTAGCTCCAGGGACATGGCAGCCAAACAACTGTTGCCCACAGTCGTTCCCCACAATGAGCTTACTTTAGGCAGTCCTTCCTCTAGCCAGTCTTTCAGCCAGTCCTTCCTTCAGGCTATCCCGCAGGCAGGCAGGCAGTCCATCCAGCACACAGCCAGCAGTCCAGCCATCCAGCACCTGGTGCCCTCCTCCAGGACATTCCCAGGTCCCCTCCCAGATTCCTTTCTCCCTCTGCTGCCTCCAGCTTTATACTATGGGTGTATATCCCAATCAATCAGTGGGCAGGCTTTAATTCATCAGCCACGCCCATCTGCATCTGTGTGAGGCTTGCAAATACCTTCTGGGATTAACCCTATAATCCCTGGTTTATCTGGGACAAGGGGCCTTTGCTGATACCACTCCCTATCTTTGGGGTGGCTCCTGCCTTTTTCAATACACCCCCCAACCCTCAGTTTGAATAACACTGATATAAGCCATGCCTTCTGATATTGCCATGTCATATTGAAGATTCAGAAGGCCTCGCCTATTGCATTCATTGTTCTGCAATGAAGCAACACCAGTGTTTTACACCATACAGGGGGGCCCCATGTTGTCTGTGGGGTTGGCACCCATGGATTTTACTATCTGCGGGTGCCGAACCACCGCCACCACCCACAGGCAGAACCTGCAGAGCATTTTAAGCTGCCAAAAATTAGAGGTTCCTCTTTAAAATGCTCTGGAAGCCCACAAAGGCTGCGGATGGATGTGTGAAGCCTACCTGGGCTTCAGAAAACCTCTGGAGGTGAGCAGAACACTGTTCTGGTCACATTCAAAGGGTCCCCAAAATCTGTGGATTCCAACAACCATGGATTTCTGTATCCATGGGAATTCTGGGATGGAATGCGGGCCTGCTGTACTCTGTGAGCATGGAAGTACACATAGTTCTATTCACACTTCCTTATTCAGTGAGGAGTTCAGTGAGGAGTTCACTCCTTGTTCAGTGAGGAGGCAATGGGATTGTCCCTCCAACCTCACCTCCTGATGTCCGCATGTGCAGTTCAAGATCTCATGTTCAAAATGTCTGAAAGGGAAACCTACTTGCATGCTGCTAGTTGAAGACACAGGCATCAGGGTGAGTTCCACTTCTCCCCTCTACCTGTTCACAGAACTAATGGGACCAGTGACGGGATCTGGGAATGAGGAAGCGGAATGCTGGGCGGGACTTACTCGTGATTGGCTGCCCGTCCATTCCGTTCCGCGGCTGCCCTGGCCGCGGCTGCCCTGGCCTCGGCGGGGCACCTGCTCACCAGGGGGGACAGGTGGGGAGTGCGCCAGGTGCCTGGGCAAGCAGCGGTGGGGCGCGCCAACCGGGGGCAGCCCCCCTGAGGCCAGGACAGGCGGTGAAACGGACGGGCTGCCAATCACGCGTAAGTCCCGCCCAGCGTTCCGCGTCCTCATTCCCAGATCCCATCACTGAATGGGACGTATAGTCAGAAAAAGGTTAAAGTGGGCACCCTTTCCCGACAGACGTATGTCAATGAACTTGCCTCTGAACACATACATGCAAACACAGTTGACAGCACCCGTGCCAAGGAGCCTGTCACAACAAAATAGGGAATTCAGACTAAAAAGAGAAACAGCAGATGGTATTTCAATGAAGTCAATCACCAGGACAGATGCTCTTCAATAGTGGGGATCATACAATTCACAGCTTCGAAGATAGCAATGTAATTTTTAATTATAAGTAGGCAATGGGTAGGATAAGTAGGCAATGGGTAGGATACAAACTGTAATAGATGGTACTTCTCACACATCCGTGTTTCAGGCTCACCCTTTCTGCAGCAGTCCCCCCTGCACATATCTCTAGGAAGCTTTATTCCTGAACCCTCCAGAGCAATATTCCATTAGGAGTGCAATCCGTATACTAAGTCGGTCTAGTAAGGCCAACATAGCAGGGCTATATCCTAAAGCGCATTAGGAGGCGGCAGCAGCAACGTGCAGGACAAGGGGAGATTTTCCCCTTGCACCCGCATAAGCCCTGGTTGCCCCTACGGGCCTGCTTAGATCCGCACCTGCTGCTTTGCAGGCGCAGAGGAACATGTGCGGGAGCGGCCCAATTCAGGGCCGCCATGGCCGGGGACGGGTGTTAGGATTTGGCACTACGGCCGTCCTGTGTCACAACCACCGTCTCCGCCCACTGCGCCGCCCAGTTACGCCTCCGGAACGCCTCTGGAACGCCCTCATGGCAGCCCTGTGCCAACCGAGCACCAGCACAAGACCGGCACAAGACCGGCACTGCCAACGGTTGTAGCAGCGCCCGAGCATCGGCACTGCTGCTTGCGCCGGTCCAGTGCCATAGCTCCGATGCGGACGCGCTTTACGGCCCGTTTGCGACAGCATTCGGCTGGCGCAATGGGGGTATGGGATTGTGCTGTACGTATGAGAGGGGCTGCCACCAGAATGAAATAGCACTGCCCTTCCCATGCATGCATAGAAGTGCTTTCTGCTCATGCACAGGGTTCCAGTTGGACCAGTATAAAAAAGCATTAATTCCTTGCAAATGTGTTACAAGTGGACCAATCATGATCCTGGCCCATGTGCTGTCTGGGGCCAGGACCACAGAGTGCCACACATGCACACCCTAAGGAGACTGCTGCCCCAACTCACCAGGAGCATCTGGGTTTTGCGCTGCATCCTTCAACCCTCTGAAAACACTCTGAAGCTCTGGAGGACCTTTAAACATTACTTACAGTTTTTGTTGGACAACCAGAAGTAATGTTTAATGGCCCTCCGGAGGACTCAAAACGCTTTCAGAGGGCTGGAGGACGCTGTGTGTGGCCTGCCAGCCCTTGCAAAGGCTCGGAGAATGGATAACAGCTCGGCGGTGGCAGCTCGGCGGCAGGAGCCACCTCTACAGGCCCGCTGCTCGGGGTCATGTGGTCCCCCAGACCCTCCCCCAGTGACACCACTGAAGTGGGCTCAAGTATTTTCACTACTACCATATCTCAATCACCAACACACACAACTGGATATATAAACATCCTTTAAGAGAGATACTTGTGCATTTAGGAAGCAGAATTTTCCATTCTGACATTTTTAGGAGTTTTAATTACATTCCTCCATGGAACATTCCATTCTTTCTCTTTTATTTTTGAAGATGAAGTTATGTGTTCTGTAATGATTGCCTTATCTTGTGGTCAGTTATCTCTTAGAAACACACAGTCTTTCATGATAGAATATTAACACTGCATGCTACCAGGAAACTGTTGTTCGGCTTTTTGTTATGTGGTCTGATTTCACTGACATTGTCTGATTCTTGATCTAGAGACCTTAGTTGTAGGTGCATGCATGTGCCTCTTTGAGGAGAATAACTGTCTTGGTTAATCAGCCAATTGGTTATTTTGGGCAATGTGTGGCGTGTTCTTTGATTTCAACATCTGTTCCAACTGATTTCCTTTGCCAGACACAGGCCCCAATCCTGTTTAAAAGTAGCAGACCCTTTCTTACACTGCCAGCCATTGCTTTCCATTGCTTTCAATCTGATAGTGAGAGATGTCGCCCAGGAATCTTACGTAGACTGCTCTTCAGAGAAAGGTGAGATGGCTAATAATAAATCAAGGGCAGAGCCGGCCTTAAGACAATGTGACCAATGTCCTCACATTGGGCCCCGCACTTCAGGGGGCCCCACACCAGAGCAGCTGTAGGCTGTAGGTCAGTGGAGTGAGCAGAACAGCTCTACCTTGGGCCCTCCCACCTGCCCCTGCCTCCGAACAGCCCAAAATGGGCCTCCTGGAAGCAGTTGGTAGTGATGATATCATATTACCAACAACTATTTCCATGTACCCCACTTTATGTATGCCACCACAAATGCTCTTCCTGGTGAGTGGGGGGGTCGTGGAGAGGGGGACCCTTGGGAATGCCCCACATTGGGGCCTATCATTCCTAGAGCCAGCCCTGATCAAGCGCACTCTTACTTTCTCCCTTTCTGATAAATAAAGGTAAAGGTTTCCCCATGACCGAATGGTCTAGTCATGACCAACTGTAGGGGGCGATGCTCATCTCCGTTTCTAAGCCGAAGAGCCGGAGTTTGTCTGAGGACAAGCTTCTGTGGTCATGTGACCGGCATGACTTTACACCAAGGCACACGGAACGCTGCTTACCTTCCCACCAAGGTGGTACCTATTTATCTACTTGCATTTTTATGTGCTTTCGAACTGCTAGGTTGGCAGGAGCTGGGACAAGCAACAGGAGCTCACTCCATTGCACAGTCTCAAACTGCCAAACTTCTGGTCAAGAACCTTCTGGTCAGCAAGCTCGCAGCTCAGCAGTTTAACCTGCTGCGCCACCACGTCCCTTTTCTGATAAATACCATTATAGAAAAGGATTGTGCTATGTTTTTAAACATGAATTAAGGACTTCTGGAGGGTAGACATTTCATTGCTCTTTAAAAGGGCTCTCTAAATTATAAAAATATAATTAAAGAGAGACTAATCACAAGTAGATCCGTATCCTCTTTGTAGTCAATGTCTACCATCCTGCCTTGAAAGAAGTATAAGGTATATAAGATATATATCTTCCCCTGAGCACCTGGGGGAAAAAAAATTTTTGTCTAAGTACAAAGGAGATGTTAAACCTCTTATTAGAAACAAAGGTATAATTCAATGGTTCTACATTTCCTCCAATGCATTTGAGATTGTTTCAGAGCAGGACCGTATTGTTATGAAGGGGATTGGATGAAACCATAATTTGGAGAAGAAAAAATTGGTATTGAAAAATCATGAGTCATCCCTTGGTGGCTTACAGCTGTGCTTTGCACTGGAGGGAATAAATCATGCATAAATAGTCATCATGTATATAAAATATGGAGATGGTAGATAATACTTTCTCACTGTTACCCCCCTAATAATAGGAATTGTCTTCAGTAAACAGCACGTATATTCAGTACTATTGAGTGGCTTTCAGTTATCAAGTATTTCTCATTGAAACCGTGTCTCACACTAGATCTGAGATTAAACTTCCCCATTAGAGCGCAATCCTAACCAGGAGTTAGGCCAGCACAGTTTGGCTGGACCACTATAAAATGTGTTTGGACCACTCTCAGAGTCAGGGAGGATGGCGCACGTCTGCGTGCTGGCCTCTACCTGCTCTGTGATGGGACAAGAATCTACGGTGGTATTCTACACTGATGGGCAAGAGGTCTGGTTCAGAGAGTAGAACCACCATTAAGCCCAAAGATAAGATCCAAAGGATGAGTTTAAGATCACCAGTTTAAGGTCACCAGAAGCTTCCGGAAGCGGTGAGACTTCGAGAATGTGACTGATAAGCCTGATCCCATTCTCAGTGATGCCCGGAGGAGCAGCAGTGTCAAAATCCAGAGTGCCACATCCAGAGCCTGCTGAGGGCCCAGCCAGGGTTTCATCAGGGTGTGTTTGCTCCAGTGGTGTCATCTACTCTCTCGCAAGCCGGAACACTGGGCGGGACTTGAGTGATTGACAGGCCGTCGTTTGACTTCCGGTTTCTTCGCGCGCCCCGCGCGGCTTTCCCTCGCCTCGGAGGGGGCGCCTGCTCACCCAGGCACCTGGCGCGCCCCCCACCCATCCCCCCTGGCGAGCAGGCGCTCCCTCCGAGGCGAGGAAGGAAGTCAAACAACGGAAGTCAAACCGGAAGTCAAACAACGGCCTGTCAATCACTCAAGTCCCGCCCAGCGTTCCGGCTTGCGAGAGAGTAGATGACACCACTGGTTTGCTCCCTTACCCCCCAAAAAACAACTGTGGCACCAATGGGAGTCCACTAACCCTTGTCATAGGGAAGAAGGGTGTGGTCCCTGCTCTGGTCAGATTGAGCTTGATTGGACATACACATGCCTGAAATGAGCCTAATGCCTGCCTCTTCAGAGCCAGCAGCCAATGGGGAATCAAGCCCCAGCCTGGCTGCACAAGGCAGGTGGGGGCAAGTAGCAGTTAGCCCTGAATTAGCGCTAATGGCTTTTCTTCCACTTCTACTCGTATATGAAACAAGATGATATTATCCTAGGTAATACAAATAATTGACACCCCAGGAAATATTTGAACAATTATAACTTTTAGAGTGCAATCCTAAACTGGAGTTAGGCTGGCATAAACTAAGCCAGCAAAGTTTGGCCAGCATAAAGCGTGTTTGGACTACTCTCAGAGTCAGGGAGGATGGCTCACATCTGTGTGCTGGCCTCCCTGACTCAGAGAGTGGTCCAAACATACTTCACAGTGTCCCTTGTGCTGGCCAAACTTTGCTGGCTTAGCTTATGATGGCCTAATTCAGTTTAGGATTGCGCCCTTAGAAACATTGGACAATACATGAAGCATAAGGTCAATTTAAGTTGTAAAGATGCAAAACAGAAATGTTGAAATGTAGTTCAGGAGTGATAGTTATTAATTTAATCAATGTCCAAGGTGGTTTTATTTTGTCAAGATCAGCTGTAGGAACAGACTTCCTTACCCAAGCAGTTAATTGAAGTGCATCAAGGGTTAATAATTGTTTTGTGCAACCACAAGAGAGCAGCTCATAGCAACTCTGGGACCCAGTTTCAGCCTGTCAGGGAAGGATGGCCAGACTTTGGAAGCAGTGTCTGGCTTCATACATAACCATTCTGGCAGACTGTCCTCTTTACATGGAGCTTGAGAGCATCTTCTGTCGGTGAAATTCTTTACTTAGGATTCTTCTTCACAAGCAGCTGCTTTCTGACCCTGTCCATATAATAACACTGATATTTATATACCACAAGGGCCACCGTAAAGTGCGTTTGGACCACACTCAGAGTCAAGGAGAATGGTGCGCAACTGTGTTCTGGCCTCTCTGACTCCGAGAGTGGTCCAAATATACTTTACGGTGTCTCTTGTGCTGGCCAAACTTTGCTGGCCTAACTGTGCCAGCCTAATGCCAAGTTAGGATTGCACCCTAAAATTGATATAGTTATCTCAAAATTGAAACTAAAGAATATTCAGTACAGTCCTAGTTCAAACTTTCTGTCTGTCTCCTGCATTTAACCAAGCATTTCTACCTTCAGGGAGAAAGGTGGGACAAAAATAAAACAACTGCTTTTTAAAATATTGATGTGCACGATATAATTAATAATTAATTAAAGTTGTTTAGCTATTTAGGATTCAGTCATATCTATCTATCTTTTGACTAATAAGGGTTAATTGTGTCGTTCATAACGGAACCCCTAATTAGCTGGATAATTAAGACTATTATTACTCACAAGGATAGGATCCAATTAAAAACATCTTGACTGCTCTTCCTATTACTTATGTCTATCAATAAAAGTAAGATGTCATCATCTGTTGCTACTCCTGTGTGGTCACAGTCCACCACAAAATTTAACTTGCATAAGCCTATTGGTTTCAATGGATTTAAGCATTCTTATGGCCCAAACATATCACGGGCCTAAGATCTTGTTAAGGACAAAAGGTTGTTTGTGCAAAATGATCTCTGTGTGTATCATGTGCCGGCATAAGTTGGCACATTGTTTTTCCAGCACTAGTGGCACATTCATCTGTGGGTAGACTTCTACATTGGTGGGGCTGTCGTCGTGCTGGCATACATGGTGATACACACAGTGGCGTTTCTACAGGGATGGCAAAGCTCTAAGTTTTGCAAGAAGCCTTACCCTGCAGAGGAAATCACTCCTCTTCTGCACCGTTTTAGCCAAGCTTGGTGTTGCTTACTGGCTACAGCAGCAAGGGAGAGGAGGGATTTACATGACAGGGTAAGGCTTCTTGCAAAACTTAGAGCTTTGCCATCCCTGTAGAAATGCCTCTGGATACACACCAGCATAATCTCGACGGTAGGATTTGGCTGTAAGAAGTTCCACAGGCCCCTTACCAAGGAGTAAACCGTGGATGGAATCCCAAAAAAGAAGACACAGTTAAGCCCCATTGATTTCATTGCAATAATTTAAAGGATATGCTAAACTTTCCCCACTGAAACCAACGTGACTTGTGTGCTTTTAATTTTGACTGGTTCATGTCTTGAGTTGTTGGAAAGGCTAATCTTGTTCTCCTGAGCCGCTCATGATGAGACTCCTACACAACAGGAATTCAGGATAAAAAAATAAATGAGAGAGAGAGAGAGAGTCCAGATTGCAAGTTCATGTGAATGAATTATGACTGAGGAACAGATTGCCAAAGGAGGTGGTGGATTCTCCCTCACTGGAGACCTTCAAGCAGAGGCTTGACAGGCACCTGCTGGAGATGCTCTAGGAGGATTTCCTGCTACAGGCAGGGGGTTGGACTAGATGACCTTGTAAGTCCCTTCCCACTCTATGATTCTATTATTCTGCACTTGCCTGAAAGGCAGGACATATCAAGTGCTTCAGAAATAGTTCTTGAGCATCACATGCCTAATGATTAGAAATATTTTCCTGTCCATAAAATCAAACATGTGCACAGAACCCTGTTTGTCCGCATTTGTTTGGGACATAAACAATCACTCTCCAGCCCACCCCCTCAGCTGTCTGACAGCCCAGATGAAACTGTAGAACACAAAAGAGTGCCTCCTCTCCCTTCCTTAGGTTAAATAGGCCAAGATCTTCCAAACACTTGTTATTTTCTCAGTGGTGTAGACATCAGAACTAATACATTGCCTAACATTTGTAAATTAATAAGAACAGTTTGGATGCTGAATGGTAGGGGAATGGCCAAAAACAAATTGAAACAAATAGTAACAAGCTGGATAACAATGCATTTCAAACTGTTCACAATGAAGAAAAGGTGGGCCTCCTTATTGTGATAGAATAGTCCACCCTTTCAAGAACTGTGACTGTGTGTTGCAATTTCCAGTGGAAAGGTAATAGGAAATATGTTCCTTCTTGTCCTCACTTTCCTGTTTATAATAATTAAAGATGGCTTAGTGTCAGTGGTATGCAAAGCAAAACATTTGCAAAATACACAATACCGAACTAACATTTACTAAATTCTTAGAAGAAAAATACTTTTATTTTTATATGTAAAAAAAAAAAGAATTTTTTTTTTAAAGCTAGCCCAACTTGGGAGGGGGACGACAGCCAATCAGGACCCGCGTTACATTTGCCTCAAGTTTACTGTGAGAGATCATAAGGTTGTGATTCACGTGCTTTTAAAATTCCCCATGCAGGGTGGCTGAAGGATGCCATGGGGAGGAGGGAGGGAGGGTGTCTTGAATCAGAGGCTTGAGACACAAACTCCCAGCTATCAGCACTCTTGATCATGTCTGAAGTCTCCAGGTAGAACTGGAGTACAGCCAAACAAGAAATCAAAAGCACCTCAGAGTCCTTGCTGGATCAGCCAAGAGGACCAAATCAAAAGGAACTTGGAAGAAGATCTCCAGGCTCCTACTCTAACTTCTACTCTAGTTAAAGATAGAATGAAGGACAGGGGAAGGGCAGAGGCCAAAAAGGGTCAGATTGCACTGCCAATTGGTCTGCATGCAGGAATAAAGGGAGAATCCAGAGGCCAAAGTTTACCTGTCCTAATATGCTGAATCTGTTTCTAGGAAAAGGCTTCCAGCTAAGAAAAACCAGCAAGCTCCAGGCACCAAACCACCAGGGTCCAAGGAAAGATGCCTAGACTCAGTGGCGTACCTAGAGGGGGATCACAGCACTAAGTTTTGCAAGCAGCTACTCCCCCTCCTTTTCAGAGCCATTCATAGTCAACGACACCTCCATTTTGCTCTAGCTGGGAATGCTCCCAACAGGGGGAGTGGCTGCTTGCAAAAACTTAGTGCTGTGATCCCCCTCTAGATATGTCACTGCCCAGACTTCAATCCAAGCAGGGATTCAAGATGCTTGTGAAGGAGGTGACGTGCAGTCCAATCCTAGGAGGGTTTACTCAGAAGTAAGTTCAGTGGTGGGATTCAAATAAATTAACAACTGGTTCTGTGTCCTTCAGGGCGGCCGCTGCCTTTCTTCCCTCTCCCAACCTAAAATTAACAACCGGTTCTGCAGAACTGGTGAGAACTGGCTGAATTTCACCACTGAGTAAGTTCCATTGTGTTTAATGGAATTTACTCTCAGAAAGGTATATATGGGACTGCAGCCTTACAGAACAATCCTTTTGTTGTTGTTGTTGTTGTTGTTGTTTAAGAGCCCAATTCTGAACTGACTGGCTCCTGCAGGAGCAGCAGAACCAAAATGGCGATGGCTGCACCCCGTGGGAATCAGGCAGCTGCTGGAGGCTCCTCGGGAGAAGGGGACATTCATCCCCTTCCCCCGTAGAAAGCCCCATCTCCTGCAATGGAGCTCCTCAGCCCACTGCTGGCTGTTTTGCCAGTTGTGAATCAAGCAGCCCCATGTCAGGCTGCCTGAGCTACCTTTGGGGTTGAGATTTGAAGGTGGAAGCCGCTGCTGCTGGGTCTCTCCCCCTCATGGCCAGCTCCTCCTCTCCCCCACTCAGCTCCTCCCCCACCCCTCCCCTGCCCCCAAATGGGCTTACCGGTGGCCGGCACTGCTGGAGCACTGGCTGCTCCCCCACCCGCATCAGGGCGTGGCTCTGAGTGCGCGCTGCCCCAGTGTGAGTGGCAATGTGTCCCAAACATGCTTTTTAGCACATTCACGACACTTTTATTTAAGGTATTTTATACCATATTTTTCAAGATTCCCCAAGACACAAGGCGATTGACATAGGCAGGCTGTTCATAAACCCCATTTTTTTCAAATGGGGGTTGTTGTTTTATCCCAATTATTTCCCCAATTATTGGAGTGCGTGAGAAGGCCAGCCAGCAAAGAACGGAATGCGACCTTGAGGACCTGTCCAGGCTTGACTTGCGATTGCCTGCTGAGGCTTGATGGCAGGCAGCCAAAGGAGAGAACCACACTGTGAAGGCTACATCTGGGATTGAGGATTGGCGAATCACAAGAATACTGTATATTTGTTAAAACCCCATTGAAAAAATGGTGGTTTAGACTAGCCTGCTCATGGAAGCCGCCTTGGGCATTTGCTTCCTCATGGGAAAGGCGGGATATGAATTCTTCAAAAATAAAAATAAAAAAACCCTCCATTTCTTCAGATGTTTCCTTTTCAGTATGTGGTCATCATCCTGGCTGCACCCTTGCACCTTCCAAGCCTTCATAGGCAGCCGCAGACCACACCTTGGCCGGTTCTCAAGATTTTGTTAGTCTTTTATCAGTTGACTCCTCCACACTCCTCTCATTCCTCCACGAGCTCTGTCACTGACTTGTCAGTCTCCCATCCAAGGCTAATCCAAGGCTGATCCTGCTTAGCATCTTCAGGCAGGGCAACTGCTCAACCTACAGACCATGCCTCCTTTAGCCGTTGATACGCGCGTACCACCGGCAACAGGGCCTTTGGGATTGGGCCCTCAATGCCTTTCAAACTTGGACCCCAGTATCTGCTGGCATCCACAGTAAGTCAAATCCACTGATGCCAGATCTGCAGATACTGGTGTCCGACTGTACAAACATGCACTGGAAAGGTTTCCTTCCCTGAGTTTCTGCAAGGACGGGTGGGATGGAAATGTAGTAAGTTATGTAAAAATGCTATAATGGAGCGTCATTTCTATAAAAATTATCACCTGAATAAACAAAGCAAAATGCTATTGAAGAAGATCTAATTATAAAGCCTGTTCAAATACGGAGAAAAGTGTGTTTTTAAGCATTGGCTCCATGACAAAGCTCCTGTTAGCTGCTGACATCATGCCAGTGTTGCTAATCTTTGCCTGGGGTCGAACTTCTGCTGTTTGCTGAGAGGGCATCCAGTTTAACATAAATACTGAGACAGGCACACACCAAAGGTGCCTTGTGAACAGGTCTCCAGGAAGTCTGGAATGTTTGGGGGGGGATTTTCTTCACTTGCAACATGAATGGCAGCAGGAGCAGTAGAAGGCTGCAATCTTATAACACTTACCTGGAAGTAAGCCCCATGCACTATCATGGGACTCGCTTCTGAGTGGGCATACATAGGATTGGGCTCTAAAAGCCATATAAGCGATCAGAGCAGGCCTTAGGGCAATTGGAGCAAAGTGGCCAAATTGGGCTCTGCGCCTGTCAGGGCCCCACACTGGGGTGGCGAATGGAGTTCCCACAGTCACAGCTAGCACCGCACTCTGTAGCTGACACTCCAGTATGGAATCTGGAGTGTTGCCACTGGACAGACCTGCCTGCCTGCCTGCCCCGGGCCCAATTGGCTTTATATCCACCCCCAGAAGCAGCTGGCGATGCCGCCACTGTGATGTCATCCTCAGCAGTGACATCATCAAGCAGGAAGTGCCGTCAGTGTGATGTAATCAAATAACACTCCTGGAATGCAAATTGGCATTCTTGGAATTCACAGCAACTGCACAACCTTGAAACATCCCTGACAGAAAGCAAGATTAAGACAAAATATTGTGTAATATTCGCCAGCTGCGTCCGTACCTGAGCTGTGCGGACCTGGCCACAGTGACCCACGTCCTAGTGACATCTAGATTAGATTATTGTAATGCGCTCTATGTGGGGCTGCCTTTGAAGACGGTCCGGAAATTACAACTAGTTCAGAATGCGGCTGCTCATGTGGTTGCTGGGGCACATTGGTTTGACTCTGTCGAGCCATTGCATTCGGCGACTACACTGGCTGCCGGTTCTGTTCCGGGCCCAATTCAAGGTGCTAGTTTTGACGTTTAAAGCCCTTTATGGCTCGGGTCCAGGATATTTGAGGGACCGCCTCCTCCCATATAATCCTGCCCGTACTCTTAGATCATCTGGGGGAGGGGGGCCTTTTGACTGTGCTGCCACCAGGAGAGGTGAGAGGAGCGGTGGCCAGGAACAGGGCCTTCTCGGTGGTGGCCCCCCAACTTTGGAATTCCCTTCCCTTAGAATTGAGAACTGCTCCCCCTTTGGTAATATTTCAGCAGGGGCTGAAGACCTTTTTATTTCGAAAAGCTTTTAATTGTTGACAGGCTGGCTAGCTGGTTTTTATACTCTTGCTTATATTTTATGATCCACGGGGCTTGTTGTTTTTAAATTTTAATTGTTTCAATATTGTTTTTAAATTATTGCTTTGTAATGTTAAATTGTGAATTTTATTGTATTTTACTGTTTTTGTGGTAAGCCGCCTTGGTTGCCTATGGGCAGAAAGGTGGGGTATAAATAATAATAATAATAATAATAATAATAATAATAATAATAATAATAATAATAATAATAATAATAAAGCACTGAAATAAAAACATGTTTTTTAAAAAAGAACCTCACTTGAAAATTCAAACTGTTAATACCCACAAAGGAAATATAGCAAGAGTAAGATCTGCGGCTTCCAAGATGGCTGCTCCCAGCTTTCCATGATCCACCTGACATAATGTCGTGACCAACCAAATGGGTCCCGACCCGCAGTTTGAATAACACTGTCCTAGCAGATAGGGGCCCCACAGGGGTGGGGGGCCCTGCAAAACGTTTTGCATTGGGCCCCGCAGTTCCTGTAAATGGCCCTATAATTGCCATTTAGAAGAACTATTTTAGTCACTTTGAGGAAGCCCCGGAGGAGAGAGGAGTGCTGATAGTATTGGAGCATCACAGAGAGGAGGCAGATTTGATAAGGATGTTTAAATAGACCGTCTTCAGCTCTAATGGAGTTTGCCTCCCATCAAAAAGGGCTTTCTTTTCACATAGATTGCCACCCCCGCCCCTAGTATATTAAAAGTAACTTTCTTTTTACGGGAGAAAGAATCTTGCTGTGCAGGAAAAAAAAAGAGTGTCTTGAGATAATCAAGAGCCTTCGAAATTATCGGAGATAAAATGCTAATTAGGCAAGAATAGCAGAAGCAGGAGTGTGAACGTTTGTAAAGAAAGTCAGTGTGAATTAGAAGCGGGGCAACACTTCAGAAAGGAAAAAAAACTTGACTAATTTAATTTTGTTTTAAAAAAAAGAAATTAAAAGAAACAACCTGTTCTACGCTTCAGAAGCCAGAGGTATTCTACCAGCAAACAGCTGATGTGTTGTGGAAGTGCACAACTCTTAAGGAAGCATAAGGAGTCTTGCTGAATTTCATGGCCAGGAAGTGCACCAACTTCAACTGTATCCAGTAGATAGCTGCGGGGGAGGGGCACAGTAAGTACTCCGTTGCAATATGCCATGTAAGTGGCCCCTCTCACTCACCATCAGAGCCATTCTGGGCAGCGATGACAACTGTTGCCATCGCTGCCCAGAATGGCTCCAACTGTGAGTGGAAGGTTGTGGTGCCTGCAATACTTATCATGACACCACATATCTAAAATATGTATTACAGTCAGCAGCGTAGCTATAGGGGGCATCATGGTAAGTATTACTAGTGCCACAACCTGCCGTGTAGGCTCCACAATGTGCCATAGAAGTGGCCCCTCCCACTCGCCATCAGAGCTATTCTGGGCAGCGATGGCCACATATTAAAAATGTGCAGTAGAGTCAGTAGCGTAGCTAAAGGGGGGCATCATGGTAAGTATTACAGGTACCACAATGAGTCCTGCTGGATTGCATGCCCAGGAAGTGCTCCGACTTCAATCGTAGCATAACTGCAAGGGGGCAGCAAAGTAAGTACTGCAGGCTCCACAATGCACCATGTAAGCAGCTCCTCCCACTCGCTCTGATGGCGAGTAAGAGGGACCACTTATATGGTGCGTTGCAGAGAGTGCAGTACTTATTGTGCCGCCCCCCTGCAGCAATGCTACTAAATACAGTTGAAGTCGGTGCACTTTCTGGGCATGAAATCCAGCAAGACTCCTTACAAAAGAACAGACCAGAGGTCAATCCAGTCCAGGATCCACCAGTGGCCCACCGTATACCTCTATGAAGCCTACAAGCTGTGGTTGGAGGCAGCAATCCTCCTCCATGGTTGCTACCTAGCAACTGGTGTTCACAGGTACACAGCATCAGAGCATGGAGGGTCTATACAGCCATCATGACTAATAGCAATCAATAGATGGATCCTCCATGGAGGTCTCTAATTTCTTCTTATCATAGAATCATAGAGTTGGAAGGGAACTACAAGGTCATCTAGTCTAATCCTCTGCCTGTAGCAGGAAATCCTCCTAGAGCATCTCCAGCAGGTGCCTGTCAAGCCTCTGCTTGAAGGTCTCCAGTGAGGGAGAATCCACCACCTCGCTTGGCAGACTATTCCATTGTCGAACCGCCCTTATCGTCAAAGTAATTCTTCCTGATGTCCAGCCGGAATCTCCTCTCTTGCAGTTTGTACCCATTGGACCTAGTTCTACTGTCAAAGGCAGATGAGAACAAATTTGTCCCTCCTTCCTTATGACAGCCCTTCAGATATTTGAAGAGGGCTATCATATCCCCTCTCAGTCTTCTCTTCTCCAAGCTAACATACCAAGTTCCCTCAACCTTTCCTCATAGGACTTGTTTTCCAGCCCCCTGATCATCTTTGTTGCTCTTCCCTGAACCTGCTCCAATTTGGCTGCATCTTTCTTGAACTGAGGTGCCTAGAATTGAACACAGTACTCCAGGTGAGGTTGCTGCAATGCGGAGTAAAGCAGAACCACAACTTCTTGTGATTTGGACACGATGGTTCTATGGTTCTTTACCATCAACTAAGCTAATGGCCATCACCACATCTGACAGGAAACTTCATACATTCATCCTACATTGTATGAAGGCTTATCTGCTGCCAGTTGATTTCATTATTAGACAAACTTGAGTTCTGGAATTATGAGAGAGGGAGAAAAACTCTTTTGTTACTTTGTGAGCCCAGGAAAGGAGGCAGCACACCCATCAAGGACGGCCCCGTGGGCTTTACGCATACATATGCACACACATCGTCCTCCACCATCATGTGTTTCAAACCGCATGTGATTATTTCTCAAAAGCACCTTCATCTCTGGTTATTATGGGGGTTTAAACGTAACCGCAATAAATGCTTTTAAAATATACCACAATTTGCAATTTGATCTTGAACATATGCAAATGCAGGCCTGTGAGACTTTTGGCGAATGTTGTCTCCCTGACGAAATCTCTTGGCTTCCCCAGTTGCTACACATGCGCGCGCACCCATGCACCCATGCATACACGCAATCCAAAACCTCACACTGCTATCCTGGAAGGGTGTGTTGTTCCAAATCCTGGTTAGGCAGTTATTAACCAATACTTGCTTTAATTCATTATATTATGTTAGTGGATTAAAATGATAGCATAGTTTTAATGCATTACGAGCTACTTTGAGGGCACTCATGTGAAAAGGCAGCATATGTAACCCAAAAGTAAGTAAGTAAGTAAGTGAATGAATGAATGAATGAATGAATGAATGAATGAATGAAACAGACATTTTTCAACCTCTTGGATTTTTTTATTCTAGGTTTCTTTTTTTAACCATTCATCTCATAATGATGGTAAAGGTAACTGGGGGAAGACACGATAGGGGGTTTTGCAGGTAAATGCAGCTTGCATTCTGCAAACACTTCAATATTTCTTCCTGTCCCTGGAAAATCCTCCCGTCCCTCCTCACAACATGAGAGTAGTTCATGCAGATAAAAGAAGAAGCCCAACACATATGCAATTGTCTCATTTCCTGCCTTCCATTTCTGACTGCCACCACAAATCCATCCGCTTTCTTTCTTGTGCCCCATTCCAAGATCTATGATCAGCCAAAAAGTACCTTTTACAGGTTCAGTTCATCAGGCAGATTTGAGTAGAAAAGACTGCAGAGAACTCACAGTCTGAGGTGCCATCCAGGTGCCATCGCAGCCGACGCAAGTCTTTTGGAACTGAACAAGTTGAGCTAAAACTTGGGAAATTTTTTCCCCTCCATGGCCCACAAAACTTTATCCTGAACATCTTGGAGAACCGAGGCAAGATTATGTCAATATTTTTCTACTGGCAAACTTTTGAAAGAAGTAAGACATAACTTTATGGTAGATTTTTAAAAATTGGGTCTGCATGAGCATGCATCTTACTGTTTGTAAAACTTCCCCCCCCAATATTTGCAATCGGAAAAGGTGGATAGGGTGGGGTGTAAAATGAACGTAGTTTGATTTACTTACAGTGCACAATGCAGAAAACTGATTTTAATGAACCAATTGGTCCCTGATAACCCCATGATAACTGGATGGGGGGGACAGGGAGGGAGGGAGAGAGGGAGGAGGAAAGCCACTGGCAGCCAGTGTAGACAAAACTGAGCTAAATACTCCAATGCTCTCAGTATAAGGTAGCTTCATATAGTATGTTCAAGGGAGAATTGAAGGAAAGGGTTGAGAAATGTTTGTTTAGTGTTCCTGACTTTTACCTTTCCCTTTCCTCAGATAACAGTCAAGGGGAAATGAAGTCGACTTGTTTGAAAGAAAGAAAGAAAGAAAGAAAGAAAGAAAGAAAGAAAGAAAGAAAGAAAGAAAGA
>JAJKFI010000030.1:11029456-11043399 GCA_029204185.1 Lerista edwardsae
AGAAAGAAAGAAAGAAAGAAAGAAAGAAAGAAAGAAAGAAAGAAAGACCGTAATTGTTTTTTTGTATTTTAAGTCCAACCAAAAGCCCACTTTGTGAATGAATGCTTTAGCTGTTTGCTGTGCTCCATTTGTCTTCCAAAGAGATGAGGAATGTTTTGCAATGTCTACAAAACTCTGTGATTACACCGATCTGCAAGTTGATGCATATGAGAAAAATTCTGCCTCTTAGACAATTTCTGAAACTTGTCTAGATTGGCTGAAGAATGGTACGAACACCATCATCATATCCTGAATAATTGTAGATAGTCACCAACATGTACTCAGTTTTAATTCCCATCATTTTAAAGAAACAGAAATTGCTTTTCTTGAAATCAAGAAACAATATTGCATTCATAGGACACAATTCATCAGGTATGTCCCGGATGCTCAGGTGTGCTCACACAGGCCCATTCTGTGAAATTACCAACAAGTTTCTCAAACTGTGGGTCGGGACACACTTGGTGGGTTGCGACTTGATGTCAGTTGGGTCACGGAAAGCTGGGACCATCTTGGAAGCTGCACACCTTGCTATATTCCTTTTGTGAGTGTTAACAATTTGAATTTTCATGTGACAGTTTTTTTTAATGTTATTTTTACTTCATTGTTTTTACATCTTATTTTGTCCTTGCTTTCTGTCAGGGATGTTTCATTGTTGTGCAATTGCTACAGTCCAAGAATGCCAGTTTTTATTCCAGGAGTTTCATTTTATTATGTCACAATGACAGCACTTCCTGCTTGATGATGTCACTTCTGACCATGACTTCACTTCCAAGTTAATGACATCTCTTCCGTTGGGTCCCAACACAAGTGCCATTCTAAAAGTGGGTCCTGGTTCACAAAAGTTGGAGAACCACTATCCTATCATCCCGTCTCCCAGGGTCTAGAGTCCCATGATGCAACCATACCTTTGAATAATGAAAGATTATTCATTATTTAATGGATAATGAATTCACCTGGGGCACCTCCCTTATGAAGAAAAACTGCAGCATTTGGGGCTCTTCAGTCTGGAAAAAAGGCTGAGGGGGACATGATTGAGACATATAAAATTATGCACAGGAGGGATAGAGTCAATAGAGGGATGTTCTTTTTCCTCTCTCACAATACCAGAACCAGGGGGCATCCACTGAAATTGAGTGTTGGGAGAGTTAAAACAAATAAAAGGAAATACTTTTTTACCCAGCGGGTAATTAAGCTATGGAACTCCTTGCCACAGGAGGTGGTGATGGCATCTGGCCTAGATACCTTTAAAAGGGGACTGGACAGATTTCTGGAGGAAAGGTCCATCATGGGCTATAGGCCATGATGGGTGGTGCAACCTCCTTATGTTAGAAGTAGGCTACTTTGGAATGCCAGGTGCAAGGGAGTGGCAACAGGATGCAAGCATCTTGTTTACTGAACTCCCTCAGGTACCTGGTGGGCCACTGTGAGATACAGGAAGCTGGACTAGATGGGCCTTTGGCCTGATCCAGTAGGGTTCTTCTTATGTTCTTAAGATTGGTTGGCAATAATTGTACGACAACTGATACATTTCATGCACATTAAGGTGTCCGAATTTCAGATCTTCAACAATGGCACACACCACAGAGCAGAGAAGAGAACTCTACAGTTCTACATGGGAATGAGCACAAGACCTTCTTTCTATAGAACAATTTTAAACGGTCTTGGACAAAGATGTCTGGATTTCAGAATAGTCTGGATTTCGGATGTCCAGATAAGGGATCATCTACGGGTACACAGAACTCTCTAAAAAGCCAAAAGAGAGGGACTCACTTCACTCTGACTTTCTTATAATACTAGAATTAGGAGATCAGCAGTGTAGCTGGTGTGTCAGACAAGACACAATTATCTGACACAATTGCCTGGAATTCACCTCCAGAATACGTGATGATGGACACAACTTTTGGTGGCTTTAAAAGACAATCAGCCAATTCATAATGAATTGGCTTGTTGATCGATATTAGCCTCGATAACCTACTGGAACCATCATGCACAGTTTCTTGACTACCAGAAACCAGGGACAAGCAACAGCAGATGACTATCACCACTGTATGCTGCTATGACGTGCCCAGAGGCACACTGCATGAAATAAAATGCTGGGCCTGGGCCACAGGGCTGGCATAAGACTTCCTGGTGCCTGAGGCAACATGCCAAATGCTTTCCCTTCCTTCCCTAATTATGCCCCAGCCTCTGCTCCTCCCAATCTCCAAAGCTCTAGCTCAGCCAGAAGTGTAACTCACTGCCCTGGTATCCAGGGCAGGGATGTCACTTCATGTGACATAGTGATGTCACTTTCAGATTCTCCCTGGAGGAGAGAGTGCTTGCTGCTGCTGTTTTATGTCTCCAGTTCCATCTCCTGTGGACATCTCCTCCTACATTGGATTTAGGATTCCAGACACTGGGGGTGTGGCAAGGCTGCACAGGGGGTGGTGGCTCTAGGTGCACAGTGTTTTGTCATGACTGCTCTGTTTCTCAGGCCAGTGGTCCATCTAGTCTTAATCTTGCATGTCAGCACAAATGTAATTTGCAGTGTCTCACCAAGAACTTGGCCAACATCTTTCGAAGACTCCTCCATGAAAGAGACCAAGAATTGAAGCTGTCCGCAAGCAAAGCATATGCTCTCCCCCTGAACCACACTCTTATGTGCATACTAAAGCATTTCCAGAAGAAGGCGGAAAAACAACAACTGAGAGCACATAAGCCAACCTAGCAACACAGTGTGCATTACCATAACAAACCTGGATGTTGTCATCAATGCCAATAAGCCTTTGAGCTTGCAATGAAAAGGGACTTCTGTGCCAATGCCATTCATTTCCAAGTTTGATTTTCCTTTTGTTATCACTGTGTTTCTTTGAATGACTTCCTGACATATTTGGAAATGAGGTAAGATCCACTTTCTTCTGGCAACTGAAAAACATCACATCATAAAGACATGTGATTGTTTGTTTTGTTCTTGGGGAGAGGGGGAGCCTATCTTTGCAGAGGCTAAAACATCCGTCTTTCCTCTTCTGTGAGGCAACCTGAGCTGCCAGGTGAGGACACACCCACCTGTGCCTTCCATAAAGATCAAATCCAGGTTCACTTCACCCAGTAGGTCACATGCTGTTACACCCTCTGACTGTTAAGAACGACAGGCTCAGTCCTGCAGAGACTGAAATCCTCACACTCGGCGATCATGGGGAAGTGACAGATCTCAACAGCTTCAGCACCATTTCTTGTCTTATTCCTGGAATCCAAAACACTCTTCAGCATTCTTTCTTGGGAGTGTTAGGATTTTTGCTTTCAGACAGAGCTAAATAGCACAATCGCCTGCCTGAGTCAAGGGATATAAAAGACTTCACAGAAATAACATGTTTTTCCATGTCCTGCGTCTCTCTTCAGATGTCTTGCCAAACTCCACTGTGGGCTTGTTTACACAATCCAGGGATACCAAGATCCTTCGTGGAGATCTGGTATCCTGGATTGAGGACCTGAGCTTCTGTTTCTTAATGCAAGCCAAAAAACTCGGCATTGGCAAGTGGTCAAGCAATACAGTGAAATGGATTGATAGCAGGTTTGGGACGGGATAAAAAGTAGGGGTGTGTAACTTTGAATTTCACTTCATTGCTTTGTTTGGTGGCTTGATATGGTTCTTGGCTTCTTTTAAGCATTTGTTTCACTTGTGCCCAGTTGGGAAAAATTAAATTCATTGCTACTTTTTTATTAGTTTGTTTGGATCTGGATAAAATGTACAGGGATAGAAATGAGAGGGCATTTGGGTGAGAGGACCATGGTGTCCTGGACAACTGTGTCATGGTCTAATGCAGTGGTTCTCAAACTTTTTAGACTTGGGCCCACTTTTTAGAATGGCACTCATATCGGGACCCACCAGAAGTGATGTCATTAACCTAGAAGTGATGTCATGGCAGGAAGTGACATCATCAAGCAGGAAGTGCTGTCATTGTGTCATAATAAAATGACACTCTTGAAATGCATATTGGCATTCTTGGACTGCAGCAATTGTACAACCCTGAAACATCCCTGACAGAAAGCTGGATTAGGACAAAATATTATGGAAAAGAACTGAACTGAAAACAATTTTTTAAAAACCCTCACTTGAAAATTCAAACTGTTAACACTCACAAAAGGAATTTAGCAAGAGTAAAGTCTGCTGCTTCCAAGATGGCTGCTCCCAGCTCTCTGCAGCTCACCAAGTGGGTCCCTGCCCACAGTTTGAATAACACTGGTCTAATGCATCCCGGTATTGGACATTTGTGTCCGTTCTTTTTGCATCCTGGACACCTTAGGCCCCAACACATGTGTGTTTGTATTAGAGGCACTTTTTATTTTTAAAACAAAAAGGTAGAGTTAGGGTTGGTGTTGGAGAAGACTCTTGCGAGTCCCCTGGACTGCAAGGAGATCCAATCGGTCAATCCTCCAGGAAGTCAAGCCTGATTGCTCCCTGGAAGGACAAATTCTGAAGCTGAAGCTCAAGCACTTTGGCCGCCTCATGAGAAGAGAGGACTCTTTAGAAAAGACCCTCATGCTGGGAAAGATGGAAGGCAAAAGGAGAAGGGGGCGGCAGAGGATGAGATGGTTAGATAGTGTCACCGAAGCGATGAACGTGAAATTGGGCGAACTCCGGAAGCTAGTGGAGGACAGGGAGGCCTGGCGTGCTGTGGTCCATGGGGTCGCGAAGAGTCGGACACGACTTAGCGACTGAACAACAACAACAACAACAACAAAAGGGCTGGGATAAGAGGCTTAGGATATATAACATTAGGTTTGTTACCAGTTTATAGTTTGTTTGTTACCCAGTTGTAGTGGGATGCAAATCACCAAGACACACACACCCCCAAAAAAGATGCAAAGGTCCAGAGACTGGGTGGGGCTAATGACTGGGGCGTATTTGAGTAGGACACAATCATCAAGGACACAAATACCCTAGTATTGTCCCCACATCCTACTAGGCGCTGGCATTTTCATTCCAATTGAAGTTGACAAAGGCAACTGAAAGCAGACAAAGCAAAGGAGGGGGAGAAGAGCCAAATGAGAGACCCAGCCACCTGACGCTGCCTTGGATGGTTTGCCTTTGGTTCGGAGTCTTTCGAAGGAAGCTTGCTTCCTTTGGGGACGCTCTTCAAAGCATCTCTGAGGTGGGCTGATTCAGTCTGGTGTGAGCCTTGCCTAAACAAATGCATGCCTCTAGTATTTAGGGAAAACTTACCACAGATTGGAAGGAATTTATCTGCAGCTGAATCATAATTAAATTGCTGCATGGTGATGCACTAGTGCCAGCATGGGCTATCTTGCATTCCATAGGCAAATTTTGGCTGCTGGAGGTCTTCCTGGGGTAAGGAGACATCTATCCCCACCACCATCACCATCATTGGGTGCAGGGCATGCTCTACCAGCGCATCGGCACCAATGGTGGGGAATCAGATTGGGCAGTTGAGGTGCAGCAAACTGCTGCAGTTTGCTTTCCTTTTCCTTTGCTTTGCTTTCCTTTTCTTTCAACTGCTGTATTGCCCAAATTGGGGTACATGTCCCACATGTGTGGGACGTGGTGGCGCAGCGAGTTAATCCGCTGTTGCTGGGCTTTCGACTGCAAGGTTGGAAGTTCAAGACTGCGCGACGGAGAGAGCTCCCGTTGCTTGTCCCAGCTCCTGCCAACCTAGTAGTTTGAAAGCACCTAAATGCAAGGAGATAAATAGGGACCACTTCGGTGGGAAGGGAACGGTGTTCCGTGCGCTACAGCGTATAGTTATACCAGCCACATGACCACGGAAGCTTGTCTTCGGACAAAACGCTGGCTCTACAAGCTTTGAAACGGAGATGAGCACCGCCCCCCTACAGTCAGTCACGACTAGACCATTCGGTCATGGGGAAACCTTTACCTTTTTACCCTTGGTAATGCATACCGGCATGTTCCAGTATCCACTGATTCGGTGCCAATGGTTTCAGTTATCCACGCGTACCACGGATACTGGGAGGCCTGTTAAAAAGATAGGGGAACATTAAACAAATCTTTCTTTCTTTTTACCTTGTTCCAGCAAAACCACTGATGTTCCCCTCTCTTAAAAAAGGCATCCCCAGTATCCACAGTTTCAGGTATCCACGAGACGGGGTGGTCCAGAGCGAAACCCCAGGAGATACCAGGACATGCCTGTATTTTGATCCCAGGCTGACAGTTTACATGGTAAATTTTATACTCCCATTTCAGCTTAGCAATACATGGCATAAAAAAAGAGCCGAATGTAATCACTGAGACAGCTTTAATGATGACAGAACATTTCTGCCAATGCAAAGGATCAAACAAAATTGTTGGGTGGAGGACCAAGCCAGGATGTTCTTAAAGTAAATACCAACATTGCTTTTTGCTCATCATCTCTTTTGAAGGGTCTTTGTGAAACTTTGAATAGTCTTGATTGTGCTGAGAGTGAAGTCATGCTTCATTAGCATAAAAAGAAAGTATCCTACATTTGGGCCTTTTTTTGAGAGGGGGGGTTAAGAGTTTTTCCTTCCTCACACAATCTCCTATTGTGAAACACATTGCCGGCATTGATGGTATGGAGTTGTTCTTATATTTGCATTTTTTGCATATTCTGTGAGAGTTTGGGTTTTTAAAATTCATCATATAATTCTCTTTACTGCTGGCATTCCGTGCCTGTACAGCACAAAATGGACCTGATTTTCTTCCAAAAGACCAATTAAGGTAATAGAATGGTTCACTGCTTCTAGGAGCTTTTAATTTCAGGAAAAGCTATCCTATTTGTAATGCAGGAAAACTGCTCTCCAAAGCCAGAACACAATTAACCTTTCAGGGAGAGAAAAACAGAATGTCGGGACCCGTCTTCTGTGCAGGGGCAGCTCCGAGAACAACAGGGCCTCAGCCTACAGAAGGATGAAGGGCACAGTCCGAAGTTGGAGTTAGGCTGGCACAAGGGACAAACGCACCATAAAGAGCACTCACACCCTTCTCAGAGAGGCTGGTGCATGACCCGGCCTCCCTGACTCCAAGAGTACTCCGAACGCACTTTATGCAACATGATGTTGCGTTTGCAACATTCCTGGGTCGGGACAAGTGACTTGTGCCAGCCAAGCTCCCGGTTAGGATTGTGCCCCTAGTCGCTTATTTTTCGGTTTTCAAAGCTGTTCTCTTTCTCCTTTTCCACATCAACCGGACACCTCAGCATCTGCAAAGGTTCGATCTGATCATAACCAAAGCCAGAGCTGGCCTTAGGGCAATTTGACCAGTTGGGCCAGATTGGGCCATGCGCCTAGCGGGACTCCGAATTGGGGCAGCAAGCGGACGGAGCACCCGTTGCTGGCATCTCACGCTCTAGCTGACACTCTGGCAAAGAATATTCTGAGCGGAGGCATCGTGAGGAGAGAATGGTGAGTTGAGCATTGCTGCTGGAGGTCCCTCCCTCCCCTGGGTCCGATTGGCCTGAAATATGCCCCCTCCCAGAAGCAGTTTGTGGTGACACCGCCACCAAGTGCCTTGCCACGGCCACTCATTCTGGCGAGTAAGGGGGCCCTGCAGGGGTGGGGCCCCCCACAAAAATGTATGCATTGGGCCTTGTGCAGCGGCGTCATTCACCTGGTACGCTGGGCGGGACTTACCTTTGAGCGGCAGTCCGCCCGTTGCATCACACCGCGTTCCGCCGCTTTCCCGCCCACCCCGGCGGGTGGGAAAGCGGCAGGACGTGGCGGGACGCTACAGGCGGACTGCCGCTCAAAGGTAAGTCCCGCCCAGTGTACCGGGTGAATGACGCCGCTGGCCTTGTGGCTTATAAAGCCGGCCCTCACCCAAGCTATGAGCCATCCCTCAGGGGAAAAAAGTATTAATACTACTTGCAGGGCCGGCCTTAAGCCAATATGACCAATGCCATCACATTGGGCCCCTCACCAGCACAGCGAGCATATTGCCTGTTGCTGCAGCTGGGATTTCTATGGGCTGTAAGTCAGTGGGGCGAGCAGAGCAGCTTTCCCTTGGGCCCTCCCACCTGCCCCTGCCACTGAACTGCCCAAACTGGGCCTCCTGGAAGCAGTTGGTGGTCATGTCATCATGTCACCGCCAACTCTTTCCAGTGCCATGCACGGCACCACTATTCTTGGTGAGTGGGGGGCCCCGTGGAGAGGGTAAGGGCCCCACAAGAATGCCCCATATTGGGCCTCGCCGCTCTTGGAGCTGGCTCTGACTACATGTAATAGAAAATCACCATTTGATTTGAACAGATAAAACTGTTCAAAACTGTTATGCACTGTGGAAAGAAGCCATCGTATGGTAACTAAACTGAACACCTTCCCCACGCAGAGAATAAAGCTATCTTCAGCATTGCTAAGCTCAATCACTCTGATCCATTGAAGGTTATGCGGACACAGAGGTAGGCTGGACTGGGAACCATGTGTAGAAAAGGATAGTGGTCCCAAAGTTCTCACTGCTGTCCATGAGAACCACCTGCGCAGTGCCAAACATTCATGGCCTTTTTGGAAGGGCCAAAGCTCAGCATGGCAGTGCATGGTTTCCATTAATGCCCCAGGTTCAATCCCTGGTATCTCCAGGCATGCCTAGGAAAAATTTCCTGTCTCAAACCTTTGGAGAATGGATGATACTGATCTGGATGGGCCAATGGTTTGACGCAACATGAAGCCTGTTTTCATGGCTGCTGATTTGAGAAGCTGTTTATAAAAAGTTGATTAAGAAGTTGTGAAAGACAAGACTAGAGCTTGACACCCACCACTAAAACTGAGCACAGTACTGGACATCACTCAGGGTGGAATCTTAACCTGGAGTTAGGCCAACACAGTTAGGCCAGAACAATCTGGCCAGCCCAAGGGACACCGTAAAGTATGTTTGGACCACTCTTGGCGTCAGAGAGGCCAGCACACAGACATGCGCCATCCTCCCTGACTCCGAGAGTAGTTCAAACGTGTTTTATGGTGGCCCTTGTGTCAACCAAACTTTGCTGGCCTAACTGGGCTGGCCTAACTCCAGGTTAGGATTGCACCCTCAGTGGCAATAGAAAACTGAGAGGTGTGATGGGCAAAGACTTTTCTGCATCCAGCCTACTGCATATCAGGTCCCAAGAGATTATGTCAAGGCTCCAAGGAATATACTTTCTAAAAACAATAAATAATGGTACCTTTTTAATAGGCGGCATTGAAAATATTTCAGTTATTTATAATTGATGAAAATACCTCGCTGTTTATACAGAACTTCCTAATGACTCACAATGCAATGATGTCAGCAAAATGCCAGACGTTTTTCCATCCAAAACAGAGACAACGGCCATATGTTCAGAAAATAGCTTTCTCCTTAGTGAATGTTTATAAAGAGAATGAATAGACACGGTCTAAACTGAGAAACTTGTATGGTGTTGTGTTATTCAAAGATAGCAGAAGTATGTTTGATTAGGAGGAGGAAAAAACATTGTTTTGATAGGTTCATAATATTTTGGTTGCGCGTCAGAGAAAAGCAAGGGGGAAAAACTCCTTTCCTTCCAAGTCTGGCATTTTGAGAAGGAAATGAAGGAAAGAACAAATTTCATAAAGAATATTGTTGGGTGCCAGATTGAGAGAGAGAGAGAGAGAGAGAGAGAGAGAGAGAGAGAGAGAGAGAGAGAGCAATCCTAACCTGGAGTTAGGCTGGCACAGTTAGGCCAGCCAAGTTTGACTGGCACAAGGGCCACCATAAAGCGCGTTTGGACCACTCTTGGAGTCAGGGAGGATGGTGCACATCTGTGTGCTGACCTCCCTGACTCCAAGAGTGGTTCAAACATACTTCACGGTGTCCCTTGTGCTGGCCAAACCTTGCTGGCCAAACTGTGCCAGACGAACTCCAGGTTAGGATTACACCCAGAGAGAGAGAGAGAGAGAGAGAGAGAGAGAGAGAGAGAGAGAGAGAGTGTAAATGTGCACCTTATTAATCTGTCTGCAAGGGTTGGTTTGTTCCTTTGGGTTTTGTGTAGCCATATATGCAGAGGTGTGTTAAACTTCAACACCCAAAGGAACAAACCAGCCCTAACAGTCTGAGGGCCCGATCCAGAAGCATGTACTGCCATCTTAAAGTGTCACAAACTTGCCATAAAGCATGTATGCAACACTTTACTGCTTGCCCTGGTTGGCTCTCAATGAGCACCTGGCCCCAACCTGAGCTGGCCGCTGGTAAGCCCATTTGGGGCAGGGGAAAATAGAGAGGGGGGAGGAACTGGGCTGTGGGAGAGGAGGAGCGGGCTAGCAAGAGGGCGGTGGCTTTCACTGCTGGATCTTATCCCCTCGCCTTGGCCAAGTAGCCCAACACAGGACTGCTTGATTTACCGCTAGCAAAATAGCCCTA
The DNA here is from genome assembly GCA_029204185.1 of Lerista edwardsae. NCBI lineage: Eukaryota > Metazoa > Chordata > Lepidosauria > Squamata > Scincidae > Lerista > Lerista edwardsae. The sequence goes on from JAJKFI010000030.1 coordinate 11,039,814, forward strand.
TTTCAGGCTGCAGGGCTTTCGTTCCCTTCTCCCGAGGAGCCTCTGGAAGCTGCCTGGCTCCTACAGGATGCAGCAGTAGCCATTTTGGTACAGCTACTTCTACAGCAGCTGGGCAGTTTAGGATTAGGCTGCCCAAGCTCTCTGCAATCTGGTTGGGTGCAGTCTGTTGAAGCCTGTTGCCTGTTGCCTGAAGCCTATTGAAGCAGTCTGTTGAAGTCTAGGAGGTACATCCTAGGCGTACCTCTTGTCCACAATTGCAAGGTTGCAGAAACACTTGTTCAAACCAGATCACAATTACCGGTACATTTCCACACTACTGCATCTCGAGGGATAATCCAGATCAGAAGATATTCCACCTCCAGAGACAAACAGCACAATCCTATGCATATCTATTCAGAATCAATGTCCATTTAGTGTAATGGGACATTCTTCTAGCTATGTGTGTGTGCAGACAAAAACAACTATTGCTACCTGGCCCTAGTTGGGGGAAAGCAAACTTCTGGTGCAAGCTCCAAAAGGAGATAAGATATCAACAGTGTTACTTCTAGTGAGATCGCCCTCTTCCATCCCTGTCTCCTTCCAATTCCTCTCTCACCCTGCCACATTCTTCTCACTTCCTGCCTACCACCCAACCCCTGCACTGACTTACCAGCACTGGAGGAACCTGATGGATCCACTGACGGGTTGCTGCCACTGCCTACCACTTGCTGCAGCAGCCCAACACTAGTTCCAGGGGCATAAGGGAAGCCTAGGATTGGGCTATCCACTGGATCTACCACCTCTAAACCCACGAAGGGCTCCAGTGTTTTTCAGAAGATGGAGACATTCAGTAGTGATGGTTCCACCAGTCATTGCAGCATTGTGGCAAAAGCCCCATCTGCTGGATTTCTCATACAACATCTGAACACATTAGGGAATGCTTGTCACCTTTTTCTAATATGGTTGGATGTTGGAAGAGAAATTGAAAGCTTCAGCTATGAGTCTTTCCCACCTAGTAAAGTCAAACATACCCGCTCAAGGACTCCTTAAGTCAAAAGGACTTTAAAATCTTAGGTGTATCCCTAAAATAATTGATGAATCAATGTGATGCCACATGGCTGGTTGGTTGCAACAAGCTAGAATAGTCAGTGGTGAGATCCAGGGGGTTCACCCAGGTTCTATAGAACCGGTTGTTAAATGGCCAGGCCCTGCCCACTCGCTTACCTTGGCTGGCTTCGGGGTTTTTTTGGCTCCAGCTATGATGTCATAGAACCGGTTGTTAATTTATTTGAATCCCACCACTGAGAATAGTGGTTCCCAAACTGTGGGTCATGAGCAAATTTCAGGTGGGTCTTGAAGCACCTAGAGCAGCCATATTGAAAATATGGGAAGATGGGATGCTGGAAAGGGGGAGGGCTGTGTGGTTGTTTTGCGTATGTCAAGATTGTAAATAGATTTTTTTTTCTCTTTCTGGGTGCCTTTGCTATTGGAAAATGGCTGTGAAATAACCCAACGTATTGCTGCATTCTCAGGAAAGCAGCAGGCTCTGGCATCACAATGATGGCACGTCCGGCCCTGACATAACTTCCAGTGGGACCTGGACAGATTGCCATTCAGATGCTAATTTAAAGGACCTGTTCTTATGATCGCTGTCACAGGTGCTTATAAACCAATTCAGTCACCATACAAATATTATGCAGCCATTAAATAAAAGTCATCAAACTCCAATCATGCAGCACAATTGAGGCAGCCCCGAATGGAGGTCGCTTTGTCATTATATAAAATATACAGCTGCATGTCGTCAGAGGCAAGAGAGAGAAAAAACCCCGAGAGAATTCATTATGCAAATACATCAAATCTCAATGTATCATCTCTGCACTCGGTGATGAGCTGAGAATGAACCCAAATGGAATGCAATGAATTTCTGGGCCTCTTCCAAGCCTCCCTTTGCAAAGGATGAGAAATCACTCACAAAGTTGAGACGTACCAGAGAGCTGGCATTTCAACTGCAATTTGAATATCTCAAAGCATGGGGTCTAATAGTGTGTTGTGGCATTCAGCTTGGAAACATGCTTCAAAACAAAACTGAGATAAGGAACCCCAGATCCAAGCTCTGGGAAACTGTAGAATCAAGGAAAGTGAATAGTAAGATTTTTTTTAAATACCTCCCTATTTTCAAGTTCAGCTGCAACCTGCTTCTGAAGACCAGTTGCAATGGAGGGAGAGCAGCAATAGTGGATAAAGCATGTGGCTGGAGGGGCGCAGGACCCCAGGTGCCAGGGCGCAGTGGGGTGTTGGAGGGGTTGTTGGCATGTGGGGGGGGTGACTTGAGCAACATGCTTCCCCCTCCATGGCGCTCCAGGTGCCCCCTCTCCCTTACTCTCCTTGGTTCTGCACCAGCAAAATGGCTGGCACAGATACAAGGAGACCCATTGCAGCCGTGGAGAATTGCCCGGAGATAAGAGAATAAATGTTCCCTTACCTCAAGGAGGTCTGACTTGTATATGTATAAAAACAAAGACCACAAGTCTCCAGTACTCTTTGCATTTGAAAATATAAAATCTAACACTCACAGTGCAATCCTATAACCCTCCTATAACACTTAGTCCCGACATGGGCACGCCAATTGGCATCCCCACGTCGGCGCTAAGGCAGCAGGACCGGCGCTGCAGGCAGTGCCAGTCCCGTTGCGCCAGCGCTGCACTTCCGTTGTGTTGGCCGAAGCCGGCCAGCACAAGGGAGGCCCCGTGTCTGTCTGGATACGGGGTTGGTGGGGGGAGGGGGGTTGGGGCGGGACGTGGGTGGGTCCAGGATTCAGCCATAGGGCCAAATCTTATACCCGTTCGGGATGCCACGCGACCCTGATTCGGGCTGCGCAGTCTCCTCGGATCTGCGCCTGTCCTGTGGAATGAATGTTCCCTTGCCGCAGGGAGGCTCCAGGCTCCCCAACCCAGCATTGGATATGGCACTGGCCATCCGACCTTGCCATTCCAATGCTGGGTGCTTAATGGATCACACAGGTGCCTTGAACGGCACAAATAAAGAGAAATGTGAGAACAGATATTTTAAAATGAGGGAACACTCATTTTTCTTTGCCCCGGAAACCCATTATGCAAACAATATCTGTTTTCTACCTGGCAGAGAATAATCAATGGGCAGCCCAATCCTGAGCTGCCTGGTCACCGTGGGCGTAGCAGTAGCCAATTGGGCACCTTGGGAGAAGGGGACAGTCGTCCCCTTTCCTCGGGTAAGGGTGCAGGGCAGGCTGTTTTGCTGGTGCAAAGGCGAGGGCCTCCATGTCAGGCCGCCCAGCCCAGCACAAAGGATAGGATCCAGTGGCATCCCTCCTCTGCCCCTCCATCACCCAGTTCCGCCCTCTTGCCCCACCCAGAATCATTGTGCCGACACCACAGGGCACTTGAGGTTGCTCCCTGAGCAGCGATGGGATCTGCAAATTGAGAAGGGGAACGCTGAGCAGGACTTAGGCGGGACTTCCACGTGATTGGATGCCCGTCCGCAGAGTTCCGTGGCTGCCCTGGCCTCGGGGGGGCTGCCCCCGGTTGGCGTGCCCCACCGCTGCTCGCCCAGGCACCTGGCGCGCCCCCCA
>JAJKFI010000030.1:11046435-11076281 GCA_029204185.1 Lerista edwardsae
AAGAAAGAAAGAAAGAAAGAAAGAAAGAAAGAAAGAAAGAAAGAAAGAAAGAAAGAAAGAAAGAAAGAAAGAAAGAAAGAAAGAAAGAAAGATGCACATTCCAATGATGGACCAAGACATTTCTTTAATTTCACTTCCAAGATTGTATTTGGACACCCCCTTATCAGATTCTGCAGAGAAACCCATAGGGGAGTCTAGAAAGCTGACGTCTTACAGACAATTTTATCAGGTTAAAGGGAAAAAATCAGTTGCTTTCAATTCTTGGATAAAGTTATGAGCAAGGCTCACTTAGGACACTCTTTCTGAATTCCACCAGTGCAAAAAGATCCAAGGGAGGGATTTGATCTTCTGGAAACACACACACACACACACACACACACACACACACACACACGCATGCACGCACGCACGCACGCACGTTCATAGCTACCAGTAGCATCTTGTGGCACTACCAGTTTTCAATTATCCCTGTCTATATGCACATCAAGATTCCATCTATAACGGAGGGATTCTAGCCTGCAAACGTTCACCTACATTTTGCATATTTTGTATCTGCCAGAATAGTGTCTTGGGCAATGGTGTCCTTTGAGAGTCAAAAGCATCGTGGCTGACGGACTAAAGGCAGAACCACACGTAACCTGTTGTCCTGTGTTTTTCTCCTTGTTTTTTGGTTCTGTAGCTATTTTTACAGACTTTTTCATTTTTCAAAATACAGCTGCTGAGGCTGCATTTTGGAGACTGGACTTGGGGGGAGAGGCTCAGCTTTTCTCTCTCACTGAAAATTGGCACCCCGTGTTTCTTTTCCCATAGAATGGAAACCGTGCAGGTGCCTGTATCTGTTCTCCAGAAGGAAGAAAACCAGCTTTGCTGGAGGGTGATTTTTGGCAGGAAAACAACCCAGTGGGCAATGGTTAAGAAGCCTGCCTGGTCCACCATAGCCTCCTCCTCCAAACAGCCATTTCTGCTGCTGCATTTTATAAAAACCTGTGAGGCAGCAAGTGCTTGTTTCAAGTCTTCCATCTGCCAAGAACTTAGTCGATAGCCCTGGGTTATTATATTTTCATCCCACCCTTCCTCCAAGGAGTTCAGGGAGACATATAGCAATCAATCAATTGTATTTAACAACAAAAAGTTCACAAAGCGGTTTATAGGCAAATAATCAGGAGTGTAGCTGAAGAAGTGCAGGGCGGTGCCATTGAACTGGGCAACAAGCTTTAGGGGGGCAAACAAGCTGAGCTTGACACTAGAGGCTGAAATTGTAAAAACCTTGATACGTATACATACCACCATTATATTACGTACCATTAGATGTGGAATTTAATGCAAAACGCAATGAAACAAACCAGAGTGCAATATCTTCGGTCTATCAATAGTTATGGCCAAAAAACCAAGAAAATGAATATACAACTGTGATGACATTTCCTGTTAGTGTGATGTCACTTCCGGGGCATCATTTTGCCCTCAGCACTGGGCTACACTTTCATTAGCTACGCCAGTGATAATAATAATAAAATTAAATGGCTCCCTGTACCAAAAAAAAAAAAAAATACAGAACACCTCCAGCAACAGCCACTAGAACAGCCACTGTGCTGGGGGTGAACAGGGACAGTCACTCTCCCCCTGATAAATGTAAGTGGAACACCACTTGAAAAAGTGCCTCTTGCCCAGTTAGAAGGTAGCATCCCTAGAGGAAGGGGGAAATGCTAAATTTTGCAAGAGCCTAAGCTCCTGTGGAAAGCAACACCTTCCCTCACCTTCACAGCCATTTGAGGCTCAGAGAACAAAGCTTCCGAGCCACCTGTCCAAACTGCAAATAGCTCTGAAGGCAAGAGGGAGGGTCTGCTTTACATAGGAGTAGCGCCTGCAAAATGTAGCATTCCCCCCTCCAGGAATGCCACTGTTCCCATACATAAGACTTTATTCTCACAACAACCCTGCAAAGTGAACTCTAGGCTGAGAAATAGTGACTGTCCCAAAGGTGAGCTTCACAATCAGGAGAAGATCAGGAGAAGTCTCTACCTAATCTTACACCGCACTGGGTTGAAGAAAGCCACTCAGCCTCAGCCATTTTATCTCCATTACAATACAGCGGTAACCAGAAGAGTTGTTTTAAGAATGGCTAAAATAACTTATGCAAAATGCTTTGAGTAGTTGGTTTGGGTTTTTTTAAGAAAAAAGTTCAATAACATCCAGTTTTCCTCTTGTGAAAACAATTGTACCCTTCGTCATCATGGGCACAGCAGTGTTTGTAAATACCAGGGTTGAAGCACTGCTTGCTGGGAGATGTAGTTTACCGCACAGGAAAGAGGAAATGAAGGGGAGGAATTTTGGCTCAGGCCTAGAAGGGTTTGTTGAGTGATGCCACAGGCGTTGTACTTGTTTTGACTGTAAAAATAAACCTTATTTGGACATTCCTTGTGGTCACTTGCCAGACACAACAGTATACTCCAGGCACCAGTCTCTTCTCAAAATGTCCCAGGCTCCACAGGCTTCAGAAACTACAGAGACAAGGTGTCAGAATGCAAGGGTGGCCTTGTCCCATGGACTGGTGGGTGCCTGTTCTTCTTTTGAGAAGAATTGCTCAGGTGCTTTCTCCTACCGCTGCCCTCATGTCCAAAAAACAATGAATAAAAGTGGGGGGGGTTGTTTGTTTGTTTTGCTGCTCCCTCCCCAGTTGTTTAGCTTTGGAATTCACAGGAGGAAATAAACAGGAAAGTATCCCCTGGTTCTAATACACCCCAGTGGAGCGAACATCTCAGGAGGCAGAACCAAAGAGCTGGCTGAACAGAATGCCCTCAACAATGTGCGACCACTCAAGGAGTGCGGCAAAGGAACATAAGAAGAACCCCGCTGGATCAGCCCAAGGCCCATTAGTACAGCTTCCTGCATGTCACAGTGGCCCACCAGATGCCTCAGGGAGCACACGAGACAACAAGATGCTTGCATCCCATTGCCATTCCCTTGCACCTGGCATTCTGAAGTAGCCTACTTCTAAAGTAAGGAGGTTGCCTATAGCCCACAATGGATTTTCCTCCAGAAATCTGCCCATCCTTTTAAAGGCACGTAGGCCAGATGCCATCACCACCTCCTGTGGCAAGGAGTTCCACAGCTTAATTACCCACTGGATAAAAAAGTATTTCCTTTTATCTGTTTTAACTCTCCTAACACTCAGCTTCAGTGGATGTCTCCTGGTTCTGGTATTGTGAGAGAGGAAAAGGAACATGCCTCTATCAACTCTATCCCTCCCATGCATAATTTTGTATATCTCAATCATGTCCTCTCTCAGGCCCCTTTTTTCCAGACTGAAGAGCCCCAAACGCTGCAGTCTTTCTTCATAAGGGAGGCGCCCCAGCCCCATAATCATTTTTGTCACTCTCTTCTGCATCTTTTCCAGCTCCAGTATGTCCTTTTTGAGGTGTGGTGACCAGAACTATATGCAATACTCCAGATGTGGCCTTACCATCGATTTGTGCAATGGCATAAACATATTGGCTGTTTTATTCTCAACCCCTTTTTTAATTACCCCAAGCATGGAACTGGCCTTCTTCATTGCTGCTGCACACTGGGTCAACACTTCCATCGAGTTGTCCATCAGCACCCCAAGATCTCTCTCCTGAGCTGTCACAGACAGCTCAGAGGAATGCAAACCAATTGGTCCTCAAGATGAAACTACTACAATCCATCTCCCTGGTGGCAGTCGATGGGCTTCTCAGACATAAATCTTCCCCTTGCAAGCCGTGCCAAGTTCAGCCCTGTAGTCTCCATTCCATTATCCCCATACACTGAATCGGTGGCTTGGAAGTAAAGGGTGGGAAGGGGAGTCGTGGGGGTCTCTCTGACAAATGCTCTTGTTCATTCAATTCATGAATGGGTTACTTTGTCTCCTCCGCCGTCTCGGAGTCCCTCCCTCCATTGACATCCCAGCTCGTTCAGGGCTTAAGATCCCTTTTTAATTAATAAGCACCAAGCAAACGAGACAATGCAGTCATCTGAAACAGCTCGAGTATAAAATGCTGGAAGCAAACTTCTGGTGTGGTGCGACACTCCTTCAGCTCAGGAAAGAGTAGCAGAAACTCTTTCTTGCTAACGAGCTGCGTTTATTAACTAAGACATCGCAACTAGCTAGCAAACAGGAAAATCAGGCCTCAACCACACTGCACCAAGGACTCTCTGCTGGTTCCAACCACATGACTTGACTGCCCAATCCTGTCTCCCACTATTGGCACCAATGCAGCCATGCTTACAAAGTGTGGGCCTCATACAATGGGGTTGGTGGTTGGCCCCCTCCTAGGCCCTGATTCCAAGGCCCCATTACCTATTAGTCCCAATTACGTAGGCTGCCCAATTACCTATTGGTCTCCTCGGACCTATGCCAGCCAACCATTTTGCTGGCATAACTCAAGGAGAGAAAAGCGTGGCCTGGGAAAGAGGGATAGGATCCTGGTGCAAGTCACTGCTCCTTCTCATGTCTCTACCCCCCCTCCAACTATTCTGACCTTCCAGGGCTAACAAATGTGTCTCTGCTAGCACAGACTCGGCTGGCGCAGGGGCAGTTCTGGGCAAGTGGCGGGGCATGGTTCTGGGGGTGGAACTGGGCAGAGGGCGGGCAGGCCAGTAGGCTGGTTTGGGATGCTTCCTCATCTTATGCAACCCCAATTCAGGCCATATGACTTCCTTGGACCTGCGCCCGCAATTTTGCCCACAATCCAAGGAACCCATCGAGGTTGCACCAGGGGAGGCTCCAGTGGCCTCCCAAGCTGTGCTGGATACAGCACAGGCAGGCCGGCCAGCCTGCTCCAACGCAGCTTAGGATTCGGCTGCCCAAGCCCGCAGTTCACTTAGAGTGCAACTCTAACCTTGAGTTAGGTCGGCACAGTAAGGCCAGCAACGTTTGGCTGGCACAAGGGACACCATAAAGTGCGTTTGGACCGCTCTCAGAGTCAGGGAGGATGGTGCACGTCTGTGTGCTGGCCTCTCTGACTCCGAGAGTGGTCCAAACATACTTTACAGTGTCCCGTGTGCCAGCCAAACTTTGCTGGCCTAACTGTGCCGGCCTAACTCCAGGTTAGGATTGCATCCACCATCCTGCACGTGTGCATCACTACCAGCTCATACATTACACCTCATTTTGGCAGAGACAGCAGAGGGTCATAATATTTGCAGTGAGCTAAAAATGTTCACCTTGCAGCAGGAGTCCCAGTATTTGCATATTGTGGGATTGATTTAACCAGCAGGGCTGAAGGTTATTTTTAGCAATGATTGTCTAGAATTATGGACTGTGCTGTAGCTTTTCACTTACAAGTGCCAGTGGGAAGGAAAATTTACAGTGCAAGCGTAATTGCATCTCTGTTCGTTGGGTTTTCTTCCAATAATCCAGATATCAGCACTTTCAATTTTCTGCTCCTTAGAGATACATTTACTGAAGTGATCACGTTTTCCCATCCCACTGTATTATGTAACAAATTGTCTCATACTTTAAAACTACAATATAATGTCAATACGATTGTATGGCACAATGTTTTTACACCATCCAAGGATCTATATTAAAATTAGCTTTATGCCAATAAAGGTCTGTGTATGTATGCATTAAAATTAGCTGCCTATCCATTTTTTATTAGAAGTTGGGACAAAATTGTTACTGGGCAATCTCGGCAATAGCTTTTTGAAATCTTTGCTTCCACCACCAGGGCAATGGATCACGTGTCATGCAATAGGCCACACAGAAGAGAAAAATGTCAAATCACCTGAACCACAATCACAGCTCCTTAATTATCCGTTCTGGTGTCCCCACACCTAGGACTAGACCTAACGAAGGACTAGACCTAACCTGCTGAGTCAGCCCACAGGTACAGCTAGCTCAGCATCCATGCCAATGGGAGGACTCACATCTCAAAGGCAGAGGATCAGAGGCACAGAAGCTGGAAGAGGTTTTCAGCGATTTGCAATTTGCCATACTCCTGCGGCATACATGCAGACCTTTTGTGGCACACCAAAGTGCTACACCAGTTGAAAATTGCTGCAGTGGTGGTCCCAGCGGGGGGCGGGGAGGAGCACTAAATTTTTCAAGCGCCTGAACATGCCGTGTAAAGCCTCCCCCTTGCTTTCAGAGCCATGCGCAGCTGCGAAAGCAAAGCAGAGATGCCTGAGAAACGTAGCACTTTGCTTCACCCAAACACCACTAATTTCTGGATGAACTATTTACAAGGAAGACTTTGTTGTTAACAGGCAACAGGGCCTGCATTAATAATGGAGACATACTGTAAAACCATCTCACTCTCACACAGCCTCAGCGCCGCCCCCCCCCAGCTGCAATATAGGATAATAATATGTGCCTTATCATGTTGTAAAGACATAGATAACATGTGCACACTCAGAAAGCGCCACACAAATGCAAGTATTATTATGCATTATCATACCAGTAAGGATGTGCTCCAGTCACTGAAGGTGCAATCCTTTCCTGCACTGACAGAGCATAACCACCTTAATCTTAATCCTTAACCACCTTTCTTGCACTGACCGAGCTGTGCCAATGGGACATGTACTGCATTCTGCAGTGGAGTAGTAGTCACGAAGGCCTCCTCAAGGTAAGGGAATGTCTGTTTCCTTACTTCAGAGCTGCATTGCCCTTACTTATCCCAGTGCTGGAAAGGTGGTTAGGATTGAGCCCTGAATGTGAGTCATGGGTCAAGTCACGAGTCAGCAAACCTGCGACATGACTCGACTCATAGGTCACAGTACATGCCATTGTGACTCGTGGAAATTTTCATTTTGACTTGCGTCCCGAGTCATTTCAAGAAATGGGTCAAGTCCTTGAGCACACAAAAACACCACCTTAAGCCTTCCTCCTCCCCTCAACCCCCAAGCCCCACATCCTGGAATTAAATCACCAACCATCCTCCCACCACATCTGTTGCTGCCATCAGTCTAAAAGATGGCTTCTGGATCACCTAAGAGGTCTTTTGGGGCAACACGAAAGCAAGGGGAGAAAAAAAAAGCACACAAACATTAAAGAGAGTCAGTTCATTTTTTAATTCTCTTTGTTCCTATTCTGGCCAGCAGGCTAATGGATGGTGTCCGGGCTCTCTTGCTCCCAAAGTGAGCAAGAGACGGCTAGGTTTGTATACATCTCTAGATCTTGCACTAGAAAGCAACTGTGTGTCAGGGAAGCTGGGATGGCAACGCTTTGACTCTTGTCACCTTCACTGTGCATCCAGAGAGGAGCAGCACCTTGATGGCCAAGGAATTGTCAGCGCTTCTTAGTTTCCATAGCAATGAAAAGGAGTTTTCACACGTGGCAAATGTCAGTACCCTGCAAAATGTCAACCTTCTTCTATCAAAATAGAAAGGAAAAAAGGTGAGAAGCCACCTGGGGCACGTTCATGAAAATGCATGAATTTCTCCAAGCAAAAGAATGGCTCTGGTGTGATAGAAAAAGCAGCCACATGATAATCATTTTGTTTTCAAGCCTTGGACCTTGTTACCCCCCATGTGAACTAGTGCAAAATTGCTATGCATTCTGGGAATGTTACGTGTTGGACTTGCTTCAACTAATGCTAACGTTTGATAGTCCTGATGTGTCAATAAAATTGAGCAGGCATAAGTTACTGCTTATGACCCCAAGAAGAAATGATGGGAAAGGATTTATCATTATATCAATCAATCAATCAATCAACAGGTACTTATATACCGCTTTTCAACACGAAGTTCACAAAGCGGTTTACAGGCAAATAGTAATAATAAAGTTAAAATAACAGGCAAATAGTAATAATAAATATGGAATCTACTACTGGGGGCAGCCTGATTCTATGCTGCCCTGGCACTGCACAATACAGCCACCGCAGTCTCCTTGGGGTCTCCTTACTCCCATGTAGAACTCCACTGGCCCCAACAGGTCTCCTCGGATCTGCACCAGCTATTTAATGGGCACAGAAACTAGGTCAGTGTCAGGCTCCGCAGCTCAGAAAGCGGTATAGGATTCATCCGCAACCTCTGCCGCTGTCCTCGCCTCCTCCTGAGCCCAATTCTCCCCTCCCCTCCCCTCCCCTGCCCCTGCCCAGTTCCACTCCCACCCTGCCCCCCCCTGCATCTAAACACCTTCCAGCCACCCAACTAGGATAGCTACCACTGGGGGCTCTTTACTGGCACCTTTCTGGTGCTGACGCTCAGCACTGATTGGCACAGGCCTGACCACGAGTGACACTTGGTTACTACTGGCGGTGAAGTGGCTTACAGCATTTGCACGACAGCCAATGCCGGGGCAGCCCATGGGCTGCCTGCACTGTCCCAGCTTAGGATAAGATATGGCAGCAGTGGCAGCCAGTTTAGATGATTGTTAAAATAATCAACTCTATGACAGCTCGACAGAGACACCATCCTTTCTTTTCTTTATTTGTATCAGAAGCACCTACATTAATATAATTTTATGCATACATAAAAGTATATTTTTAAAATAAAATACAAGGTTAAAACTAGATATCATTTGCCCAATAGTTCTACAGCGTTCTCCCATGCCAACGTAAGATCTTCCATTGTGCATGTCCAGGGACACCGTGTGCACTGTAGCATACGTGAGATGGTTTGTTCTTCTCCACATTCACACAGCATGTCTTTTATGGGGAAACCCCATTTCCTCAGATTGGGGGGCATGAAAGGAGCCTCCCCGAAGATTGACTTTACTTTGGCAATCGGGCATCCGATGGGCAATGGTGGTGTCACCGGCAAATCCTTTCAACCCAGAAGCACCTTTTCCCACTGAGAGACATCATGCTAAGGCAATAGATGATGGGAGCAAGGAATAGAGGATGATCCCCACCACTCTGTTCTACTTGTGGAGGCACCCAACTTTGTAATCAACAAAACAAAGGTAATGGGATGTGGGGGGGCCTGTGGGGTTAGAGATAGGGTTCCCCCTTATTTATGGTTTCTGGTACCTGCAGGGGGCCCGGAACACATCCCTCGCAGATAACAGGAGTGGTGGTGCCTGTACTCTCCTCTTCAGTGAAGACAATGTGACATCGAGTGCAATCCTAACCTGGAGTTAGGCCGGCACAGTTAGGCCAGCAAAGTTTGGCTGGCACTAGGGCCACTGTAAAGCACGTTTGGACCACTCTCTGAGACCGCAATCCTAAACTGGAGTTAGGCCGGCATAAGGTAAGCCAGCAAAGTTTGGCCAGCACAAGGGCCACCATAAAGCGTGTTTGGACTACCCTCGGAGTCAGGAAGGATGGCTCATGTCTGTCTGCTGCCTTCTCTGACTCCAAGAGTGGTCCAAACACACTTTATGGTGGCCCTTGCCCAGGCCGAATTTTGCTGGCCTAACTGTGCCGGCCTAACTCCAGGTTAGGATTGCATTTATCATGAGAAACAATCCGTGCTGCTAACTGACATATTTGAAGGCTTTTCCCTTCCTTCACTTGGAATATTTTACATGAGGGGCCTGGCGATGGCTCACTTTTCGTAATCACAAAAGCAAGTCTCTACAAAAGAGTCTGCGCTAAACCCAAGTGTGAATTCACAAGATTAACTGTACCAAATGGAGCTCTTTGATTGCTCAGAAGCTTCAGCAAAGTGACAGCTTCTCTTTTGTCTGTGACTTTGCATTCCCTGTCATTAAATACTTAAGGAGAAAGCAGGGCATAGTAGAACTTCTGCATTTTCCAGAATTAGTCCTGGAATGCAAGTGCAAAGACCTGTGCTATGCTTTCTGCACATTCAAAGTCCAGTTTTACATGCTCTCCCAATACTAACATGTTAAAATGCAGTGTGATTTTTGTTTGCTTTAGACTGATAGTAGCTGACTCATCTCAAAAGGAAAAACAGAATAACCAAACAAAAATCAGCCAAACCAAATCAGATTTCGTGTTAGCAATGAAAAATTTCACACCTTTGCCAGACCAAACCGGAAAGTCTTACAGTGCTTCTATAAACAGTCCGGTTCAGACTTTGGCAAGTGTCCCATCCCCTGACCCTCAACGTTGTCCCAACGGGGCAGGTGCACATCACAAGGGGTGAAGGAGAGCACTTTGGGTTCACCAGACAGACTGCGAAAAAGCAGAAGCCAAGGGACTGGCTCCCAGGTTTATTGTCTCTTATAGGAAGCTGAGATCAATAATAGGATTGTGGTCCCAACACCTTTCAGAGTGCAAGCCTAAACTGCACTGGAACACTGAGGCCAGGAGGCCTGTGCTGAATCAGGGCAGCTTTGGAGCATTGGGAAGCAGTTTCGCGCTCTTCCTCTGGGGAGGCTTCAGACTCCCCTATGGCAGTGCTATTCAAACTCTTTAGACCGGGACCGACTCATGTTGGGACCCACCAGAAGTGATGTCATTAACCTGGAAGTGGTATTGTGGCAGGAAGTGACATCATCAAGCAGGAAGTGCCATCATTGTAGCATAAAATGACACTGCTGAAATGCAAATTGGCTTTCTTGGACTGCAGCAATTGTACAACCATGAAACATCCCTGACAGAAAACAAGAAGAGGAAAAAATATGATGTAAAAGCACTGAACTAAAAACAAAATCTTTAAAAAAAAAAAGCCCTCACTTGAAAATACAAACTGTTAACACTCACAAAAGGAATATAACAAGAGTAAGGTCTCCAGTTTCCAAGATGGCTGCTCCCAGCTTTCCGCAACCCACCTGACATCAGATCACGACCCACCAAGTGGGTCTTGACCCACAGTTTGAATAGCACTGCCCTGTGGATTCCTCAGATCTGCGCCTGCTTCCTGTATAGCAAAATGAGCTCCTCTTCCTTTAGGGGGCACCCCTTTCCATGCCCAAGGAAAGGCTTTCAGCTCTGGAAATAAAGGGCTCCCAGCCTAGCTAACACACTTGCCACAGCTGCTCGTTGGGGCTCCTATCAGCACTTTCATGGCTTGAGTGCAGCAGCAATTAAGGAGGCCAATTCCATGCTTGGGGTCATTAAAAAAGGGGTTGAGAATAAAACAGCCAATATTATCATGCCATTGTACAAATCAATGGTAAGGCCGCACCTGGAATATTGTGTCCAGTTCTGGTCGCCGCATCTCAAAAAGGACATAGTGGAGCTGGAAAAGGTGCAGAAGAGAGCGACAAAAATGATTACGGGGCTGGGGCACCTCCCTTATGAAGAAAGACTGCAGCGTTTGGGGCTCTTCAGCCTAGAAAAAAGGCGCCTGAGGGGGGACATGATTGAGACATACAAAATTATGCATGGAAGGGATAGAGTCGATAGAGGGATGTTCTTTTCCCTCTCTCAAAACACTAGAACCAGGGGGCATCCGCTAAAACTGAGGGTTGGGAGAGTTAAAACAGATAAAAGGAAGTACTTTTTTACTCAGCGGGTAGTTAATCTGTGGAACTCTTTGCCACAGGAGGTGGTGATGGTATCTAGTCTTGATGCCTTTAAGAGGGGATTGGACGGATTTCTGGAGGAAAGGTCCATCGTGGGCTATAGGCAATAATGGATTGTGCAACCTCCTTACAAAGGTGGTGGGCTACTGGTACCGGGTGCAAGGGAGTGGCAACAGGATGCAAGCATCTTGTTGTCTCATGCCTCCCTGGGGCACCTGGTGGGCCGCTGTGAGATACAGGAGGCTGGACTAGATGGGCCTTTGGCCTGATCCAGCAGGGCTCTTCTTATGTTCTTATGAGTGGGGTGCCGGAACCCACATCAAGTCGGCAGTGAGTAGGAATTCCACAGCTGGAGAGCAACAGCCAACCTCTCTTTGTGTCCACATTGACTGAACTCAATAAACAGGCAGTATCATTAAGAGAGCAGATATCAAAAACAGTCCTGGCACACAAGAGGTCAAAAGCAGAATCTCTTAACCAGTGGTACACGTACAACCAGTGATACTTGAGGTGGATCCAGACAGAGGTACTCACGGGACCCCCCAGACCTTCACCACCTGGCAGTGAGGCCAGCAACGCAATGTGACAAGCAGCAAGAGGGGGTTCGGTTTGGCATGCAGAGCTCCAGTGTGCGCTTTTCATGGTTGGAAAAGCCCTCCCATCAACCCTGAGCCTCTTACTGGTGTTTGTTGCATCACTTCTGGTTTACCAATCCAGAAGTAACTGGTGATGGCATCATCACCAGTTTACTTCCAGGGTCACTTCCATGCAAAATAGTATAGCAGGGGACAAATGTTGAGGGTGCAATCCTAACTGGAGTTAGGCTGGCACAGTTTGGCCAGCAAAGTTTGGCCGGCCCAAGGAACACCATAAAGTATGTTTGGACCACTCTCAGAGCGCAATCCTAAACTAGAATTAGGCTGGTATAAACTAAGCCAGCAAAGTTTGACCAGCACAAGGGCCACCATAAAGCATTTTTGGACCACTCTCAGAGTCAGGGAGGATAGTTCACATCTGTGTGCTGGCCTCTCTGACGCCAAGATTGGTCCAAACATACTTTACGGTGGCCCTTGTGCCAGCCAAACTTTGCTGGCCTAAGTGTGCCGGCATAACTCCAGGTGAGGATTGTCTAACCTAAAACGCTGGTCTAAGGCACTCAGGACCAAGTTACTTAGAGCTTAATAGATTATTACTAACTCCTTGAAGAGTGCCTGGAAGAGAACAGAAAACCAATGCCAATGAGAACTGGTGTATTACAGCCGGGCTCTGTTAAAAGGAGGGCATTTGCGTTCTTGATGGCATTAAGAAATTATGAATTTCTGCATGTAAGTGTTTAATTAAATGAAATATTTCTAATACCATACAACCTACTACAATATTTTCTATTTCAGGTAAGTCCAACAGAACATCGGGGTGGAGGGAGAGAGAGAAAGCTTAACTGACTGAGAGACCATTCTTACTCCATGGGGGATCGTGCATGAGCTAGAACATGAATGTTCATTAATTTGATAGATCAACCACGTCTCCTGCACAGCCATTCCTCTTTCTTTGACGCAAAACCGTGATCTGCTGAAAAAAAAAAAAGAAAGAAATTACAAGGTATGCGTCCCCATTTTTGACAGTAATTATAGTCAGAACAGCTGCAAAACCACTGAAAGAAATGAGTCAGGTTCATAATTGGCCAACAGGGCTTGAGAAATCCATATGAGTCCTGTGCCCTTTTCGACTTTGCAGAAAGCATCAGGGAGAAGTGGATGCTTAGGAAGAGGTGGACCAGGGAGCACCCAAAAGTGCCTGGGCTGGACACAGACAAGCTTTGGGGCTTCCCTGCTGGGTCCTCTCATGCGATTTGCCCATCTGCTTGTGAGTGCTCAAACGCCTTTGACACTTAGGGTCCAAGTCCTAAAGGCCCTAAGTATGCGCATCCTGCCGGCTAAAAGTGTCACGAATGTGCCATTGCGACACCATGCAAGTTCAGCTGCTGGGGTCAGCACCAGTCAGCGCTGGGACTCAGCACTGATTAGGAGGCCTGCTGGAGCTCCAACAGTCCCAGCCAGCAGTAAGTGACTTTTGGGGTGGGGTGGGGAAGGTGTGGAGGGGCGGAACTGGGTGTGGGAAGGATTGGACCCTGGAAGGAGGTGGGACCAGTGATGGCCTCCACGCCTGATCTTAGGCCCAACATTGGGCTGGGCAGCCCGACGCAAGCCTTCTCCATTCTGCACCGGCCAAAGGGCCAGTGCAGACTCAAGTAGCCCCATTGGAAGGGCTGGGGCTTTTCTCAGGATAAGGGGATGAATGTCCCCTTTCCCAAGGAGACCTCGGCAATTGCTACAGCGCCCACAGGATGCAGCGGCAGCCATTTTGGTGCTGCTGCTCCTCTGGGCACTGAGCAGTTTAGGATTGGATTACCTGTGAGTGCATGGTGCAACAGTGGTGGACGTGGGGGGCAAGGGGGGCAAATGCACCAACGGCTGGGGGTAGCTGGGGGGCAGATTCCATGGCCGTTGCTTGGAGCCAACAGGCATGCTCCGAAGGGCCACCCACCTCTTCTTGGAGGGGCGAGCAGCCTTTCGGAGCAGCGCAAGGCTGCAGAGGGGTGGGGTCAGCTTCTGGGGGTGGAGCTTCTGCATACATAACTGTTTTTTCCTAGGCATATCTAGAGCTGACTCCAAACTTCTCCTACGAGGGTTACTGGCACGAACTGGCTGAAGTGTCTCCTCCCTCCCATTTTACTGTCTGCGAATGGGGCATAAAAACCGGAGAAGCATTTTGGCTCAGCTCTAGCACGTGCAGAGCTCCATGGGTTCAGGCCCCCCCCACTCAAATCTGTGGAAGGCTGGGGTGAAATGAATGAGAAATGGGTTTCAGAGGGGGACTCTGAGTAAGCAACATTGCTCCTGCACCTAGACGGAATGGCTAGATGGGCGCAGTCATGTTTAAATATCACCTTGTTTAAACAGATCAGGCTAAACTGTGCGAAGTTCCTGTTTTTCCTGAAAAGAAATTCAGTACAGCCCTCCATCCCCCCCCCCGCCCGCTCTGAGTAAACTATTCCGAATTCTTTGCATCTTCCAAGAGCCTAGATAGCATTTGAGCAGGAAACCAGACTAAGTTCATCCTGGGCACCTGAAACCAGATTTTAATGGAATAAACTGTGAAACATAAACAAATCAGGGAGAGGAATAAGGCTCCTTTTCTCATTTATTAGTTTGTCTGTCTTTCTTTGAAAGAATTAAATTTCCTTCCCAGGAGCAGGTGAGAAACAAGAATGCGAGGCGGGGTGATCACGTTTCCTCGGCGGCAGCAGCGCAAGACTAAGGGAGGCGGCCATTAAATTAGTCCTCCAGACAACGTTGACTTGGAGGCTGCAGGTGGTAAAAGAAAGTGGGCAAAAGGTGACGGCAGAAAGACATCTCCTCTTTCCCTTCTGGCAGCCCCTTGCAAGGGCCATCATCACCTTCGTCTTGGCAAGGAACTGGCACCCCAGCTTAGTTGTTTCTGTGTGAGTGCTTTTCTATACAGCTCCTGGATTTGAGGTGGGGCAGTCATAGAAGGGGGAAACTGCTGGAAGGCAGGACAGGGTGCTTCATCCTTTTCCTGCAAGCAGTTCCACCCTGTACGTGCCCCTTTTCTGGGACATTTTTAATCTGTTTCCCCTAAGACTGGCAATAAGCCCAACGTCTGGTTAAATTGGGGGCGGGGAGAGATTTGCAGGAGAGAATTGACAGGTATTGGCGGAATTAGGATGCAATCCTAACATGGAGTTAGGCTGGTACAGTAAGGCCAGCAAAGTTTGGCCAGCACAAGGGACACCGTAAAGTATGTTTGGACCACTCTTGGAGTCACAGAGGCCAGCACACAGACATGCGCCATCCCCCCTGACTTCGAGAGTAGTCCAAACATGCTTTACCGTGGACCTTGCTGGCCAAACTTTGCTGGCCTAACTGTGCCATCCTAACTCCAGGTGAGGATTGTGCTCTTAAATAGATTCCATCCATTCCCACTGCCCCACACAAACACACAACACACTCTGCATTTGTGTTATCTCAGGAAGCAGGAGTTTGGACATACACATTTGCAGAGTCACATTATAATGTGCGCATGCACACACACACACACACACACACACACACACACACACAAAGAGAGAGAGAAAGAGAGAGAGAGAGAGAATTGTCACAAGATATGTGGCAAGACTGTCTTGATATTTGTATATTCAAGAGCTCAGTCTCTTTTCTAAAGCTAAGAGAACAGAGCAATGCATATTCACAAAGAGAGAGGCTGTAACAAAGAAAGGCTGTAAAAAGAAATTAGCATTGTAAAATTCTTCTGGGGGAAAAATATGTGTTTCCCCCTAAGGGAAAAAACAGTTTTATTTTTAGCCCTGTGTTAAAGAAAGTGCTACCACAGTCACCTAACACATTGATAAGTTCCTTGGCTGCTAACATTGTTGTGAAAAGAGAATGCATCAATAATATGCAGAAATACTCGCAAATTCTTCAAGGAGAAAAGCATAATGAGATTGGCACAGTATTTGCTTTCAACTGATGAAAATCATCTTTGGGGGCCACTTCAGTTGTACAATTTGTACTCACTCATGGGGGTATGCGTCTTTCGTTCACATTAGGCAAATGATAAAAATTAGCATGGTTGTGTAGTAGCGGCCAACCAGTGGGAGTGTGACCCAGAACACTATGGGATACTGCATCAGGTCTGCTGCCTCTGCACAATTACAACCCCCCCAAAAGCAGCTACTTGCAGCACTCGTCACCCGGTTCCTTCCATTGCAGAAGTGCACGACTTCTTGTTTGATTTAAAGGGACCTTGCAAATGAAGGAGCTTGTTCATTTGTGTGGTTCACAGAAAGCAAAGCAAACCAGAAGTCCTGCACTTTGGTATTTGAAGAAACTGTTTGAGGAGCACCGTAAGAAGGCAGTGATCCACTTTTAGTGAGCAGAAAGCAGATCAGTGCAGGCTGCATTTGTGGCAGGCTGGAGGAAAGTAGGGGCAGATTTGGGGTGAAGGACAAGCTGAATCCACCACCTTCTCACTCTCCCTGCAATCTGCTGCTGATGCAACCCCTATCACTTTGCCTAATGAATGGGCTGCCCATGTGGCTAACAAGGAAATCTGTGAGTCTCGTGTTGCCTCTATCATGACCCTGACCACGTTCCCCCATTTTTTGAAGGAAAAAAGGTCCTTGGGTGCCAATGGAATGTTTTATTCTTCCAAAAACAGCAGGGCGGGTACACAATTGGGGTTGGAAAGGCAAGGGCCAAGTTCTAAAGCCCCCCACCTCTGGCATGGTTTCCTTCTCATTTCATGCCACCAGCACCCACTCTGTAAAAAAAAGTAAAAGGAGGAAACCTCAGGCCAAATTATATGTTGCCCATAATGTGTAGCTTGGCCCTAACATAGCAGTAAGCCCCAGTGTGCAGCTGAGTGTACATGACAGGGAGCCCTGCTGGGTCAGGCCAAAGGACCATCTAGTCCAGCTTCCTGTATCTCACAGTGGCCCACCAGATGCCTCAGGGAGCACACAAGACAACAAGAGGCTGGCATTCTGTTGCCATTCCCTTGCATCTGGCATTCTGAGGTAAATCCTGAGGTAAACACACTGGTGACCAGTCAAGATTCTCCACAGCATTTCTCTTTGACAGCCACCAGAATCAGAGGCTCCTCTTCAGACATGTACTGATAGGAACATGGGAACAGCCCCACAGGATCAGGCCAAAGGCCCATCTAGTCCAGCTTCCTGTATCTCACAGTGCCCACCAGATGCCTCAGGGAGCACACGAGACAACTAGATACCTGCATCTTGTTGCCACTCCCCTGCATCTGGCATTCTGTAGTAGCTTACCTCTGAAGTATGGAGATCTCACTACCCATCATGGCCTGTAGTCTGTGATGGACTTTTCCTCCAGAAATCGGTCCAGTCTCCTTTTAAAGGCACCTAGGCCAGACGCCATTACCACCTCCCATAGCAAGAAGTTCCACACATTAATTGCCAGCTGGGTAAAAGTATTTCCTTTTATCTGTTCTTACTCTCCCAACACTCAATTTTAGTGGATGTCCCCGGGTTCTGGTACTGTGAGAAAGGGAAAAGAACATCCCTCTATCCACTCTATCCCTCCCATGCAGAATTTCGTACATCTCAATCATGTCCCGCCTCAGGCACCTTCTTTCTAGAC
The DNA here is from genome assembly GCA_029204185.1 of Lerista edwardsae. Taxonomy (NCBI): domain Eukaryota; kingdom Metazoa; phylum Chordata; class Lepidosauria; order Squamata; family Scincidae; genus Lerista; species Lerista edwardsae. The sequence continues at coordinate 11,063,962 of JAJKFI010000030.1, forward strand.
TGAAGAGACCCAAACGCTGTAGCCTTTCCTCATAAGGGAGGTACCCCAGCCCAGTAATCATATGTATCTTACAGTGGCCCACCAAATGCCTCAGGGAGCACACAAAACAACCATATGTATCTCACAGTGGCCAACCAGATGCTTGCATCCTTGTGTTTTCAAACATGTTTGTCTCATTTGTACATGAAGTTTGTGGATGTACACTTGGAAAAAATGCCCAAAAGACACATGAACAGACCCTGATTCCTCAGCAAGTCCGGCTGGCTGCAATAGCCTGAGAAAACGGGCACCGACCTCACTATGCACTTCTGAATCCAGGGAAGAGATACCGGCCATAGATATTCCCTTATAGCTGCAGACACACCATAAACAATAACACCGCAATCCTATGCATGCTTTCCTGGGAGTAAGCTGGGCCCCACTGAATACAGTGAAAGTTACTTCTGAATCAGGCATTGGATTGCACAGTAGTTCGTCTGACTTCTCCAGGGAGCTAGAAACAGTTGTGAAGGGGTCCAGAATCGCTCCATAAGCCTTCTGTTGGGCAGGCTTGCTCCAGATCTCAAGGAGGGGGAGAAAGTCCAGAGCCCCACACGCCTTTGTTTATTTTCACCAAGTCCTCCAAATCCCTCTTCCCCACCTTCTCTGCTCAGAGGGCAATCAGACAGCAAGTTCAAAAGTATGTCTTTTTGCTCCAGGTTATCTAAACAAGCAGTTGTAATATATAAGTGCATGCAGCCGTAAATTCTTAAAGCCAAGCAACTCTCTCCGCTTCGACCACAGCTTATGCAAATAAAACATTTTGTTTGCTCATGATTATATTTATAGTGCTGATTCAGTGTGATAGAGAGAAGGAAAAAACCCAAGAAGTTCTTCCAAAAGCCATGCATTTATGTATTATGTATGCACTCCAGAAGTAGGCTTCAAACCCATTGAGGGCATTCGTGACTGTATCCCTGATCCTGTCATGGAAGAGCCGACATCCTTTACTTCGGCAACCTGAGAAGAATCACCTGTATTGCGCTCTGTTTGGCCCCTGTGCTGGAAGCCTTCACGGAGAAGCTTCATAGGTGAGCTGCTGATTGCCAAATCTACGCTGGGATATAAATAGCATTTGCTTTCCCCAGCTTGTTCATGTCCCTTCTGTTTCACTTCACCTCTTCTGGGGTCAGGGATGTGCTGTGCAGATACCTGAGTCAACCTTTGAGGCAGAGAGACTGATGTCTAAGAAAGGGAGAATGTTTCTGCTGGAGCAGAAGCTCCTACAAATGTAGGTCATCATTCGGTCCAAGGACACATTGAACTAAATGGGAAAGCCCTCCGAGAAGGTTCCTGGGGACCCCTAATGCCCAGAAGAGATCCTCAGATCGGGGACATAAGTACATCCATCTGTGCATGGTATACTTGCCCGGCATGACATGCACCAGGGCCCACTGCAATCTGGCATCCCCAACAGCTGGGCAGGATCTTCCTTTGTTCCCAGACAAAGAAAGTTGCGTGCCAATGCCATGCAAATGACACTACTTGCAAATCTCAGAGAGACTCACAGTGCAAGTGTAGACCTTCAAAACGTAACGTTCCATTCAGTGGTGTCATCCTACCGGTACGCTGGGCGGGACATCCGGGTGATCGGCAGCCCGCCCATTGCGTACTGCTGCGTTACGCGACGGGCAGGCTACTGATCACCTGGATGTCCCGCCCAGCGTACCGGTAGGATGACACCACTGGTTCCATTCCTTTCCATAAATAAGAACTTTGAAAAAGCTCTCCCACATCCTCCACATGGTAAAAGCACAAGTGCAAGAATTAATTGTCACAGAACTTGAATTGATTGCACTTTTCACAAGCTACATTTACACCCAAACACGTATAATAAGTCCCTATTGGTTAATTATTTGAGGCAATGCAGCTTGGAGAGGAGGTGATACATAGCAGAGAAGGGGGGCTTAACCCATCTTTCACCCACATTTTTCTTCTGTAACCCCACCCTAAGCAGCCTTTCTCCTCTCCCAGGCTCCAGGCATAGGTTTACCTCTGAAGAGATCCTGGAAACTCACTTCATATACTATATAGCATATTATTGTTTTATAGCATAAACATGACATGAAATATTATTGCTATAATCAGAGTTTATAGGTATCATAAAGCAAATTTCAATTATGCAAAGGACTAATTTACTTTTATGTACACATGTTTAGTCTTGTAATTGCATCTATGTGAAAGTTAGGGCACAATCCTAACCTGAAGTTGTACCACTCTGAGGGCACAATCCTAACTTGGAGTTAGGCCGGCCCAGTTAGGCCAGAAAAGTTTGGCTGGCACATAACAAGAGACACCGTAAAGTGCATTTGGACCACTCTGGGGGTCAGGGAGGTTGGAGCACGCTAGTTTTGACTTTTAAAGCCCTTTACGTCTTGGGTCTGGCGTATTTAAGGGACCACTTCCTTCCATACAATCCTACCCGTACTCTTAGGTCATCTGAGGGAGCCCCCTTCTGACTATGCCGCCACCATAATGTCACTTGCCCTTGTGTCCACCTTTCCCAGCTCTCAGAGTAGTGGAGGGGAGAAGTGGTTAGAAAGTATTTAAATGGTTCTGAGAAGTCACTCCAGGCCCTGGGACGAATGCAATTTTCAAATAAAACCACAGTTGTTTGTTTTCTCAAGCTAAAATTAGTCAGAGCCATCAATACAAATGGGCTTGTATACCTGCAAGAATATGTGTTGGGCTGGCCACAGTACCCACATGGTGCCAGATAGCAAGTTAAACTAGCAATTTGGAAAGATTTCAACATGTACCCTGACTTGCTTTTGTAGGGCCATTTGAGCAATTAACACAGCTCAGGGTCTCGTTGGCAGGTTATCATAACGATCAGTTAGGCAATATCAAACTGGAGTTGCATAACTTGGGAGATGGTAAGTTTGTGGGGAATTATGCTTTTTTTTCCCCCCCAGCATTCGCAATTAGGATGAGCAAATAACCTCCCCACACACTCCCCATGAGTTCAAGTTGCACATACAAGCAATAGTACAATATTTTAGTGCAATAGGCTAGCACCATAGATTTTCTTTCCCAAACAGGGAAAAACCTAGGTTCTTTATATACGACATTGGAAGGGGCAGTTGTGAACCCCCTATTATGCAAACCTAGTTAATCCAAAATTCATACTTATTCAAAATCTGCAGCCTTTATCTTGCCAAATTATATGCATCTAAAATCCTGAAAAGAAATAGAGGAAAACAATAGAATGGAAAAGACTAGAGATCTTTTCAAGAAAACTGGAGATGTCAAAGGACAATTTCATGCTAAGGTAGGCACAATAAAGGACAAGAACGGCAAGGGCAAGGACCTAACAGACGCAGATGAGATTAAGAAGAGGTGGCAAGAATACACAGAGGAACTATATAAGGCCTATCTAAATGTTCCCAATAACCACAATGGTGCGGTCACTGAGCTCAAACCTGACATCCTGGAGTGTGAATTCAAGTGGGCTTTAGAAAGCATCACTAACAACAAAGCTAGTGGAGGTGACAGCATTCCAGCTGAATTACTCAAAACCTTAAAAGATGATGCTGTCAAAGTGCTGCACTCCATATGCCAGCAAATTTGGAAAACCCAGCAGTGGCCACAAGACTGGAAAAGATCAGTTTACATTCCAATCCCAAAGAAGGGAAATGCCAAAGATTGTTCAAACTACCGCACCATTGCACTCATTTCACATGCTAGCAAGGTCATGCTCAAAATCCTACAAGCTAGGCTTCAGCAGTATGTGAATCGAGAACTACCAGATGTACAAGCTGGCTTCCGAAGAGGCAGAGGAACTAGAGATCAAATTGCCAACATTTGCTGGATCATGGAGAAAGCAAGAGAGTTCCAGAAACACATCTACCTCTGCTTCATTGACTATGCTAAAGCTTTTGATTGTGTGGATCACAACAAACTGTGGCAAGTTCTTGAAGAGATGGGAGTACCAGACCACCTTATCTGCCTTCTGAGAAACCTGTATGCGGGTCAGGAAGCTACAGTTAGAACTGAACATGGAACAACTGACTGGTTTCAAATTGGGAAATGAGTACGACAAGGCTGTATACTGTCACCCTGCTTATTTAACTTATATGCAGAGTACATCATGAGAAAGGCTGGGCTGGATGATTCACAAGCTGGAATCAAGATTGCTGGGAGAAATATCAACAACCTCAGATATGCAGACAATACCACTCTAATGGCAGAAAGTGAGGAAGATCTAAAGAACCTTCTGATGAGGGTGAAAGAGGAAAGTGCCAAAATTGGCTTGAAGCTCAACATCAAAAAAACTAAGACCATGGCAACCACTCCCATCACTTCCTGGCAAATAGAAGGGGAAGAAATGGAAGCAGTGACAGACTTTATTTTCCTGGGCTCCAAGATCACCGCAGATGGTGACTGCAGCCATGAAAGTAAAAGACGTTTACTTCTTGGGAGAAAAGCTATGGCGAACCTAGACAACTTAATAACTCTTTAGAAAAGACCCTCATGCTGGGAAAAATTGAAGGCAAAAGGAGAAGGGGGCGGCAGAGGATGAGATGGTTAGACAGTGTCACCAAAGCGATGAACATGAAATTGGGCAAACTCCGGAAGCTAGTGGAGGACAGGGAGGCCTGGCGTGCTGTGGTCCATGGGGTCGCAAAGGGTCAGACATGACTTAGTGACTGAACAACAACAAAAATCCTGAGATTTCTGGGGCCCAGTAATGTCACAAGGCACTACATATTTCTATCAAAAGACTGTAAAAAAATGGGGGGGGGGAAATCTGGTACTGGGCAAAAAGCCAGGTGGCCCAAAATTAATCTTTGCTGCCCTTCTAAGTAAGAAAAAAGAAACAAGCTAGAGAAACAGGCTTAGCAAATTGACAGCCTCTGCAGGCTTAAGCTGCAAAACAATTCAACTTCAGCACTTGCACTAGAAAACTAGACAAGAACCAAAGAACTACTGAGAGCCCAGTCCTAGGTGCTCTTAGACTGGCATAACTACATTATGCCATCCCAGTGCTTTTGCAAACGTGCTGTAAGGCATGTTTGTGCCAACTTGCAAGTTGGCTGGGTCGGGGCAAGGATCAATGCCAGCCCACAGAAGCTGAATCCAGCCTCTGAGCAGGTAAGTGAGTTAGCCCGGGCCCAATTCCACCAGCGCAGGGGATTGGGGAGGACGGAGAGAGGGCAGAAGGAGGACAGATCGGGGCAACGGGAAGGAGGAGGGAGGGCAGGCCGGTGGGCAGACCGGGCCTGGGAGGGGGTGGGACAAGCCTTTGGCAGGTAGGCCATATCCTAACCCCCCTCCCAAGCTGGCTAGCCTTATACCGGCCTGCTCATATCTGCACCAGCAATTTTGTTGGTGCAGATCCAATTAGCCCCATAGGGATAGCTGGGGCAGGATGATCAGATGTCCTCTTCTTGCAGGACATGTCCTACATTTCAACCTTCTGTCCTGGGTAAATTTCAAGATGTCCTACATTTCAAGACAGACAGGGGGTGCCAGTGTCAAGGCTACCTGCATCACTGGCTTGCGTGTTTGTTCCTTCATTCTGTTAGGCGGCATGAAAGGAGGACAAGACATCCCAAAACCAATTCAGATGAGTGCTTTTAGCTTTTATTTTGTAACATCCTACATTTTTCTTGAGTGTCCTACATTTTGGGGTGCTGTGTCCTCCATGTTACGATATGGTCACCCTGGGATGGGGCATTACTCGGGGTAAGGGGGACACATATTCCCTTACTCTGAACTGCGCCACAGCCACCTCCTAAATGGGGCTGGATATGGTGCGAGCCAGCTGGCCTGCTTATTCCAGCCCAGGTTAGAATTGGGCTGTAAGTCTTCAGCCCTGCACACACTCGTCTGGGAGCAATCAATGGGGCTTACTTCCAAGTTGATACATGTATAAGCTTGAGCTGTAAGAGTCAAATGCTGTCAACCCAGTAGTAGATTTGTTTGACGTTTGTTTGTTTTGTTCTAAAACAGATCACCGGGACCATTGGTTAGTATCTTGTCCATTAGCATCTTGTACTTCTTTCAGAGGCTACGTCTGTTGACATTTCAATTGGTGTAGAACATGGCATTTCATCTTGGGGACCCATAAATATACATTACATAGTTTTCCAGTGCTTGCAATGACTCTGCATTTTTACTGAAACAACAGAAGTGATGGCTGTTGTTGAGCTGAAAAATGTGCAGAACAGAACAGAGAATATGATGGGGGTGGGGCTGGAGTATCTTCCTTGCAAGGATTGCATAAAGCAATGAGGGTTTTTAAGTTTTAGAAAAGGTTGGCTAAGGGGAGACATTTAGAGGTTTATTAATCTATGCATGGTGTTGAAACTGAGAGAACAGCAGCACATCTTAGACTACTATTTATTGCTTACGCACAGAGCAGAACAACCTAGATTGATGAAAAAGCAAATATAGTGTGAGGATTCCCTGGTTACTGGGATTGTACAGGCATAGCTACTCACAGAGACGACAAACTAGGCTACAAGCTAGGCTTCAGCAATATGTGAATCGAGAACTACCAGATGTACAAGCTGGTTTCCGAAGAGGCAGAGGAACTAGAGATCAAATTGCCAACATTCGCTGGATCATGGAGAAAGCAAGAGAGTTCCAGAAAAACATCTACCTCTGCTTCATTGACTATGCCAAAGCCTTTGATTGTGTGGATCACAACAAACTGTGGCAAGTTCTTGAAGAGATGGGAGTACCAGACCACCTTATCTGCCTTCTGAGAAACCTGTATGCGGGTCAGGAAGGAACAGTTAGAACTGGACATGGAACAACCGACTGGTTTCAAATTGGGAAAGGAGTACGACAAGGCTGTATACTGTCACCCTGCTTATTTAACTTATATGCAGAGTACATCATGAGAAAGGCTGGGCTGGATGATTCACAAGCTGGAATCAAGATTTTGATTCCATGGGCCCTCTACACACAGTCCCAGCCAACAACACAGCAGGTAGATAAGAACATAAGAAAAGCCCTGCTGGATCAGGCCAAAGGCCCACCAGATGCCTCAGAGAGCACATGAGAGAACACTTGCATCTTGTTGCCACCCCCACCCCCCTGCATCTGGCATTCTGAGGTAGCCTGCTTATACAAAAAGGAGGTTGCACCACCCATCATAGCCTGTAGCCTGCGATTGACTTTTCCTCCAGAAATCTGTCCAATCCTTAAGATACTGGTAAGTATACATCATAGACAATTTAGGGGAGATTCAGGGCAAGGAATGTCAACAGATAACAGGGGGCAGTTCAGGAGCTGGAAGAAGTGGATCTGGGCAGCAGCAGAATGTGCTGGGATGCTATCCTCATTTTTCAACCCAACATGTCCTTTGCTTCTCCTTGGTTATTTTGCTTATACCAGCAAAATAGCTGGCATAGGACTGAGGAAACTAGTCAGCAACCAGTCAAGGGGGGCAAGTAAGAAAAGTTTTTACTTTACTTTCCCAGGCCACCTGGTTACCCCACCACCACCACCACCACCACCACCCTCATTGCATGCAGTACATGCTCTATCAATGCGGCTACATGGCAGAAGACGGTGGGGAATAGGACTGGGCTCTTAATCATATGCATCAGTTTCTCCATTGAAATCAATGGGGCTTAAAATCACTGGATTTGGCATAGAGAATCTTCCCTCAGTTTTTGACCATGTTTTCCCCCAAGTCCTTAAAATTTTAGCCAAGATTTTTTTTTATTGTTTCACTGCCCTTTTTTTAGACACTTTCATCATAGCTAAATTTCATCGGTTATAACTTTCCTTGAAAAAAAAAAATGACCAGCAACATGTCTGTGCTTTTTTACATGTGCTTTACAAGGCAAATTTGGCATACAATTCACTTGCAGACCCTAATGTGGGCTTATTGAAGGCAGGTGCACACTTTAATATATATGGGCATAGGGACCCCCTTCCAGACAATAAAATGCTGGCACAGCGAAATGTGGAATATCTGTCGAATTTTATTTGTCAGCCTAAAACCACAACCCTTTCTTATGCTCTACAAGGAAGTACAACAGAGTCAGAACAGCCTTTCTGCACTACCGAGATACCGCATTAAATCTGCCAGTATTTGCATTTTTCCCTTTTGTGTTGTCATTGTGACAGATTAATTCAAAAAGGAAAGGTTAATGCAATGTAACACTGCTATTACCAGCAAGGGAGGGTCATTTACGACGTACAGCATAATGAAGCCACATTAGTTAACACAATTTCCATGGTGTCATTCGGAGTCACTTTGATGGGAAGTGAATCACGTCAGAGTATGGATGGCGCAGCTTGCCGGAGAATAATTTTTCCTTCATTAGCACTTGGTCTTGACAGGTAAGGTGAGAAAATATCACCCCAAATAATAAAGCAATAAATGTCGGTGTCTAAAATGGAAATGTACAAACACACAAGCCAAACGATCAAACGCTTGAGAATTCAACAAAGAATACAAGGCTCAGCCGTCTTGTCCTTCTGCATTACAGACAGTTTTATCCTCTGCCAAGTCGCATGGGGAATTAAAGCTATCTGATGTGCGCTTCTCTCATACGCATCATTCCTTATTGCCCAGGTACCCACCACAAAAGACACGAGACCACGTGATTTGGAGTAATGTGGGCTACATTTCTTGATCTGTAAAAATTGATACATTGCCAACTGCTGTGGGTTCTATCTACACAAACTCCACCACCACCCCTTAACTGAAGGCACCTACCATGGAAAAGTGCTAACCTATCCAGCCTCCCTGGGGTGACACCACCCTTGATCCAACCAGCAGAGGCGTACCAGGGTGAAACCGCGCCCACGACACACAACACCATGATGTCACAATGTCGTGATGTCATGACGTTGAGGGGTGTGGCTTCTCTCCGCCATGGTTCGGCCAAGCCACAGCAGAGAGAAGCTGCACCCCCCTCCACTCGCCCTGATCACCGGCGATCAGGCAAAACTGCCAGATAGGAGGCCAAGGGAAGCCGCACCCACACCCCAACTAGAGCCGGGGAGATGTGCGGCTTCCCTCAGCCTCCCATTGGGCAGTTTTGGGTGTGCTGCGCCCAGGAGAAGCCATGCACCTCCCAGGTTTGGCGAGCTGGGGGGGCACACGGCTTCCCTTGGATGCGGCTCTGGGGCACTGTGCTGGGGGGGCTGAGGGCAATCAGCGCCCCCTTGGTAAATGGCCCCCATTGCTCTTGCCCCCCCCTGCACAATGCCCTAGATACACCACTGCCACCCGGAGGTCATCTCTTGGCAACCTTAGCTTTTCAGTAGAAAGGGAGCCTTAGAAAGGAGCCAAGGGTGCCAAATTGATCTGCCTACCCCTAGCCTGACTGCCTTTTAGGTAGACAATTGCAATTCAGGCCTAAGAGATCGCCAGCCTACATAACAGAACCCCTCTAATGCCCCAGGCAGAGCCTCCCCAGTCCCTAGCCAGTGCATCTCAGCCCTTGTACCTGCTCCAAAATGCTGCACCTCCACTCTGTCCATTATTGCTCCAGAGCCTCTAATGGTTTCTGGCCAAGAGAGGGAGATACAAGGCAAGTATTCAGGTATGCACTTATAAATGGGCTTCTTAAATTCCTGCCCAGCTAGTTCAACTCAATTCTTTAAAGCTCTTTTTTTTAATGCAATAAGAACTGAGGCTACCGATACTTATTTAGAGCCTCTTTCATTGCAGGTACCCTTTCACCAGCAGTGAATGAGAGCAAAAGGCTGCAGATTTTGGATGGTACGCATAAATATACAGCCCTCCGGTTGCCAACTACTGGCCGGGAAAAGGTGGGGTAGTTTATTCAACTTGGGGCACAATCCTAACCTCGAGTTAGGCCAGCACAAGTCCCTTGTGCCGGCCAAGAAATGTTGCAGATTCGCCATAAAGTGCATTTGCACCAGTCTCAGAATCAGGGATTATGTTCTCCAAAAATGGTCCAAACATGCTTTATGGTGTATTTGCAACACTCCTAGGCTGGCACAAAGGATTTGTGATGGCCTAACTCCAGGTTAGGATTGCATCCTTCGTCAAAAGTAGGCTGTTCTTGTATGTTTCCAACCATTGTTCCTATATGGATGCCAGGCTCAAGGCTAAATGAAAGACTCTCTTCACGTCCCCATGCACACAAGCTTTTTCAAGGTCTGGAAGCCATCTGCTTTACTCATATTAAAGCCTCCCATACTGTGTAGATACTGGACCTAAAGATTTATCAGAGCAAAAGATTACGACTTGGCTGGTGCATGAAAAGACGTTCCTGAGGTCACCACCTAGTGGCCTGAGAAAGATGGGGTAACTGGTTTAAGGCTAAAAGTGCAATCCTAACCTGGAGTTAGGCTGGCACAGTTAGGCCAGCAAAGTTTGGCCGGCACAAGTATGTTTGGACCACTCTCTGAGTCAGAGAAGCCAGCACACAGATGTGCACCATCCTCCCTGAATCCAGGAGTGGTCCAAATGTGCTTTATGGTGGCCTCTCCCAAGCTCATCCAGCCTCAAAACACAGAGGGATGAGGGCCATGTTCAAAATGCACATCCTTGGATCCGCCCTTGGCTTGCTCAGGTACTAGTAAAGTTGCCAGCCTATCTCATGCCTTGTGCAGGCTAGGGCTGGACAAAGGACAAAGGACGATCTTGCTACTACTGCTACTCTATGCTACTAAGCATAGAGGCTGGTGTCCACCTTGGACCAAGATAGGCTGTTGATCCATCTAGCTCAGCATGGCCTCTCCAGGGTTTCAGGCAGGTGTTTTTCCTTCCCGTAGCTGGAGGCACCTTCCCATCCACAGAATATGGGACCTTCTGCATGCAAAGCTGGTGTCCTACACTGAACAAGAGCCTCCTGAAAGGAGAGTCAATTTTCCATCCCACACACCCAACACTCCATCACATTCTAGTGTGACCTTTCCAGCCAGTGGCATAGCTAAGTCATTTGCTATCTGGTATATAGAAGATTCTGTACACACACACCCCACAGCATACCCCCATTGGTAAATATTAAACTTGGAACACTAAAAAATGGGACAGGTTGCATCAGGCAGAAACCATGATGCAACCATAATTTCATCACATAATGCAATGGTATTCAAGCTTTTTAGACCGACACCCACTTTTTAGAATGGCACTCATGTCAGGACCTGCCGGAAGTGATGTCATTAACCTGGAAGTGATGTTGTGGCAGGAAGTGACATCATCAAGCAGGAAGTGCTGTCATTGTAACATCATAAAATGACACTCCTGAAATGCAAATTGGCATTCTTGGACTGCAGAAATTGTACAACCATGAAACATCCCTGACAGAAAGCAAGATAAGGACAAAATATTATGTAAAAGCACTGAACTAAAAACAAAATTTTAAAAAACCTCACTTGAAAATTCAAACTGTTAAGGAATATAACAAGAGTCATGTCTGCAGTTTCCAAGACAGCTGCTCCCAGCTTTCCATGACCCACATGGCATCAGGTCGCGGCCCACCAAGTGAATAACCGTTTGAATAACACTGACATAATGGATTGTTCTCCCTACCTAAAGCAATCCCCCACTTTTGAATTGATTCCCTTATTTATGAATTGGTTACTTCTCCCCTTTCAGTCAAAATGATCCCTAAGGCAGCTTATAGCAAGCTTTATAGCCTTTGTCTAATTTGTTTAATTGATGTGATGCATTAATTATTAATCAATTTCAATTTCGCCATATGGGGGGACAAATTTTCCTGTGAGCCCAGATGGCACATGGGCTAGGTGTGCCACTGACGAGCTACAGAAGGGGCTGTGCTACTCAGACAAAGAGAGGAGATATAGCCAACAAAAGGCAGAATTTCAACAGAAGCTATTCCTAGAAAGGCAGGACATTCAGCTAAAATTTATTTTTTTAAGCCTGCAGAGTGGGGGAGGTACTGTGGTCACAATCCAGATTCCTTCTCCCCACCCCTAGTGCTTTTTGCTCCAGACAGGAAGCTCCTTATTGGCAACAATGCAAGTCCCTTGTCAGAAGCAAATAGCGGTGGATGGGTGTGATCCGGATCAGGACTGCTGCAAGGATGAAGAATTAAAGCCCTTCTCCCCCACACTGCAATCCCAGCCTGGATAGGGGAGCCCCATGCCTGATATGTAGGAACTAAAAACAAGAGCATATAAATCAATCACTATGTGGAGCTTGACCTGAGCGAGGGGCTGCCATTTCATCCTATGAAAAAGAACTGGACAGTGGGTAGCTCTGCCTTCATTGACCAGGATCATATGGGGGATGCAGCGTGTCTCTGTGTATGCAGAAGTGCATTACAACACACACACACACACACACACACACACACACACACACACACACACAC
>JAJKFI010000030.1:11079730-11110196 GCA_029204185.1 Lerista edwardsae
TGTATATTTGTTTCTTTAAGTGGCCACTCTTGATCTCACAAGTTCTCCTACATTTAAAGTAGGTGTGGAGCTATTTATAAATCAAGGGCAAGTTCTGCAGTTTTCATAAGGTGGTTTATATTGCATATTTGAAATCTGGAGGTGTTTCAGGAATGCATCGTAAAACCACCTTCCATAAACTGTCTCTCAGGAAACAGACATGATAACAGAAGCCGTCAAACCTCACTTTAAACAAGTTACCTTGTACCCCTGATTTACTAAATTTCTGGAATATTTTTCTATCCAAGCTGAAAATCTGTCCAGTGTTTTGAAGTCTTATCAACTGCGTTTTCAGAAGCATTAATCTTATGTATAACTTCCCAGCAATTTACGTGCAACATATTTTTGAGCCTGCAATGACGCTCTTTTGCTGTATCTTATGATACAGTACCTGGTACGTAGCAATTGAATTGTTTGCTGGGGGTGGGGGTGGGGGTGGGGGGTGGTTTCCTGTAGCACTTTGTTTAAAACAGCATGTAAAACAACATTCAGTCATCTGATCACAACATAATATCATTTATTCACATAACTTAATTAAAAACAGAACCACAGTTTAAACTTTTCAGATGATAGTATGGCATAACAAATCAAAATTACTAGAGGTGACTAACTATTACAGTGGCTCCCAAACTGTGGGTTGGGACCAGTGATGTCATGCAGGGGGTACGCGGGGGTACGCGAGTACCAGTTTCTAGGATTACAGCTGGCCCCGCCCATTCGCCCGCCCACTCGTCGACTCCACCCTCTGCAACGTTTGAATTTCCTGCATGTTTGAGTTGCCTGCATGTTCTCAGAGCCAGGCAGACAGGCAAGCAGCGAGCGGAGCCTTTCCTTGCCACTGAAAAATGAGTTGCTCTGGGGTTTTAACATGATGCCAGGCCTCCTTAACATGTTCTGGGGGCGCTGTGGAATACTGTTGCAACTGTTGGGTCAGTTTAAAATCATCTGAGGCCTCAAAAAGGGCTTTTTTCATGTCACTTCCTGCCACGACATCACTTCTGGCTTATGATGTCACTTCCGGTGGGTGGGTCCCAACACGTGCCGATCAAAAGTGAGTACCTGTTCTTAAATCATTTGGATGACACCACTGGTTGGGACCCATCAGTGGGTTGTGAGCCAATTTCTGGTGGGTTGCAAAGCACCTAGAGCAGCCACATTGAAAATATGGCAAAATATGGGAAGAGGGGATGCTGGGAAGAGGGAGGGCTGTGTATTTGTTTTGCTTGTGTCAAGGTTGTAAATAGGCATTTTTTCTTTCTGATTCACTTTGCTATTAGGAAATGACTGGGAAATAACCCAACTTATTGCTGCATTCTCAGGAAAGCAGCAGGCTCTGGCGCCACAATGATGGCACTTCCAGCCATGACATCACTTCTGGTGGGTCCCGGACAGATTGTCATTCTAAAAAGTGGGTCCCTATGCTAAAAAGTTTGAGAACCACTGAACTATTATATCATGGGCTGCTCTTGTCTCCCAGAGAGGGAAGTTGTTTTGCTTTCCTTCCTGATCACAGATCAGTGCTGGCTCATTGATGCAACTGCTTGAAGCAGGCTACATTGGTGATAGATTGCAGAAAGTCTGTGGGGGTCTGCCACAACCACCTCCCTACAACCTACTACCAATTCAAGCCACAGTTATTGCTTCGCACACTCAGGGCGCAATCCTAACCTGGAGTTAGGCCAGCACAGTTAGGCCAGCTAAGTTTGGGACACCATAAAGCAATATTATTCAAAGTGTGAGTTGGGACCTACTTTGTGGGTCGTGACTTGATGTCAGGTGGGTCGTGGAAAGCTGGGAGCAGCCATCTTGGAAACTGCAGACCTTACTCTTGCTATATTCCTTTTGAGGGTGCTAACAGTTTGAATTTTCAAGTGAGCATGTTTTTTTTTAAATGTTTTTAGTTCAGTGCATTTATATAACATTTTGTCTTAATCTTGCTTTCTGTCAGGGATGTTTCATAGTTGTACAATTGCTGCAGTTCAAGAATGCCAATTTACATTTCAGGAATGTCATTTTATTATGCTACAATGACAGCACTTTCTGCTTGATGCCACAAGATGCCACTTTCTGCTTGATGCCACTTCCTGCCACAAGATCACATCCAGGTTAATGACATCACTTCCAGTGGGTCCTGACACAAGTGCCATTCTAAAAAGTGGGTCCTGGTCTAAAAGGTTTGAATACCACTGCCATAAAGTATGTTTGGACCACTCTTGGAGAGAGAAGCCAGCACATAGATGTGTGCCATCCCCCCTGATTCCAAGAGTGGTCCAAATGAGCTTTGCAGTGGTCCTTGTGCCAGCCAAACTTTGCTGGCCTAACTGTGCTGGCCTAACTTCAGGTTAGGATTGCACTCTCAAACTCAAATCAGATCATACCTTCCAGATTTCATTGCAGCAAGCAAGGAATATGGTGAATGTTTTGGGTTTTTTGTAGTGCAGAGGCAGCAGATCTGACACAGTATCAGGCAATGCTCCAGATTGCACCACCCTTGTGTCAGACTCCATAATACTGTTGGCGCCATCTTGCCAGCATTAAAGGGTTCTAAGCACATTATGCTTTGATATCACATTATGATCTGATCATGGATTGCTGGGCAGACCTTGTGTGCAGCGGGACTCTTGGTGAGCTAGAGATGGTTCATGAGCCACACATTACTCAAGTGTCACCAAGTCAGTGTACAGAGATACTTTTCCAAAATGTCATTTCAACTCCCAGCTCCACCTTGACAAATGCATGCTTTATGGCTTCTGGGTGTTCAATGCCAGAGAAGTCTGAAACAAATTGAAGAAGCAGAAGGAAAATATCCAACGAGCTGCCAAAGTTACTCTGTCTCTTGCCTTCAGACAAGTGCTAGTTTTAGACCTGGTTTCTATATTGGAACATTGTTCAGAAATAAGGAACTCAAGATAGGATTTTCAATTTTTTTTTCAAGATTCTGTAGTCTAGATCAGACTAGATATTGCATTTGAATACCTGCACGAAAATTAAAAAGGAATATGTTTTGTGATGGAATCCATAGTTTACTATTTCAAGACAAATCCTATTAAAGTACAGGCATGCCCTGGTATCTGCTGGGCTTCCATTCTGGAACCCACTGTGGATACCTGAAACCATGGATACTGGGGACACCCCAGCAGCCACCATGAGTCAACGCAGTCCTGTGCCAGTTCTGTAGCTGGCACAAGACTGTTTTGACCCTTGAAGGTAGATCAGTTAAGGATTCAGCAGGTGTCACTGCTGCCAAATGTGCCCATTTCCTGGACCTGATCCGTCCTCCTCCCTGTTCCTCCCACCCCCTCCCTTTCCCACTCCCTGCAGCTTTGAGCCTCTGCTTGAAGATCTCCAGTGAGGGAGAATCTGCCACCTTCCTAAGCAATCTGTTCCACTGCCAAACCACCCTTACTCTCAGACAGGTCCCACCCCAAATAATTTGCAATCAGTATTTCCACCATGAGGGAGACTCCAAAAGGAAGCAAGGAAAGGAAATAAATGAGAGAGACAGAGAGGGGGGCAAGAATAACAAGGTAGGCAAAGTACCTAAGTTTCAGGTACTTAGGCTTTGTTTCAGTTGGGGATGAAGACTCAAGATTGACACATAAGTGAGTCACCGAATTTGTGAGGAGGGATTTCAAAGGAGGAGGTCTTGAGAGCCGCTTGAGAGCCCCTGACAATGTCCAAATGGACCACAGCTCTGATTCAATAGAAAGCAGCATTGCATGGGCCCAAGAGGTCAATCTATGAAGAAATATATTTCAGCCTAATAGTAGTGGATCTACCCGTACTGATTTGGCGGTCATTCAGCACCGCCATCCTGCCATAAACGCTTTGATAATATATCATTGAAGCTTTAAGAATAAACTTTGGAAGGATTTCTGGACTGTGGACAGTGAGATTAAGAGCACAATCCTAACCTGAAGCTAGGCCAGCACATAGGCCAGCAAAGTTTGGCCAGCACAAGAGCCACCATAAAATGCATTTGGACCACTCTCGGAGTCAGGGGGAATGGTGCACGTCTGTCTGCTGGCCACTCTGACTCCGAGAGTGGTCCAAACGTATGTTACGGTGGCCCTTGTGCCAGCCAAACTTTACTGGCCTAACTGTGCCAGCCTAACTCCAGGTTACATACATGAATGAAGCCCTCATGCAGAACTCATACTGTGGCAAGGAGCATGGGCACTAACTCTAGGTTAGGATTGCGCCCTAAGAACTGTAACCTGGAGGAAAATATATGCATTTTATGCTGGAGGGGAGAGGGATTTATTTTGTCGATCTTATTTTTCTTTTCCTCTTCCTGACATGCTTAACCACCGAGAATATTGCTATAAAAATGTGATTTGTATTTGTCTCACAGCCTGCCTTTTCTTCCTGCATCCTGCATTTAAATTATAATGATGAATTTGTGTTATTGCAAACATCTGCAAGCATGATGATTTCACAACAAAAAGAAGAGTGGGAACCACATCCAAATCCAACACAAGTCACCATCATTAAAAAGAACTAAATTATTTCCAACAGCTGAGAATTTGCCCATCAGAACCTTTTTTAAAAAAAAATTCAATGAACCTCTCAACAGTCAGTCACATCTTGCAATTCAGGAAGCAAAGTCAACTGAAGCACTTGTGCTTTGGCCATTGGTCACTCATATAGCCATGTAAACCCCTCGGAGCTCCTTGGAGACAAGACGGAACGGAAATATGACTAATCAAATGAGCTTTCTAATGACATATGGAAACACCAGTCAAGTTGTGCCCAACTTATATGACATCTGAAGGTTTTTTTCTTTGTAAAAGATGCCAGTGTGTGTCTAAACATTTCAAAATATTTTTTTTCTGCAGGGGAAAACCCTGATTCCTCTTGAGAGTCTGTAGTGCTGGGTTAAGTGGAGATCTAGCAATAAATTTTTAAAAAGTAACTACTAGAGTGATTTACAGGTTGAAACACACATTGTTGTACCCTGTGTTTCTTTAAGAAAGGTGTGAGCATATATGTAAGAGCCTTGAAATACAAGAGTTGCCATGGTAATTATCTGTGTTTGGAGAGCAGAGGAGAGTAAAGTTCTGTGCAAGTGACCACAGCAGAGAACAAATGAAGCCAGCCTTTTTGCAGGTCTAAATTATAGCTTCTTTCCCCTCCTCTAAGCAGTGCTTTGCCGTGGTAGCTCTAGGGGCCAAAAACAAAAATCACTTTGTGGGAGATTTTTGGCAGGATAACTGCATGAGTGGAAAGGCTAAACTCCCCCTCCCCATGGACTGCAATCCTGACCTATAATGCGCTCTACATTTAAGATATTGTGTAGTTTGGCCCCAGCAGTGATCATTAGAGCTGCGGTTTGATGGCTGTTGCTCTCAGTGATCCTTTTTTCCCATTTTCCAGATGGGTAACTAACTGCCCAATCCAGTGCCCCAACATGTTATAGCATTTAGCCATGCCAACAGAGGCTGCATTTCATGCTACGGGGGTGGTGCTTGGACAACCTGTAGAAGATGAGTTTAAAAAAATAGGCTCCCAATAGGCTACCCAATCACTACTGGTTTCCTAGGACATATGCCAGCCATTTTGCTGGAGAAAGTCAGGAGAGTCAGGGAGAATCAGGTTTTGAGGATGGGATCTGGGCACAAATCGCTGCCACCAGATCCTCCTTCCTCAGCACGACCCCTGGGTCCTCCCCCAACATGCCTCATCAGTACTTCCTCACCGCCCATGGCCAACGCAATCAATCAAAGTATTTATAAACTGCTTTTCAACGCAAAGTTCACAAAGCGGTTTACAGGCAAATAATAAATAATGAAGTGAAATGGCTTCCTGTCCCAAAAGGGCTCACAATCTAAAAAAATGCAGACCAGCAGCAGCAGCAGCCACTAGACAAGACACTGTGCAGGGGTGAAGAGGAACAATTACTCTCCCCCAGCTAAACATAAGAAGAACACCACTCGAAAAAATGCCTCTTGCTCAGTTAGCAGGGGTGAATGCAATGCAACGCAACGCAACATATTGGCACCTGCAGAGCCTCCCAGAGCTGTTGCCCCACACACTGCCCCTCTTGTTGTTTGTGGCAGTGGCCCAGAAGGATGCAACGGGGGACTTGCCTTTGCACCACAAGTTCAGGGGAAAGCAACAACAACAACAAAAGGCAATTAATGGGCAAACAATGAGACTGAGAGCCCAATCCTGAGCTCTTCAGCACCAGCAGTACTTGTGTATCACTGGCGCTGCATGTCACTAGCATGCCGTAAAGCACGGTCACGGCACCCAGGGAGCAGAGAGCATTGCGCTGGGTCTCAGTGCCGCTAAGAGAAGTGGCCGGCTCTCTTCCGCCACCAGCCAGTGCTAACTCTTCTCAGGGCGGGAGAGGTGGGGAGTGAACGCAGGGAGGGCGGAGGAAGGTGAGGATTTTGCCAGGGAGAGGGGTGGTGACAATGGCAGCTTCTGCTGCCAAATATAAAGCCCAACACTGGCCTCCTCGACTCTGCACCCACTCAATAGCAGGGGCAGAGCCAAGGAGACCCATTGGCACCACAGCGGCGTTACCCAGGGTAAGGGAGGGAAAACACTCCCTTACCGAGAGAAGGGCACTGGTGGTGGCTTGGTGCCCTTAGGATCCAGTGGTCGCTATTTTGTCACTGCTGGAGCCATGGCACCGAGGAGTTTAGGATTGGGCTGCCAGTGGATGGCAGCAGCGGCGTCATGCTGCCGGAACACTGGGCAGGAGGAACGGGTGAGCGGCAGCCTGCCCATTGCGTACCACTCCGTTTCGACGAAACGGAGCGGTACACAATGGGCGGGCTGCCGCTCACCCGTTCCTCCCTCCCAGTGTTCCGGCAGCATGATGCCGCTGGATGGCAGTCATAGGGCAGCAGAAATGACTAAAATCAGAAAGAAGTTACAGCCAATGAACTTAAAGCAAGAGCTAATTACCACCCTGCTGGCAGCCTAATTTTATCGGGGTTTCTGAGAAACTGGAGCCAAATCAAGAAGGGAAACTCAAGTGATTTCTGTCCATTTTACATTCCAAGGCAATGCAACACTGAGCAATAAGCTGGCAATAAACTTCCCCAGGATTGAAAATCACTAATCCTAGGTTCAGTATTCCTTCAAGAATCGTGTGCAGTCAACCACACCAGGCAAAACTTTCCCATTTGTGATGCAAAATTAAAAGACACTTCGTTATGCTCTCATGATGTACTGCAAAGAACCATAGAGAAGTGGGGAAGCAATAACTGAGCTGCTAAATCTTGCCCAGTAATGAACCCTGGTAAAATGGGGGAACTGTGAGTTTTCATTTGGAAACCACATAATAAAAATAACTCAGATTTCAACCAGCCTCAGGGATGATGTCTGACACATTATTTGGAATCCTAGCCAGCAGCTTGCTGGGGCTTTGTTCTCGGATGGCGAAATTTGAAAAACCTAGTTTTATATACAATTTAAAATATTAAAATAAAGGGCAGGGATTATTAAATCTTTGTCATATAGTAAAAAAAATGTTTAACGTTATGCTGCTTGGACAACACAAATGTAATGTAATTACTAAACTTCAAAAAGGCATGCAAAATTAAACCATACTCATAAAACATTACTTGTCCTGATCCACATTCCCAATTGTTCTGTTTTTCTGAGGTGCATATTTTAAGGGAGGAATGAAGAGGTTGTTCTGTTCTCGTGTCATTTTGCAATGTTTCCATCCACACAGTTCACGTAATAACTAATGTCTGTTTTAAAAAATTACGACAAACTATTGGGCGATAACAGAAGCCAGAATGACATTGCACTCTATATATGACACTGAGGGTGCAATCCTAATCTCGTGCTAGAATAGGGAAGCCACACGGCCTGCCCCATATCCAGCACAGGGCTGGCTGCAGAGCAACCCAGGGCAAGAGGGTTGCCCCTATTCCCCTTCCCCTGCGTAACGCAGCAGCGGCCCAAAATCAGCAGTGCAAATCCAAGCAGCTCGGATTGGGGCCAGGACAGGGGTTAGGATCCAGCCCAGATGCCAGATCCTGGCTCCACATCCCTGTCCAGGTCGACTGGTGGCTGCTCTCCTAGTCTACATACGTTCATGATATCATGGGTAGTCAGTCCTCTAGGCCAGGGGTCAGGGAACTTTTTTACCTTTTACCCCAAAATATATTTAGATACGCCAACATTACCCCCCCGCCCACCAGAACAAAAGAAAAAAAATTACATATTGGAACCCATTGCTTTTTATTTGCCCGGCAGGGCAATGGAGGCGGGGGGAAAGACGCGCGCCTTCCCTCACCTCCGATGCCCGGTCGTCCCTGGCTTGCCTCTTCACTGCCGCTCTACTCCGCTGCCACTCAGGTCCAGTGCGCCGCCGCTCTGCTGCTCTCCTTGCTGCGCCCACGTGCTCTAAACTGCCGTGGTGTAAAAAGCAGAGCAGGCGTAGAGAAGTCTGGGGTGCGTTTTGCTGGCCGGCGAAAGTGGGCAGAGCAAAACAAACAAAACAAAACGGAGCCAGCCAGCCAGCGACAGAACCGGAATGGGGGTAATGGACGGCTGCGCTGCCAAGACACAGCTGGGCATGCATATAGATTCATATGCATGCCTGACTGTGTCTCGGCAGCATGACCGTCCATTACCCCCAGGAATTTCATTTTTACCCCATTTGGGGTAATTTACCCCTGTTCCCTGACCACCGCTCTAGGCAGTTCTTTGCACATTTTAGAATGAATGAATGAATGTGGGTTGGAAAATGAGCCTGTTCCTGTGGTGGCATTTCCCCATGCACATTCGTTAAGGTTGTAATCGCATATCTGAGAAACACTGCCTTGAGAAACATACATGCTTACATAGGAATAAGACTAATTTTACTTAGTGAAACTTAGTTTTGAGTAGACCCATATAGGCTTGCACTGCTATGCTCCTATAACATCTAGAAAGGGCTATACTGTACCAGTGATTCACAAATGTTTTCGCACCAGGACCCACTTTTTAGAATGAAAGTCTGTCCGCGACCCACCAGGAGTGATGTCAGGGCTGGACGTGCCGTCATAGTGATGCCAAAGTCTGCTGCTTTCCTGAGAACCCAGCAATCACTTGGGTTCTTTCTCAGTCATTTTCCAATAGCAACGTGAATCAGAAAGGAACAAAGCCTATTTACAACCTTGACACAAACGAAGTCAATCAATCGACAATATTTTTATACCGCTTTTCAACACGAAGTTCACAAAGCGGTTTACAGGCAAATAATAATAATAATAATAATAATAATAATAATAATAATAATAATAATAATAATAATAATAATAAAGTTAAATGGTTTCCTGTCCCAAAAGGGCTCCCAATCTTTAAAAAAAATGCAGAATACCACCAGCAACAGCCACTAGAAAAGGCTCTCTGCTGGGATGAAGAGGGACAATTACTCTCCCCTTGCTAAATGCAAGAGGGACACCACTTTAAAAAGTGCCTCTTGCCTAGTTAGCAGGAGTAGCAGAACAAACACACAGCCCTCCCCCTTTCCAGCATCCCATCTTCCCATATTTTCAGTATGTCTGCCCTAGATGCTTCATGATCTGCCTGAAATTGGCTTGCGAACCACTGTTGATTCCCAACCCACAGTTTGGGAACCACTGGGCTATACTGTACACTGTGATGGGGACCATCATAGGGTCAAATGGGAGCAGACACTGTACACTGATGCAAACTAGTATGAAGTTCGCATACTTTTTTACCCAGCAGGTAGTTAATCTGTGGAACTCTTTGCCACAGGAGGTGGTGATGGCATCTGGCCTAGGTGCCTTTAAGAAGGGATTTTTCTGGAAGAAAAGTCCATCGTGGGCTAGAGGCCATGATGGATTGTGCAACCTCCTTACATTAGTAGGAGGCTACTTCAGAGTATCAGGTGCAAGGGAGTGGCAACAGGATGCAAGCATCTTGTTGTGTCGTACCTCCCTGGGGCACCTGGTGGGCCGCTGTGAGATACAGAAATCTGGACTAGATGGGCCTTTGGCCTGATCCAGCAGGGGTCTTATGAAGGGTCAACAGAAGACAGTTTGGGGAAGCAAAATGCAGGACAGGAGACTCCCTAATGACACATTATGAGACTGGAGCGGAAGAGAAGAGAAAACAGTAGGCAAAAGACAATACAGTATCTCTGAACAAAGCACATTTAAAGAAGGAAAATTTTTAAGACATTTGCGCATGAAAGATTATGTGCAATGTTCATTTCCTACTCTCTTAAAAGAAAAGAAATACTATATAAGCAGTGATGTCATGCAGGGGGTACTCGGGGGTACGCGAGTACCGGTTTCTAGGATTACAGCTGGCCCCGCCCATTCGCCCGCCCACTCGTCGACTCCACCCTCTGCAACGTTTGAATTTCCTGCATGTTTGAGTTGCCTGCATGTTCTCAGAGCCAGGCAGACAGGCAGGCAGCGAGCGGAGCCTTTCCTTTCCTTGCCACTGAAAAATGAGTTGCTCTGGGGTTTTAACATGATGCCAGGCCTCCTTAACATGTTCTGGGGGTGCTGTGGAATACTGTTGCAACTGTTGGGTCAGTTTAAAATCATCTGAGGCCTCAAAAAGGGCTTTTTTCATGTCACTTCCTGCCACGACATCACTTCTGGCTTATGATGTCACTTCCGGTGGGTGGGTCCCAACACGTGCCAATCAAAAGTGAGTACCTGTTCTTAAATCATGTGGATGACACCACTGTATATAAGGATATGTAAAATGCTACTAGATGCACAGTAGCACTGATTTTCTTACATGGAACACAGGGTCGGCCTTAAGCCAATGCGACCAGTGTCATCACATTGGGCCCCGCACTTTGGAGGGCCCCGTACCAGCAGTGAGCATATCACCTGCTGCTACAGCTGGGGTTTCTATGGGCTGTAAGTCGGTGGGGCGAGCAGAGTGGCTTTATCTTGAGCCCTCCCACCTGCCCCTACCTCTGCCCAAAATGGGCCCCCTGTAAGCAGTTGGCAGTGATGTCATCATGTCGCCACCAACTATTTCCAGGTGCTGTGCACAGCACCGCAAGCGCTTTTCTTGGTGGGTGGGGGGCCCTGGGGTGAGGGTGCAGGGCCCTGCAGGAATGCCCCACATTGGGGCCCCCTACAGCTGATCCACAGCTGATGGAACAATTTGAAAGCAGCGCTCACTTCATCTGACCTTGAAAGTTACAGGTCACAGGCTAGCAAAGTTCTGTCAAGCCTGTGTTTGAAATTAATTAATTAATTATTGCTTGTTGAAAAGAGTGCAAAATCTGCATGACACTTTAAGAAAAGACTTCCTCCACAATTTTAAAGCAGTCCAGGCTTGGAGACAGCATGGGAGGTCACTAAAATTTTAAATTTAATCTAATTTTTTTTAAAAAAATTGCTGTTTGTGAGAACAATCAGTAGGTTTAATGCTGCCTGTGGCCTCAAGTATTGTGTAGCTGAATATTATTTTATTATAGAGTTTTTAAGGATTGTTTTTAAGGATTTGCTTTAATTGATGGTAATGTGTTTTATTGTATTTTGGTTTGGTTAGCTGCCTTGGAAACCATTTTATGGCTGCAGGACAAAAGAAAACCAAGATGAAATGAAGAAGGTATGTTGGGAATCACTGGTTGGTTGTTTAGGATTCAGGCTTTTATTTTTCAGTTGACTCATCCTTCACAAATATATTCACCATCTCTTACATAATAAAGACCTGTCTCATATGGAGAGGGGTGCTATGTGACTCTGGAAGAGCTCATAAACTAACAGCCCAATCTGAACTAATAATAATAATAATAATAATAATAATAATAATAATAATAATAATACCGGTGTTTATATACCGCCTTTCTTGGTCATTAGATTGCTCCTTTGACTTTAATTCAAGTCGGTTTACAAAGGCAGGCTTTTTTCTAACCCCGAGGGGCTTTACAAATCACAAAGAAGTTATATCTTTCAAGAACTACTACATTCAATGAAACTTTCATAGTCCAGTCTTTCTTTCTGGCTGCACGATCGCCTTCCCGCTGGCTGATAAACGGCTTCTTTGCTCTCACCAAAGAAACAGCTGGCCCAGCACAACTCCTCTCTCCCAGGCAGCCGGAGACAGCTCAGCTCAGATCTTATCAGCCACATTCTCAAGGTCTGCCGCTCACGGAAACTTCTCACGGAAAGTGTTCTCAAACTGGCAAACTTTGGATCTTATCTTCAGGCAAACGGCGGCTTTTACCCTCTCGACTGGACCTCCTGCCCCACATTGGGATCTAGTGGGGCTGGTGCAGCATCTACTGCATCCAGCATGGAACTAGAAGCTGCTGGAGTAAGGGGACCCCATGTTGAGCCCCAACAGCCTCTATGGGCGACTATGATCTTTGCCAACAATAGTTAGAGGGATGGTGATGCAGGGGCGAGCCTTCTCCACGGTGGCGCCATAACTTTGAAATTCTCCTCCAGGGGACCTAAAAATCTCCCCCTCCCTCAAGGCCTTTCAGCGAGGCCTAAAAACATTTTTGTTCCATCTTGCGTTTGTGTGATGTGTCATTGTCTGTCATTATCTGCCCCTCCTTTTTTTTCTGGAAAATTGTTTGGTATATTGTTGTACATTGTTAGCCGCCTTGAGCATTTGCCCCTGCAAATGGAAAGGTGGGATAAAAATCTTTTAAATACATAAAAACATAAATAATAGGATGCAGCAGAGACCTCACCTGTCATTTCCACCCCCTTCCTGCTTTCCCCCTTCCCCTACCCTATTAGGCCTCCCCTGGTCCTGTCTCCAAATGGCCCAAAATGGGCCTCTTGGAAGCAGTTCCCAGTGATGTAATAACGTCACCACCAACTATTTCTGGGTGCCGCACTTCATGCACGGCTGTATGGTGAGTAGGGGTCTGTGGGGAGGATGGGGAGCATGGGAATGTACTGCATTGGGCCACACTACTCTTTGGGCTGGTCCTTGTTCCAGAACATGACAAGATTCTGTAATGAAATTGCCACAGGCACTGTGCAAGAATTCTGCCTGTCTCTTACTTTCCTTCTAGATTCAGGCATGTAATGGCGGAGAGGAGCAAATTACCTCAGCATCAGTTCTTCAGAAATACGTTAAGTGTCTGTCTGCACTGTAATTATATCTACAATGCCAACAAATACCTACGTACAGTTCTTTGGGGACCAGGTGTACCTCATGTGTCATTGTTTTATCTGTCGGGAAAGATATGCAGCAGTACTGAGGAGTCTGACAAGCTCTGAAGCAATTACATTAAACACTTCAACAAAACCAAACGTTCACTTCGGGTTCCTCAGTGCACATCATTGCATTTCGCAGGAACATATTCCAACATGGTTAAAAACACAACGTAGCTCTGTGAGAGACACTTTCCCACTGTTTTACTGATAATGCCTTAATTATAGTTACTTCAGAAAGCCGTTCTTAAGTTCTCTAGTGTTCCTCAAGGAGTTGTCCAGTGAAATTCTTAGCAGCTTGTGGATTGTCAACAACTGCAGGAGCTAAGTCAGCATTTTCAAGAGCCAGCAGATTTGCTTATTTATATTATTGATTCATTTGGTGGAAGGAGAGAGACCTCCTCTATGCCTGGGAGACTTGCATCCTTCTCACATGCAACAATGCTGCAGATTCTTTGACACTCGAACCTTACCTCAGTCCTTCCCCGTGGCTGAAAGAGCACCTGTTGCTAGCTCAAGGGACTTCCCATGTTCCTCAGCAAACTCTGTATCCAAGAGTCCCATTTAAAAATCATTATTGGCCATTAAGGACCATTGCCCTGTCTCCTTCCTTACAAAAGACATAAATGTAAAGGTTTCCCCACGACCGAATGGTCTAGTCGTGACTGACTGTAGGGGGTACTGCTCATCTCCGTTTTAAAGCCTGTAGAGCCAGCGTTTTGTCCAAGGACAAGCTTCCGTGGTCATGTGGCCGGCATGACTCTATGCTGTAGCACACGGAACACCGTTACCTTCCCACCGAAGTGGTCCCTATTTATCTCCTTGCATTTAGGTGCTTTCAAACTGCTAGGTTGGCAGGAGCTGGGACAAGCCATGGGAGCTCACTCTGTCGTGCAGTCTTGAACTCCCAATCTTCCAGTTGGAAAGCCCAGCAACAGTGGTTTAACCCACTGCGCCACCACGTCCCTGTGACATGGCCAACCTGTATTCCTAACAATATGTCCATCATACTCCGCTCTTGTTTGGCTTGCTCTAGTTACCGGGAGTAAAGGTCAAGGGTAACTTTGGTTGCCCTCAAGCAGGAACAGGTGAGGTGGAGGCGGATCAAGTCCTGTGGCTCAGGGCTGTCTCAGAGCCCAATCCTATGGGCTCATAGCACCCGTACTGCTGCTCAGCACCGGCTCCAGATGTCGTAAATGCACCATAAAGCATTTTATGGCACTGAGCGAGGAGGGAGCACCAGCACTGGAGCCGCGCCAATGGGCGCTGAGCCCCAGCATGGGCAGTACAGCCAGCTGGCGCTCCAGCAGCACTAGCCAGCAGTAAGAACTGCCAGGACAGGGGAAGACTGGGAGGCTGTGGAGCTGGGTGGGAGGAGGGGCAGGTTGGTGGTGGGACTGGCGGTGGCCTCCACTGCCGGATCCTATTCTGCATGTCGGGCTGCGTGGCCCAACAACCAGTGGTGTCATCTAAATAATTTAAGAACAGGTACTCACTTTTGATTGGCACGTGTCGGGACCCACCCACCGGAAGTGACGTCATAAGCCAGAAGTGATGTCGTGGCAGGAAGTGACATGAAAAAAGCCCTTTTTGAGGCCTCAGATGATTTTAAACTGACCCAACAGTTGCAACAGTATTCCACAGCACCCCCAGAACATGTTAAGGAGGCCTGGCATCATGTTAAAGTGACCCAACAGTTCCAAAACCCCAGAGCAGCTCATTTTTCAGTGGCAAGGCAAGGCAAGGCTCCGCTTGCTGCCTGCCTGCCTGCCTGGCTCTGAGAACATGCAGGCAACTCAAACATGCAGGAAATTCAAACGTTGCAGGGGGCGGAGTCAACGAGTGGGCGGGCGAATGGGCGGGGCCAGCCATAATCCTAGAAACCGGTACTCGCATACCCCCACGTACCCCCTGCATGACATCACTGCCAACAACAGAGATGTTCAAGTCTGTGCTGGCAAACTAGCTGGCACAGACTTGAGGAGGCCCATTGGCAGGCCAGTCCCCTTATCCCAGGGGATGAACGTCCCCTTCTCCCAAGGTGCCACCTATGGTTGCCATGGCACCCATAGGATGAAGTGGTAGCTGTTTTGGCACTGCTGCTGCTACAGGGGCCTGGCACCATCAGTCTTGGTGGCATTACCTAAAAGGGAGCATTTTGTAGAGCACGGAGAAGTAGAAACAGAAAGATCAATCAATCAATCACTAGTATTTATATACCGCTTTTCAACACAAAGTTCACAAAGCGGTTTACAGGCAAATAATAACATTAAAGTTAAATGGCTCCCTGTCCCAAAAGGGCTCACAATCTAAAAGAATGGAGAACACCACCAGCAACAGCCATGAGAAAGACACTGTGCTGGGGTGAAGAGGGACAATTGCTCTCCCCCTGCTAAATATAAGAGGACACCACTTGAAAAAGTGCCTCTTGCCCAGTTAGCAGGGGTTAGATGGAAGAAACTCTGCAGGCTACAATCCTATATAGTTGGGAACTCAGTATCTGTTTGGGGTTTGGTTGTGGGACTCCCCACTGATACCAAAAAACATCTTAAATTAAAAAAAAAAACATGAGTCAGTCAGTCAGTGAGAACTGCTATTTTGCAGCTTGCTCAGAGGAAAGTGAGAAAAGCAACCCCTCTCCTAACTTTTGCTCACTGAAGATTGAAATGTGAAAGTGATGATCACTTCCATGTTCCATGGTTGAGAGAGCCAGGGTAAAAGGAGGGGATCACTTGTCTCGGAGCGAGCTGCAAAATAGCTGTTCTCATAGTCTGACTCTTTAGAAGAGCAGTTTTTGAAACAGGATTGTAAAAGAACCTTTTTTTCCCTCTTCTTCAGGCATTGGCAGGATTCTTCTTATCTGGAGTGGCCATCAGTGTTGAGTTGAATCAGTGGATCTAAAATCAGTGTATAAAATTGTTGGACCTGTACACACTTTCCTGGGAATAAGCCCCATTGAACGTGATAGGACTTCCGAATAGACATGCATAGGATTTTAGTATGTTGTGCTCTTTTCTCAGCTTGGGAAATGGAAAACTGATAGGATCCAAATAGGTGGATGGAGCAATAGTTGGTATCTGCCTCAAAATTCTAGGATTTAGTTTATTGCCAGAGTTAATTACTTGCTCCTACAAATCACGTTGGTGTGTTCTTTACTTTTTCTGAATTATTTTTAATGACGCAATTTAGATAAGGAACCTGCTGACCATATAATCCACAGACACGGCATATGAATCCATTCTAATTATTTTCTGTCCATTTCTTTATCATAGGAACCTCAGCTATAGTTCTGTGGTATTGAAGACAGCCAACCACTAATTCTTGTCTAAATAAAGCTACTGCTCACTATATACGTATGTTTGGTTACATATTATTTTTTGCACACTAGAAGAAGAAAAAAATGGGGAAATACATTTAATAAGGAAAGCCATGAGCCAGATTTATTAATGGCTTGTTCCAGCCAAATTCCTGAAAGCCGTACAATTAATCCAATATGCCATGAAGCCAAACAGAGTATTTATCCCAAGTTGTAAAATTCCTTTAAGTGGTATAAAAGTTATGTTTGAGCAAATTGGGGATTTTGTGTCACTTTGATATCAACGTTTACATCTTAATTAAAAACAGCCAAAGTCAGTGTTGGAGGTCTTTCAGAATTTGCTGAATAGTATTTGCCATGCATGTCATGTGGTCCTTATTAACCAAACTCACTTTCTTCTTATCCTGGGGTTGACCCTTTCTTGGGAACCTCATAACACATGTCGTTATGTCTTTCCAACTCCTGCACCACATTGTGGCTGGGTTTTTTTTCCACTTGGGTACAAAATAGGTGGCAGTCAAATCACAGCTGGCATATCCACATGGAGTCTAATCCAAATATAGCCTCACATAGTAAAAGATTCACATCTGTGGCTGTCATGCTCACAATAGTGGTTCTCTTTGCTGTGGCTTGCAACCTATGCAAATCAACCTCAAACCATGAGAGCATATGAAGCTGCTTTAGAGCAAACAAAAACATGAATCTGTCCAGCTCAGCATTGTCTTTGCAACATTCCAGAGTTTCAAACGGGTTCTTCCCAACCCCACCTGCAGATTTCAAGGATTAAAACAAAAACTTTCTGCACATAAAAGCAGATGCTCACTGAGTTATGACTCTCTCCAGTGCCTTGATAGCCACATCAGAATGTCCCTGGTGGTTGCCAGGATCAAAAACTGTGGACCAAAATCACTTACCACATAAATCACCACCATGTTGAGTCAACAAACCATCAACAGACTTCCTAGTGGCAGTGGAAGTTGACGTTGACCAGTAGGCCTCTGGTTCTCAAACTTACAATGACAATCTATCCAAGACCCATCGGCAGTGATGTCAGGGCCAGAAGTGCTGTCATTGTGACACCAGAGCCTGCTGCTTTCCTGAGAACGCAGCAATCAGTTGGGTTATTCTCAGCCATTTTAAAATAGCAAAGTGAATCAGAAAGAAAAAAAAAAGCCTACTTCCAACCGTGAAACAAGCAAAATAACCACACAGCCCTCCCCCATTCCAGCATCCCATCTTCCCAGATTTTCAATATGGCTTCTCTAGGTGCTTCGCAAACCACAGTTTGGGAACCACTGCAGTAGGCCATGTGATGAGACATTCAGGATGGGATATTCATTGTGCTGATCATTAATTTCCCTTGTAGAGTGCTGTTCACATAAGTGAAGTTTTTGACATGTAGGCTGGTGCTTAGTGGACAGGATTGCTCTGCATGACCCCCTGGCATATTGCAGTGTTCCAATTCTGCAGTTGCTTAGAAATTCTGTTACATC
Organism: Lerista edwardsae; assembly: GCA_029204185.1. Classification (NCBI taxonomy): domain Eukaryota; kingdom Metazoa; phylum Chordata; class Lepidosauria; order Squamata; family Scincidae; genus Lerista; species Lerista edwardsae. The sequence goes on from JAJKFI010000030.1 coordinate 11,097,703, forward strand.
TCATTGTTGGAAGGGTGGTTGCTCTTGTTGTTGTTGCTGCTGTTGTAGGAATAGTAGTCTACTGTGCATGGCAGGGTCAGGTGATTTTCTTATTAATAATTGTTGTTCTTTTCTTATGGCCCAGTCCTATCCCCACCAGCTTGCGTTATGGAGCCACACTACCAGAGTGTATGCTTCCCCATAGGAAGGATACCACAGAGGGGGCAGTCCACCGGATTTGGTGCTACCGACTCAACAATTTGGCCCAGCTCAGTGCTGCCACCATCTGCTCATTGATGATGTGAGGAAGGATTCCTTTAGTAGCTACGTAGAAACGTCCCTAATTCATCCCTAAGTTGAGTCCTTAGAACGGTGGCCAGTAGAGCAGCGTCAGGCAGCCCAAGCTTTGATGGTGCAGCCAGGCCAAATGGCTTGTGCTGCATCCAATGCAGTTTAGGACCTGGCTGGAAGTCTCCTCAGGGTAAGGAGATCTATTTTCCCATGTGAAGCCCTAGCCACCCTACGGGCGTCTTGGATCTGTGCCAGGTATTAGCAGTTACAAACCTGGGAAGCCCAATGTAAGGCCAGGTAGGCCAAGAGGAGGTTTAAGACATGCCAGCCTCCTCCATCGGTCCCGTCCAGTGGTGGGATTCAGGGGGTTTGCCCAGGTTCTATAGAACTGGTTGTTAAATGGCTGGGCCCCGCCCACTCGCTTACCTTGGCTGGCTTCGGTTCTTTTTTGCTCCGACTATGATGTCATAGAACCGGTTGTTAATTTATTTGAATCCCACCACTGGTCCCGCCCCCCTCCTGGGCCAAATCTACCCCCAATCCGACCTCCCCTGCCAAAAAATGCCCCCTCTGCACCTCCAAACTAGAAATTGCCTGTTCAATGAAGTCTGCATGAAGTCCATATATTCTAATCTAGAAAGGTACATGTACCTTCATGAAATGACCGTAATAACCCAGTAAATCAACTGGAATATCAAGTCCCTACATGTATATTGTATACAGTAGTGTTTCCCAAACTGTAGGATGGGACCCACCAAATGGGTTACGAGTTCATTTCAGTGGGTTGCAGAGCACCAATTGAAAGCTGCCGTTGAAAATACAGAGCTGAAAATACAGGGTACAGAGCTGCTTCTCCATCGCCTGCCTGGTCCCAGTGGGAGAGAGGCATGGTACGATGGGACGCTGGAAAGAGGGGAGGGCTATGTGGTTTGGAGAAGGATGCCAATCTACTTTCTGGTTTGACATCCAAGCTGGAATGCTTGAATTCCAAGCTATGCAAAATAACCGTACTAACGTACTGTGTAATGGGAACTTTGGCTGGTTGCGGCTTATGTTTGAAGCCTACATGGATGAAGTCACCTGGCCATGTCAATTTTAATGAATTTTAAGGCACAATACTATACGGTACTGGAATGGTAAGGCCGGCTGGCCAATGCCATATCCAGTGCAGTATAGGAGAGGCTGGAGCCTCCCCGTGGCAAAAGAGCGTTTGCTCCAGCCTCCCCTATGTGCTCCTCAGAACTGCGCCCGCTAAATAGGCCGTGTGGCCTCCCAGACGGTCTTAGGTTGCATCCGTATGGCCACCTCCAAGCCCGCCCATGTCCCACCCCAAACCTCCCCCCCATCAATCCCCCATGAAATACATGGGGGGGAATGGTTTCTCCCTTGCGCTGACTGGCTTTGGTCAGTGCAAGGAAGGCTCCCCATCGGCACTCTGAAGCCGACGCTACTCATAGCATCGGCTTCAGAGCATTAGCGCCGACATGGGGGTGCTGCTTGGCGCCCCCGCATCAGCATTAATGATGTAGTGTCGACAATGTTGCATCAGCGCTATGTCCTTTATAGGATCGCACTGTTAATGACATCAACTCTGGTGGGTCCCAACAGATTGTCATACTAAAAAAGTGGGTCCTGGGGCAAAAAAGATTGAGAACCACTGCAGTATAGAAATGCAGTATAGAAGTATATAAAAGTATATAGAAATGCAGTATAGAAGTAAGATTGAGAACCACTGCAGTATAGAAATGCAGTATAGAAGTATAGAAATATCTGGATCTTAAAACAGAGCCCAGATTATACCGCGTCAAAGACGAACAATGTCATTGTATGCAACTCGCATCCAAACTGAGAGTCTGCTTTTCAGCTATGACACAAGTGCGGCTTTCATCAAACAGTGGTTGCCTCTTGCTGTCAGTTATAGGGCACTTCACAGAGTGACAGTTTTCTCATTTTATTCAAGTCCCTGCGATCAACGAGAAAGACATACCAGAAAGGGCAATGAAGTGAGCACAATCGTGTTTCTTTCCTCTGCATTTTGTAACCTTCATTTTTCATATGCCCCGCTGTCCTAAGGTGCCTTCCTTTTTCTTTGACAAATTTCACTAAAATCCCGTCTTTGGCACATGAAAGTTCCAATTCTAAACACTCTAACTAGAGAGCCGGTCCCATTGAATCCAGTGGGATCTACATCTCAGTCGACGTGCATAGAATGTCAATTTTCATCCAACTTTCTAAAAAACAGATATAAATACGCATGTACACAGGGCTGCCGAGAGGATTATTAAGTGCTGGAACAAGACTAATATGGCCCCCCTCACCTACACATGGACACATAAATCAATAATGTCATAATTGTACATTTATTAATTACATTCAAACATATTTGCAAATACATTAAAAAGAGGACAGGTACTTCTGTAAAAGATAATAAAAACAATAATACACATTAGTATATAAACAATAATGAAACAATATACATAAGCAATGAATTTAATACTAGATTGATTACAAGCTCATAACAGTTATTATAGTTGAGATATAATGGTATTTATATTCTGCTAAACAAAGGTGCTTTCCTAGCCTTTTTCCTGGCAAAATTTGTTTCAGTTCTGCACTTGTCTCACATTCTTCTGAATTTAAAGTTTAATTTTGGTTAGTTTCGCTTGTTTTGCATTTAACGCCAAACTGAAAAAGCGTTTGTCACCCCTTTTTATTAATCTCATCATGTTTCTGTTTTTCCTTGCGTTTTTGAGCTCCAGATTTTTGAGATGACATTTCATAACCTTTCAGAAACTGAAATGAAATATAAAACATATTCATAAACGAAATGAAACTAAACTTGCAAACTTAAATAAGTAATGAAATTAAAATTCAATAAATTACATAACTAACTGTTCACTGAGTGTTCAGATTAATAAAGGTTATGTCAAACAAGGCTGCTATACACACAAAGTAGAGAGTTTGAAGTATATATCCAATATTGTTTTTCTTTTTAAAAATTTAGTTTTGTAAAAAAAATTTAAAAATTTTCCCCTTCATGGGCCCCCTTTGAGCTCCATGGGCCCCGGAACAATGTACCGGCTGCATCCCCCTCTCCTCAGGCCTGCATGTACACACTTATTTGTGTATTGTAATGAAAGAAATCAAGATGGAATGTGCCTTCCACGGCAATATCTCCATTACCATTTTAACAAGCAAACAAAAATATTACATCAGAAAAATCACAGTGTGGTGTTCTTCAGTGCTTAGATGCCTTCTTTGTAGATGCTACTTTTTGAAGCATCCTCCCTTTCTAAACAGTGACGTGACAAGCAGTCCAATCCTGCAGTGTCTCTGCAGGCTGTATTTCATGGGGGAATTTTGCAGTCTGGAAGTCTCCTCAAGGTAAGGGGGCATTTGTCCTCTTGCCCTAGAGAATGTTTCAGCCGTGGTGATGGGTCTACTCAGACCTGTGCTTCCTAAATCACTGCCACAAGTCCAAGTGGGTCTGTGTTGGTGGATCTGACACTAGAAAGGGAGTAGGACACAGCATATGCTGGTGCCACTGATCCCACCCCTTCCTGGGACCTGATCTGCCCATCCTCTACCCCCTAACCACCCTCCCTCCGCCCTGCACTGCCAATGAGGAGCTTACTTGCTCCAGCACACGTCAAAACCTGCACTGGCACCAGTGGGATGGAATAGGTCTTCCCGCCACCCCTACTAACTCCTCACTGTTGCAACATACTTTATAGCACATTTGTGATAGCCTGTGCCAAAGGAACACACACTCTGCACAAGCAGAGTATAGGATTGCGCCATAGGGCCCATTTGGGCACACTCCTTTCTGCCTCTACTGTACATTTCCTACTTCTCCAGTGTCAATAAGGCGTATTTCATAATACATAAGGCTGGGAACACATGTGATGAAAGGTATACCTTCTACGAGGCAGTTCCTCTTTGGCTTCTAGGTGTGCAGCCTACATCATTTGGGGAAGGTGATATAAATAGCCCTTGGGCTATTTGCACATTATGTCCTACTTACATATATGTGTCTATGTTGAAGCTGTTGTGTATGGCACAATGACTGTTGTGTACTGCACATTCATGTTAAAAGTGAATCTGAGGTTGGATGGCTCAAATGCTATGTTGGCTGTATCCAGGCATGAATGAGAGTGCCCTGGCAAATGCTGGTTGCCAAAGCACCCTGTAGACCAACCACCACCACCATCCTCATCCTGGAGACATCATTCAGAGCCCAACCCTATCCAACTTTCCAGCATTGATATAGCCGTGCCAACAGCGTGTGCACTGCATCCTGCGGTGGAGGTGCAGTCAGGGAGACATCCTCAAGGTAGGGGAACATTTGTTCCCCTATCTTGAGGATGCACTGCAGCTACACCCGTACTGGCAATTTGGATAGTACTGGGCCCTTAGAGAGTCTTCGCCATAATTTGGAATGCTTACTCTGAAAAAGTGGGAAAATGCATTAATGTAGCTAGATTCTATTTAATTATTTTCATGTTAGGTTACAATCCTATCTACGTGTACCAGGGTGTAAGCCTCATTGACTATAATGGGACTAACTTCTGAGTAGACATTCATAAGCTTGGTCTCTTAGTGTCTCAATTACTAGCCTATTTCTAGCAGAAAAGAGAAAATGTGTTGGAATATCTCAGCGTGGCTGTTTCTTTTTACTCTGTGTAAAACAACAATTACAGTTTGTTTAATCTGGTTTGGAGACAGCAGAGAAGCAGGAGAGTTGGCGTGGCAATCGCTTACATAAGAGTGGGAAACCCTCTCCATTAAATACTGACAAATGCTACTGCAGGATTTTCCTGTGCTTTTTGCTGACTCACTGCAGCACTGATGTTTAAAAAAAAAACCGCTTGCCCCATTAGACAAGACTCAAAGTCTGCCAGCCTGATCTGTGAATCAGCTCTTTTAATAGAAAGGTTTTGGGTCAGATCTCAGGGCTGAAATTAGTGTCATTTGTGCCAATCTCAGTGTCAAAGGTGACCTCCATGCTGTTAGTTCTTACATATTCTGTCCTAAGCACTTGGTATCCATGATAAAACAATGAGGATAGTGACCACCATCACCACCCTGTAGAAAATAGTGGGTTTGAATTTTATACTGGCCATTTTCTAAGTAAGACACTTCATTTATTTGATGGAAAGGCAGAGGATACATTAAAAATAATCATGAAACAGAGAGTGTTCCAAAAACATTCCTTAACATATTTTTAAGAACATAAGAACATAAGAAGAGCCCTGCTGGATCAGGCCAAAGGCCCATCTAGTCCAGCTTCCTGTATTTCACAGCAACCCACCAGGTGCCCCAGGGAGACATCAGACAACAAGATGCTTGCATCCTGTTGCTACTCCCTTGCACCCGGTACTCTGAAATAGCCTACTACTAATGTAAGGAGGTTGCACAATCCATCATGGCCTATAGCCCATGATGGACATTTCTTCCAGAAATCTGTCCAATCCCCTCTTAAAGGCAGCTAGACCAGATCCCATCACCACCTCCTGTGGCAAAGAGTTCCACAGATTAACTACCCGCTGGGTAAAAAAGTACTACCTTTTATCTGTTTTAACTCTCCCAACCCTCAGTTTTAGCGGATGCCCTCTGGTTCTGGTGTTTTGAGAGAGGGAAAAGAACATCCCTTTATCAATGCTATCCCTTACATGCATAATTTTGTATGTCTCAATCATGTCCCCCCTCAGGCGCTTTTTTTCGAGGCTGAAGAGTCCCAAACGCTGCAGTCTTTCTTCATAAGGGTGCCCCAGCCCCGTAATCATTTTCGTCACTCTCTTCTGCACCTTTTCCAGCTCCACTATTTCCTTTTTGAGGTGCGGCAACCAGAACTGGACACAATATTCCAGGTGTGGCCTTACCATCGATTTGTACAATGGCATGATAATATTGCATGTTTTATTCTCAACCCCTTTTTTAATGACCCCAAGCAGGGAATTGGCCTTCTTAATTGCTGCAACACACTGGGTCGATACCTTCATTGAATTGTCCACCAGCACCCCAAGATCTCTCTCTTGAGCTGTCACAGACAGCTCAGAACCCATAAGCCTATAGGTGAAGTTTTGGTTTTTGGCCCCAATGTGCATCACTTTACACTTGTCTACGTTGAAACGCATCTACCATTTTGCTGCCCATTCCTTCGACTTGGAGAGATCCTTCTGGAGCTCCTCACAATCCCTTCTGGTCTTCACCACCCGGAAAGGTTTTGTGTCATCCGCAAACTTGACCACCGCGCTACTTATCCCTGTCTCCAGGTCATTTATGAATAAGTTGAAAAGCACGGGCCCCAAGACAGATCCTTGGGGCACTCCGCTTTTCACCTCTCTCCATTGTGAAAATTGCCCATTGACCCCCACTCTCTGTTTCCTGGCCCTCAACCAATTCTGAATCCATAAGAGGACCTGCCCTTTTATTTCCCTGACTGTGAAGTTTCTTGAGCAGACTTTGGTGGGGGACTGTGTCAAACACCTTCTGAAAATCCAGGTATATGATATCCACAGGTTCACCCACATCCATGTGCCTGTTGACCTTTTCAAAGAATTCCAAAAGTTTTGTGAGGCAAGACTTACCCTTACAGAAGCCATGCTGACTTTCCTTCAGCAGTACTTGTTCCTCTACATGTTTTAGGATTTTATCTTTGATGAGGCTTTCTACCATCTTACCCAGAACAAACATTAGGCTGACTGGCCTGTAGTTTCGAGGGTCCCCCCTTCTCCCTTTTTTAAAGATTGATGTGACATAGGCTATCCTCCACTCCTCTGGCACCGTGACTGTTTGAAGGGACAAGCTGCATACTCTAGTTAAGAGGTCAGCACCTTTGTTCTTTAGTTCCTTAATAACTCTTGGGTGTATACCATCTGGGCCTGGTGACTTATTTATATGTAGTTTATCAATTTGATCTTTTCCAAAGGACCACGGAGCAGATTGCCGCCTCCCCCACAGACTGACTCACCTTCCATGTTCCGACACCCTGCGGGACATCCCTACCCTTCCGCAAGCATTCTACCGCCCCCCATGCCTGGGCTAATGGCAGGACCACCACGGCTGCAGATCCTTGAGTGCACCTCGGCCCACAGCCTTTGTGTGGGTTTGGTGGAGACACTCTTTCCAGGCCACTCTCTCCAGGGCAGATTGCGTAAGCCCGTCTAAAACCTGGAGCCCTGCAGGCTATAAAGTACGTGATTTTAGACCAAGGCTCTGGGAAGCAGAACTGGAAGACACTTCATGTCATGTTTGGGAGATCCAGTGAGGCCCTTCAGACACAAATTGGGACCTGCCAAATCCACAGTTCTCAAGCCTGAAGGGCAGGAGGACTCAACTGGTTTATTTGATTATATTTCTCAAATACAAAGGACAATGTTATAGTGCACAAATATAGAATTCCACGGGCAGCCTTCCACACCTCAAAAGGCCTCCCAGAGGCTTCTGAGAGTCACTTCCAGGTTTTCATCGAACGGAAATGCCTCTCAGAACAGAGATGTGTGGTAAGGGTGTGGCAGGTGAGGCAGAACAGCCCTACTGGAGTTCTTTGAAAAGTGCCCCACTGCTGGGTTCATGCAAACACTTACAACCCATGGGGTTTGAGCAGTTGAAGCCCATGGGTTGTAAATGTTCGCAGGATCACAGCCATTGCAGCAGTAGTGGAGGCACTTTTCAAAGAATTACAGTAGGGCAATTCTGCCTCACTTGCCACACTTGCCTCACCTGCACATCAATCTCCCAGAAGCCCCTGGGAGGCCTTCTGAAGTGTGAGGATGCCGCACACAGCCTCCCCTGCATTCAGGAGGTTAAGTGATGCCCTCCAGACATGGTTCAGGACCCACGTTAAGTCAAATCGATAAGGAGAACCTACCTATATAACCAGATCTGATTATCAAATGCAAAAGAAAATTTTATTGCACACAAACGGATCCTCCACAGATACTGAGGGCCAACCTGCACTACGTATTCTTGCAATTTAAACTTTAACAGTTTCACATTTTGTGGTTTTGCTTTTTTTTTTTTTACAAGAGTTGTTTTTTTGAAAATTGTTGGCAATTTTTTGGGGGGGGGGCGAAATACAAGCAGTTGGTTTTGCAGAGGGTGCAAAATAGCCTGGCAAAGGCCCTGGGGGCACCTCAGTGATGCCTGGAGGATGAACAAACAGCAGAGATGCTCTGATTCAGGGGTCGGGCACTGAAATGTTTCTAATATGAAATTTGACTGGGTGGTAGTTCATGGCTTCATAGTGAATCTTCTTCAGCCCAGTTCCAGGGGGTCAAACGTCATCTTCCATTGGGGCAACTGGTGGTGGAGATGGTAGGCTTCCCAACAGTTTCATAATGTCATTGCCTGCCACGGAAAAAGATGCTTTTGAGTCTGACAAATCCGATTGGCATCTAGTAGACACAAAGAAATACCAGGCATCTGAATTCCAACTTGCTGATGAGTGGAAATGAAATAGAGCTGAGCATTGCAGGAGGCTTCTTCCAGGTGCATATGCAGCCCCCTAAGAACCCATAATCCTATGCCATGAGTTGTGAAATGGGGCTTAACCCTCCAGATGGAGGGAAATTATGTCAGAGCTGATGTAGCCACAGAAGGGACCAGAACACGGCGAGCATAATGCTTGGATGATGTCATATCCTCCACACCTACAAGGAAAGCAGTGGGTCTAAGGTTGAGGCTATGGGGTAGTGGCTCTCTGTGAGTGCAGCCAAAGGGGGCAGTGGCTGCCACTTCCTTCCCTCTTGCAGCTTTCGTCTTCCTGCAGTACACATTCCAGAACATGTTGCTGTAGTTTATGATGGAATAGATCAATAAGGCTGCAAAGACAAGACAAAGGGCCATGTGAACTGAGGTGAGAAAGCAAAGAAACTGGACAACACTGCACTTCCCCTGAGGTCTCTGACTAAGAGAGGCTCCTCACCATCTTTCTTCATTAAGCGCCTGGTTGTGGGGCCATGAGCCTGTTACATAAATGGGAAAAGAATCCTGAGCACCAGCGCACTAGCTAGGAGCTCATTCTTAGCTTGCTCCACCCCATCTACATGAGACAGCTGCTGCCCAATTGGGCTGCTGGCTGGGGGTGGGTGGGTGTTGCACCCTGAGCTCACCTGGGAGCTGTGGGTCACCCAGGAGGCCATTCTACCTTCTGACTCAAAGGACACAGACCAGGCTGTTTCCCTCGCCTAGGGGCAGGCCAGTGGCTCACCCACACCTTCAGCAAGTGCCTTGTAACCATTTTCCTGCCTTAGCTTAATGGCTGCCCATCTCCAGCTTCTCTTCCTCTGTACCTTGGTACAATAAGGTGGCCCATTCATCCATATTTACCTGTCTCACATGGTTCTTGGGGGGGGGGCAGGGGAATGTACAATTAATAAAACATGATGAATGGGGAGGCATATTCTAATTCATATGTTATTTTTTAGTTGCAGACTACCACACACATTCCACTGTTGTTTGATTCTTTGGGGACTCTTCAGATTTGGGGGCTCCTTTTTATTTGGGGGAGGTTTTCTCAAGAAGGCTTCTGCTATGTAGACTCTCCAGTGGTGTCATTCAAATGATTTAGGAACAGGAACTCACTTTTGATTGGCACTTGTCGGGAACCCGGAACCAGCCACGGAGCCCGTTAGGATCCGGAACGCCCGTTCTGGTCCGTTCCCCCTGAATGACATCACTGAGACTCTCTAACTTTGGGTGGTGGCAGTGTGAGCTACCTTTTCATTGTTCACTCTCAGTTGTTGCAAACGTTTGGACATAGTCACACGGAAAGGAACTGGCCTGACACAAGGTTGCGTGGGAAATGAACAAGTTCACTTTTTGAGATACAGCTCACAGCGCAAACACAATATTACCCATTGGTGTTACGCTCAGGGCAAACAAAACCGAGACTAGGGTCAGCAGTAGGAGCAGTGGGGCCCAATGCGGGACATTCTTGCAGGGCCATCCACCCTCCCCACAGGGCCCCCCACTCATCAAAAACAGCACTTGTGGGCTGCATGAAAAGTGTGGTACCTGGAAATAGTTGGTAGTGACATGAGGATGTCACCGACAACTGCTTCTAGGATGCCCATTTTAGGCAGTTTGGAGACAGGGTCAAGTGGGAGGGCCCAAGATAAAGCTGCTCTGCTCACCCCACTGACTCAGCCTGGAGTTAGGCCGGCACAGTTAGGCCAGCGAATTTTGGCTGGCACAAGGGACACTGTAAAGTATGTTTGGACCACTCTCAGAGTCAGAAATACCAGCACACAGACATATGCCATCCTCCCTGACTCCGGGAGTGGTCCAAATGCGCTTTACGGTGGCCCTTGTGCTGGCCAAACTTTGCTGGCCTAACTGTGGCAAGCCTAATTCCAGGTTAGGATTGCACCCTCACAACCCGTGGAGATCCCACCTGCAGCAGCAGGCAGTATGCTCATTGTGCTGGTACGGGGGCCTCCAAAGTGCGGGGCCCAATGTCACACTGGTCACATTGGCTTAAGGCCGGCCCTGCTGCCAGCGCACTGTCCATCAGCTCAGTTCCCTGCCAGCTGTCTGAGACTTGCCAACTGCCAAGCCTCTGAAGGTTCTAAACTGTCATAACTGCCCCTGACCTTTCCGCAACTGACAATTCCAAACTGTACACTCACATACACACACACATTAACAACACCCTTTTTAACATTTATAACACAGTTAAAAGGGTAAAGCAGAGAGACAGGTGTTAGGCATTGGCTGCTAGATGCTCCACCCACCAGGCCCTTCTCTATACATGTATGAACAGTCCTAGGGTCTGAACCCAAGTCGTTCTGACAAGCCTCCTTCACGGTCCTCAGATCTAGGCCAAAAAGGTTGTTCTCACCCTCAGAAGAGAGCACTAGTGAACAGGATGAGGTATTGACAGACCCTGCGCTCAGACACCCTAAGTCAGACCAGGATTCACCTTTCCTTCCACACCGAGGCTTTTCCCTTACCTGAGAGTGGTAAACCAACCAGGAATCCCAGAAGATGGTGAAGAGAAACAGAAACAAGAGCCCCTGCAGCCCTGCAACAAAGTCACGGTAGGGCATGCCCATCACAAGCATGAACATGATGCTACCTTGCGACCAAAGAGCAAGAGCTTCTCTGACCGTTCCTGGACCAGACTTAGACTCTCCTTGGAAAAAGGAAAAACCTGACACCACAAAGAGCCCTGACCTGATTGGCTCAGGGAACCTTCGTGATGAAAACACAGCGTACTTCAGTATTAGGCTGGAGCATTACATCATAGCTCACATCTTTTCTGTATTCTGAGCATGGTGGTGGGGAGGATTACAGAAGACCCAGACATACACATACCCACAGGCTATGTATATTTAATGGAGGAGTATGCTGTTTGCTGGGTCCCCAATCACATATGTAGAGCCTATGCATTATTTGGCCTATATGCATAGAAAGATTGTACAGGTAGCCTATTGGATGTACCTAGAGCCAGAACCTACAACATCTTCTTAACTGATCTTCAGAATGCAAGAAAGTTGCCCTGTTTCCCGTGTTTCAATATATACATAAGTTTGGATTTGTATTGGATGGCTGCCTCTCCCATCGCTTTTATGGAAAGGAGAAATACTGTACACACAGACTGAAAGAATGTATCAAGGGGCTGGTTTAAATGTTGGCGTGAGGATAAAGATTGAAGAGAGGGAAATTGATTGCCTCCTGAGATCTAGCTCCTTCCTTCCGGGATCTTGAGAAAGAGTCAAAAATATAAATACGAAACCAACCAATATAAATACGAAACCCTGAAATGTGGCCACGCTAATTAATTACACTGTACTTACCATTTGTATATTGCTTGTGAGTGTGCAAAGCACCTTATCTGTATTACCTTTACAAGAACCCTATAAGGCAGTGCTTTTCAACCTTTTTCATCTCATGGCACACACTGACTAGGTGCTAACGTTGTCAAGGCACACCATCAGGTTTTCTGACAATCGACAAGGCACACTGCACTACCAGCAGGAGGGCTCACATCCCCCAGTGGTCCTATTAATAAATATCCCTCCCCCAAACTCCCGTGGCACACCTGAGGATCATCTGCAGCACAGCAATGTGCTGCGGCACAGTGGTTGAAAATTGCTCCTATAAGGCCTGTACAACTTACTATTCCTATCTTGCAGCTGTGGGAAGCTCTGGCAGCTTGCCTAAGGCTACTGACAGCCTACTGACACCCAAACCTTAAGAACATAAGAACATAAGAA
>JAJKFI010000030.1:11115196-11131651 GCA_029204185.1 Lerista edwardsae
AGGCACTTCGTCGCAGGACAGCACTCGCTGCTCGTGTCCACTCGCTTCCATTTGGCTGGTATCGCCATCCATGCCAGAGTGTCACCAACTTGCCATAAGGATCATTTGTGCTTACTTGGAGCCCACACTGGCTCAGTTGCTCTGGAACAAGACCCTGTCCCAGTGAGCACAGATAAATATGTGCCAGGCAGCATAAAGGTACAGGTACAGGTTTTCCCATGACTGAATGGTCTAGTTGTGACCAACTGTAGGGGGCGGTGCTCATCTCCATTTCTAAGCTGAAGAGCCAACAAATTTCCGTGGTCATGTGGCCGGCATGACTATACGCCAAGGCTCACGGAATGCCGTTTACCTTCCCACCAAAGTGGTCCCTATTTATCTACTTGCATTTTTACGTGCTTTCAGACTGCTAGGTTGGCAGGAGCTGGGACAAGTGACAGGAGCTCACTCCGTTGCGTGGTCTTGAACTGCCAACCTTCCGGTCAGCAAGTTCAGCAATAGCGGTTTAATTCGCAGCACCACCACATCCCTTAGTGTAGGGTTACCAGATACAAACTGGGACAGAGTGCCTCTACCTTTAGCCATTGTATAGAAGAGGGAATTTGGGCAGGTGCAGCTCATCGTGGAAGGGTTTCAAAAGCTACACTTGCCAAAATTCCCTCTTTTATACAATAATTAAAGGTAGAGGCACTCTGTCCCAGTTTGTATCTGGTAACCCTATGCATAGGGGGTGGGAGAGGGTGGCGGGAGGGCAGTTTGGATGTGGGATTGAGCCTAAAAAAGGGGCAGGGTTGGTGGAGGCAAAATAATATAACAAGCTAAACAAAACTCTATGATATGTCTAGTAAAATGGATTCATATGAAGTCCACAAGGAAGAACCCTAGTAAAACTTTGTCACATGTTTTTCTAAAATTATGTGCCATTATCTTTATGAGTACATTACAGTCAAGTCAGCTAACCATCTAAGCAGAGATTAATTAGCACTTCACATTCAAATATTTGCATCCAAAGAAAAGACTGAACTAATCAAGGTGACTTTTTGCTCACAAGCAACTGGGGGAAAATGTATTTGCTGGAAATAGCCTTTGCTGGGTTTGCAAATATTTATAGGCTACATGCTGCTAAGGATGTGCCCTGCGGAGCTCCTCTTCCATTAGGTAATCAATGGATCACACCAATACTATGTGCCCAAGACTAACATCCAATATCAAAATGGATTGCAGAAAGGAAACAGAAGCACTCAGGAGGATGATTGCCTGTGAATAGTTTAAAGACACTGTTTTGACTGGACCATTACATTTGTTTCATGGCTGATCATGCTATCACATTCTTAATAGAATATGCCTTCATATCTTCAGATTGAAATGCATATGAAGCTGAATCCCATTTTTCAGCTAAGAAAATCCTTTGGATTTTTCCATTTGCATCAATTTCAAACAATTCACAGCCCAGTCCAATCCCCTTTCCCAGTTATAGCATGCAAAGGCACCAAAACAGGCTGCGTTGGTGGACAATAGAGAAGAAGAAAAGAAAAACATTTTCCTTATACCTCAGTAAGCCCCACAATCACCAATGGGTTGCTTAGGAGCTGTGTCAGCTCTTGAGCTGGCACAAGTCCGAGGAGACAAAGGGGGTGTGCTGGCTGGCACTGGAAGGAATAGCATCAGACGCATGTTTCTCACACTTGATGAGATGCCCCAGCCCTCCCCCATTCCAATCCAATTCTCCAAGGCCCCTGCCCTGTTCCACCTTTCCCCCAATTTACCAAAATCAGTGGGGCTCTTTGCTGCCAATGCACAGGGGGTGCCTCCCTGAATTCTGTGGCAGCGGCCCAGGAGCATATGGCTCTGTGCACTTCCAGATTGGCTTTTATGACACTGTAAAGGGGTTGTGTTATGTACAACCCCTGCTAACTGGGCAAGAGGCACTTTTTCAGGTGGTGTTCTCTAATATTTAGCAGGGGGAGAGCAATTGTCCCTCTTCACCCCAGCAGTGTCTTTCTCGTGGCTGTTGCTGGTGGTGTTCTCCATTCTTTTAGATTGTGAGCCCTTTAGGGACAGGGAGCCATTTAACTTTAATGTTATTATTTACCTGTAAACCACTTTGTGAACTTTGTGTTGAAAAGCGGTATATAAATACCAGTGATTGATTGATTGATTGATAAAGTGTGTTCGGCTTCCAGAACACTGGTTCTAGCAGTGGTACGGCCACATAGGATTGGGCAGCCTGGCACCCATTGCCGTATTGTTAGTGACAGTCTCATAACAGTGGAACTCTTATGCATCAGGAACCTTTAGAAAGGCTTGCGGTGTGCCTCGGTCAAAGGTGTTAGTTTTCTTGGCAGCAATGTGCTTTTTAGCACGTCAGACCTTGGTGTCCAACCTAAGCTTTTTAGATATGTTTGTATTGATTTTAACATGATCGCAGAGCTGTAACGGACTCAAAGAGAGCCAGGGGGCGGAGTCACCGCACTCCTAGCATCACCGCACAGCCCCCTGTGCCACCCAGATGTAAGGGAGGGCAGGGGGCTGAAAGTGCGCAGCTTTTTTTTGTGCTGCTACCAGTGTCTGCTGCGCCCACTCCCCTTTCAGCATCAATACACTCCCCTTCAATACACCTCTCCTCCATTATCGAGCCCCCAAACTGTAGATGGGACAGCAGAGATACTAGTATTATAAAATAATACTTTATTATAAAATAAAGGGATAATATTGTGTGGACAAAGCTACGTTCTCTTATTGTTAGTAATGCTTTGGCCCTGTCATGTGCTGTTGCAGATCTTCAGGATAGATTCCCTTTTGTTGCAGGGAAAATGATCACATTTTCCCAGGACTCAAACATTTTATCCTAGGAAAATTGATCCAGTTGATCCTTCCCAGCAAGTGCAGCAATTGTGGCTGTGATTCCTATGTGGAATGTGGCTGCATCACCTGCATTCATTGCATAGTGCCTGTGAAACCATGACTGATGATCAAGGCTTCCTATTCCCCCCTCCAGCCTATGCCTTTGTGTGAGGGAAGGGGTCCCCCCAATCCATGGATAACCACGGATATGGGGTATGTGGCAACAAGGGCCCTCCTGTACTTACAGAATTCATACATTTATAAAATGCACATTAACTGGTTTTATACAGTCTGAATACATTCACTTCGCTTGCATCGTCAGGAAGTTACATTACATTCTATCAGTGATCCCTTGTGACTTTAAAATCAATTAATCTTGGCTGCAATCCTGATTCTATTAATGGAAAGGGGGAAAATCCCATTGATTTCCACGCAAGACGATCATGCCTTGTGGGTACCATTCTCATAGCCAAGCAAATTGAGTCTTTCCAAATATCTCCATTTTCATTCTCAGTTCCTTACGGGTTTGCCAAAGTAGTTTTTTTCTGTGCCAAAGATAGAACTGATCCAAGACATTTTGATGCATCAAATAACTGCACTGTCTGGACCATGAGGTCTGGTCTTGCAATTTGGCAGAGGAACATAAGGACATAAACCCAACACATTGCTAAGAGTGAGCCCCTTGGACTGCACGGTGGTTCATTGGGGGTGAGCCACTGGTGCCACCCCCAGTGCCTGCTTGTACTGCTTACACAGTCAAGGAGATTATCAGGAGCAGCACCCACAAATAGGAAGAATGAAGAAAGAGACGGCAACAACATGGTGCTAGAAAGTGGTAATTTATTTTATAATGGCCCTACACATTATTACCATAAGTGTTCCACAGGGCCAAATTGTCTTTGTGTAACTCAGGAGTCTCCAAACTATGGCCTGGGTGCCCCATGTGGCCCATCACAACATTTTATTTGGCCCACAGCAACTTGGGTTTTTTTGTCAGAGCATTTGCTAATGTTCACATTGTTCCTCATTATATGAGCGGATCAGATCAGAGAGGCAGGAGCGTAGCTAAAGAAGTGCAGGGGGGTGCAATTCACCTGGCAACAGGCTTTAGGGGGGGCAACAAGCTGAGCTTGACACTAGTGGCCATAATTGTGAAAACCTTGGTAAGTATGAATAATATCATCATGTTAGATACAATTGGAAATATACTTTAATGCAGAATGCAATGAAACTAACTGGAGTGTAATATCTTCACTTAAAACATTATGGCCAAAAGAACTGAAAACGAAAATACAAGTCATGTAAAAGTCGCTTAGATAACTTAAAGTGAACAAAAGAAAGGGAAGAACCATGCACACCGCGCTGAGCCCCTTGGAAGAAGGATAGTATAAAAATGTGAAAAACATGAATGAATGAATGAATGAATGAATGAATGAATTTGTCATCTGGAGGGGATGTTAAAACTTTATGTGTCCTAATGACCTAGTTATGCCACTATGGGAGTGGTTCAGGCTTGAGGGCAGCAGAACGGGGCACGCTGCTGGGGAGAGGCTGCCGGTTTCCCACCATTTTTCATCTTATTGAAAAGCCCAGGCATGATGTCACTTCCTGTTGTGACATCACTTCTGGGGCATCATTTTGGGGCTGCACTTTCATCATACACCACTGAAGGGAGGATACAGGATTAGTGGCGACCCAACACAGGGCTTCTTCGACCTGCACCAGCGATTCTGCTGGCAGAGATTCGAGTAGCCGCATTGGCAAGCTGGATCTTGAGGACAGCCCCAGAAAAAGAAAGTCTTGGGGGTCACCGTGCATACAAAGGGTCTTTGTGGGGAGTGTATCTTCCCCCCCCCCGCGTTTTTTTAAGAAATCTCATGATATTTCACACCAATGCTCTCATCTTAAAAATATTTTCTCTGAAGGATAGTAAACTGAGGCAAAGCAGGTATGTTGATGACTGACAGAAGTTGAATTCACAGAGACTTTTGCAGTAGTGCAAAATAGTTAACAGCTAGGTCTACGCCTCAGGAAAGTTTATTTTCTATTGCCAGTATATTCCAGTAATGTTGGAATTGCCAACATTACTTAGGTGTTCATCACCTGTCCTGCTTAAAAAATAAAGATGAACTTGCAACAGACTTGAATATGTTCATTCACAGCCTAGACGTTTGCCCTCATGTTGAAGTCATCACATGACTTTTATTGATATTTAAATTTATATCCTTCTTTTCTGCCATGGGGCACACAAAGCAGTAGTAATAATTCTCCTCTCAGTTATACTGAATAATAATTTAGTCATAGATGCAACTTTGGACAACTCTCGTAAGATTGAGTTTGTTGGTTAAAAAAAAAAGCTCATTACATAGAGGCACAGATGTTAAGAAAATGCCTTGATGGAATTGCAAGGAAATAATACCCATTTTCAAAATTCTATAACAATATATTTACGCAAAGTACATATTTCTGTAGGTATTTACACACAGTTACAGGTAATATACGATGCCAATATGTTCAGATTGCACCTTGTGTGACTTTTAGAGTGGTGCCAGATTGACAGTGTTAGAATATAAGAAGGGTTCTACTTGTCCAAAGCATAGAATTAGCAGCAGTAAAAGCTTAACCCACACTGAATAGTATGATCTTCTTATCAAGGCATCCAAGTGCAATGTTCCAGGAAGTAGCTGTAGTTCTTTGTTACCTATAAGAAATAAATTTGATTGAAATAAGCAACTATCCTTATCCAGGCAACTGGTGGACTGGGATCCGTATTCGATGTTTTAAAGACTGACAACCCAACCCACACATCAAGTAAAGAAGAATATCTGTGTGTTCAGGAAGGGAACAAGGTTTCACCACTGCTGTTATGATGTTTGGGGCCTCCTTGACATGGTACTGATCATCTTCTGATCATCTGTCTACAGCAGTGGTTCTCAAACGTTTTAGCACCAGGACCCACTTTTTAGAATGACAATCTCTCCGGGACCCACTGGAAGTGATGTAATGGATGGAAGTGCCATAATTCTTACGCCAAAATCTGCTGCTTTCCTGATAATGCAGCAATAGGTTATTTCTCAGCCATTTTCCAATAGCAAAGTGAATCAGAAAGGGTAAAAAAGCCTATTTACAACCTTGACAGAATAACCACACAGCCCGCCCCCTTTCCAGCATCCCATTTTCCCATATTTTCAATATGGCGGCATTAGATGCTTTGCGACCCACCTGAAATTGGCTCGCAACTCACTAGTGGGTCCCAACCCACAGTTTGGGAACCACTAATCTACAGTATAAGGAAAGTGTAGTGTATTTTTCAATCTCCACTTTGATTTATTGCATGAGGAAAGATAGGCCTTGCTAACTTCTATTCCCATCCAATCTTGGAATATGGAGCTCAAAGGTACAATAACGAATGACTTCTGAAAGTTTGTTCTGGCATTTAAAAAAACCCAAATATAGCTTTTTGCTTTACGTAAGTTACCAATCAAACTTATGTTTTACCTTTGTCAGACACTAGTATGAAAGCTTCTGTAGTCTGTTCCATGTGTCAATCATCCATTTTTGCAAGATGTCTATAATCATCCCATATCTACAATTCAATAGGTATATACACACCACTATGGGTTATTTGAATAAATTGGTTACAGTTTATTGTATCAACTGCCATAAATTCATAACATTTTTCTTACTTATTTTTAGTCCTTTCTTTAAAAAATACAAAAAATAAATTAAATAAAAACACATTAAGTAATATTAATGATCTGTCTATGATCAAAAAATACCAGCAAATTCCACATTTAAGGCTAAAAAGTATGGTTTTATTATTCTGGTCAGTTCATGGCAATGTTGACCTTAGTTATGAGTGTCCTTAATATTTTTGTGGACTTAGTGCAAATTCAGATACTTATTGCTACTTGAATCCACCTTTATAGGATCTATATTTATATCTATATAAATACTTTTTTTTACTGTTGGATGCTGAACATGCTTTATGTCTCAATGTCACTTCATTTAAAACGGAGAGGATTATAATCTTCTAATCCAAATTATTGACCACAGAATTGCAAAGTAATTTAGGGCACAATCCTAATCTGCAGTTAGGCCAGCACAGTTCGGCCAGCAAAATTTGGCTGGCACAAGGGCCACCGTAAAGTATGTTTGGATCACTCTCGGAGTCAGAAAGGCCAGCATAAAGATGCGCGCCATCCTCCCTGGTTCCGAGAGTGGTCCAAACGCACATTAGGGTGGCCCCTGTGCTGGCCAAACTTTGGTGGCTTAGCCTAACTAACCTAAATCCAGGTTAGGCTTGCGCCCTTAAATGGTGAAGTCCTATTTAAGGACCATATAATATTTCCAATGAAAGTAGATTGACTATTATAGTCTATGGCAGGACCGCACAATTTGTGACCTATCGAGGCCTGCAGTCCTAGGCAGGCAGCAAAAACCGAGGTTTATCAAACTCCAGATCACCACACATGGATGGTGGGCTTTGTTTGGCTTCGTGGCACATGTTTGTGGTATATTAAGATGCAGTTTGTATCAGGTCCATTTCAACAGTGGTTCAAAAGTGAAAAATAAACAAGAGGTAGTGATTGGAAGAGCTATAATAAAATGGTATAACATTATTAAATAAGGAAATCCTGGTAACAATGAAATAATCATGCTTGTAGACAGAAATGTCCTGGCACTTAGGTTGCAGTTTGATACACTCTTACCTGGGAGTAAGTCTTATTGAACTTACTTCTGAGCAAACATGCATAAGATTGCACTGTAAGGCTGCAATCCTACGCACACTTTTCAGGAAGTTAGGTTTATTAGGCTTATTAGTCAGAATAGAATTTACTTCTAAGAGTGCAATCCTAATCTGGAGTTAAGCTGGCAAATTAGGCCAGCGACGTTTGGTCGGCAAAAGGGCCACCATAAAGCACATTTGGACCACTCTAGGAGTCAGGGGGGATGGTGCACCTGTGTGCTGGTCCAAACACGCTTTACGGTGTCCTATCCCTTGTGCCGGCCAAACTGCTGGCCTAATTGTGCTGGCCTAACTCCAGGTTAGGATTGCACCCTAAATCTGCATAGGATTGAACAAATTCACTTAATGTTCTTTGAATGACTCTTGTTGTCATGTATTTACTTGAAAAGATCTGGTCCAATTCTAATATCCAACAATTTATAATAAATTCACAATGTATTATTTTTTCTTATAGTATGAGTTGAGCACAATTTAGCTCTAGCTTTTCAGGTTAACACAAGGAACCATTTATTTGTCCTGATCTCACACAGGGTGAGTTCACACATTATGGTGTTCACAGTTACAAATGTGTGGAATTATTCTAATCAGTTTCTGCTTCCTGTCCATATGAAATTACCCAACATTGGGGTTTTATGAATTGGCAAGAGGTAAGGGCAGCACAATACATTACTTGAAACATAGATTTGCCAATAAAAGCATCTATCCCAAGTTGAGCTCTCACCCCACCTCTGTAATGTTTAAGCACACCTTTGTCATCGCTACAGTGGCCCATTCCTGTTCAATAACATTGGCTGCCACTAGCAAGGGCAATGAACCTACAACTATGTAAATATGACCCAATAGAAGAGAGGGGAAAGAACTTTGCACAAGCATGCCATTTTTGCTATGGCCCCATGAGTAATATAATGTGACATTTTGTCCTAAATCTGAACATGTGAACTCACCCTATGCAATGTACTGTTTTATTACATAGTGCTTTCCAATGGACAATTGTGCAACCAAATACTCAATTCATTTTGAACCGAGTGCTCTCTCCAGTATGTCCACCAACAGTACTTTATATCTCTCTGTATTAGATTTCAACCTGACTTCAGATGGGCTGAAGCTTCTTATTCTCCCACATTACTACTCAAAAACTGCTTGCTTGCTTATTCGTCCACATTACACTTAAGTTACATGGTTT
The DNA here is from genome assembly GCA_029204185.1 of Lerista edwardsae. Classification (NCBI taxonomy): domain Eukaryota; kingdom Metazoa; phylum Chordata; class Lepidosauria; order Squamata; family Scincidae; genus Lerista; species Lerista edwardsae. Next base: position 11,123,974 of record JAJKFI010000030.1, read on the forward strand.
TAGGACTGATCACAATATCAAGGAAAGTAGGTTTATAGAATGATCCCACAGTCATCAAACCATTTATTCCACAGCCAATGGCTTTAGGAGAGCAGCGTGATTGATATAAAAACTATCCTCCAGCTGTGTTAACCACTGACTTCAACTCAAAGAATCACACATTGTTCATACGCAACATTCCAGGCTAAAGAACATCCAGGCACTGATCAAAGCCATGTTGAACTCTGCATTACCACACAACCCTTGTGCACTTCCTCTGCACAGTTTTCTTGTATACTTTTCTTGAATCAGCATACACAATGCAGTGGGCCATAACCACAGTTAGTGCTTCTGTCTGCTGTGTTATTCTCAAGATTTACCACAAGGTTTATGATGACAAACAGTTCCAAAATTATAACCACTAACAAAAGGTGTGTTGGCATTTACTACATTGCATAATCCTAATTACATACATTATGCAGTGGAGCCTGCATGGTATACTTTTTGGAAATAAAACAAGTGTAGTACTTTCCCCCTCATTGCAATTCTCCATAGAGATTTTATTCATTTCATTTTGCAAGAGTCTTACTTTAAGAAGAGTGCTAATATGTATTTATGACAGTTCACACTGAAAGCAATTTTTTCCCCATAAAAGATGTTACAATAATAACCTCTATGGAACTTGTATAATTTCAGAGTAGATAGTCAAGTGCACAATTAAACAAGTTTACAAGAGTGAACCTTGTCCCTGGCCTCTTGTACTAGTTGTGAGAACCTTAATTAGTATAAAATGTCAATATTTAGGATGTTTCTGGCATTCTGCTTAAATAAAAAGAGCATATTTCTCATTTAGCTTTGGTATAATCTGCAGTAGGTTTTAACAAGTAGAATATATACCAACCCCTGTTGTTTTTCTTCTTCCTCTTCTTCCAGAACTGTGAAGCTCACAAAGATGGAATAAGTCACTTCTCAAAGAGGAAATATTACAGACACAGATTTAAAGTTTTGAAGACCCAGTTTTATCTTTAATCCTTGGGGGGGGGGAGGAAAAAGGGGGAGTTTAAGCTATGAAACAAGCAGTCAGAAGAGTGAGCACTCAGTGTCATGAGTGGTGTGCATACTTTTACAATAATATGGGCACAAAAGAGATTGTCGCCTTTAGTACATTAGGGTCACTAGATTTCTCTTGCCTCTCCATGCACCGTTACGTTTGACTTGCATGAATATTATCACAGGTTCCGAGCGGCCTTGGCCGCCGAGACATTTTACAGAGCCTAAAGCTTCCATACTGCCTAGCTGGCCTGTACATATTTCATTAAAAATAAACTCTATATAATAAATAAATATATAAAATAAATAAAATGTTGCCTTTGGAATTTCTATAAATAAATTTAACTTTTTTCAATTTTTTTTTGTCTCTTTTCTTATTTTTACCAAGAGGTCTTTGCTTTAAACTCAGCGAGGGGTGACTCCCTCTGGAGCAATCAAACTGAAAATAAGTCTCTCTTTTGTTTATTTGTTTGTTTAAGTAAGACCGTACCCTCCATGCCTTTTTTTTTAAATGCAGCGTACACTTGAGCAGGCTCCCAGCCAGAATTCCTGATGAGTCAAAGTATGGCAGCTATGCTGATATAGGATGAAGTACAACGGATCAAAAAATTTTAAAAGCGTGTCTATTTCCCAGCATGCATCAGGCCTCGTCCCCCCTTCCTTCTTGCTTCAGCGTCTCCCTTTCATCCTCTTTCTCTTTCACGCTCACACATTCGCATTCTTCCTTCCTTTCTCTCTGAATAAATCAAGCAAGTGGGCATAGGCTCTCCTCCAGGAAGACAAACCCTTTAAGTGCAGAACAAAATCAGCATGTTCCATCCAAGCCTCCATCATACATTATGCATGCGACAAAGTTTGGCAACAGTGGAGCTGATGTGATGACAGCTAATCAATTAAGAACCCACCGCATGAAACCTTTATAGTGGTTAAATTTGTTTTAAGGGCTCAAGTGAAAGAAACGTCTTTGTCAACTTTGGCTTAAAACATCCTTATATAGTTCGGGGACCTTCTCAGGGTCCACTGGTCTAGGTAAAAAATGGGTGAATTTTTGATGCCGCTTAGTCCTAGTCCCCTCTCTTGGAGTCCCGTCTTTATTTAATGCAACATAATAACGTCTTCCAGTGTCCACGTGCTTATATAGATTCGATGAATATGTGTTATACCAGTTCTCTTCAAATTGTTCTCTGAACACACACTCCTGGGTTAACTTTTCCTGTGAAAAGAAACAGAAAACAGCAGTCAGGATTTAGTACAGTGCAATTTCCCAAAGAACCACCAGAAAAAGCAGTGGGGTAGGGTACCATTTTGGGAGTGAGGCAGCTGCCCTCATGTGATTGGTGCTCAGAAACACCTATATTTCTAGCCATTTGGCTGGCTCTACACACTGAGTGACTGTGGTCAGGACCTCAAGCTGTAATCATGACTCTGTGGCATATGCTTACGAAGATGGATAGTCAACCGGACTCTACAGATCTTGCGGCAAGAGACAAGAATTTAATTCTTTCAGTTATTGTATTGGAAAATGCAGAAGATTACCTTGAAGAGGCAGTGGATGGTGCCAACAGTGGCCCTTGGTTCAGGAAAGCACAGGGTTAACCCCAGGGAAGTAGCAGTGGCTGGGCTGCACAGCTGCAGCCACTTAGGAGCTTGTAGCAAGGATATAAGGAACACCTGAGGAAAGGAGAGGGTGTGGGTTGCAGTTGTGGAGAGAGTGGTGGAAGGAGTGGAGGTTTGCTGATTTGTTGGACTGACTTACTGGTTTGACTAACTGACTAGACAACAGATTGGCTCATTGGACTGGCTTGGTGAACTTACATAACGAACTGACTTACTGGCTTGACTAACGGACTGGACAATGGACAAATGATTGAGGATTATCGGACTAAGGACACAGGATTTGTTGGGGAGCAACTGTTCGGAAGCCAGAGGAGGAGGCCTGGGGCCTACAGGCAAGCCACTATGGGGAGGGGCTACCTCTCTGCTGGGGTCCAGTGGTTGGTATATATTGCCAGGGCTCGGTATCTGGGGTACTAATTAGCTCAAGCAGGCATAGCTGTTAGTTTGAAAGGTGTGGCCCAGGGGCTTTGGCAAGACAGTTATACACACGCTCTGCTATCCTATCCTCTACATCAGTGCTCTTCAACCTTGGGGTAAGTACTTCAATGGGGTTGCAAAGCCTCAGTTGTGGGGTTATGGAAACTTAACAGGAATGAAAAAGGTGGAAGACTACTGGACTAGATGACCACCAGGTAAAGGGGGATGCACCTGAAGGGGTCCTCAGGTACCAGGAGATGGTGTCCCAATCCTGCTCAGGTTCTTAGCAAGTGTGCTAAAATTATTTTCACTAGTGCCAGGCTTCATGGTACCTTTTTCTGTTGCCTCTAACAAGAGTATTTGGATACCGTGAACAGGGCTGGGAGGGCATTACAGGGAAAGAAAGTAGGCAGTGATGGGGTGGGGATGAGCAGGTAAGGTCAAGACAGGAGGGTGGGATCAATAGTGGGGTGCCAGTCTCACTATTTATTTATTTATTGGGGTCATGGCACAAACGAGGTTGAAGACCACTGCGCTAAATCAGTGTTCTTCAAACTATGGCCCACAGCTTTCAAACTATGGCGCCCTGGAAGACTTTACCTGGCCAGGAACATGGTAGTGGAGAAGCTTTAATGTCCCGGCCCACAATAACCTGCTGACGCACTAAATAACCACAGAACCTTCTTGAGTGATCTTCCATGGAAGCATCTCCCCAAACAAGGTGAACTTGAGCCTCGTGCACCAACTTTGGGAAGTGGCCAAACCAAAGGAGATGGTGAAGGGGTGGGGTTGTAGCTTACATGGCAACATTAGAAACTATGGCAAAAAAATTAAACTGTAGGCAGATGTCCTAACATTATTATTTTATTTATTTCCCACTTAACAAAAAGGTTTACAAAGCACGTAGCAAATAGCAACCTGCTGCAGTGACTACCTGGAAAGGTGGTGATATAAGAGCATAAGAAGAGCCCTGCTGGATCAGGCCAAAGGCCCATCTAGTCCAACTTCCTGTATCTCACAGCGGCCCACCAGGTGCCTCAGAGAGCACACAAGACAACAAGATGCCTGCATCCTGTTGCCACTCCCTTGCAAATGTGTGGGGTGGGTGGGATGGTTGGTATTGGTGGAGAAAAGCAGGGGGAATTCAAAAAAAAATTATTTAACTGATTTTTTCCTGTAATGTGTATAAAATGTGGCCCTTGTACTGAAATGTACTGAAACCCCCTGCTCTAAATAAAGGGGGCGCAGCATATGCTCCAAGTGTAGCAGAACATGGAAGTATCATGAATTTTCCTCAGGCTGGAAATAAAAAAAATAATCATTTTGAGGAAAGTGAAGCTAGTTAACAAGGAAACACTCTGATTCATTCAGCAACACTCTGAAGGAGTTGGCACTGACAGCTCTTGAAAACATCACACGAGAACAAAAATAAAAACCCTCATTACCAAGAAATAAAGAAATTGTGGTGCAAAGGAAAGTGATTTACACTTGACAGCATAGTCTGACTCCATCCAGAAAACCGGATTAAGGTCCAAATTGGTCATAGATGGGCAGACATGCCCACTCTCCAGTTCGGGCTTAAATGACAGAAAAGCACCCATCTGAAACCCAAAATCTATTGCATTATACAATTCCACACAGACTCTATCTACTTAAACCACAACAGTATAATTTGGCAAAACAATGCATCTGAGGGCCAAATCTGGCTTTAACGTATTCCAAATCCGTTCATTCTTTCAAAGTAATCAAATATCATTAGTCCTTGTACTGCAGTATTTCTAGGAGATTACTTGAAGGCTTAAGGAAGATTGTGAAAGTATTCCACATATGCTGTCTCATATATAAAGACACTTACCATATGTCTGTGAACCAGCCCCAATCAGTGGCCCAAGCAGGTGTGAGGCTAGCGCGCCAAAGCAATGTCTGAATAGGCCACAAACGCAGAGAGGAGTACCTAGGGCTCCAGTGGTGCCAGAATAAGAACATAGGAACATAAGCAGAGCCCTGCTGGATCAGGCCAAAGGCCCATCTAGTCCAGCTTCCTGTATCTCACAGCGGCCCACCAGGTGCCCCAGGGAGGCATCAGACAACAAGATGCTTGCATCCTGTTACCACTCCCTTGCACCCGGTACTCTGAAGTAGCCCACTACTAATGTAAGGAGGTTGCACAATCCATCATTGCCTATAGCCCACGATGGACTTTACTTCCAGAAATCCGTCCAATCCCCTCTTAAAGGCATCTTGACCAGATCCCATCACCACCTCCTGTGGCAAAGAGTTCCACAGATTAACTACCTGCTGGGTAAAAAAGTACTTCCTTTTATCTGTGTTAACTCTCCCAACCCTCAGTTTTATCGGATGCCCCCTGGTTCTGGTGTTTTGAGAGAGGGAAAAGAACATCCCTCTATCGACTTTAGTCCTTCCGTGCATTATTTTGTATGTCTCAATCATGTCCCCACTCAGGCACCTTTTTTCTAGGCTGAAGAGCCCCAAATGCTACAGTCTTTCCTCATAAGGGAGGTGCCCCAGCCCTGTAATCATTTTCGTCACTCTCTTCTGCACCTTTTCCAGCTCCACTATGTCCTTTTTGAGGTGACCAGAACTGTACACAATATTCCATGTGTGGCCTTACCATCTATTTGTACAATGGCATAATATTGGCTGTTTTATTCTCAACCCCTTTTTTAATTACCTCAAGGATGGAATTGGCCTTCTTAATTGCTGCCGCACACTGGGTCTAGTCGGGACCGACTGTAGGGGGTGGTGCTCATCTCAGTTTCTAAACCAAAGAGCTGGCGCTTGTCCAAGGACAAGCTTCCATGGTCATGTGGCCAGCATGACTATATGCCAAGGTGCACGAAACGCCGTTACCTTCCCACCGAAGTGGTACCTATTTATCTACTTGCATTTTTATGTGCTTTCGAACTGCTAGGTTGGCAGAAGCAGGAACAAGCAATGGGAGCAAATTCCGTTGCGTGGTCTTGAACTACCAACCTTCCAGTCAGCAAACTCAGCAGCAGCAGTTTAACCTGCAGCGCCACTACGTCCCTTTTGACACTGGGCTCGGGTCCAAATTACCTTCTTTACCCCTTCCTCCCGCGAATGTGCTTTTCAGCACATTCACACCACTTTTAGCTGGCCTTACACGCATACCACCAGCAATAGAACCCTCAGGATCAGGTTCTAAATGTATTGATTACACGTTTCTCTACCATTGCACTAATAAGCTCAGGATAGCATACATGCTTCCTCCCATTTTTATCTTCACAACCCCTGTGAGGTAGTCAGTTTGAAAGAGAATGGCTTGCCTACAGTCAGCATTTGAACCTACATTTCCCCAGTTATTGTCCAAAAACGAGTCACTAAACCCAAGGCCGGCCCACCTCTGGGGCCAACTGAAGCAGCCACCTCAGGCAGCAGGTTGATGTGGAGGATACACATCACTATCCACCTACTTGCCTCCAATGCTCCTCTTCCACCTTCCACTTCCCAGATTGGACAAGGAAGAGGGAGAAGAGGAAATGCAGAGGAGAGTGCTGAGTGAGAACACTGGAGAGTGGGCGGAGCAGAGGCTGGCACATCACTGGGGAAGGCGGGCAGCGTTTGGCATGCCATATCAGGAAGCTTTGGTTCAGCTCTGACTACATATACCCACTCCACACACTGAGCCCATGACTACCATCTTGTCTGTTTCAGTCCAAAATTGTGTGCCATGTGGCCGTCATGACTATATGCCGAGGTGCACGGAACGCCGTTACCTTCCCACCGAATTGGTACCTATTTATCTACTTGCATTTTTATGTGCTTTTGAACTGCTAGGTTAGCAGAAGTTGGAACAAGCAACAGGAGCAAATTCCATTGCGTGGTCTTGAACTACCAACCTTCCAGTCAGCAAACTCAGTAGCAGCAGTTTAACCTGCAACGCCACTACGTCCCTTTTGACACTGGGCTCGGGTCCAAATTACCTTCTTTACCACCCTCTCGTGGGCTCTGCGCCTTCCTCCCGCGAATCCCAGCAATCCCAGTGTATTTTCACCCTGGGACAGAAACAATTTTACTGAATTCAACAACAAAGGTAAGGGTTGAATGTGTCCTAATCGCCTCCCACAGATAATCTAGAAAGAAGAATGCAGGCAGCTTTGTAATCACTGTCTGCTTTACATTTGCTGAATAGTTTTTAAATACAGCTCTTGTTGTCTTAACATTTCTTTGAGCAATTTAAACAAAAATTACTTTTGTGTCCTTTCAATTGCAAAAGCAGATGCTGAACAGAAGTGGTGTATGCTGGCCCTGAGCTTTGGGGCGGGGGCGGATGTACAGGGACATGAAACTCATTCAAATTAAGTTTTTCTGCTCTCTGCAGGCAAATCAGATCACATGATGTACACTGCAGAACAGTTTGGTATGACAGTCTTTGTGTATGTGCGTGCGCATGTGTGTGTAGTGGCGTTCCTACAGGGGGAGCAAAATGTGAAGTGTTGCAGAGTCCTGAGATCTTGTGTAACGTGGCCTCTCCACCTTGCCTCTACAGCCATTCACAGCCTAGAGCAGTGGTCTGGGAACAGGGGTAAATTACCCCAAATGGGGTAAAAATGAAATTCCTGGGGGTAATGGA
>JAJKFI010000030.1:11131751-11149041 GCA_029204185.1 Lerista edwardsae
TTTCATTTCATTGCACCTTGGGGTGTTCATGAGGTCGGTGGGAGGTCGGATGAGTGGCATGCACATTCCTCCCCCGTTACCTCACACTCGGAGAAGGGGCCGCTGGGATAGTGGAGGACCTTATTTGTGCTGGTGTATTCATTTCCTTTAGAGCAATGGTCGGGGAACCGGGGTAACGTCGACGTATCTAAATATATTTTGGGGTAAAAGGTAAAAAAGTTCCCTGACCCCTGGCCTAGAGCAAAGCCTCAAGGCCAGCTCTTCGAACCACGAATGGCTCTGGAGGCAAGGCCACATTATGAAATTCAGGCTCCTACTTAGCATTTTGCCCCCCCCAAGGAACACCACTGGGGTGTGTGTGTGAGAGAGAGAGGGGGGGAGGGAGCAGAATAGATTTTAAAATGTTCTATTCTTTCCTGAATCTGTTGATTATTCACTTCATCAACTTTTCAAACATACTGTACTGACCACAGGGTCATTTGAAACTACAGTGCACCTTTTAATAAATAAATAAATAACTTTTTCTCTGGAAAGTTTAAATCAATTATGAAAACACTGCAGTTTACTACTAGAAATGCCACTAAAGTTATATCCTTTTGCAAAAAGGAAGCAAACAGTTTGTATAAAGTGCTGTAATATCACACAAGACATACTATACCATTATATACAATCAAAAACTGAAGAAGCCAATCTTGTATTAGCATTTGGATGCATCTCTTGTAAATTACTTTAGAAAGTTAAAATGGGGCGGGATTTTAACCCAATCCTTCCCTTCCTTTCCATGGCTGGTGCAGCCGAGCCAAAAACAGGTGCACTGTATCTTAACAGGGGGGGGGGTGCAGATCAGGGGCATTAGAGATGAAAGGGGATTTAAATCAGTAATGGGTCTCCTCGGATCTGTGGCTAGGAGTTTTACCAGTGCAAGTCTTAGGAGGGTACAGAGGCTGCAGGAAAGGGGGATAGGATCCGGCACCCACCCTCACCACCAAATCCACCCTTAGCCTCCCAATCCCTATTACACCCATCTCCCCACCGAGTTGCATTCCTCTCTGCCCCACCTTCCCTCGCCCCTCCCTGCATCCCCTACACTTTACCTTCTGGTGATCTGCCAGCATAGGCAAGAAGGTAATCTGCTTTCCTGCCAGTATCCTGGCAACAAGCTACTCAAGCATGCTGCTGGATCACCTTTTATGGCTGGTGCGGACTGCTTTACAGCAGTTGATGCCAGCGGAACTCACGTTCCGCTGACAGCCAAGCTTGGTAGGATTGGGCTGTATATTTCCCTACTACTGGAACAAAACCTTAATTATAACACCAAAAGTGCCACATTAAGTAAAAGGGTGGCTCATTAGACCTCCCAAGGAATACTTGCAAAGTTAGGTCAGCAAAGTTGGGCTGGCACAAGGGACACTGCAAAGTATGTTTGGATCACTCTCGGAGTCAGAGAGGCTAGGACATAGATGTGCACCATCCTCCCTGACTCCAAGTGTGGTCCAAATGCATTTTACGGTGGCCCTTATGCTGGCCTAACTGTGCCAGCCTAACTCCGGGTTAGGATTGCGCTCTTAGAAGTAACCCAACTTCTTGCTGCATTCTCAGGAAAGCAGCAGGCTCTGGCATCACAATGACGGCACTTCCGGCCGTGACATCACTTCTCGCGGGTCCCAGACAGATTGTCATTCTAAAAAGTGGGACTTGATGCTAAAACGTTTGAGAACCATTGCTATAAGCAAATGATTTAAAATGCATGAACAGAAATACAATTAGTCCAAACAAGCAAAACTTCACTTTATTCCTGTACCAAGGAATTTACTGCATTCCTATACGGTCCCACATCATTTGAAAGCTTGTCAATTAGAGGGAGTTTTGCAAATTATTTGAATCTCGAAGGGGGGGGGGAATTGTGTCCCTAATTACTTAAGGGTAATCTGTACCAACTGTCTTCCTTGGGACACTCCTAGGATACAGTATATCTGAAACATCTGGTGAAGTCCATACATTGTTTCACAAAGCAGCCCTCCACTTCTAGATTTTGCATCAGGAAAATGTGTCATGGAAGAATTATTAAAATTCCTGAAATGTTCCTTGCAATGCTGCTAAGAGCCCTGTCCCTTTGAGCTACTTCAAGCTGGGACACTGATCTGCAATCGACCTACTTCAGAAAAGGCACCGCAGCTTGCCATATCAAGCAGCAGGCTGGAACACCTCCCTAATGCCGGAGAATGCAGCAATGCGGTAGCACTGCACCTGTACCTGCAGGACAGCAGTAAGGCTAAGATAGTGGTAGGCAGGCAAGGTGTTCTCTCTGTCTTTTCTGTCCTCAGGTAATGCTTGTTGGTTACCCAAAATGCAATTCTCGGGCATTACAGGTATGCCCCGGTATCCACTAGGGCTCCATTCCTGACCCTCCCGTGGATACCTGGAACCGTGGATACTGGGGGTGCCTTTTTAAAGATAGAGAAACATCAGTGGTTTTGCTGCAACAGGGTTAACAAAAAGATATTTCTTTAATGTTTCCCTATCTTTTTAATAGGCATCCCAGTATCCATGGATAACTGAAACCATGGATACCAAATCAGTGGATACTGGGGCACACCTGTATTAATTTAACTAATTAAATATTACTCTCATTGCTAATTCTTCACATGCATTTCCTGAACCACCAATATTTTTCATACCTGCTTCTGCGGCCACAATCCAATGAAAACTCTTGCATGCGAGGGAGGGAACCATGCGCACTGCCAAATTTTTCGGCCAAGGTTTTGCTGCAGCATCTCCCACACCCAAAGAGTCAAAACTGCTATCCCCTTTTAAAACTTTGCATAGTGGCCTATATTTAGGGTGAAAAACTGTAAGTACATTAAGGAAGACTAAATAAATAGCCTTTCAGGCTGCCAGTGATCCTTCATTTATAATCTAATATTGTTAACTCTTTTTTTAGCTCTGCTTTTGTTCTTCCTGTTTCTCTTCACATATTTTCCTTCTCTTTTGTCATTTTTTCCCCTACAAGCCTGCTTAAACAATCCTTTGGGAGTTCATTTTCTGCATCACATAAGATGTACTTGAACAGGCCTGTAGAAATGCAAAAAATTTCTTCCATACCGCTTTGTCTCAAAAATAGGCTGAAAGCAGCTGTTTCACCTTTCAATTAAAGTATGGCTAAGCCTACAGACTCCAGCTTTTTGTGGCATGTATCTCCTGTGCTGGAATCTATCTGTAATCGGTCAAGACTTTATCCGCATAGTTAATTTCAACTCTGTCGACACTTTATGTCAATAACTTAATAGATAATTACGTATTTATTAAAATTTCAACCCCATTGATGAGTGAAGAGGTCAAAGAACAGGCAGCCATTTTGCCAGACGTCATGTGACACCTCCTGGCCCACAAAAATATTCAGTGCTCCGGCTCTGAGTGACAAACATATTTGTCAAGTTACTTTACTATTTTTGAAAACCTGTAAAAGGGAAAGGAGAGAGCGCATGCCTTGTTTTTCCACTCCGCTGTATAGTAGAATCTAGTATCCCAGTATTAAAAATGGCAAAAATGAATTCCTTAACTTTGTTCCAAAAAAAAAGTTCTTCTTTAAATCCAGAATAACTACTAGACACTCTGGCGAAAAAAAAAATTTTTTACAAAATACACTGTAGATATATGCCACTTACAACCTGTAAATTCATCACCATATCAAATGTATGAGAAACTTTTTCTCTATTAAAGAACTAATATTTGCTTGTAAATTCATGGCCCCCCACACTGCTAATATAAACATTGTATCACATGTCATTAATAGCAGGATGAGATAAAATGCTATACCCATTCAATATGCAACTCTTAAGTACTCAAGTACTCACATACTACTCCTGCATTATTTAATACTGTAGCTCTCAAACTTTTTAGCACTGGGATCCACTTTTTAGATTGACAATCTGTTCAGGACCCACCAAAAGTTATGTCATTAACTTGGAAGTGATGTCATTGTGATGCCAGAGCCTGCTGCTTTCCTGAAAATGCAGCAATAAGTTGGGTTATTTCTCAACCATTTTCCAAGAGCAAAGCGAAAGGAAAGGAAAGGAAAAAAAGCCTATTTACCACCTTGACACAAGCAAAATAACCTCACAGGCCTCTCCCTTTCTAGTATCCCATCTTCCCATATTTTCATTGATGGCTGCCTTAGGTGCAGTTCATCTGAAATTGGCTCACAACCTACCTAGTGGGTCCCGACCCACAGGCTGAGAAACACTGATTTAAGACACATCTACCCTATCTTTCCATTATAAAGCAAACACATAAAAAAATACAACTATTTCTATAACGCCACACCACAAATGTCTTAATTATAATAAACTGCAAATGTCAGCCAATTTAAAAAAATCATCCGTATGCTGGTAAATCTTCTCTGGGCTATTGTAATGGATGGGGCTCCCTATGAAGACTGTTCGGAAACAATAGCAAGCAGAAAATATAGCTGCACATTTAATACCTAGAACCTCATCCCCAGGTCACACACACACACCCCAATTCGCAGCCACAAATGGCTTTGAAGGCTAGGGAGAGAGGCCACTTTTCACAGGAGTTCAGGCTCCTGAAAAAAACTTAGCATTTGCCCCCACTAGACAGAGGCATATTTAGGGTGTTGCAAGGGGGGGCAGGCGCCAGTTGTGGTGGAGCATTTATCAGCCCGCCCTCCCCTGCACTCATTTGAATCTGAAATAGAGCCGGCGCAGGATAGTGGCGCTAGGGGTGCAGTGATGCTGTGACTCACCCCAGGCGCAATCAGAGCCCACTACGGCTCTGCCTCTGAGAACATCACTGCTCCAGTGCAACGTGTAAATGCATCCTTCAGTTAATAAGCATTCCATCTTTTAAGGAATGTGCTACTAAAGTTGTAGGTGCTCGTTACAGGACCATCACTGGCAGAGCTAAAGACCATGTCATCACTTCTGTATTATGCCACTGTGGTCTTCGGTTTTGTAATAAACGAAACAAGCGCATTCTTGAGCACATGGAGCGAAGCCTTCCCAAGGCAACCCAGGGCTGGTCTTTCCATAGGATGGGCCATGCTTCTTTCAACGTCCACAGTGAACAAAAAAAGGATGTTCATGCATACTGCTGTGTGAAGATGCCTAAATATAAAATTACCTGCAAAGTAGGCATTTATTTCCAGCCTTAATGAAAGATTTGGGGCCTCTACCCACATGACATGCTTATTCTGGGTGTTCCCTCAGATTTTCCAGATCCCTAGCAGGTGCCAATAAGCACTTGCCTGAGGCTATTTTGTTTTTTTTCCCTCTCAAAACAGATATTCTAAACCAGTTTTCCTTTTCTCATATGTGCTTTAAAAGTAATACCTACTGGCGAGAACGCACATGATGTTTAAAAATGGCTCTTCCATTCTATAGTCTGCCTAGGGGTAGTTGGTTGCGGTTTTTTGTTGGTTGGTTTGTTTGTTGCATAAAACCACAAAACATTGCATTTTGGGGGTTAAAATATCTGAATAAAAACACAAAACACCGCATTTTGGTGTTTAAGAAATGGATATAGATTACTTTTCCAAGTAGAAATAATACTGTGGCTGCATCTGCTGACACTCTATCACTTGCATCATCTACCTGTTGTTGTTCAGTCGCTAAGTCGTGTCCGACTCTTCGCGACCCCATGGACCACAGCACGCCAGGCCTCCCTGTCCTCCATTAGTTTCCGCAGTTCGCCCAATTTCATGTTCATTGCTTCGGTGACACTATGTAACCATCTCCAGTTCTAACTGTAGCTTCCTGACCCACATACAGGTTTCTCAGAATAAGGTGATCTGGTACTCCCATCTCTTCAAGAACTTGCCACAGTTTGTTGTGATCCACACAATCAAAGGCTTTAGCATAGTCAATGAAGCAGAGGTAGATGTTTTTCTGGAACTCTCTTGCTTTCTCCATGATCCAGTGAATGTTGGCAATTTGTTCCTCTGCCTCTTCGGAAACCAGCTTGTACATCTGGTAGTTCTCTATTCACATACTGCTGAAGCCTAGCTTGTAGGATTTTGAGCATCACCTTGCTAGCATGTGAAATGAGTGCAATGGTGCGGTAGTTCGAACGATCTTTGGCATTGCCCTTCTTTGGGATTGGAATGTAAACTGATCTTTTCCACTCTTGGGGCCACTGCTGGGTTTTCCAAATTTGCTGGCATATGGAGTGCAGCACTTTGACAGCATCGTTTGGGTAACTCAGCTGGAATGCTGTCACCTCCACTAGCTTTGTTGTTAGTGATGCTTTCTAAAGCCTACTTGACTTCACACTCCAGGATGTCAGGTTCGAGCTCAGTGACTGCACCATTGTGGTTATCAGGAACATTTAGATCAGCCTTATATAAATAAGCTTCTATGTATTTTTGCCACCTCTTCTTAATCTCATCTGATTCTGTTAGGTCCTTGCTGTTCTCTGGAAATCTGCATTCAGTTGGGTATATCTTTCCCTTTCTCCCTTGCTTTTTGCTTCCCTTCTTTCCTCAGCTATTTGTAAAGCCTTGTCAGACAACCACTTTGCCTTCTTACATTTCTTTCTCTTTGGAATGGTTCTAGTTGCTGCCTCCTGTACAATGTCATAGACCTCCGTCCAATGTTCTTCAGGCACTCTATCTACCAAATCTAAGCCCCTAAATCTATTTGTCACCTCCACTATATATTCGTATGGGATCTGATTTAGGTCATACGTGGAGGGCCTAGTGGTTTTCCCTACTTTTTTCAGTTTAAGCCTGAATTTTGCAATAAGAAGCTCATGATTTGAGCCACAATCAGCTCCAGGTCTTGTTTTTACTGCCTGTATAGAGCTTCTCCACCTTTGGCTGCAAAGAATGTAATCAATCTGATTTCAGTATAGACCATCTGGTGAAGTCCATGTGTAGAGTCGCCGCTTGTGTTGCTGGAAAAGAGTGTTTGCTATGACTAATGTGTTCTCCTGACAAAATTCTATTAGCCTTTACCCTGCTTCATTTTGTACTCCAAGACCAAACTTGCCTGTTAATCCTATTACTTCTTGACTGCCTACTTTAGCATTCCAATCCCCTATGATGAGGAGGACATCTTTTTTGGGTGTTAATTCTAGAAGGTGTTGTACGTCTTCATAGAAACGGTCAACTTCTTCCTCTTCAGCATCAGTGGTTGGGACGTATACTTGGATTACTGTGATGTTGAAAGGTTTGCCTTGGATCCAAATTGAAATCATTCTATCATTTTTGAGGTTATACCCCAGTATTGCTGTTCTCACTCTCTTGTTCACTATGAAGGCTACTCCATTTCTTCTAAGGGATTCCTGCCCACAGTAGCAGGTATAATGGTCATCTGAATTAAATTCTCCCATTCCTGTCCATTTTAGTTCACTAACTCCCATGTGTTGATGTTCAGTCTCAACATCTCACATTTGACCACATCTAGCTTACCTTGATTCATAGATCTGACATTCCAGGTTCCTATGCAGTATTGCTCTTTGCAGCATTGTACTTTCCTTTCACTTTCAGACACATCCACAGCTGAGCTTCCTTCTGGTTTTGGCCCAGCTACTTCACTCTTTCTGGAGCTACTAGTACTCGTGTTCTGCTCTTCCCCAGTAGCATAATGGACACCTTCCGACCTGAGGGGCTCATCTTCCAGTGTCATATCGTTTAGCCTTTTTGTACTGTAATCCATGGGGTTTTCTTGTCAAAAGTACTGGAGTGGGTTGCCATTTCCTTCTCAGGTGGATCAAGTTTAGTCAGAATTCTCTATTATGACCTGTCCATCTTGGGTAACCCTATACGGCATAGCTCACAGCTTCATTGAGCTACTCAAGCCCCTTCACCACAACAAGGCATGATCCATGACGGGGATTATCTACCTAGTACACTTTTAAAGCATTTAAAATTAATAAAAATGAGAATTTGGACTTGAAATGAGAATGTAGAATAAAAACATAAAACACCGTCTTTTGGGAGTTAAAATATCTGAATAAAAACACAACATTGCAATTTGCTATTTTACTCAAGAAATTTGGGGGGGGGGGTCACCAAAAAATCACACCCCTAAACCAACCTGCCTTAATAGAATTTACACATGTACATAAATAGACTCAGGGAAGCTCAAAGGCAGTTTGGGAGTCACAGGTGAAATTCCCTGTGTTTATTTGCCTATGTTTATTGTGCTACTTGTCATGTGTTGGGGCAGCTCAAACTCTCAGGCCAAGCAGAAGAAAAAATAGATCTTTTCCAACAAGGTAATTAGGCCACAGTATCTTCTGGAGAGACAAGATGAAACTGTAGGTTGGAGAAACAGGCTGATGTCAGTTCCAGAAAAGCAAAGACAGATGCAGAAGGAAAAAACCACTTAACAAGACTGACAGAAAGGAGAAAGGTCAAGTTCTGGCAGCAAAGACAGATGCAAAAGGGGAAAAAAGCATAGTAAGACTGGCAGAAAGGAAAAGCCAAAGGAAGGGAGAAATGCAGGAACAGGCTGGGGCAGCGATTTTCAACCTTTTTCATCTGGCAACACACTGACAAGGCACTAAAATTGTCCCGGCATACCATCAGTTTTTTTGACAATTGACAAGGCACACCATGCTGTCAGTGGGGGGTTCACATCCTCCATCAGCCCTACTATTAAATGACCTAGCCGCTAAGGTCCCCTAACACACCTGTGGACGACTCATGGAACACCAATGTGCCACGGCACAGAAACTGAAAATGGCTGGGCTAGGGCAAAACACAGAACAGAGTCTGTAAGTTGCATTTTTGGTGATATTTTTTCCAAAATTTCTTGATTAAAATAGCAACTTGCGGTATTATATGTTTTTATCCAAATTTTTATTGCTAATTGTGCACAATAAATAAATAAGAATGAATGGCCCTACAAAGGCAAGCAATCACTGGCGTGCACGCCCCAGCCCAAAATAACCTGCTCAAAAATGCCCAAGCTGCATTGTGATTGCAGTGAACTCACAGTGCACTCAAGAAACTGCTGCTTACTACTTCCACATTCTATTAAAGTCGCCTCAGCATGCATTGTGAACTATGAACATGCATGTTCGCAGTTTAAGCAAACTTCCTCCTGTTCCTGCCCCTCCTCCTCCTGATCCCTTACTGAAAACTATTTGTGATTCCTCAAAACTGTGACAACAGTAAACAAAAGTGGTTTACTTATTTTTATGAAATTGATCTAAATTTGTGTTAAACTCTGTCAAAATAAGCAAAAGTGGTGGTTTTTTCGTGTTTTGACCTAAATTTCATTTTATGTAGAGTTTTCATTAGAAATTCTCATTATTTAGCGTTCTGTGCTGATCACCGAAAACAAACCATCCCTACCTACAGGTCTTGCTGCCACGTCTATAGTTTCTTTTCCTCCTGAAGAAACCAGCCATGTAAAGTAACCCTGCAAATTCCTACCCCTCCGAAGAGTAGGAGAAAAAAGACAGTGATTGTATACCCTGGATTTGAGACAGTATCAGAAACTGTGGGGAGGGATTCTAGCTCAAGGCAGAAACTCACTTGTCCTATACAGTGGATCATTACCCCCTCCATAGGAGGATACTTTATCATCTCTTTTTTTAAAATTATTTAGCCAATGGTTATCTGCAAGGTTATCATTTCTTTCCTATCTGTTTTCACATTATGCCCTACTGAAGCTGAAGAGTTTTTTCTGAATGATGGTTCTTCTTTTTTCCTTTCATAAGAATAAGCATTTATCCATTCAGGGTCATATATCTTGTTTCACGATTCCTGTTGTTTTAAACTCAAGGTCATTATAATGCACTCTGGTGCAAATTGAGGAGGGAGGGAGAGATCATGTTGCATTACATGACTGCATTCTGAAAAGAAGAATCACCATGTAATGAATGAAGAATCACCATGAAATAAAATGAAAAGGTTACTACCTGCATCTCAACTACTATATATCTAAATGTAGGTGCACCCCTCTATCCATTGATTTGGTATCAACAGCTTCAGTTATCCGCCGATACCACGGATACTAAGATGCCTATTTTTAAAAAAGGTAAAGGTTTCCCCACGACCGAATGGTCTAGTCGTGACCGACTGTAGGGGGCGGTACTCATCTCTGTTTCTAAGCCTGTAAAGCCAGCAATTGTCCGAGGACAAGCTTCCGTGGTCATGTGGGCAGCATGACTACATGCCGTAGTGCACAGAATGCCATTACTTTCCCACTGAAGTGGTACCTATTTATCTACATGCATTTTTTATGTGCTTTCGAACTGCTAGGTTGGCAGGAAAAAATAGGGAAGTGTTAAACAAATCTCTTTTTTTACCTTATTGCAGCAAAACCACTGATGTTCCCCTGTCTTTAAAAAGGCATCCCCAGTGTCCACGGTTTCAGGTATCCATGGGGATGGTGGTATCCGGAACAGAATCTCAGCGGATACCGTTGCATGCCTGTACAGCTAATGCATCAAGAGATATATTGAACTTACCAAGGATATAGGCAAAGGAGCAGCTAGGAAGGATTGATTCTGTACTTTTCTTTTGTTACTATTTTGACTTAAACGAAATATTTTGGCAGCACTGGTGCTGCAGCTCAGCAGTAAAATATATGCTGTGAATGCAGAAGATCTAGGGTTCAATTCTGGTAGGGATGGAAAGGGATTGAAACCCTGAACAGCTGCTGCCAGTCAGGATAGACAGTTCTGACCCTGATGAACCAAGGGTCTGACTCACCATAAAGCAGCTTCATATATTCAGTCCGGAAATCTAGATGTCGAACTGGGAATATTATGGCCTGAAGTTGGTTCCCAGCCTATTGATCTACCCAAGATTCTTGGCAGTTAGATTCCAGAGTCCTCTTTTAGGCACAGAAGGAATGAGAGTATCCCATCTCAGCCCCTTTGACAGGAAAGCAATACCTCTGAATTGCAAGGCCTCTGAATTGACTACTACATCAGGTATTTCCTTATTTCATATATCATATATTATTTCATATTTCATATATAAACATATGTCCCATGCTTTCAGCATCACTGCTCCCAAAGCAACTGGCAAAAGTAGTTTAAAGCAATAAAACAACCAATACACCAATTTAATTTAAAAAAAAAAAAAAGCATGGAATACTAGAAACTATAAGAGCATAAAAATCACAGTAGCAAAAAAAAAACCCGTCAATCAGAATTTCAGAGGCCTGGGAAAATGATAAATTCTTTGCCCAGCACCCAAACAACATCAAAATAGGGGACAGGCAAACCTTCCTGGGGGTAGCATTCCAGAGGTAGAGAACCGCAGCCAAGAAGGCAGTCACTGTGGGTACCACCTGCTGATCTTAGAAGACAGGGCTGCCCAGAAAAGGGTGTCCAATGAAGATTGTAGTGTACAGGCAGGTTTGTATGAGAAAAAGTAATCCTATAAGTACATGGGCCTCAAGACAGGTAAGGCTTTAAAGGTAAGAACTAGCATTTTGAATTGCAATCAGAAACAAACTAGCAGCCAGAAGCTTAACTTGGGGGGGGGGGCAGGAAACGATAAGTACTGTAAGCACTGCACCGCACCGTGTAAGTAGCTCCTCCCAATTACTGCTGGAACCATTCCAGGCAGTGACCCCAATGCACAGGCGTTTCCCAAACCAAATGACGTCTCCTGCGTATTGCTGTTGCTGCCCGGAATGGCTCCGATGGTGAGTAGGAAGGGATGGTATATGACTAATTGCAGCACCTGCAGTACTTACCGTTTTGCCCCCTTCTAGCTATGCTACTGCTGGCAGCTAGAGTAATTGTTTCACAAACAGTGAGATACGTTCCTAACGTCATTCCCAATTAGTAGCCAGGCATTCCAGCACGCTGTCACTTCCAGGCAGTCTTCAATACATTGCAATAGTCTATTCTGGAAGTCAGCCAAGCATGGATTCCTAGCCAGGTCATCTCCATCCAAGAAGAGCTGCAAGGGGCACACTAGGCTCCCTGGGCTGGGGCGCAGCATGCCCCAGATGCCATCTGGGATTCCAGTGACAAAGCTGGATTCAACAGTCAACAGTGTTTGTCAACAGTGACAAAGCACCCCAATATTGGGAGCCTGGACCCTTAGAATAGCAATTTTCAACCTTTTTTTGGCTCACAGCATACTGACAAGATGCTAAAATTGTCAAGGCACACCATCGGGGTTTGTTACATTTGACAAGGCAAACCATGCTGCTGATGGTGGTGGTGATGGTGGTGGTGGGCTCACATCTCCCAATAGCCCCAACTCATAAATCATCCTCTCCCAAACTCCAGCAGCACACCTGCTGACCATTTACGGCACAGTGGTTGACAACTGCTGCTATAGAAGAACAGTTGAACACCACTTCCCCAGACAGATGAATCGAGACAGATGAATTCTACCAACAATACCTTCTTCTTTGGATTGAGCTTCAAATTATTGGACTTCATCCAGGCCATTATTGCTCCCAGACATTGATTCATCATTTCCATTGCGTCTGATGAAAAGGTGAAGTACAGCTGGTTGTCATCAGTATACTGTACTGATGACATCTTTCCTTAATCCCGACATGACCTCACTCAGTTGCGTCATGCAGATTTGGAAAAAAGGATGGAAGCTGAGCGGGATTCCCGCAGGACCCCACAGCATATATGTCAAGGGACCACGCACCACCTTCTAGAGTTGGATGTTGAGGCAGAAGCAGAACAACAGAGGCACAGTGTCCCCAAACTGCAGCCCAAATAACCAACCCATAAGTATACTACCAAGGGTATCAAAAGCTGCTAAGAGGTCAAGGAAAATGGGCAGGATTGCATTCCTTCTGTCTTTCTCCCAGCGAAGGTCATCCACCAGAGCAACCATGGCACTTTGCAAATACTTGGAGCCTGTCTGGGCAACAAAGTAGAACTTCCTACCTGCAGTACTCCAGCCCACAGTTCCAACCCTAATAGCAGGGAGAGACCCTTAGATTTGAGAATACCAAGTCTGGTTGGTGGGGACATGCATGGCTCCAAGCCAGCCCTGAGAAGTTCTAATCTCCAAATGAAAAAGTGAATGCACACATTTCTTCTTTGCTGGCCCTTCTAGACCAGCATGCTGATAAAAACATAGAGACTGCCACAAAAGATGTTGGAGATGGGGGGGGGAGGATTGCCAATTTTTCAAGGAATATGCTAGAAGACTCTATATCCAGCACATTCTGGGAATAAACTTAGAGCCGGAGGCTGTAAAACAGAAATGTGACACTACCACCATGGCAGCAATTGAAAATATTTTAATTGATTTTTAAGTTACTGCCACTACTACACCAATAAACTGTTCCCAGAACTTTTTCTAAGAATTTTGCTCCCCCACCGGTGATAAAATGTCCCCCCACAATTCAGTACCTGTAAATTTGACTCTAAATTGGCGGGGAGCATTTTCACTCAGCCCTAAATCCATACACATGGCATTTTATCCATGCATATGGCATGGCATATGGCATGCATGGCATGGAAATGCATATGGCATTTGGCAATCCATGCATATGGCATGCATATGGCATTTTAAAGCACATGCAAAAAGAGAGGTGTTTACTTTTTGAACAATTGATGCATGGAAGTCTCTCCCCTTTCCTGACCTATGCGTATTTACTGGAATATTTGTAGAAGAATCTCTCTCTCTCTCTCTCTCTCTCTCTCTCTCTCTCTCTCACACACACACACACACACACACACACACACACACACACACACACCAAAGGCAGAACTGCATGCAAAGAGTTCTTCACTGTATATGCAGAGACTCTCCATACGTATTTTGATGGACATACATAGGTCAAGAAGCATAGCCTATTGCTAAGATGTCACCTCTTCCCCTCACACATGTACTTAATCTGTATTTGGCGCACTTGAAGTAAGTCTAAGGGCACAATCCTAACCAGGATTATTGCAAATGTGCAATATTATTATTGCAGGATTATCCTAACCAGGATTATTGGCCCAGGAATATTGCAAATGTGCTGTAAAGTGCAGTTGCACCACTCTCAGAGTCAGGGAGGTCAGCGCACAGACATGCACGGGACTTCCTGACTGAAGGTGCAATCCTAAACTGAGTTAGGCTGGCATAAACTAAGACAGCAAAGTTTGGCCATCACAAGGGACACCATAAAGTATGTTTGGACCACAAGAAACAAGTATAGTTAAACACATCTCTTGGCAATGTTTGGCCCTGTTTATAATGTTCTTCCTTGTGGCCATTTCAATGTAGGAATTGCTCATAGTACATACACCTATCCGTTAGCAAAAATTAGTACTGAAATGATAGCAAACAGCAACGACCTTTGCCACCCAGCAATATCATCAAAACTCCAAGTTCTGCACTATGGCATCAGTGCAATAGTTGGGACAACCCAACATCCTGAGCATTTATTTGTTGGCACATACACTGAGACCCAAAGGATAGGAAAATATGCTTTGATTCCAGGCCACAACAGTGTTTGCGCTACTACTGGCAGCTGTTAAAATATGGGTACTAATTTTGCCAGTGTCAACAAGGCCCTAAAGGATCATGAATATTATATGTTATGTTTCATTGAAACTAATGGAATTAGATCACAGCCACTTTTCATCACGCTGCAGTCTGACGGCAATACCAATCTTCTGCCTATAGCCAACTCAGCCAGCCTAGGGGTACAATCCACCAGGAATTTCTCCTACGCAAGCCTCGCCAGCGGAAATGGGAATTGCACAAAAACACAGCTTATGCCCCAGATGTATAGCTGGCAAGTATTTCATCAACTCCCCGTACATTAAATATTCAGCAAAAAAAAAAAAGAGAGAGAGAAAGAAATTGCTTCTGTAGTTATATTAAGCGTGACATTAAACTTCTCATAAGCACCAATTGCAAAATTAGCACAGGAAGAACAAATGCCAGCTCATAGCCAACATTAACTTTCAAAATTCCCATCACTAGTAAAATAAGCTAATTTCATGCATTTCTTTATAATCTGTTTAAATACAGTATTTGCTTTTCACTTAAAAGAAATTAGATAGCACTTGGGATGGGTGGGTTATACAATACACTGGATTCTTAAGCTTATAACTTTAAAAGTATTTGAGTTTTTTTTGTCTTTCATCTCCTATTTCCCATAGGAAATAATCATTGCATTCTTCCCATCCATCACTAAATTTATCACCCTTCTTTTACCATTTTATTACTTAACATAGGGGGCACTATGGAGGGCATAAGGGACAACTTCTCCCCAGACAATTAGCCTCTCCCCCATCTTATACCTTTGCTGGTCCCTTGTGACTACTTGATATAAATATCCTTTTCACATATTCAGAGAACTTTACTTCCCTATCATATGTAATCATTGCAGATCGAGAGTACTTCCCCATGAACTTTTTTCCATTTATGGCTATGATGTACTATATCAGTGGTCTTCAAAGTCCTACCTGGACATTGAAGCCACTGTAAGTGTTTGAGAGGGTGAGGACCAGGGCTGGGAGGGGTGCCCTGATGGCGCTGCAGCGATCAATCGCAAACCGGAAGTGAGCTCTGACAGCAAACCGGAGCTCACTGCATCAAGACGAGGGTTGCTCAGGGGGCTGCGAGTCTCCAGGACTCTCCAGAAGGCTTCACGCAACCCCCAAGTATGTTTCATGCCCCTGTGCCCTGCGGCACCCTGCTGCGCCATCGGGGCACCCATTCCTGGGCCACTCCCCTTAAGGGAGAATGGCCCTTTTTTCTCTTTCAATGGTGGGTCGCGATCCACCACTTTGAACCCCACTGTACTATATTATTTCTCTTTCAGAAATCTGTGCCTCCTCAATACCTTTTTCTGATATCACATTGTTCTCCGATAGTATCTGTCAGTTCTATGTGTTCTCAGTTTTCACCCATTCAGAGTGTCACATTCCACCCTGACTCAGCCTTGTTCTGACTTTAATGGCAGTGGCCATTTTCCACAATGCCCTGGAACAACCACCAAGCCTGGAGCAGAGTGGGAAACTAAGATGGCAGCCGTCAGGTGCCTGGCACTGCTGATGGAGAAAAGAATAAAGATTCCCAACACTGCTGGAGCTCGGCTGGTGGTGAAAAGAGACCCACCACCACTGTATAATAAGCTGACAGGACCCCAAGAACCTAAGGAGGGGTCATGAGTATAGGAGGGGGCCCCACCAGATAGCACTTTGCTGATGGTCCTTCAACCCTGAAACAAGTAAAGGCTTGGCTAGTAAGCCAAGTGAATATGTGTAGACCCAGGTCATGATGGCCTGTGTATATTCCACCTGATTAGTCTGTTAAACTTTGTGCCTGAAAACGATACCCAGGTCATGTCTTATGCTTGTAGCATCTTACTGACTGTCTTAACTGGGCCACTGAATCTTTGACTAGAAATGGCACAATTTCTCAGACCAATTTCTCAGAGCCATCACTTTTAGCTGCTTACAAACATTTAGATCAACCACAATTTGGTGAGAAAAAAGCACACAGAGGCCAAGAATGTTAAAACAAAAGAACTTACCGAGCCATATAGTTCCCCCTTTTCATTCATTCCAAGATAAAGTCCACTGTCTACCCCTCGAATGCTGACCAGACCCACTGCGATACTGATAAATTCCAGGATACCTGTAAAACACAGAACACAAAAATGTACATATTGTTTCCATTCACAGTTTTAGTTTGATTGAAAGATGGACTTTCAATCAACACAGAGGTATTTTGAAAACTGCAGGGTTTTCCTGCAGAAAACTGGATGCCAGTAGATTTAGAATTATTGGAGTTGAATTATATCCTCAGCTTATAAAATTCACTAAGCTGAGCTTTCTCCTGAAAGTACACATGGCAGGCAGCACCTGGGTGCTGTCACCCCAAAAGCTCAGCCCTTCTGTTAGCAATTTGGAACATCAATGAGATTTCTCATAAGACCTTCTGAGCAAGTAGCACAGCTCTATGGTCTAGCAGTCTTTTGACATGCTGGGACATGCGGGCAGGTTGGTAATGTCAACAGCAGGCTGGTGGAAAAAAATGTATGTATTTGATAGGCTGTGAAAGGTTATTCTGAATCTGCTGAAAATGGAGGCAAAACTCCAGTCTGTTCATAGCCACCATTTAATTCAGTGGTAGTCAACCTATGACACCCGCATTGAAGGTGACACACCATGATTTTTTGGGTGACATGCCAGCATTTGCCAACTCCCAACAACAACTGAGTTTTTAAACTCCAATTTTATCATTTGACGTTTATTTATATAATGCATAGCCTCACACATGATTGGATTGGATTAATGAATATGTAAATAATTGTTTCTCTTTCATGTGTGTGTGTGTGTGTGTGTGTGTGTGTGTGTGTGTGTGTGTGTGTGTGTG
>JAJKFI010000030.1:11155922-11165963 GCA_029204185.1 Lerista edwardsae
TACATGGTTCCTTCCTTCCTTTTGTCTGCACAACCCAGTAAGGTAAGTGAGGAAGAGAAATAGTGACTGAAAGTGGACACGGACATTTACAACAGGATATTAACAGGTTGGGTTAAAAGTGAGTGCAGGATTGCTCTTTGCTACTCACTTGGAGCAACACAGCAACATACTGTGAGGGTGTGGCAGGTGAGGCATAATTGCCCTACCTTAGTTCTTGAAAAGTGCCTCCACTACTGCCGCAGTGGCTGTGATCCTGCGAACACTTACAACCTATGGGCTTCAGCTGCTCAAACCCCATGGGTTGTAAGTGTTTGTGTGATAACAGCAGTGGGGTACTTTTCAAAGAACTCCAGTAGGGCAGTTCTGCCTCATCTGCCACACGCTCACCGCATGTTGCTGGAGCAACAGCAGCTGCTCCCAAGTGGCCAAACTGTTCAATCCAGGTGTGTAGCTAAATCCATGTGGCAGCAGCCATGCCCAGGTGGGACAAAATGTATGCTTTGATTTGAGTCCCAGAATTACCTAAAGGAGCTAGAGCAGTGGTGGGATTCAAATAAATTAACAACCGGTTCTATGTCCTCCTTTCTTTGTACTGCTTCTTACTACAGCACTACTTTTTGTATATCAATAAATTAGCAACCGGTTCTGCAGAACTGGTGAGAACTGGCTGAATTTCACCACTGAGCTAGAGGTGTGCTTCTGAAACATAAGGCCGGTCCTGAACAACGGCACAATACCTTCAATGAGATCTTCAGCAAGCTTAACACTCTACAAAATTATCAGGAATATTAGTGAATGGGAATTCAGGGTTTTCAAAGCCTGGATTATTTCATAATAATCCAGCCTGGATTATTGATTTGCATGACAATCTGACTCCATCTGGCACAACAGTGTTTTCAGTGGAAACACTGAAAATGGAGCTACAGAATGTGGTTTTATTGCCTTTCAGTACTTCTCACAAGGATGTGGTGGGGCTCCCTTAGGAAACAAAACATTCTTCACCCTTCCCAATCTGTATCATCTCTGAGCCAGAAGGCAAAGAGTCACTCCAGCCAGTTAGTATAGTAAAGAGATGGTGTACTGTAGAACACCACTTTAGAGACTCAGTACAAGAGAGTGATTAATGGGAGAGTCCATTACTTTCCACAAGCTTTCTGCTATTCTAATACTGCCCACATACACACCCTGACGAATTCCCTAACATGCCTGAGATTAGTTCATTCCCTTCCATTGGTTTACTGTTGAGCTAAGGGCAAGAAAGACTGGGCACTGCATTTGAACACCACCTGCTTTTGTTTTGTCTTCGCTACACTGCGAAGACCCAAACATTTCTTGTCTTGCCTTGTTTCAAAGAAGGAAAATTTTTACAACAAGTGACTATACAGGAGAGTATTTGCCTTGCCCTCCTCAAAGTATTTGTAATTTGCTAAAGATTATGAAACACCAAACCAAAGATTTGGTCTATAGGTAAAAAAAAATCACAAAATACGCTAAAACTGTTACATTTAAGAGCGCAATCCTAACCTATGCTGGACCAGGCATGCCAGCGGTCCTGCGCTGTATCCAGCACTAGTTGGGAGCAGGCTAGAGCCTCCATGGGGCAAGACACGTTTGCCCCCTTGTCCCAGGGTAGGCACCAGCCACCCCTATGGGCTACTATATACTGGGCGCAGGTCTGAGCACACTGCATGGCCTGAATTGAGGCCATGCAGGCTGGGGCCAGGCATTTGGATGCAGCCTAATGGCCACATCCGAACTCGACCCCCCACCCCGGGTTGCCCCACCCACTGCCACGCCCACCCCTGCCCGGTTCCGCCCTCCCTTCCCTCTGCCCAGAAATGGCCCCACACTGGCTGAACTCAGTATGAAAGTGCTTTACGACATTTTCACAACACCACAGGGCCAACACAAGCAGCTTGCATCGGCCTTAGGGCACTTTAGGATTGTGACCTAAGTCATTGACAACTGATAGGCAGTTGTTTTGGGAGGCATTTTCTGGGGGTGGGGGGGACCAATTTCAAGCCAATCAGACCCAGGAGTGAGCAGGAGGGCAATGGCCACCCAGCAGCAATGCTCCACTCGCTGCACACTCCTCCTGATGCCTCAGCATGAAAGATTCCATGTCGGAGCATCAGTTACGGAGAGAGGTTCGGATGTGGCTGTGGGCGCTCCACATGCCACCCCAGTGTGGGGGCCCTCCAGAAACAAGGCCCAATTTTGCCAAATTGTCCCCTAGGAAACAGGGTGAAGCAAGTATAGGAACCCCTTTGCCTCAGGCAAAGAAAGGGCTCTTACACCCTGTTCTTTCTCCACAGTAACTCATAGTTCTCTGCAGTGATGTCATTCAGGGGGAACGGACCAGAACGGGCATTCCGGATCCTAACGGGCTCCCGTCAAGTGCCAATCAAAAGTGAGTTCCTGTTCCTAAATCATTTGAATGACACCACTGGTTCTCTTCCTAACTAGAAATAATCACATTCCTGGTTGACGTCTCCCTTTCTTTCATGCAGGTTTTTTTTCATCATGCCCACTTCCTGCCACTTGCGCATGAGCAGGTCCTCAGCAGACTCTGGCTCAAGAGAACAGATCAGAAACTGGAGGAGGAACTGCTACCTCACATGTAACAGCCCATCCCAATCAGCCTCCCCTCTTCTTCTTTGGCTAGTTGGAGGTGCTTCCTACAGAAAGTATTCTCAGTGCCTGGTTCTTTGGAGATCCATCAACGCTGAAGGCTGAGCATCTTTTGGAAGGATTGGAAGCTGTTCCTGTGAGTGGTTCTTCCTGTGTGAGCTGGCTTTGGGAAAGGCCTCAAAGTTAAGCCAGCATATGGAGGAAAGATACTGTTTTCTTAGGAGGCAACTCAAAGCATACCTACTATGAATTAAGTGACACTTCCACAGAATGCAGTGGGATTTCCAAGTACTGGTAAAAATAATATCAGGCTTGGCTATGAGAGTGTTTGGCAGCCCAATCCTAACGCAATGTTGGAACAGGCAGGACAGCAGGGGTGGGACTGGCTGCAGTGCAACCCAAGGCAAGGGGAATTGATTCCCCTTACTCCTGGTAAATTGGCTGTGGCCCAAATTGGGATACTTGGATCTGTGCTGCTGAAACTGGTGGTCCAAGCATGAGGCCAAGCTGCCTGGGACAGGGGTTAGGATTCAGCCTAAGTGGCAGATCCTGGCACCACCATCCTCCCAGTCTGGGTCACCCATAGGCCTGCCCTCCCAAACCCCTGCTAAAACAAATCTTCGGGGGGGGGGGAAGAAGAGAGGGAGAAAATAGAACATAAGAAGAGCCCTGCTGGATCAGGCCAAAGGCCCATCTAGTCCAGCTTCCAGTATCTCACAGCAGCCCACCAGGTGCCCCAGGGAGGCATGAGACAACAAGATGCTTGCATCCTGTTGCCACTCCCTTGCACCCAGTACTCTGAAGTAGCCCACCACCAATGTAAGGAGGTTGCACAATCCATCATGGCCTATAGCCCATGATGGACCTTTCCTCCAGAAATCCATCCATTCCCCTCTTAAAGGCATCCAGACCAGATGCCATCACCATTCCCTGTGGCAAAGAGTTCCACAGATTAATTACCCACTGGGTAAAAAAGTACTTCCTTTTATCTGTTTTAACTCTCCCAACCCTCAGTTTTAGCGGATGCCCCCTGGTTCTGGTGTTTTGAGAGAGGGAAAAGAACATCCCTCTATCGGCTCTATCCCTTCCGTGCATAATTTTGTATATCTCAGTCATGTCCCCCCTCAGGCGCCTTTTTTCTAGGCTGAAGAGCCCCAAACGAATAGAAAAAAGCAACCTCCTTCCATATAATCCAACCTGTCCTCTGAGGTAATAAGACTGAGGTTTTAACCTTGCCATTGATGGAGGTGAGGGATATGGCAGTGATAAACAGGGCCTTCTCAGTGGTGCTGCCCTGATTGTGAAGTTCCCTCTCCTTGGAATTAAGAACACCTCCTCCCTTGACCTTTCAGAGTGGACTTAAGGCCTTTTTATTCAGGGTGGTGTTCGATAGCTAATGGGGTAGACTGGCATTTTAATAAAATGTAATTTTTAATTGTTTTTATCTGATCCCTTGGGGGTTTTTTAAATGGTTTTTATCATTTTAATTGTTTTTAATGTTTCATTATTGTCATGTTTAAATGTGGAAAGCCACCTTGATTGCCCTTACTGGGAGAAAGGCAGGGTAAAAATTCTGAAAATAAAATAAATAGAACCAGGGATCCAAAATGAGCATGTGCATGCACATACAAAAAATGCCCTGCACTTCCAGCCCATTCCTATGCATGTTTAGGATTCAGAAGTAAGTCCCACTATGTTCAATTGGGTTTACTCCCAGGACAGTGTGTGTAGGACTTCAGCCTTTGTTTGTTCACACAAGGATGCAGCATGCAAAATTAGATCAGTCCTGCCCTTGGCACAAAAAGACCAAGCTGAACTTTCAGATAAATTCACTCTTCCAGGCATTATCAGAAATGTCATTCTTATGAGCATTCTAGAAAAAAAACAGCTGGTTCATCAAGTCAGGGGTCCCCTTCCATCCATACTGACTACAGGCCTGCCATTGCAGTTCCTTTCCCTCCAATACCTGAGTTCACATTCATATCCCATGTGATGTTTAAATTAATAAGATAATATACACAAAGTGCTTTAAACACTTGAAGTCCTCTATGGAGAAGCTATTATTTTTAAACTCACTTTTGAGTTACGGCAACTGAAATTCAAAAGCACTTTCTATGCCCCCTACAAAGCAGATAGAAAGACAGAATACCTAAGATCTTCTCAGCTTAAAAAGAGCTGCTTTTCCATACCGCTAACAACATTCACCAATAATGGGGCACAGGTATTTCAAGCATCATGTGCATGTGCAAAATAATGGCTGGCTTTAAGGAAATCAAATTAGGCATTCCCAGACAATTGGAACAAAAATATCCTACCAATTGCAGCTGTCATCCTGT
The DNA here is from genome assembly GCA_029204185.1 of Lerista edwardsae. NCBI lineage: Eukaryota > Metazoa > Chordata > Lepidosauria > Squamata > Scincidae > Lerista > Lerista edwardsae. Next base: position 11,160,890 of record JAJKFI010000030.1, read on the forward strand.
TTTCCCCCCCACCAACCTGGAGAGACTGAAAAGAGTGCCTGCCTGCCATGAAACAGCTGGCAAATTAGTTGAATGTGTGAAGCAATTCATCTGCAGTTCTGCAATTCATCTGCAGTTCTGGAGAAGCTCAGATGTGTTGCAGCTGCAGCATCCCTCAGCTTCTTCCGAGCCCTTGTGATGATTCTGCTGCTGCATCATCACCTACGTGCACAGAGAGCCGGAGTCACAAACTCTGCGTGGAAGGTCACAGACTGCAGAAGAATCCAGAGAGGAAGACAAGGGGAGGTGTGCATTTATAATACCTGTCCTCACCACTCTATGTGATTCACATACTCCCATCCTGGGAGTTTGCGTAGAGAAGCAAGAAAGGCACGTTCTCCTTGAAGCTCCGGGGAGATATACTAGCCCAATATACCCTGTGTGATATTGATCCCGAATAGACTATGGAAGTTAGAACACAATCTCTTATTCAAGAAAATATAACTCTGTAGAACATGCACACTAGAGTCTCTTGTTTTTTTAATTGTCCACTATTAGGACAGAGAAGCGTGGAGGGAAAACCCATGTAAGAACCCAGGCACTGAGAAATCTTGGACAGGTATCCTGCAGGACTGCTGTCAGTATGGGCTGGGCCATTCAGGGCAGGCAGTGTCCTCAATGCATCAGAATCCCTTTGTGCTTTAATTCCCACCATCACCCCAAATGAATAACAACTTATATGGGAAGAAGCAAAGGAGTGTACCCAGGGACAGCAATGAAATGACCTCTACCTCTGATGACCCAACCATTGAGAACTAAGCCTGCTTCATCTGTACAACTGCATTAGGATTCCACATTTTGGCTCCTCTAAAGTGTGAGAGAATGTTGGGAATTATTTGTTTGTTTGTTTGAAGAATGTGTACCCCGCCTTTCCTAAGCCGAAGCAGATGCCCAAAGCGGCTTACAGAGAACAAAACAAAATACAATGTAACCATAATAAGTAAAACATAGTAAGTCAAACACAGTAAAAAGGTAAAGGTTTCCCCACGACTGAATGGTCTAGTCGTGACCGACTGTAGGGGGCGGTGCTCATCTCCGTTTCAAAGCCTGTAGAGCCGGCGTTTTTGTCCAATCATGTGGCCAGCATGACTCTACGCCGTAGCGCACGGAACGCCGTTCCCTTCCCACCGAAGTGGTCCCTATTTATCTACTTGCATTTTTTAGGTGCTTTCGAACACAGTAAGACAATATATTAAACCAACAACAAATTAAACATTAACGGGAGCACTGAGAATGAACAGGAATGAAAGCTAGACCCAATTCTCCATATCAGGATGTATTGGAGGGTGGGAAAACAATTGACCAGGGGAGTGAAACAGTCTAGGACAATATACCAGAGGGACAGAGGGCAGACAGCCACATAGTCATCCAAAGGCCAGACTAAATAGGTATGATCCGAACCCTCTCTGAAAGGCCTTGAGGGAGTGCATGCAATTAGCATGCATGCATACGCAGGGCCAGCTCTAGGAGCAGTGGGGCTCAATATGGGGCATTCTTGCAGACCCACCCCACCCCCACTCATCGCTTGTGGCGGGACCTGGAACTAGTTGGTGGTGAAATAATGATGTCATGGCCAACTGCTTCCAGGAGGCCCATCTTGGGCAGTTTGGAGGCAGGGGGAGGGCCCAAGGTAAAGCTTATCTGCTTGCCCTACTAACTGGGCAAGAGGCACTTTTTCAAGTGGTGCTCCTCTTATATTTAGCAGGGGGAGAGTAACTGTCCCTCTTCACCCCTGCGCAGGGTCTTTTCTAGTGGATGCTGCTGGTGGTGTTCTGCATTTTTTTAGATTGTGAGCCCTTTGGGGTCAGGGAGCCATTTAACTTTATTATTACTATTTGCCTGTAAACTGTTTTGGGAACTTTGTGTTGAAAAGCAGTATATAAATACTATTGATTGATTACCCCACTGATTAGCAATTGATAGAGATCCCAGCTGCAGCAGCAGGAAATATGCTTGCTGTGCTGGTGTGGGGGGGGGGGGCAAAGCATGGGGCCCAATGTGATGATATTGGCTTAAGGCCGGCCCTGAGCATACACACACACACACACACACACACACACACAGAGAGAGAGAGAGAGAGAGAGAGAGAGAGAGCGCAACAAAAAGCATTTACCTTTACCCTTTTTCACAATCAAAAGAGAGGGTTAAAGACAGAAAAAGACAATTCCTGAGGTGCATAGACAACACTAGAAGGGCTCAGAAGAGCAAAGGTCTCAGAAGCAAAAAAAAATTTTTTTTTCTTTTGCTACAAAACATTTAGTGTTAATTCAGAGGCTACAATTCTAAACCAGGTTTGAATCTGCTCTACATCAACTATGGATTCACTGGATCTCTGAACATGCCATAAAATGGGAATTACGACCTACCATGCAGGGCAATTTATGGGATCCTTCAACACTGCAAAGCAAGCATTCTATAGATGTTTAACAATAGTTATGTACAAAATGCGGAGCTCACAGAGAAAAGGCGATGTGGTATACTGGATCAAGCCTTGGGTCAGGATTCGGGAGTTGTGGATTCCAATCTTGCCTCAGACTGGGTGACCCCTCAGCCAAACCTACCACCCAGGATAGCCATGAAGATAAAATGGGGAGACGGGGACCATGCATGCTGCCTCAGGTTCCTTGAATAATGGACAAGGTAAAAGGCTAGTGAAAACATGCAAAGTTTCAAATGCATACAGGGATCACACAAGAATGCAAGCTGTATTTTAACTGCTGCTCAGTGCCTGCACTAGGGAGGAAAGAAAAGGACTAAGAAGGGACAGGAGGTTTGAAGTGCCAAATTCTACTTTGCAGGCACCTGCTGCTAGGGGGCATATTATTTACATCATATTTTTATGCCATCCTTCCTCCAAGAAACTCAGAGTGGTGTACATAGTTCCTCCCTCCTTTTGTATTCACAACAACCCTGTGAGGTATGTGAGACTGAGAGGCAGCCTAAGGTCACCCAGGAAGTTTCATGGCTGAGCAGGGCTTTAAACCTGGATCTTCTAGGACTAACTCCCAAACCAGGACACCATCCTGGCTCTTTTTGTACTGTGCAACTTGCATACATTTGTCATTCCCGGGCGGGGTCATTCCCCGGAGGGCGGGGCCGGCCTGCCTGCCTGCCAGTACCCCAAATAGCCCCGCGGAAGCAGCACGGGAGCTCTGCCTCTTCTCCCGCGGACTGTACTATGAAGTTGTGACGGGGGAGCGAGAAATGGTGGCCAAAGGGGACGGGAAGGGACGCGTCGTCGGCCTCGTGTGGGCCTGGCGCTGCTTCCGCGATCCCAGGACCCCCTTCTTTGCCAAGAAAATGTCCGCAGCAACCTCAGGGGACAACCCGACCGAACAGAGCGTGCTGCAGGCAGCAGCTAGAATCTCAGCCTCGACAGGAAGCCCACGGGGGTTGCAGTTGGCTTTCCACCGCCGCAACTAAGCGTGCGTGGAAGAAGACTGCAGCCTCGCCAGGTGCACTGCAACCGGCCCCTGCGCTTCACGGACCTCTGCAGAATGCTGCTCCGAGGACATTCAGCAACCAGCGTGGCACGATTGGGGGAAGGCCCTCGTGGATCCTTCCCTGCTTCCTCCCCTAATCCGATTTTAAACGCGCGCATTTGGCGTCCCCCAACCGTCCGACGGCTTCTCCCAGAGCGAAGTTAGGATAAGCCCCACCCACGTTCCTCTGGACAGAACCGGGCCTGAGAACCTCCCAGTTGCCTGCGAATGAACCACCCGGCGGGGGAGAGCGTGCAGCTGTCAGGTGCTACCAGCAGCCCGCGTGCTGCTGCCAGTGCTCCCGCCAGGAGCTTCTGAGCGGGGGTGGGGGAGGGAGGAGAGAACCGCCTAGAGTCCGTATTTGAGAACAGAAAATGACCCGTCCAGGCAGGGTCTGTGGCAATGCAAAAGAGGCACGCCTCCGCTCCAGAGTGTCTCCTCCTGACAGTGACTCCAAGACCTAAGCAAATGTCCTAGACCTAGACTAAGGGAGGCTGCATTAAAAAACCAGAATGTTGAGATTACATAAGAACATAAGAAGAGCCCTGCTGGATCAGGCCAAAGGCCCACCTAGTCCAGCTTCCTGTATCTCACAACGGCCCACCAGGTGCCCCAGGGAGGCATGAGACAACAAGATGCTTGCATCCTGTTGCCACTCCCATGCACCCGGTACTCTGAAGTAGCCTGCTACTAATGTAAGGAGGTTGCACAATCCATCATTGCCTATAACCCACGATGGACTTTACTTCCAGAAATCCATCCAATCCCCTCTTAAAGGCAACTAGACCAGATCCCATCACCACCTCCTGTGGCAAAGAGTTCCACAGATTAACTACCTGCTGGGTAAAAAAGTATATCCTTTTATCTGTTTTAACTCTCCCAACCCTCAGTTTTAGCGGATGTCCCCTGGCTCTGGTGTTTTCAGAGAGAGAAAAGAACATCCCTCTATCAGCTCTATCCCTTCCATGCATAATTTTGTATGTCTCAATCATGTCCCCCCTCAGGCGCCTTTTTTCTAGGCTGAAGAGCCCCAAAGGCTATAGTCTTTCTTCATAAGGGAGGTGCCCCAGCCCCGTAATCATTTTTGTTGCTCTCTTCTGCACCTTTTCCAGCTCCACTATATCCTTTTTGAGGTGCGGCAACCAGCACTGTACACAATATTCCAGGTGTGGCCTTACCATTGATTTGTACAATGCCATGATAATATTGCATGTTTTATTCTCAACCCCTTTTTTAATTACCCCAAGCATGGAATTGGCCTTCTTAATTGCTGCCGCACACTGGGTCAATACCTTCAGTGAATTGTCCACCAGCACCCCAAGATCTCTCTCTTGAGCTGTCACAGACAGCTCAGAACCCATTAGCCTATAGGTGAAGTTTTGGGTTTTTGCCCCAACGTGCATCACTTTACACTTGTCTACATTGAAACGCATCTGCCATTTTGCTGCCCATTCCCCCAACTTGGAGAGATCCTTCTGGAGCTCTTCACAATCCCTTCTGGTCTTCACCACCCAGAAAAGTTTTATGTCATCCGCAAACTTGGCTACCTTGCT
>JAJKFI010000030.1:11168963-11270633 GCA_029204185.1 Lerista edwardsae
AGCAAGGTAGCCAAGTTTGCGGATGACATAAAACTTTTCTGGGTGGTAAAGACCAGAAGGGATTGTGAAGAGCTCCAGAAGGATCTCTCCAAGTTGGGGGAATGGGCAGCAAAATGGCAGATGCGTTTCAATGTAGACAAGTGTAAAGTGATGCACGTTGGGGCAAAAACCCAAAACTTCACCTATAGGCTAATGGGTTCTGAGCTGTCTGTGACAGCTCAAGAGAGAGATCTTGGGGTGCTGGTGGACAATTCACTGAAGGTATTGACCCAGTGTGCGGCAGCAATTAAGAAGGCCAATTCCATGCTTGGGGTAATTAAAAAAGGGGTTGAGAATAAAACATGCAATATTATCATGCCATTGTACAAATCGATGGTAAGGCCACACCTGGAATATTGTGTACAGTTCTGGTCGCCACACCTCAAAAAGGATATAGTGGAGCTGGAAAAGGTGCAGAAGAGAGCAACAAAAATGATTACGGGGCTGGGGCACCTCCCTTATGAAGAAAGACTATAGCCTTTGGGGCTCTTCAGCCTAGAAAAAAGGCGCCTGAGGGGGGACATGATTGAGACATACAAAATTATGCATGGAAGGGATAGAGTTGATAGAGGGATGTTCTTTTCTCTCTCTGAAAACACCAAAGCCAGGGGACATCCGCTAAAACTGAGGGTTGGGAGAGTTAAAACAGATAAAAGGAAATACTTTTTTACCCAGCAGGTAGTTAATCTGTGGAACTCTTTGCCACAGGAGGTGGTGATGGGATCTGGTCTAGATGCCTTTAAGAGGGGATTGGATGGATTTCTGGAAGTAAAGTCCATCGTGGGTTATAGGCCATGATGGATTGTGCAACCTCCTTACATTAGTAGCAGGCTACTTCAGAGTACCGGGTGCATGGGAGTGGCAACAGGATGCAAGCATCTTGTTGTCTCGTGCCTCCCTGGGGCACCTGGTGGGCCGCTATGAGATACAGGAAGCTGGACTAGGTGGGCCTTTGGCCTGATCCAGCAGGGCTCTTCTTATGTTCGTTGTCTCACTGCAAGTGGAAGTAGAAGTGTGAGATCTCACATTTGAATTCTCTCCTATGCAAGACAAAAAAAAAATTCCCTGGCATGGCAATTTTTTTTTAAACTTTCACAGCAGGGAAAACAGCTCTCCCACCTTATAATTACATTGTGTGTGTAGGCCAGGCCTTAGGCTTGGATATTATGGCACTAAGATTATATGCAACCCCATCCAATGAACAATATCATTTCGGAGGCTTCATGCATAGGAGTGTGTAGTGGATACATGTTCCAAGCTTTAACTGCTTCTAAATCTAATTTCATTCTTGTAACTTCATCAAAGAACCTCGGGTCCACATTTGTAATGGTGCTCCTAGAACTTCTCTTGGAGATCTCCAGTCACTCCATAGAACTGCAATTCCCAGAGTTCCTTGGGGCAAACCAGTATAGTATTGATTTATACTGAAGCAGTAAGATATTCCCTTAGTCATCATTCCATTACAACCACCACCAGCTCACATCTGTCTGAGATTATATGAAAATTCAGATTATAGGATGCGATATAAAAAATGTCTGGAGCCTTGGAACCCCTAATTTTAGAAACTGAAATGCTGCACTGTTGGTTTGCATATAATGAGATAAATAATATATATATATATACAATAGGCTCCATTACCTCCTTCAATTTGCTTCTTTATTTCATTCATACTCCAGTCCATGGTGGAACCCAAAGCAGCCTATGCAGGGCTCCCAGGCACCAAGCAGTCCTAGACTTGCTTACCTTTAACAAGGTGGCTGGGTCACCCTTGGATCTTGGAACCTGATAACACCCTATTCCTAGACACATCTATTTTGAAGTGATTAATGGAATCTGCAAACAACATGGCAATAATGATCCACTTTAGAAGTAGGATCCAGAGTCCAAGTATAGTTAGCGTCATACCCTTGTCTTAGACTTCTGCTCCTAATTAACCCATCACCCCCATTAAAAAAAACTTCTTTTGTACCCTGCTCACCACATTTTATTTACATTAAAAGCCTTCTCTTAAGAAGGACTGTAGTATTCTGTATTCTGTGCAGATCCTAGTTTATTATTAGGATTTAAATAGTAGTCATGGGATTTAGGGTCTATGGTGCACAAAGCCAGAATAAGTTGCCTAAGATCATTCAGGAAGGGACCTCCCCAAATTATCAGACTTATTCAATGGGTTTCTCTGTTATATCACCCTGACTTGCACACTCATCACAAATGTCAAGAGAGTTTGTTGGACTAGGATCAGGTTCACATCCCCTCTCAACCGCAAAGGTGACCGGATGACCTCACACCAATCTGGCCCTCTCAATCTGAACTACCTCAAAAAGCTATTATAAAGATAAAGCAGGGAGACACTATGTGGCTTGGCTCACTTGCTCTGCTGGTGTCGTACCAGGGCACGTTATAGTCTGAGTTAGGAGGGTTTGGGGTGTAATTTTTTTAGGGGACAAATTAAATGCTTACCAAATTAAACTATGAGCCCCTAGCACTGCGGTCCAAAAATAAACCATGGTTATACCACATTTAGTAAATGTTCACCAAATTTAGTAAATGTTCACCAAATTTATAACATGACATTTACATGACAATACTATTATTTAGCTAGCAGAATTATATGCCTCAAACACAGAATTAGGGTTTGGGTTATACTATTTACTGTTCTGGGGAAAATTTACTGTTTTGGGGAGACAAATACATTTTTAAACTGTCAAATACTTTACAAAAATGGCAAGAACACAATATGAGGTTATCACTTTAGGATTTTTAGGTGGTTTAAAATTTGGTCAACATATACTCTTTTTGGGAAACAAAAGTATTTTATTTTTTTGAGGAACGTCTTCATTAAATTTGGTGATCACTTAAACATGAGCCATTTTGTTTAACCCTTTCCAAGTTTACTATTTTATTAGTATAATGGGGGAAGAGGGTACTCAGGGTCTCCTGCTTGGGACAGTTTGTCATGAAAATACATTATTGGCCCCATAGACCACATGGGCTACTTGTATTTTACTCAGAAGTAAATCTCACCTCAGTGGGAGTTTACTCCCAAATACGTGTCCATAGGCTTGCAGGCTTGCAATGCAATCCAAAGCACCAGAGGTTGATCCCATTGTATTGAATCAAGGATAAGCAGAACTAACTTCCAAGAAAGCATTTCTAATTGAATTGCATCCTTAGTTCCAAAAGTAGAAGCCAACACTCTGCCTTTCCCTTCCCTCTAGGTCCAGCGTGATAAAGGTAGATGCATTATGCATCATATTTTACTATAGTAAGAGTTTCAACTCAGGTGGCCCCGACTTCCCCATGTTAAGCACTGTCATCTCATGCAAATGTAAGTAGTATCTTGCAGACCTTCCATGCACAGTGCATGAATGATGCACCATATGTAACTAGACAGTGTTTGTTTCTGGTAAAATAAGTCTTACTGAACACAGTGGGCTTACTTATGACTAAAACAGCACCATTTTCAAACTACATATAACATGCCTTTTCAAATATATGACAGCTTGTCCCATGTACATCTGTGACAACATCCAAAGGATGATGGGGCCAGGGATCCTGCATCTCTATTGTACAGATGAAGGAATTTCAGCAGGTGCCTGACAAGCAACAATTCCTTCTCCTATGCAACTATTAAAAGATCCAAGACACATGACTTCCTTTGCATCTGCTCACCCTTGACAATGGCCAGGAGGGCACTATTTGGCCTCCTTCCCTTCCCGAGTCTGCCTATGCCTTTCCCAAAGGTATGGAAAGGAAAAACTTGCCAAATCAGAAAAATTTGCAAGATATACGAGGTACGCGTTGAGAATCTACATTCACACGCACACGTATTGCAGGCATGATGCACTCGACATTTCTTTTCTCTGCTCCCGCAAATATATCGGAAAATCCCTTTTCGACAGCCTAAATGAGCCGCGTCCTCTAAAGTGATCTCCGCAGCGTTAGAAAACAGCGGCTGGTACGGCCCCGTAAAGGCAAGCGACTGGAAGCGGCGGGGTGTAGGACCCTGCAGAGCCGCCCTGCTGCTGCCCGAGCAAATGCGCGAGGTAGCAGGAGCGGCAGCTCGGCCGCCGTACACCTGTTAGCGGCGTGAGCCCGCGGGCTGCCGCTGGGCTCAACCACAGCGTGCAAATCTCGCCTCTTAACGCACCAGAGCTTCCTGCTTTTGATCTCGCCCAGCCAGCGTACCGTAAAGACTGCAGGCAGCCACGGCCTTTCAGCGCGCACGCACACAGGAGGCAGCCCTGCACCCGATCTCGCCTCCGAGCAGCTTCACGCAGGGCGGACAGACCCGCCCCCCCCCGCCCCTAGCGAGGCGGAGGTGTGTGTCAGTCTGTGTGACAAAAGAAGAGCAACTCCTTTGGAACCCCGCAACTTTCTTTCTTCACTTGGGAATCGCCGGCTGAAGCTTCTATGGCGGTGTATTATTTTCCCCTCTGCTTAATGCGGAGAGGTGGGAATCTGGCTTCTGCCAGCCGGTCCTCAAACAGTGCCATTATTATTCAGAGGTTACCCAGATCCGATTTCTCCAACAGCCCAAGCCTAAGCATGTCTACTCAGATGTAAGTCCCCGTATAGCCAAAGTGGCTTACTCCCAGGTCAGGGCTTGCAACCCAAGAACGGCGCCTGTGCGTTGCAACGTAACGGACAGAAGCTGAGATGAAGAAGCCTGACACCGGGTGACTTTGCAAGTCCCCAGGCAGGCACGATCCCATCTTCCTTTCCGTTCCCGATCCCTTCGGGAGCTGTTCATCCCTCCCTTCCAACCTCATCTAAACAGCTCTGAAAAACAATATAGAAGCACAGCTTAGATCTCAACATCTGGCATAAAAGCATGACGGGGGGGGGAGAGAAAAGAAACCACCGCAGGACTTTTGTTTTTACGACCTGGTTTAAGTGCTGTCAGGTGGATTCACTCATAACTTAACTCCTTGCCACAGCAGTTGGGAGCCTGGCTACCTAGAGGGGCGTTACTGTATCATCCCCCCTCGCCCTTTAAACCGACCTGTATAGTTAACCGTCAGACCACCACGCTGCCCCTCCTCGGTGGCACTAAACCAGCCCGATCTGCAGCGAGTTATCTCGGAATGGCGTGGGCAGGCCCACTTTGGGGAGCGCGGTGGGAATGGATGGAGCGGGGGTGGGGGAAAGCCAGGAGCCCCCCTCGTCACTTGCCTTCTCTGCTGAGTCACAAATCGGGTCCCTCGCAAAGGCAACCGGCGGCACGCTCCTCTCGGGATTCGCTCCCGCCTGCGCGCGGCTGCTGATGGGAAAAGGACCTCCCGTTGGATACCTGCACACTCAGGCGGGCGAGGGACGCCCGCGGAGAGAGCCCGGCGACTTCCTTCTCTCCCTGCTGCCAGTATTATTGTTTCATGACTAAGAGATCTTATTCAGGCACCCGGAACGGGGTTGACTGTTGGGGAGAAAAGCTCTCCCCGCTGCCTGTAAGGGAGGGAACCTCACTGGGGAGGGCAGATCTCTCAATACACTCAGGCTTACTGGTCGACCGAGGCAGATAATAATAATGATAATAATGATAATAATGATAATAATGATGATAATAATAATAATAAATAGAGCAAGAGAGCACTTTTGCTTCTTTGCCCGACATTGTCCTTAGCCTCCAGGAAAGTGGAGTTTAAATTGGAAACATGTAATGGATTAATGGGGAGAGGAAGTTAAATATCTATATCATAGGGCAAACTTATTAATTAATTAATTATTAGCTTCACTCCAAACCTGGGAGGGGGCGGGTGCTCCATATTTTTAATGCGTGTCCACACTTGTGCTCTTTGGTTCCAAAACTCTTACTTGCACGAATACAGGGGCGTCCCTTGTGTGCCTGCCATCTGTAAATTCCGGAGGCATTTTGTCTTCAGAGCTGTTCGACAAGAATCATCCTCATCGACTCTCCTCCTCCATCCCATTTCCTCCCTACACCAAAAAAAAAAACTACTAGACCAACTTCTTGCCACGGCCATCCACGGGTTAATCGCCCATACCTACCAAATCGGTTGTGGTCTTGCCTGGTGCCTTGGATCGTACCATTGGGGAAAATTTCTAAATGAAATCCAGTCCTGCAGTAGAGCTGCCTCCGCCTCAGGATCCCCTTTAAATGATCCAAGTCCGTCACGGCGGGCCCCCTGGGGAGCCCACCTGCTTCAGACTGCCCCAGGTGGTCGCTTAACAACACCGGGCTATCCGCTGGCAACACGGGCACGTTCCCAAAGGGGACCGCATCTTGTACACCGAAATAGTTCCCAACTTCACCTAAGGGAGCCATCGGGAGAAAGAGGGGGGAGGAAGGAAGGAAGGAAGGAAGGAGGGGGAAGGGGGAAGGAAGGGTCGCCTCCTTTTGCAGCAAGACCCCGCTGTCGGTGCTCAGACCCAAGATCTCTCTTTCTTGTGTATTTGTTTAAGAAAAAAAAGAAGGTTTCTACTCCACTCTCCCCTTGCAGTTACATTGAGGGGAGGGGGGTGGAAATGTTCTTGCTTTTAATCCATCAATACAAAAAAGAAAAGAAAAAAGAGGGAGAAAAAAGTAATCTGCTGTTTTGACTGGAACAGGTTCAAGGTCAAACCGCTGTTAGTCTTAGGCAGCCACCGCGCTCGGCTCACACACTGGCATATTTATAAACACATCAGCCAGGTCTCGAGGTAACAGGGCGAGATCATCTGTATTCCTCCAGCTCTCAGCAAGCGGGAAGGTCTTCTGGCCACCCGACCGTGAGGAGGCTCGAAACCCGTAGTTTCTCCATTGGGCTTAGGAGCAGAATGAGCATAGCAACTTCGAAATGCCTGGACGCTTCAGAGGGAGGCGCATCCTACCTAGGAGATGGCTAGATACATGGAAGATGCACGGGCGACGCCAGGATTTTTATGGATTCTGACTCCAGAAAGGCATGCGCTGTTTTTACTCTATAACAGACTGCATACATCAGCATGAATCCTGCAAGGAGAGGGGTGGGGGGAGAAATCGCACGTTTGCTGGCTGAGACGGCTCCAATTTTTAAAAATAAAGAAAAAGGGAGAATGGTTTAAAAATAAAAAATGGAGACAAAAAAAAAAAAAGAAAACTTTTGACGTCCAGATCTATTATCCGGAATCCTCAGGAGTCTCCGCGGATGCCCCTCGCTTTAGCCTGGCTCACGATCCACCCCGGGCAACGACCGAGGCTGCAGCGTCCAAGGTGTCTCCCCTCTGGCTTGCCTGGAAACAGGTGTTGCTTGCTTGCGCAGGGCTCCCAATGCACCGCTGTACTCCAGCCCCGAGCTGCGGCTCTCGACTGTGGCTCTTCCATCCAAGCACGCAGGGAAAAGTGGCGCAGGAAGAGGCATTGGGCTGGGTTTAAGGTAGTCCAGCTCGCTGGCGGCGAGGATTCCCCCAGGTCCTAACGCTCAACTTCACCTGCTGCAATAGAGCAGCAGCTCCCTCCATCCCGAGCTCAGCCAGCTTCAAGCCATTGAATCGCCTCGCGCAAGGAAGTAGCTTTGTCGCTTTTTTTTTTTTTACTGCTCTGCGGCACTCCCGGCTTGGCGGCGTGCAGAGGGAGAGGGGAGGAGAGAGAAATAAAGGCGCGGACCAGAAACTTTGATGCCGCGAATGAAACATGCGCTTGAGGGCAACGGCAAAGATGGGAGGGGTTGCGGAGGGGGCGAGAGAAAGAAGCAAAGGATTTTAGTGGACGACGGAGCAATAAGCAGGTTTGATTAATACGGAGATCCTGCTCTAGGTGCTTGGTCATTGACTAGCGATCGCGGAGCTGGACGTCGGAGGCAGCAGAGGAAATCTTCAGCCCGGTCCTCGGCACTTAGAGGAGGGGGTGGGGGCTTTAAAGTAAAGTTCGACAGGAGTTGAACGATGCTTACTTTCAAGTACTGGTTATACAGCCTAGTCCAATGCGGTGAAATTTCGCCTGATTGTATTCGTTAATGGGAGGGGACTTACGCAGGTAAGCGGGTACACTTACCTGGGAGTAGCCCTCATTGTATTCGCGCCTAGGACCAGGTAGTGGAGTTCGGGGGGAGGGGAAACCCTAGGTTTTGCAGATGCGGCTTGCGAATGGCTGTGCTGGGAGGGGCCGCTTTACCCTGGAGCACAGGCTCCTGCAAAACTTAGCGTTTTGACCCTCCCCTCTAGGAACGCCACTGGAACCTGTTTGTGTCTCTCGGACACAAACGTGGCACTATCGGTGAGTGGGGCAAAGGTATACTCCTAGGTATACCGTCCGAACAGACAGATGCGTGTTACCAAAAAGCCTTCCCACCCGGCGGCGCAGGTGATGTGTCGCGTGAAAAGAACGGGGCTCCGAGTCATCAAAGCCAGGACGGCGACGGCCTCCGGTGGACTGCACGTCTATGAAATTGAACGCTTACTGGGGGGAAGTTCGATTGAATTCAACGACACCGATTTCTGCAGGAATAAACATTGCCCATCACTAGGGATCCCTTAACCAGCAATGCTAAATGCGTTAAAAGACTGTGATACCACTATTTCTGCAGCAACCTCCAATTCGCCTAGTCCACTTCTGCAGCCCCAATACAAGGAGCAATGAGGGGAGCTGGGAGGAGCCCGGAAGGTCAGTCCCGCCCAGCTGCGTCAGCACGTGCTGAGGCCACCTTGAGGAACCACCCCGTGCTCAGTTAAGCGCGGATAGGGTTCTATCAAATAGTCCCTTTCTATTTAACGTTTTGGGACTTACTTCTGAATAGTTACGAATAGGATTGTGCTCTAAATCTCCGGGTAAGTTGCTGGTGGTTGGTTGCCTCGAGATAAACCTGATTGCACATACGACCACCTGCCAGTAATGGATGATCCCAGTGCCAAAGAAGTGCAACTAACAAATCACATCAGTGGCGTTCTTAGTGAGGGGAAACGCTAGCTTTTGCAGGAACCTGAGTTCCTGTGTTAAGTGGCCCCTCGCCTCCAGAGCCATTTGTGGCTGGGAGGCTTTCCTCTCCAAGTCGTAAATGGCTCTGAAGGAGAAGGGGAGGGATCGCGTTACGCAGGAGCTCAGGCTCCTGCTAAACCTGGCGTTCCTGGGTCCCGCACGTCACTGATTTACATACAACTAGCTTAACCTGGCTAGGTGGTGGCTAGGTGGCTGACGTGGTGGCGCAGTGGGTTAAACCGCTGCTGCTGGGCTTTCCGACCATTGTGCGAAGGAGCGAGCTTCCGTTGCTTGTCCCAGCTCCTGCCAACCTAGCATTTCAAAAGCACCTAAATGCAAGTAGATAAATAGGGACCACTTTGGTGGGAAGGTAACAGCAGTCGCGGATCTAGAGGGGTTGGGGGGCAAGAGCCCTGGGCACCATCTTGGGGCCATTTGGGGGGGCGCCGATGGCATGGCACCCCCTGCGCGCGCCCCGCAACATGGCGCCTGCTGCGCCTGCTCCCCTCCTGTCCGCCAGGACGCGCGAGCACTTTAAAGTGCTCGCGCGCCCTGGCAGATGGAGCGGGGAGCGGGCTCTGTGCACTCCGGGCCGGGGGGAGGGGTTAAAGCGCGCTTTAAACCCCCAGCCCGGACTGCGCCCTGGCGGCTCGCTCCCCTCCTGTCTGCCAGGACGCGCGAGCACTTTAAAGGGCCCCCGCGCCCCGGCAGACAGGGCGGGGAGCGGGCGGGCGCTGCGCACTCCCGGCCGGGGGTTTAAAGCGCACTTTAAACCCCCGGCCCGGAGTACGCCCCGGTGGCTTCCCTCCTGGCTCGGAGGGCGCAGCGGCCACTCCCGCCCTCCAAGCCAGGAGGGAAGCCACACCCCGCAACGTTGTGACGTCATGACGTTGCAGGGCGTATTGTTATTCCCAGCCATGGCCGTGGTTCTGATTAGAACCGCCCCTGGTTAACGACATTCTGGTTAACGACATTCTATGGCTGCCGGCCACATGACCATGGAAGCTTGTCCTCCGACAAAACGCCGGCGCAACAGGCTTTGAAACAGAGATGAGCACTGCCCCCTACAGTCAGTCATGACTAGAAACCTTTACCTTTAGCTTAACCTACGCCCCACCCCCATTGCTGTTGGATCTGGGAATTATAATTTAATCATAAATCCTATACATGCTTATTTCAAAATTATTTCCACCCTAACCAAAAGGACCTGCTTAATGAGAAGTACAATATACCACCATTTCTTTTTCAGAAACTGAAATTGCCCCCTTCCCGAGACAACTTTCAGTGCATCTGCAATATTTTTTTTTGTGGTGCTGTTGCTGTTTGGAAATTAGTGACCTGAAAGCCATATCTGCCAGAGGTTCAAATGGGTTACTTCCCCTGAGTAACGCACCAGCAGTCCCAATAAGGTTTCTCAGAGCTGCACCAGTGAAATCCCATGTGCCTTGGTGGGTGGGTGGATCTAGCCTTAGTGCTGGAGGCCAGTCCCACCCCCCACCCCTGGCCTGGGCCAGTCTGCCCCCAGGCCAGTCCTCCCCTATCCCCCCATTCCGCCTTCCCCCTGCCCTCCGCAACTCCCCATGCCTGCCTCCCTAGGCCAGCCTTACCCAGACTTCACTGGCCCAGGAAGTGGTAGAGGGAAGCCAGTCATATCATTGCAAATGTGCTTTATGGCTGGCACAGGAGACTTGTGCTGGCCCAACTCTGGGTTTGGATTGCACTTTCTATAAGGCCAACCTAGTCTTAAGTCCAAGACTTCCCATTTAGCTCAGTTGTGCAGATGTGGCCGTTGTAGTTTTTACAAGGAATGTGGAAATTTGTTTGAATTTCCCCAAGGATTATAATTTCAGCCCCCCCCCCAAAAAAAATCTACATGGACTTGAATCTAGATTTGATTACTATGTCTTTGCATTTCCTATTCAACAATATTCATACAGGATTTATTTCACAACTAACATATTAGACACAGAGCACAATCCTAAGTGTTCGCTTGGTACTGCAGCTGCTGTGCCAGCCAAGGGTGTCCTGCTGTAAAGCATGTTTGTGGCACCTGGAAAGTAGGCTGTGCCAGTGAGGATGCCTGCACCACTGCATTCGAAGCCCCCACCCCAAGTGTAGGTTAGGATTGGGCTGCACATCTTTGGCACAAGACTGTGTGTAAGGCAGTGATGTTACTAGCGGGAGGCCAAAACATTAAGTCAGTAATGGCATCTAAATGATTTAGCAATAGGTACTCACTTTTGATTGGCACGTGTGTTGGGGCCCGCCCACTGGAAGTGAGGTCATAGCCGGAACCCAGGAACCGCCCCGAGGAACCGCCACGCCTCCTTGGTAGGCCGCATGGCGGCCCGGGAGTCCCAGGCCTTCCCCGGGGCCGCCGCGTGGGCTACCGATTCCCCCCCAGGAACCGCCGCGCCTCCTCGGGAGGGAGCCCCAGGCGGCCTACCTGCTCACACTGCTGCTGCTGTTGGTCTCCCTCACTCCGCTGCCTGCCTGGCTCTGAGAATGTGCAGGCAACTCAAACGTGCAGGCAATTCAAACATTGCAGGGGGCGGGGCGGGGCGCCGACGGAGTCGACAAGTGGGCGGGGCCAGCCCTAATCCTAGGAACGGGTACTCGCATACCCCCGCGTACCCGCTACATGACATGTCTGCATTAAGTTTTGCAGGAGCCTGAACTCCTGTGTAAAGCACCCCATCTTGCCTTCAGGGCCATTTATGGCTCAAAGAGCAAAGCTTACAAGCCGCAAATGACTGAAGGTGAGGGGGAGGGGCCACTTTACACAGGAGCTCAGGCTCCTCCAAAATGTAGTCTCCCCCACCCGCCTATTGTGCCTTACACCAGGGGGGCCGGGGTGTAAGGCACAATACAGCACATGTACTTACAAGTTAAGGGAGATGGTGGCATTGCGGGTTAAACTGCTGAGTTGAGCTTGTTGACCGGAAGGTTGGCAGTTTGAGACCACATGACGGAGTGAGCTCCTGTCGCTTGTCCCAGTTCTTGCCAACCTAGCAGTTTGAAAGCACCTAAAACTGCGAGTAGATAAATAGGTACCACTTTGGTGGGAAGGTAACGGTGTTCCATGTGCTACGGTGTATAGTCATGCTGGCCACATGACCATGGAAGCTTGTCCTCAGTCAAACATGGGCTCTTCGGCTTAGAAACGGAGATGAGCACCGCCCCCTACAGTCAGTCACGACTAGACCATTTGGTCGTGGGGAAACCTTTACCTTTTTTACTTACAAGTTCCAAAGAACAAAAGTGGACTTCTGAATTAATGTGTACAGGGGAGGCTGTACTAGTGCTTTTTAATCTGAAATATTAATCTGTAGCGCATGACCTAGCTTGTGAATATTATTGTGAATCTTGTTTATTTATTTGTAATCCATCTTGAATCTTTGTTTTGCAGAAGGCCAGCGAAGAAAGGTAACAGATAATATTAATGGGGGATAGAAAATGGAAGATAGTCGTGTTAAAATCAAATGTACATTTTGTCCAATGTATACACCACCCTCAGGTGTGGTGAGGGTGTGGCAGGTAAGGCAGAATCACCCTACCGGAATTTTGTTGAAAAGTGTGGCATTGCTGTGATCACCCAAACTTTTACAACTCATGGGCTTTGAGCAGCTGAATCCCATGGGTTGTAAGTGTTTGCAGGATCACAGCCACTGCAGCAGCGGCGGCAGTTTTCAAAGAACTATAGTAGGGCAATTCTGTGTCATCTGCCACACCCTCACCACATGTCCCTGGTACACACTTCAACAGAAAATGCCACTCCCCCCCATGTGCCACATATGAAAAAGGCCTTAAAGAGTTTGTGTGTGTGTCTCACCTGTAAAAATGCACTTAACTTTCTACAGTGGCCCAGTCAGATTTTTTTTTTTAACCAGGCAATTTTTGTTCTTCCATCCAATTGCTTTGAACATGTTTCTGATCAGAAAAAAAAACCTACAGCCTCAAGTCCCGATACGGTCCATCTCAATTATTAAAGAAAACAGGAAGTCATCACTGCTTCTCTTTTTAATCCCATGTCTCAGCCTCTCTTTGTTCTGCTGCAATATGAAAATAACAGGCTCTTTCAAACGAAATCTCCATAACCGGAAATTTGTAAGACGTGGCTGGAGAGTCATCTGTCAATATGCTTAGCTTCATTTTCCTGCCCCAAGGCAATGGGTATTTCTGACTCTATGGTTGCGTTCACCTGAACAAAGGCTAAAGAAAGTTGGGTAATTCTGTAGAAGCTGTTCAGGCAAACGTGCCTGATTTCAGTGCCTCTCATGAACTATTTGTGCTTTTCCCAGTATTTACTCACAAGGAGGATTATGTTCTGTGAAGACATACTCACCATTTAGACAGGATTATGTTCTGTGAAACATAGCAGCACCTTGATTTGTGCCATGGAACTAACCAGCAGCTGCTGCAACTGATGGAGATCTGGTCCAGCTTGCCCTATTAGCATTTATACTAAGCATTTACGTTACACGTTTCAAGAGTTCAAAGAGCTCAGCAGGCATTAGGATCTAGGTCAGTGATGGCGAACCTTTTGGGCTCAGTGTGTCAACACTTAGGAAAATGCTTAACTTGGCTTTGCTGGCATGTCAACTCCCCTCCCAATTAAAAGAGAAACAATTATTTATATTCATTTATTTAAACAAAAATACAGTCCTATCCTGTGTGTTGGTACATATTTCATAAAGAAACATCTAATAATTAGAAAAATGAAAAATTAGTAAAACAAATTCAGTTTTTGTCATGTCTTGGTGAATACCGGTGTGCCACCCCAAACATTGTGGTGTGTCACCTTTGACATGCGTGTCATAGGTTCGCCATCACTGACCTAGGTCCAGAGCTGCTGGCAGGGGAGCAGTTAGGGCAATTTGCAAACAGTTCCCTACCTCAGCTTCTGTGCATATACCAGTGGTTCCCAAACTGTTGATTGGGACCCACCAGTGGGCCACAAGCCAATATCCGGTGGGTTGCAAAGCACCTAGAGCAGCCATATAGAGCCGTTATCTTGGTAATCCTCCCAGTAGCCCTCTAAAATTAATCAGTATTATTAGCTTAGTTTTGCAGATTGCAATAGCAGCTTTCCTGCATGTAATAAAGCCACAGGCCCTGCTTCTCCAAGAGCAGTGTTTTTTAAACTTGCTGGGCCACGATGATGTCAGGTGGGTCATGGAAAGCTGGGAGCCACCACCTTGGAAGTTGCAGACCTTACTCTTGGTATATTCCTTTTGTGAGTGATAACAGTTTGAATTTTCAAGTGAGAGTTTTTTGTTTTCTTTTTCATTTAGTGCTTTTACATAATATTTTGTCTTGCTTTCTGTCCGGGATGTTGTGCAATAGCTGCAGTCCAATAATGTCAATTTGCATTCAAGGAGTGTCATTGTATTATGTCACAATGACAGCATTTCCTGTTTGATGATGTCACTTTGGGATATTACATCATTTCCAGGTTAATGACATCACTTCTGGTAGATTCCGACACAAGTGCTGTTCTAAAAAGCAGATCCTGGTCTTTAAAGTTTGAGAACCACTGTCTTAGGGAGAACTTGGGAAAAAGGTGATTTGCAGTATAAAAATGATGGGAAGCAAGACTGGACTTGTGATTCCCCCATGCACCATTTTATGCTGCAACTGTCCACATAAGCTGGTTATTATCTTGTTGACTCAAGATGCATTCCTGGAAGGATGCACATCCAGAACTCGGGGGGGGGGGTGGACAAATAGAGAGGGGAGAAGTTGCTACAGAAACAGGAGAAGGATTTAAGCACCTCTTCCTCCACCCAGATTGCTTCTACTACTGACCTGAAGGAACAACCTTTTCAAACCTTGCCTTGAAGATTTATTACAGGCATGTTTGCACGTAACATGTAGCTCTGCCCTGAATTTGTGGCTAAGATTTCAGCCAAAGGATCCTTTTGTGCTCTGCTTTTGAAAGAAATAGTCTCTGTCCTAGAACAGCACATGAAAACAGGTGCATTCAGCAAATGACTATGAGGAAGGTCAAGATAGCAGTGAAAGGAATGCAATTCACAAATCATGTAATGGAACCAGAAAGCTTAAAAGTCAGGTGTGCCTATTTAAGTGGTATGTGGATCGCACCAATAATCAGTGTGACGTTTGGCATCAGGGAAGGTTTAATGTAATGCTGTATAATGCTGATTACACATCCATAAAGTGCTACGTGTAGAAAAGGTATGTGCTGTGTTGGGCTGGATCTTGAGCATGCTTCCTCTATCACCTGTGCTAATGCCACAGTCCTCCTGGTTGGCCATGTGGTCTATAAAGAGATCCGCAGTTTGTGGAGATCTAGGTAGCTCGCAGGGGCTGGGTCTCTTAGCCTATCACATCCAAGATTTCTTGCCCTGCCTCTAATGCCATACTTAGTAGTGCTGTACTGTAACAATTGCTGTGTGTTCTGCTGCCCCCTGCCCTCAAAGTGCTGCTTGGCATTCAGGCTCCACTGGCACCTATTAGAAGGCCACCTCGGCTCAGTGTAGGAGAATTTTTGGCGGCAAAACAGCACAAGAAGTAATAATTCCCAACCCCATGCACTGCAATCCTGAGCTGGATCAGGCATCCACAACTACTTTTGGTCAACACAATGACACTTCTAGTCCACTTTTACCTGTTAATGACGGGCTTAGCTAGCATATATACTTTGATCCAAAGTCATCAGGATTGCGATCTGGGTGAGTAGGTAGTGAAAGAGAGAGTGCAATATAATAGGAAGAAACTCTACAAATGCCTACAGTACCCACAGGGGTGCTTCGTAAATTAAAAGGGGGAAATCTATCTATATATAAAAAAATGGACGTGGGTATGTGGGTGGGTGTCTGTGTATGTCTGTATGTATGTATGTTCTGCATAGGCTTCCCCACGCCTTGACCGAGTGCAACAAAACTTGGCACACACGTACCTTGCAGCCTGGAAGGAAACACTGCGGGGGTCAGACCCCCCTACAGCCCCCGGTTTTGCGGGGAGGGGGGCTAGAACGTCCAGACCAAGGGGATTGCATTGGACTACAGGTCTGCTGCCACCCTGTGGTCACAAGCGATTCTGCAGGTTATGTGATACACAGGGACTAATCCAAAACGAAAGTGGAACTGCTTTGCACTGCCTGCGTTGCCCAGGCTGGAAAGAGCAGGATCCAGAGAGTTCCAACACCCAGTCAGATCTGAGAGCTACCTGTTTCCAGAGGGCTAACAGCCCTGCCACAGGACCTGCAGACTTTCCGCAACGCCTGGAGCGATTGACACCAAACTTGGCACGCATCTGCCTTGCGGTCTGGTGACAAACACTGTGGGGGTCAGACCCCCCTAGCGCCCCTGGGGGTGGGGGAGTGCAGGGGGTGCCACGTAAAAATGATCGAAAACGGCCGACATCAGCGTCAAATCCGTAGTTTCCGGGGTCGCCGAGATGAGCGGCGATGCTCCCGACGCCGTTGGAGTCCGGGTTCGGCCCCTGTCAGCGTGGGGGGCGAGAAGGGGTGCATAACAAAACATCCACCATGACCTGCTGGAACGCCTGGAGCGATTGACACCAAACTCGGTGCGTGTATGCTTTGCGATCTGGCGACAAATACTGTGGGGGTACGACCCCCCTAGCGCCCCTAGGGGTGGGAGTGTGAAGGGGGTGCCTTGTAAAAATGATCAAAAATGGCAATATCGATGTCGAATCCATAGTTTTCAGGGTCGCCGAAATGAGCGGCAACACTCCCGGTGCCGTTTGAGTCCTTTTCCTGTCTAAACTAATATTGTGATAGACACATTTCAGAAATGCACAAATCACAGGCACAATGTACAGATGTACCCCAGTATCCACTGATTTGGTATCCATAGTTTCAGTTATCCACAGATACCATGGACACTGGGACTCCTTTTAAATACATTAAACTCCTCTTTTTTTTACATTGTTGCAGCAAAACCACTGATGTTCCCCTATCTTTAAAAAGGTGTCCCCAGTATCTACAGTTTCAGCTATCTACGGTGAGGTCCGGAACGGAACCCCAGCAGATACCGGGGCACGCCTATAGTTTGGCATGGGCACAAGGAGTATAAGAAGGCATTAAATTCAAAATCAGTGGTGTAGAAGAATATACACATATAAAACAAAACATTCCATGGCTGCAATCCTATACACACGTATTTGAGAATAAGCCCCATTGAATATCATGAGTAAATGTGTGCAGGATTTTGCTGTATATCTCCCCACAAGAAGGTGAAACCACTAAATTGGGACTTTGATGCTCTCATTGAAACCCATGAGTAATGAGAGCATCAAAAACCCAGAGAGCGATTTTTTATCATTATAAGGCTATCATTAATCATCCATGAGTTGGTGGTGTTCTCGCCGAGTCTCATGCAGCATCTACATTTGCTGTATAATATCAAATACTTCTCTCATCCTCAGTTGCGGAATTCTTGAGGACTCATGTAGCAATTAAAGACTGGATTTTACCACCGAAGTAGGATTCCACAGGGTATCTTGTTCTTCCCCAGGTTCCCTTTGATCACAGTCTCTTTTCTGAACAACTGTGGAGCTTAAAAGCTGCATCGCTCACAATAGGTCATCAAAATTTAATTATCACCCTCATATAGAAAGCTAACTCAGACCAACAGTGAGTCAGCAGACATGATTTGCCTCCCAGCTGGGTCCCCACAGTCCCTACAGTTGCATTGCGCCATCCCATAAACTGTCGCTCGCAAATGATGAGATCCCTTAATTACCATTTATGTTAATGCTAAAAATGATAGAGTAATGCAATTTATTAAGTACAATAACATTATCAAATAGCAATGTTGAAAGGAAGCACTGTACAAGATACAATGCAAGTGCTGATAACAAAATGGAAAAAATGTAACAGTGGGAAAAGAAAATCTGTACAGGCGTGCCCCGGTATCCACCAATTCGGTATCCACTGTTTCAGTTAACCATGGATACCATGGAAACTGGGATGCCTATTAACAAGTTAGGGGAACCTTAAACAAATCTTTTTTTTACCGTGTTGCAGCAAAACCACTGATGTTCCCCGATCTTTTAAAAGGTGGCCCCAGTATCCACAGTATCCACCCCCAGAACGAAACCCCAGCAGATACGGAGGCACACCTGTAGGGGAAACAGAAGGGGCTCCCCCCACAGCTAGAACAGTGTTGTTTCTCGCAGCAGTGAAAGAACTATAAGGCTGCAGTCCTATACACACTTCCCTAAGAGTAAGCCCATATCATCCAATGATACATACTTCTGAATATGCATGCTTAGGATTGCACTGAACGTCTACAATGCTGCCAACACCAACCACAAAATTAAGTAACACCCACCTACTAACTATTGGCTGCAGCTGTGCCCAGAGCTGTGCCCAGAGCTACACAGAAGCTGGGCCAGCTCTAGCCCAATTGGGCCAAATTGGTCTAATTGGGACCTGCACCCTGGCGGGGGGGGGGCTGTATTGTGGCAAAGCCCTGTACTGTGCAACCAGTACTTTGCATGGAAGTAAGTCTCTATGCCGAGGCTGGTGCAGCGATCAGAGCTCTAATGGGGCTCTCCCTCTCACCTGTGCTTCCAACTGGCCTGAAATCAGGCCACTCCAGAAGCAGCTCCCTCCCATCTCTGCTTCTGATTGGCCCAGAAGTTGTCAGTGCAGCAGTTCATCACCACCAATCTACTCCTGGGTGCCATTCTGGCACTGGTGCAACACCGGGCTCTGGCCACCACCGCTCATCGTGGTAATTGGGTGACTGTGTAATGGGAGGGAAACCTGTGAAATTGGGCCCCACACTTCTTAAGGCCACCAGTGCACAGAAGGGGGCAAGGGAGGTACCACCAGCAGTGTTTCCTATAAGATGCACACCATTCACTTCCAAGCTAAGCTCGTCACAGTGCAGAGCTTGGCAACCCAGACTTTGGCGATGATGTTTCTTTGCCAAGCATCTGGAGATGACATTGGGACCCAGGCACATGCTGCACAGTTGAAGAAGGGGACCGCACACCGGTGCGGACCCCTTATTGGACCCCGAAATAGAGACCATGAGTAGGCTGGTGCTACCTTGTGATACCAACACTGAAAGTTGCTGCCAATGATTTCTGTGTGCATACTTGGTTGGAATCTGTCTTCCCTTTGTAGATTTTGTTCCTTGATAGTCTTTCTAGTACTACAGTGCAAATAATTTCAGTTATTAAGCATACTCTTCCATTAAGCACTTTTAAGTCCTTTTGATTTCAGTGGGAGAAAGTTAGGCTGCAATTCTATACACGCGTACCTTAGAGCAAGCCTCATTCAACACAGTGAAATGTACTTCCGCATACTCACATATTGGATTGTGCTGGCTAGCATGTGCTCGTTCTCCCACTGAAACGCTTCGGTTTAAATTGTGCTCATTTACATTTTCAAAGAGAAAAATTCAACTTTACAACTACCTCCCACCCAAGAGTCTGGTGGCTGACTTCTCACTGAAATCCTCAGACACATGGTGTATTGTTGTGCTTCTAGGAGGAGGAGGAGAAGGAGGAGAGTGAAACTAATTTTACCAGTAATGCCAAAATAGCTAGGGTTGGCCCTGACAATAATAGCCATCATGCAAACAGCATATCTCTATATAAAGATACTTGGGCCTCACTCACTCACGTACCGACCGGGGTGTCAGAATTCTTAAGGTTCTTCCATACATGAGGTAACAATCTAGTTTGGTACACACAATGCTTACGAGAAAGGTCTCAAAATGAGATATGTTTTTAACTTTTCTCCCCCTAAAGAAACATGTGAATTCAGGCTCGCCTCAGTTATGAGCGCTCCAACACAGTGCAAGCCAAGGCACAGAGAGAATGGAAACTGGGCTGTGGAATTCCTCCGAGAGTGGCACATTCATGAGGTTAGGTGATGTGGGTTGCATCAGCAGCAGATTGAAAGGGGGGAGATTGTGCTGTATTTGGGGTGCCCTTCAGCCTAAGTTTGCTGCTTTTGCCAGCTCCCTCCAAGGACACAAGCCATGTCAATTCACAGATCCACCTGCTAAAAGCCTTCTATCCCTCATTACCATGATTCTTTTGTTTTGTTTTTTAAACATGGATGTGCAGGACTGTTTAATTTACAGCAGTGGTTCTCAAACATTTTAGCACTGGGACCTTCTTTCTAGAATGACGATTTGCCCAGGACACACCAGAAGTGATGTCGTGGCCAGAATTGTTATCATTGTGATGTCAGGGCCTGCTGCTTTCCTGAGAATGCAGCAATGTCGGGTTATTTTCCAATAGCAAAGTGAATTAGGAAGGAACAAAGCCTTTTTACAACCTTGACACGTGCAAAACAACCACATAGCCCTCCCCCTTTCCAGGATCCCATCTTCCCTTATTTTCAATATGGCTGCTCTTGGTGCTTCACGACCCACCTGAAATTGGCTCATGACCCACTGGTGGATCCCAACCCACAGTTTGGGAACCATTTATTTATAGGATTTGATTGATTCCATCTAAGGCTGTTTGAGTTATAGGGACCACACAAACAAAGGAGCTCCTTCATTCATGCAATCCCTTCAAATAAAACCAGAAGTTCTGCATGTCCACAGAGGAAGGAACCATATGAGGAGCATGGTAAGAGGTTTTTCCATATATATAATGCATAGGGGTGTTTGAAAATGGAGTTGGTTTTGGGAGATTTTGTGATTAGAAAGGCAGAAAGGCTTTAAGGCTGTTTTTCAGCAGTCGCTGCCTGTGGAAAACATGTTCCACTGTTGGCGAGGCCCAGTCCATAAGTGGCAGCGAGGCTTAGGACAGTTGTGGGCATCCTATTGTGGAGTGAAGGCAGGGTACAAATGCCTTATAAACAATACAAGGAAAACTCTAACTTGTTTATGTCACTGCAGCTTCAAGCAATGGACTGACTTGTAATACAGTATCCCTTGAATAATTTAATTCAACCTTATTAGGCGGATACAAGCCTTTAGAGGGTTGACTATATAAGAAAAGGAGATACAATTGCTGCCCAAGCACGCAGAGGCAGATCTCAGAATCCAACACAACAGTTGTAGTTGCAGCAGGTATTCCAAGTGAAGCCCGCCACATTTAGCATAATCTGTGATTTACAGTTGCAGCTCCTCGCTCTGCATGAATATCCTATGACATAACGATGTTTTTATCACTTCTAGGAACTGGCATAAGCCCATAGAAAAAGCTGGCTCATCTTCCGGGTGAGAACAAGAATTGTTTCAGTCTTTGGGAATTAAATGAAGTGATTACGTGATTTCAAGTGTCACAGCTTAAGTATAGGAGGAATAATCCCATTATCAATCAGCCAGAGCTCACTGCCTTGTTGCAAGTACTGATGTGGTTTTATATAATTTGTATCTGTAGGGTATATCTTAAGAAAGATAAGAAGGAAGCATCTGTTAAACATGCCAAAAATGCCTGAGGTTTCTCCCCCACATTTCTCTTCTATGATCAGGCACATACGTTAATTGGCAGTTCAGAACTGGTGTTAACTAGTGATAATTAATAATACTCCTGATGGTGGAAATACACTGAAAAATACACAGTAAAACAGATTAGAATGGAGATCTGATTATAACTTCCAGCATTTCACAGACTAAAACAGGCATATTCTTGCACACCCTTGTAACACCACTGTTCTCACACTAAGGATCACTGAGTGATTATGAAGACTTATTAAGAATATTTATACAATAGTCCCTCATTATCCATGGGGGTTTGGATCATTTATGAGCAGTTATACTGTTTTGCTGTTTTAAATTATTTTGGATTCTTCTTGGTTGGTGCTTTAATATTATTAGCTGCTCTGGGTACATTATATGACATTATCTCGTAAATAAATCAATAAAAACCGAAACAAACATGGATCGTCTTTGAAAAGCTTTTTCTTTGTGCACGAAGTATCTAAAGAAATCAAACTTGATGACAGGACATGATGTTCGTAGGGCTATCACTGCAGCGTAACTTAGGAAAGGAAGTTTTAAGTTACCTCTGCTTCTGGGAGCACAAGCCTATTTCATGCCTCCACCACAGTGGTCCCTGTGATGGCGGAACATGTCGCGAAAGAGCCGTAAAGCACTCTGCAGCATCAGGTGAGTAAGCAGTGCCTGTGGACTGGCCTGTGCCACCCCGCCAGCACTGCGTTCAGCCTGCTGGCTGCCAATGCAGAGGCTGGGAGAGGTTGGCAGAGGGAGTATTAGAGGTGAGAAAGTAAAGGGCATTTCTGAGCAGGAGAGGTTAGAACAGCACAGATCACACCCGAGAGAGGGGATGGGACTGGCGAGATCTTGTCCACTGTATCCTAACCCCCTCCTAACCCTGCTGGTGCTACACTCAGCTGCTCAGACATCCAAGTAGCCTTACAGCTGGCTGGGGCATTCCTCAGGATAGGGGAGAAATATCCCCTTACACTAAGGACACTTCCAGCTGCCTCCTAACTTGTGCTGGTTACAGCATAGACCATGCGGCCTGGCTACACCAGTGCACGTTAGAATTGGGTTGTGAGAATGCAATCCTCACCTGGAGACAGGGCAGCACAGTTAGGCCAGCAAAATTTGGCCAGCACAAGGTTCACCATAAAGGATGTTTGGGCCACTCTCTGAGTCAGAAAGTATGGTGCATGTCTGTGTGCTGGCCTCTCTAACTCCAAGAGTGGTCCGAGCATATGTTAGGGTGTCTCTTGTGCCGGCCAAACTTTGCTGGCCTAACTGTGCCGCCCTAACTCCAGGTTAGGATTGCATTCCGATTGTCTCAGTGGCTGCTAACCTACATACAACATACATGCCATAAGCTCCTTGATCCTTCTCCAGACCTGCAGCAAAAATGGCAAATTCAACAAAATACAGATTTGCATATTTTATCCCAGTCACGGAAGTGGGTTTTTCTAGTCACCAGGGTTTCTGATATTTCAGAACTCTCTATGTTCAGTGGTTCCCAAACTGTGGGTCAGGACCCACCAGTGGGCCGCAAGCCAATTTCAGGTGGGTTGCAAAGCACCTAGGGCAGCCATATCGAAAATATGGGAAGATAGGATGCTGAAAAGGAGGAGGACTATGTGATTGTTTTGCTTCTGTCAAGGTTGTAAATAGGCTTTTTAATTTCAGATTCATTTTGCTATTGGAAAATAGCCAATAACCCAACTTATTGCTACATGCTTAGGAAAGCAGCAGGCTCTGGCATCACAATGATGGCACTTCCAGCTATAACATAACTTCTGGTGCGTCCCAGATAGATTGTCATTCTAAAAAGTAGGTCCCAGTGCTAAAAAGTTTGAGAACCACTGCTCTATATCCACATGCTGATATAGATCACATTAACTAATTGAGGCAATCCAACCATTTAAATAATTCTGCTGAGACACACCAAGAGCAAATTATTTAGATCTGCTTCAGAGATAAGAACAAACTCCAATACACAACAGTTTTTCATCCTTTCTCCAGGATGGCTCCTGAAGCAGTTTAGAGAGCAATAATAAAATAAAAGAGGAAATAATGCCACTTGTCAAAACAAAAATAAAATATTTTTTTAAAAATGGCATAAAACAGTTTAGCTGCAGGATTTGTTTCCAAGCAAGGAACTGAGGAAAGGAACATTCCTCATATGTTTTTGTTAATTGCCTGATGCTCCTTTGCCTCGTTTGTGATCACTGAAATCCAACAGACCTCCAGCATTTGCTAGTTTTTAGTTTAGTAATTGTCTGCAGTGTTCCACATGTGCACACCACTCCTTTATCTCCTGGTAAGTAGCAACTACCAACCCAGCTAACTGGAACTTTCCAAAACACTGCTACAGTATCATTCGTGTGAAATGCTAAGATGGGGTCTTAAGATGGGGTAATTTTTATATGCCTCTCTGTTCCAAACACTACACTTTAAAAAATGCATTCATTCATTTATTCTCATTCATCCATGCCTGCACAAATGCTGTGCTTGTTGTGGCCTGAATTGAAACAAAAATATTCTGCAGTTAAGTGCACACTTTAATATGCATGACATTTAAAACAATTTATACTTCCAAAAAGGAGTACAGGTGTGCATAAACTCACTTGAGGGGTACAATCCTAACCTGGAGTTAGACTGTCACAGTTAGGCCAGCAAAGTTTGGCTGGCAGAAGGGACACTGTAAAATATGTTTGCACTACTCTCAGATTCAGAGAGGCTAGCACACAGATGTGCGCCATCTCTCCTGACTTTGAGAGTGGTCCAAACGGTGTCCCTTGTGCCAGCCAAACTTTTTTGGCCTAACTGTTCTGACCTAACTCCAGGTTTGGATTGCGCTCTAAGTAGCATGACCAAGGACACAGAATGCAAATATAACAGCTGGGGTCAGGATGCTAGACTAAGCGTGCAATCCTAAACAGGAGTTAGGCCGGCATAAGCTAAACCAGCAGTTTGGTTGGCACAGGGGCCACCATAAAGCATGTTTGGACTACTCTCGGAGTTAGGGAGGATGGCTCATGTCCGTGTGCTGGACTCTCTGACTCTGAGAGTGTTCCAAACATACTTTACGGTGTTCTTTGTGCTGGCCAATCGTTGCTGGCATAATTGTGCCGGCCTAACTCAGTTTAAGATTGCGCCCTTATTTACTCCCAAATCTGCATTGTGCATCAGGTTAAGGGTTTTTTTGGGTTCAACTGCTGATGTTCATGACTGAGCCAATATGAATTACACCCAACAGTCCTTCACTGCTGGTGTCATTTTAGGGAAGGGTCAGTGATGCATAAAGCTGAAACCAAGGTCTAGATTGAAGATTAGAGCAAGGGTTTACATAGCCCAGATACAGGGATATCCCTTGATTTTATTGCACATGGACATCTCAATGAATCAAACATTCTGTTATTTTTGGCCAGGGAAGTTTTTACAGCTGCAGGAGAGGAGGTAGAACCTGGATGGGTTTTAAACAGTTTATAACATAGAATTGCTGTTTCCCCACAATGATTTGGGGCTTCCTAGGTTTACACAGTGATATGATCCAGGAGAAGGAGGAATGACAATTTTAGAAGAAAAGGAAATAAAGCTTTATGGCCCACTGACTCATTAATTAAAAAGCTTTCTATACAATCAATATTTGTTTTTCAGTCTACTTTTGCAAGTGACACTAAGAACACCCACTGAATGTTATTTTTGTTTGGAATTTGTGAGTATTGTCGGCATGGCTTGTAACGGAGGGAGCAAGAATTTCTCTCCGTTTGAATGACGGTCTCTAGAACAATATTTACTTAATTAAGTGGTTACAGGAATGGGGTCATCTATGAAAGTGTGCCATCAGCTGCTGATTACTATTTTATTATAAAGAGCATCCCAACCTAGCAGTTCGAAAGCACCTAAATGCAAGTAGATAAATAGGGACCACTTCGGTGGGAAGGTAACGGCGTTCCGTGCGCTACGGCGTAGAGTCATGCCAACCACATGACCACAGAAGCTTGTCCTCGGACAAAACGCTGGCTACAGGCTTTGAAACGGAGATGAGCACCGCCCCCTACAGTCGGTCACGACTAGACCATTCGGTCGTGGGGAAACCTTTACCTTAAGAGCATCCCAACCTTTTTCTCAGGGGGCGGGGGGGGGGGGGGCTTGGTTTTTTCCCTACAGAAAAATGTGACCACAGTACTTCAAAAAGGTATGAAAATGTTCATCTTTGAAAATGGATACATGAGCTCATTTGATGCATACCAAGCAAAATACTCCATTAACCCCATTCCTTTTGCCCTCTCCTCAGTAGCAGTTTACTACTCCTTGCTGAAATGGTAGTGTGGCCATTTGGACTTAGACCTGGAAGATGCAGGTTCAAATCCCTGTTCAGCCATGAGGCTTCCTGGGGGTACAATCCCAACAGAGTTAGGCCGGCACAGTTTGGACAGCACAAGGGCCACCATAAAGTATGTTTGGACCACTATCTGGGAGGCCAGCACAGATGTGCGCCATCCCCGACTTCAAGGGTGGTCCAAACATGTTCTACGGTGGCTCTTGTGCCGGCCAAACTTTGCTGGTCTAACTGTGCCGGCTTAGCTCCAGGTTAGGGATGCGCTCTGGGTGACCTTGGTGATCTTGGACCAGTCAATATCTCTCTGCCTAACCCACTTCACAGAGTTGTTGTGAGAACTAAAGGAGGAGAGGAACAATGTACATTACTCTTGGAGGAAGCGTGGTATAAACATGTAAAAAAATAAAATGAAAATATAGTTGTTAATCAGTTTAGAGCAGTGTTTCTAAAGTGTGTTCCTAGGAGCTCTGAGAGTTCCTGAGATGCTTTCAGTGCTAAAAAGTTGGGCCTCAAGTGTCAAGCTAAATGATATGCACTAAATATGTTAAATCATCTCCTCCATTCTCTTTTTCTTCAGAAACAGCTACCATGTGGGAAGGGGAATCTGGGACCACAGTGTAGGCAGGTGTGACTCTTTACCCCATGCCATTTTCACACGAAATCCCCCGTCCCCGAAAGTGCCATTGCAGAAAATCACCACTTTGTGGACAAATAAGAGATGTGGCAAGAAAGCAAAATCAAGGGAAAATCAGAGGTAATTTTTATTTGCTGCAGTTAGGATAATCCAAAGAGAGTATCCCAATCTATAAAACAGTTGAGTTTTTTGCTTGTTTGTTTGCATGGTCAAACACTGAGTTTTGTTGATCAATACTTGGGAAGAGGCCCACAAGAAAAGAGAGGTGGTTAGAGGAGGAAGGGATGGGGCCAAAGGAGCAGAGCAAAATAGAATCCTATGATACTCTGATGCTGAAGGACCCATAGAAAATTGGAGCTGCCCCTGTCCATTGGCCCTTCTTGTTATTTAATGGGGAAAATATTTGAGGACATGTATCCCTCCCTCCTTTGGCCTTGCATTGAAATGAAGCTAGTCACAAGACACTTGCTTACCTTCAGCTTAACCCCCACTCCAGCCAGTTGAGAGCTGCCAGTTTGGAGGTAGCGAGAAGGCAGCATGCGTACACCTGGACCGAAATGCATACAAGCCAGCCTAGACAGGTTTTTGGTTTTGCGGGACACAAGGGATTCGCCCTAGCTATTGTTATTTCCTTCTACTTCAGGAGTCCCCATTGCCTGCCAGGACCCATATCTCACCTGCCTTTGTCTCTCCATCTCTTTTGGCACCCAGCATGTCTGCAAACTAGCTACCTCCTTTATATTACTGCGATGCTCCTGTGAATGAACGCTTTCCCCAGTCTAAATTACATCTCCCGGTTTCATAACATTATAATTACATCAAATTACATTACTCACATTGTATTTTAAGGTATCAGAACCCCTAATAAATCCTTCTGCTCTTTTTAGGAGATAAAATTAGCTTTACTAATCTTGACTTGTTTTACTTGTACCCTGAAGGACAATTTATCCCTTGTAATATTGTAGAAGGCGTTTTAAGAATAAAAGTTGTGTGTCCTTCCTCATAGTGCTATAATGTCCATGCTTTTAAGCAGGACTTGTACAGTCATTGTTGTTCAATAGATTGTGCCCAAAGCTGAATTTCACATGGCCAGGACTAGCCAATGTATAAGTATCTATAAATATCATTAAAATAAGTAGGTTATTTTATGCCTAAATTTTATTTCCAGCCACTAAATCACTTTTCAGGTGTAAATGCCAGGTGCACACAGATACATTTTCTATACCTAAGAAACCTGAATGAGGGAGGAACAATAATTTATCTTGGGCAACTCATGTCCCCAAATTCACATTTGCTGAACAAATGCAAGGGAAGGGCGTTTGTGGCACAGAATCAGAGAAGGGTGTTTAATCCATCTTGTGTCCAACAATTCCATCTGTGCAATTGCCCCCAAGGCTGTTTCCTCCCCAGCTGGAATGAGGGGATCATTTTCACAGGGGAATTTGTGGGCGAGGAACAAGCAATTCGCCTATCTTTGTTTTTGTTAACTTCACCTGGGGTGTGGTGGTTGTAATAAATTGATTATACTTCTATTCCTTACTTGCCTAGTAAGTGTTCACTGCTAATTGAGTGGGTTGTCCCATCTCAAGGATTCCTCATAATTATTCCTACAACTGGATTTTAAACCAAAACTGTTAAGTTTTCACTTTGAACAAGGACTGCTAATTTCTGTGCTCTCCTGGGAGGGGAATAGGGTCGGTGCCATCATTAGGCCAAGCGGGCAGCCGTCTAGGGTGCGGATCTTGGAGGGGTATAGCACTGACCATTGAGGGGCAGTTTTAAACAAATTCATTTTTTTAACCCATGTAAAAAATGCAACTGACCATAAAAAAAAAGTTAAAATGCACGTACAGCCCAATCCTACCAACATTCCCATGTGGTGATACAGCAGCACTGGTGTGGCTTCCGCTGCATCACGTGGAGGATTTTTGGCTGCTGGAAGTCTCCAAGGGGTAAAGGACATTTGTCCCCTTGCCCTGGGTAAGCCCCAACAGCCACAACTGGTCAACATGGGCCTGTGCCAGCAGTTTCACTGGTGCAAGTCTGCATTGATCCATGCGGGTGGATCAGGCCTGGAAAAGGGGTTTGGATTTGGCAGCTGCTGCCAATCCCCCCAGAACCAGTCCCGATTCACCCAACTATGCTCCATCTTCTCCTCCCTCCTTGTCCTCACCCGCCACCCCGACCTTTACCTGTTCCAGTGGTCCTCTGTTGCTCCATGGTGTGCATGGGAAGGATCCGGCACACCAATACCCTGAGTTGCTGCAAATCACTTTATGGTGCTTTTGCAACAGCCACCTCCAGCAGAACATGCATTCCATCAATGCTGCCTTTCAATGGGATTGGGGTATTATTTATTAACCTTACAGTCACATTGTGTGTGCGCTTGCGTGTGCAAGTAGTTATCTTTGCTTAGGGCAGTCTGGCTCAGTCTGGTGGGGACGTCTTTTTCAGACGGCCCTCCCTGCCTGGTTTCTAGTCTGGGCTGGTAGCAGTGGATACCTACCAGTTCCTTCCCCTTCAGCTGCTGACCCAGGAAATCAGTGAATCACAGAGCAGGAAGGAGGGTGCTAAGTGCAAACCACCAGGAGCTACTTAGTTAGGGTTACCAAACAGAAACTGGGACAGAGTGCCTATACCTTTAACCATTGTATAGAAAAGGGAATTTTGGCAGGTGGAACTTTTGAAACCCTTCCATGATAAGCTGCACCTGCCCAAATTCCCTCAGCTATTCAATGGTTAAAGGTATAGGCACTCTGTCCCAGTTTCTATCTGCTAACCCTACCCTTGGTCAGTCACCTGCTTCCCTAGCAGAGGTACAGGAAAATTGCCACCATTTAGAGAGCAGAAGAGCAAAGCCAACTTCGTTCTCTACTCTTATGCCAATCTTTCATATTCCATACTGGGAGCCTCCTGAAGCCCCGCTTATTTTTGGAACTGTACTGGGACTGTTTAACAATCTTGAGTTGGGGTGAACAGTGAGGCGGCCACATTTTTGGACGCAATCCTGGCACAGTTAGGCCAGCCAAAGTTTGGCTGGCACAAGGGCCACCGTAAAGGGCGTTTGGACCATTCTCGAAGTCAGAGCGGGTGGTGCGCGTCTGTGCGCTGGCCCCTCTGACTCTGAGAGTGGTCCAAACATACTTTACAATGTCCCTTATGCCAGCCAAACTTGGCTGGCCTAACTGTGCCGGCCTAACTCCAGGTTAGGACTGTGCCCTAAATTCAGGATGAGGAAAACCTAAGCAAACCATAAAGAGTTCATAAAGGGCTCACTCCATCCTATGCAAATGGGTAACAAAATGGCAACTGGGACTTAATGTAAGTGCCGTGTTTTATGTTACCGTGTTACAGCTTGCAAAGATGGGATAATGGAACTTTGTTTTTTACAGGCTGACTGTGAAGTTGCGAAGGAATAGAGAGACAAGACTTTGCCACATGAAATAAATGATACCTAAGACAGGGAAAAGACTCTGTTCCATGTCTTAGGGTCTCTGGGGATTTTACCTCATAAATCACTATCGCCTCTTGTTTTATTTTATTTGGGGGGGAGGCAGAAAAGATTTATTGGAACTATCCTTTTAAAGATACTATATACTGGTCCCTGTTTATTATAATTGTTCCCATTAAACATTATGTGATCCACTTTTATTACCTATAATTCCATACTTTGTTCCTTTCAATACATACACTCCTATTGTACTAATTCACTTTATTATGCCTAGGGCTTATTTTGCCTTCACACACAACACCTGTTAAATTCTGTTTCAGTATTTTGTTTACTGCTAAGGCTTATGCTATAATTTTTCAAGAATAGGTGCTCTTTTATAAATGTTATGGTGGAAATAAGGCTTCTTACCATGTATTTCCCTTATAATTCAGAGATTGGGTGTTTGCAAGTGAGAAGGGGATACTTAACTATCTCTCTGCCTGCTACAACAGTGGTATTCAAACTTTTTAGACCAGGACCCACTTTTCAGAATGGCACTTATGTCGGGACCCACCGGAAGTGATGTGATTAACCTGAAAGTGATGTTGTGGCACAAAGTGACATCATCAAGCAGGAAGTGCTGTCATTATAACATAATCAAATGACTCTCCTGAAAATGCAAATTGGCATTCTTGAACTGCAGCAATTGTACAACCATGAAACATTCCTGACAGAAAGGAAGATTAGGACAAAATATGATGTAAAAGTGGTGAACTAAAAACAAAATTTAAAAAAACCTCACTTGAAAATTCCAATTGTTAACACTCACAAAAGAAAAATAACAAAAGTAAGCTCTGCAGTTTTCAAGATGGCTGCGTCCAGCTTTCCACGACCCACCTGACATCAGGTTGCGACCCACCAAGTGGGTCCCAACCCACAGTTTGAATAACACTGCCCTACAAAATATCTCCCCAGGGGTTAATTCTGCCCCCAGCCAACTTCTGCAATTCAGAAGTGAATTTGCTAGGGCAGGAGGTGTGGACTGATGGTTGAGCTGCTGGTAGTGCCTGAAGCTAAGCAGGAAAATCTGCGGTTTGCTTTTGGATAAGTGACGAATGCCAGGCTGTGACAAGCTGCAGTACCTGTGGTGGCAGAACAGAGTCGCTGTGGAGCTGATTAGCTCACTGCAAGTGAGAGTTGCGGTGGAGTGTGTGAGGAGGCCAGCCCACAAAGAAGGGAATATGACCTTGAGGACCTGTCCAGGCTTGACTTGCGATTGCCTGCTGAGGCTTGATGGCAGGCAGCCAAAGCACTGGGAAGGCAACATCTGGGCCTGAGGATTGGCAGATAACAAGAATACTGTAGATTTGTAAAAAACCCATTGAAAGAAATGGTGGTTTAGACTAGCCTGTTCATGTAAGCCGCCTTGGGCATTTGCTTCAGCATGGGAAAGGCTGTATAAATTCTTCAAATTAAAAAAATAAATAAATAAATAATAGGGGGAAAAACAGCTTGGATGTTTAGGCAGATGTTGGCGGAACCTTTCTACCCACTAATTTTCCTCTGTAAGTGCCTTCCGTGCACCGTATTCCCATTATTTTGGCAAATATGGATTTGGAACCATATCTTTAGAGACATAATAGCTAGTCTTGCACATCATCACTGTAAGATCTGAAATCCTGAGACTTTAGATGGAAGACATTGTATCTCAGTAGATAGCATGCTCTATAGACAAACAATTAAGTGTTAACATGGATTGAGAGTCCTAAGTAAACCAAACCCTTGATATTTCATATATTCATGTTGCCATTCAAATCACAATGCTCTTATTTGAAAGCAGGCTTGGCATATATGCTTATTTGCCATCTTGGGCATCTGCTCCAGCAGAGGAAAGACAGGGTAAAAATCTTTTATATAAATAGTGTTTTGTGTAAAGGCATGCCCTGGTATCCACAGGGGTTCTGTTCCGGATCCCACAGTGGATACCTGAAACAGCAGATACTGGGGACACCTTTTTAGAGACAGGGCAACATCGCTGATTTTGCTGCAACAAGATAAAAAAATAGATTTATTTAATGTTCCCCTATCTTTTTAATATTTGTCCCAGTATCCATGGGATCCGTAGATAACTGTGAAACCGTGGATACTGAACAGTGGATACCAGGGTATGCCTGTATTTATTTATTAATTCACCCTTTCTGTATATTTTGTACAGTAAGCATAAAATTAGGATATGGAGAGTTTTTTAAATAAATAATAAACTTTTATTATAAGTTTTTCAACAACAACAACAACAAGTTCACAAAGGGATTTTCAAGGATGCCTTAAGAGGCTACTTATATTTTGAGGAAATAGTGACCAATTTCTTATTTACCAGGGACTTCCTGGATGTCATCACTTTTCATCTAGATAGAAGCCTTGCCCCTCACCCTGGATGTATCACCCTGTTGTGATTAGTCACCATTCTGTACATTCTTACAGATACTTTCTCCCAAGTCCTATTCACCATGGGGTGTGTCTTTTCCAGTGACTTTTTGCTGCTGCTTTTGCATTGTGAGTGTTTTTGGGACATATAATTTAGCTAAGTAAACCACTTTGTGAACCTTTTTGCTGAAAAACAGTAAATAAGTAATTCATAAATTCATTTAAAAATATTTCCCCTGTGTTTTGAGAACAGATTCTGGAGATTGATTACAGCTGACAAGTGCAAAATGAAGTAATACCTAGTCAGTGGGCAGAATGAAGAAAATCAGGTTGTAAATAGATTTTTAAAGATTACCGACCCTTTTTCCTGGTTTATTGAACAAAATACCTACCGTTAAATCTAAATCTAAGGTAGAAATATCAATCTGGCAGGTAAGTAACTTGATAGTTGGCAAGCCCAGGATGGTTTGTGGCACAGACTCAAACCATGGAGATCAAGCACTTTGAAATTATATTAACTGACAACATTAATTCGAATCAACTTATCTTTGCAACTCAGCGCAGCAACTCAGAAATCTTGCATGCAAAAGAACGGAGTTCTCAACATTTTCAAATTCAGCATCATCTCTCCTATTTCTTCTTATTGAAGCGCCTGCGCAATACCGAAGCGTGCGTTTGTTTAACTTTCCCTAGCGATGGAACATGTTCATAGAGGTAGGAAAAAACTAAAGTAACAATTGGAGACTGAAGTGTTACTTCTTAACTCCTTCGACGACGACTGTTTTTCCTTCTTGGGAGAGGAACTGTCCATAGAAAACAATGACGAAATTGCCCAGTATTTTAGGGTAACTGTGATTAGGGAGCAGCAACAAACAAGCAACAAAGGAAGGAATTTATACTTTTTCTACCTAAAGTCTTACATTGTATGGAAAGATATGATTTTAAATTTTAAAACAATTGTCCTATGTCAATATATTTCCCCATTTTACGTGGGGCGGGGGTTGATTGAGATTGTGACTTAGTAGGGCTGTTAACATTGCACGTTATAGGTTGGACTGAGGCGGGTCCAAATTTCCATACAAAATCCTTTTAGGGCTGCAATAAAGATCAGCTTATTTATACCTCCCACCACCCTCACAGTGCAATCTTATACATGTCTACTCAGAAGTAAGACTCATTGAGTTCAAGGATTGCAGCCGCAGACGCGTTTCCCAGCACTCGGTTGCATGCATATGCTTTGTGCTATATTGATCTGCATTCAGATGTGTGGCACTTTTTAACTATTTAATGAAAAAACTAAAATCACTTGTCCATACAAACTAAAACCCAAATTAGAAAGAGCATGAATCCTTTCTCTGTCCTGCAACCTTTTGTTCTTGGGCGGAAACTTTGGCTCTGCTATAATCCTGTATATTCCGTAAGGTCAGCTGCTGTCGGTGCCTCCTCTTAGGGAGACCAAAAAAAATTAAGCCCGTAAGCCCGAAGTCTGTAAACCGTGTTTGACTTTATCGTTTATAGTCTATGCTTAACAAACGGAACCCAACACAAAACTGTGGTAGGCTCCCCGGCGCCTTCTCTACTTCCGGGAAGATGGCGGCGGCCTGGAGAGCGGCGTTGGCGGTTCTGGCCCGGGGTCCTGTCAGGCGCGGGGTGTCCTCGCTGAGGGCCCCCAAGAGCCACCGGCGCGGAGCAGG
Source organism: Lerista edwardsae (assembly GCA_029204185.1). Lineage (NCBI taxonomy): Eukaryota > Metazoa > Chordata > Lepidosauria > Squamata > Scincidae > Lerista > Lerista edwardsae. The sequence goes on from JAJKFI010000030.1 coordinate 11,202,824, forward strand.
GAGCGTTTGGGTTGCGGCTGCCGCCCTGGCCGGAGGCGGCGCGCTGGTGGGCTTTGGGCGGAGGTGGAGCGGCCCGGAGGGGAGCGGCGGCGTCTTGACAGTCGTCCGGGCGCAGGTAATAAGTGACAGTCGCGAACGACGGCGGCGGCGGCTGCGCTTCCCCCTTCCCTCTGCGGGAATGACGGTGGGGAGCGCGGCGTCGGGTGCAGCTGTGACTCTCGCCTCCTCCTCTGGCGCTTCCGCAGGAGGCGGGCAGCGTGAGGGGACCTGGCCGACGTTCCTCCTCTTCCAGCAGCAGAACTGGTCCTGTTTTGAGTCGTTGGGTGGCTCAGGAACGCCCCGGCCTCGAGTCCTCTCAGGAGCGCTTCTCCCAGGCCCTAGAAGATGGGGAAGGCTTTAAATCGTGTAGTTTATAGACAGGGTTACCAGATACAAACGGGGACAGAGTGACTATTACTTTATTATTTCTATACTATTACATTGTATAGAAGAGGGAATTTTGGCAGATGTAGCTTTTAAAACTGGCTGAGCTGCACCAGCCAAAATGCCCTCCTATACAGTTTCTGAAGGTAACTGTTTGTATCTGGTAACCCTATACTATAGTATAGAGCCTGCTGGAATTCTTGGATAGAGCTCTGGTACAGGGGAAAGGGCAGACACAGACTTCTCTGGTGCTGCTGCTGCCCCCTGATGATTTCTTTCCTTTTGGAGACTGTGCCACCCTCCCTTGTGAGCCGTGCAGGTTCTTTCACTGCCCGGTGTTTACCTCTGGCCGATCTAGTCCTGCCCTTTGCCCAGCAGAAAGGCAAAGCGGTGGAGATCAGTGCGCTTGCTTCCTCCCCTTCTCTCCTTGGTGGCACTTCAGCTGCGGCCCTGACTGGTTGCTCCTTCCTTTAAAGAGCAGCTGGGAGGAGTGTGAGAGAGAAGCTGCTCTTTTCAAATGACAGGAGCTGCCAACCAGGGTGGAGTTTACAGTTTATGCTTATACACTGGAGTTTCTAAGTGTGACCTACCTTATAAGAGATAAGTGCATGTTCTTTCCCCTCCATCTTTTTGGTGGCTCACCTGTCCCCTGCTCCAGCCAGCCTTTTTTGTCCTTTTAAAAGAGCAGCAGGGATTAGTCAAGGCAGGGAGGTAAATAAGCTCACTCTTCCCCATCTCACTTTGAAGGTATGGGGTCCCGAGCCTTTTCCGCCAGCAAGGGCCCACCCAGGGCCTCGGAGGATGCTCAGGGGGATACAATTTTTCACAAAAGCACCCAGTCTTCTACCATCAGTTGCGAGGCCAGCCTGTCATTTTTGGTGGTCTTGGGATTTTTTTTTAACTTTGTGGTAACTACATCATGTAAGTGCTCACAGGCACCTGTGGAGTCTCCTTTGGCTTAGTGCATTCCTCTTGCAATACTTCCAAGCAGCCCCTGAGGGTGGCACCTGTAGGGGAGGTAAAAGGGTGCTAGGATGGACGATGCCTGGGGGTTCTCCTGCATAGCGAACAATAGGTCTCAGCAGGTCTCAGAAATACTTTTTTACCCAGCAGAAATGCTTTTTAATCTGTGGAACTCCTTGCCACAGGAGGTGGTGATGGCGTCTGGCCTAGGGCCCTTTAAAAGGGTATTGGACAGATTTTTGGAGGAAAAGTCCATCATGGGCTATAGTCTTGTGCAACCTATAGGGTTGTGCAAGACTATAGGGTTGTGCAACCTCCTTACTTTAGAGGTAGGCTACCTTGGAGTGAAGGATGCAGGGGAGTGGCAATGAGATGCACATATCTAGTTGTCTTGTGTATTCCCTGAGGTATCTGGTGGGCTGCTGAGAGATGCAGGAAGCTGGACTAGATGGGCCTTTGGCGTGATCCAGTGGGGCTCTTTTTATGTTCTTATGCATAGCAGAAACACTGGACTGACTGGGGGGGAACCCTATGAAGGTCATGACTGTCTCCTCAAAGGGAGTCCATATATGGGTAGGGGGGGAAAGGGGGCCCTTGGGGGAGCCCAGGTGTTCCCCTCTTGGCAGACTGGGCAGGTATGACAATGTTCTTTTGTGGTGTTGATCAGGGAAGGCCAGAAGTAAGACTGTAGAACCTGTCCCTAAGACCTTGGTGCCCAGCCCAATCTGTGTTCTGTGCATTCTGGAGTACCTGACAGAAAAAGGGGATGGGGGACCACCAATTAGTGGTTGGAGTTTATAGTTTCCTGGGGTTGGGTGACTCTCCACTAAATGCCCCCATGACCTCCAGCCAGAGGTAACACTGGGTGCGACAGGAATCCTCCATGGTGGCTAGGGTGCTGTGGACCCTCACCAGGGTCCTCAGGTTCACCCAACATGGGTTCAGGGCTCCTCTGACTACCTCCGGAGGTTCCTGCCTAGCATCCACCAGGGTAGGTGACAGGACCTGAGGGGGTGGTCACATGTACACCTGTCCCCTTGGCTGGGTCAGTGCACATCCATCCTGGAGGGCCTCTTCTTTGGGTGTGTCCAGGGTTTGGTCTGCTTCTCTTGCAGTGCCTCTGGGCTTCCCACCTCTAAGCAGATCCTGAAGAAGCAGGTGGCAGTCCACAGATTCATTAGCTGGTGGTGGTTCAGCCAGACCAGCACCTCACAGGGCATCACCTGGTAGGCCTGGTCTAAAACCACGTTATCCACATCTTCCCCTTTTGTGGAGGGTTTTAGCCAAAGAATAGCAACTTCCCAGGATGACCTGTCACGGCGCAAAAGTAGTCTCGCAGCTTAAATTTAATGGCCCAGCTTTGACTCAGAAGATGTCGTATCAATTTAGAATGACTTCCTTGAGCTTGTCATAATTGCTCACATCTTTTGTGGCTAAGGTTCTCCACACAGTCTGGGCAGGGTCTGCCAGGTAGGACCTGGGACTATATCACTATTTGGCCTGGGGCCATTTGGCCATTTCAACCATTTGCTCAAATGTTACATGGGAAGAATCCTCTGGGGTTAACTTCATGAGGTGATACTGGGGTCCTCCTTTCACCAGTTTCAAGGGCTATGGTCTGCAGTGTCAGCTGGTCCCTCTTAGAGCCTTGGTCCTTTTGGGATTGACTGTAAAACTCTTGCACCAGTCGACTTTGATACACTCCAAGCCATTGCCTGTATTGATCAAGAGTGACTGGTTTGATCATGGCTTCCCCTTCTACCAGTCCTTCCAGTCTGCCTCTCTGGGTAGGAGGGTGGGGCCCAGGGACCAACATCTGCATTCTCCATCACTTCTTGGGTGCTCAGGGCCCCCACTTTGGACCTGAGTCCAGGGAATTACCAGGGGACTAACTGCTGTTTTGCTTCTTGGAGATGTCGGGGCAAACTGGATGAGGACTTAGGGTCCAGCTCTGGACCAATGAGGAAGTGGAGAGGTCTCTGACCTGTGACAGGCTTCTGAACTAATCAGTCTGCCTTCCTGGCTTGTTTCCCACTCTTTGAACTGAAGGACCCACATTGTTGCTTCTAGCCACCTCAGGGTGGTCTGTCTTCTTCATGGGACCTCTGGCTACACCTGTATCCTCCCAGGCTGGACTATAGGCGAGCCCCTTCTGGCCACCTTCAGGCTTAAAGGGGTTTGCCCCTTGTTGCTGGCCCCTTCTTTGTCTCTGCTCCCATGTACCCAGACTCATGAGCGGCTGGGTGTTCCCCAGTCAGGAAGATCTGGCTGCTCAGAGGCAGCAGAGCTGGTCACCTTGCAATGGCACTGGCTGGCATTATGGTACACCGACCATTCCTGCTGTTGCTTGAGCTGAGGTGTGCCCCAGCATGCCCTGCTCTGTAGCATCTGATGCTGGGACACCTTGAGCCAAAAGCTAAACCTAGAAGCTAATGGAAATTATGAGTAGCATCACAGCCTTTTATGGTTCATCTGTGAGTAAAAACTGACAGGAAGGTGTATACTTCTTTCTGGTTAAAAGCATTAAGAATCATTTGCAAAGAGCTGGGCATAAACATTTGTATTTAACTGTTTGATTATTGGTAAAAACATGAAGAAAACTTCATGTTTGCTATTGGTCCTAAAATGCTTAGTGTCTGTCTTATTGTCTTGATACATTGTGTTTTGAGAGACATGTCAGAAAAAAACAGTTGAAAAAATTAAACTGTACCAGCTGGTACAATATAACAATATAAATTGTTATAATTTGTCAAAGTAGTCATGATTAGACCTTTCCTGAGAACCTTCATTATTCAACAGTCTAAAGTCAAAACTTAGTACCCAAAATAAATAACACTGCCTGTATTGGTTTAATATGATATACCAGAGAAGTATAACAGCCTTTGTTTGTGTACATCTAATGTAAAGTGTTTTTGCTCACATTTGCATTACGGGCAGGCCCCCGTATCTGCAGAAGTGTAGGATGAGGTTAGAAAGCCACTGTGTTGCAGTGTGCGCATGTACACACCACACAGTGTCAGGGTAATAATTGAGATGCTTAAAGCTCTCATAATGATTACTCAGATGTGGAACATTTTGAATGTTGGCCTTTTTCCAACTTGAAAAATCAATATTGGATAATACAATTTACCAGCTTCCATTATTTTCCATGTTTACAATAACTTAAAAATATTGTTATTTCAGTGAATTATTCACCATTTGAATAATTCAATGACACTATTCTTCTTCCTGATCTTTCCTGGGTTAGGATTAAGGTAGTTCACATTGCTCAAAATAATCCTTTTTTTTCTGCAGGGTTCTGTGTGGCAATTAGCACAGTCGTTTTCCAGTGTTGTTGAATGCCGGACATAGTGATACCTCATACTTGTTTATCTTTAGCACTGTATTTCCAATATCAGTCACAGTAATGTACTGCAGAAGATTTTGAGATAGGACACTTCTATCAAACATCTGTTGTTGGCTTTGACAATGTTTTATTTTCAGACAGCTTGCAATCCTCTGCGTTAACATGCCATTAAACGATGTGCTCCTCTCATTAACCAACTTTGGCTTGGAATGTCTTGTCTTCGTATGGGTTTACTTTGTGTTCCTATACTAAGCTTTTAGCTCTATTGTGGCTTGTTTTTGCATTTAACGATTCTCCTGCATTTTGTGTGTGAACTCCAACTCTTAAATCAAACTAATCTTTGGTAGTTTTTCCAGATTTATTCATTGGATGTGAAAAGCTTGCAATATTTCAAATAGCATAGAAAAGCAAAGCCACTGTCTAGATAGGCTTACGGATCAGACAAATGATCTGAAGGCTATAAAGCAACTCTGTGCATTGAAAGTGGTGCAGAATGATAGCTAATCTAACTATATTGTTAATGATGGATAGTAATGGACAGAAAGCCCATTTATCATTTGTCAATGTGCTTGATGAAGAGAAGATGTGCTTGAGAAATAGTATCCAGGATGCAAAGCTGTCATACATTGTAAGATTCCAAGCAACTCCTGGAGCTATGATCTTGCTAATGAGGAATCTGGATTTTTTGACCAAGTTTCTTGTTCTGATGTTGAGCAGCTTTTCTTTTGAGTCCCATCCTTTGATCATCCCAGACTGTGTATAGAAGCAAAGCCGCTTGGTTTCTCATTGCTGTTGTTCTTTCTACATTTATACCTTGTACTATTAAAGGCAGGTAACAGCAGTTCTTTTTGAATGTATAACTATCTTTTCCTGCCTCAAACAACTTATAATCTTATAAGTTAATTAATGTCTTGAAGAATGAAATTCAGGAGTATGACATAAAAACAAATTTCATACTACTTACAGCACTGAACTGGTCACTGGATTTTGTGATATCTTTGTTGCAGGAAGCAGGGAAAATAGTTCGTAATCATTCTATTGCTATCTGCGTTTTCGTGTGTGTGTTTGTTTATTTCCAATCCTGGGATATGAGAAACAATTTATGAGTTCATGCAAGGAAATGAGCTGGAAGTTACTGTTGAAAATGAATGACAGAACCTAAATATATGTACACATTTCTGTGAGAATGATCCTAGAGTATAAAATGTAGTAAGTGACATTGCTGTAGTTCTTTAAAAGCCATTTGCAATGGATGATGATATTTTTACTCTGGTTGGAAGCAGGCCGCTAGCACACCCATTTTTGCATATGTGTAGTTCATCATCTTCTTGATTTAAAAGCTTCTGAAATGGCTTTTCATTGTACATTTTAATCAAGTTAGGTAAGCTCCCAAGTGTTGCTTTCATTCTGTATCAGCATTAGGGGGCAGTTTAAATAAATGACTGGAGTATTAAATATATCACGAGCATCATACTCTGCGTTAGTGACATACAGGCACTGTCATGCTGAGTGACCAAAACAGTCAATAATATAGCAAGTATGGCATCTGTGAGGCCATAATGTTATGTTTAAATTTAGAACCAGATTTTTCTTAAGGGCGTGCATTTGTTTCACAACTTAGTATCACTTACAGCTTTTTGAATGCAAGATATTTATATCTGGAAGCTCTGACTTTGATATGCTTCTGCATTCATGCTTTGTGTTAATCTTGCACTTAGATTACTGGAAAATGTCCAATGCAGTCTTATATATGATAATTTAAATATTTTCTCATCGCCAAATAATTCAGAATTTTTTAGTAATTTTGTAATTCCTTATTTGTATCAGAAGCACCTACATTAATATAATTTTATACATACTGTACATAAAAATATATTTTTAGAATAAAATAGAAGGTTAAAACTAGATATCATTTGCCCAATACTGGGCCACTTCAACTTCCACCCTTGCTAACATAAGATCTTCCATTGTGCATGTAGAGGGGCATCATGTGCACTGTAGCATATGTGAGATGGTGTGTTCTTCTCCACATTCATACAGCATGTCTTTTATGGGGAAACCCCATTTCCTCAGGTTGTCCTTAGATCTTCCTACCCCAGCACACAGTCGATTTAAGGATTTCCATACAGGCCATGATTGTTCTTGACCTAGTGGAGGGCATAAATATGTTTGTGCCCATTCACTCGGCAGATCCTTGCTCGCTTTCCGTAGTTCCAAAGCAGTCTGTGGCAACTGCTTATTAGGAATTGACTGGAATTTTGTAATGTGAGGATGTTAAAATGAAAACATCCATGATTTCTCCATGTCAGACTGATTGGTGTAGCTCTGTAGGTTGTAAATTAATAACATCTGCTTTCATGATAAAGGACCGTTACTTTTGGTTTGTGCTTTACTGCTGGCCATAAGAGAATAAGTATATCAAATAAATTATTACAAAGCTACCAAATCACTGGCATCTTCAAAATCATCTGCAACCTCACTCTAATTGATGAGTTCTCTCTTCCTCAAATGGACCTTGAGATCTCATATGCTGCAATCTTGTTTCTGAAATATAACCAAATGAAGTATATGGCGTTTCCTAATTTTTGCAGTACTCTGCTTCTGTTCCATGGTTGACAGCATAGAAACGGAAAGCATTATATATAAGTGTTTGGTCAATAAGCAGATTTCTAGACGAAACAAAATGCACCAAAAATGACATAGTGTGTTGAGAACAATAAAAAAAAACCTATTAATTTCCCTGTAACCAAGAACTACAATAATTAACTAGTAGCATAATCCTATACACATCTTCTAAGAAGCTAGCCCCATTTTGTTCAAGTGGGACTTGCTCCCACTTGGAGCAAGGAGCAAGTGTAGGATTGCAGCCCAGGATACGTTTTGTGATCGAACACATTTGCACATGTACCACTCAAGAAGGGATACACACCCTTCTTGAGTGGTACTTGTGTGAATGTGGTTGATAACAAAACATTTCCTGGGTGGCTACATGAGATGTACAGTTATGGCTACAGGTATTAAGCCCTTGACTATTAGAGCATGTCCAGTATTTCTGATATTTTAAAACAGCCCTGGCTGTTGTAAACCAGCCATAAAGCGAACTCCAGCAAAAAGATCAGAGCCACACATGTCGCTGGATTCTGGCCACCTGACAGAGCAGGTATGCCAGTAGGGGAGGCAGGAAGGGGTAGGAGAGGAGAAATCGGGAATGGGGTGGGGAGGCTGCAAGAGGGGATGGACCTATCGCCCCTGGATCCTTTCCCCTCTGGAAGCAGCCTCCCCAACCCCTTAGACTTGCTACTCCTATAGAGCTGGTGCAGATCCAAGGAGTCTCATTGTGGGGTGGAGGGGAGGGGAAAGGGGATTTAAATGCTCCACCTCACTGCTGGATAGAGTGTGCGCCTTTTCGTCATAGCCCTACCAACAGGGTGGAGGGAGGGGAAGGATAGGATTAGGCCATTATTCTTGTGTATCATTTGGACTTGCGTACAATTGTAATTAATAAATGATACCTCTCTAATCGTAAACATTTTCCTCAACAATTCACCAACACTTCAAGTTTTTGAATTTTCTTGCTTTTTACCACTATCACTATCTATATAGTTTACACAAATAGCCATAAGAATTGCATGCATTTAAAATATGTTCGAGCCCTCTTTAATTGTGTGGTCTAAAGTTGTTGTATTTGGTTTTTTTACCAAAATTAACAAGGTTCAAAATAAGGGATTGGAAGAGTGGGTGACACATACCAGTAATGTCACCGAGGCATGTGGTAGGATGATATATAAAAGACATGTAATGGATATAGTTGGATTTCCTCCAATTCTGTTGGACACAAATATTCTATCTAGGTACATTCCACAACCTCTAGTCGTTAACTACATGTGTGTGGGGTACTTATTACTTAAGCAATCCATCTCTCATTCAGAGACAGAACAATATATTTTGTTAATTGGTGTCAAGGCCAAGGGAACAGAAGAACATAGGAACATTCATTGGAATAATATATGGCCAAATGCCTGTTACTGCCTTGATAGCCCAAAATATTTTTTCATGAAATATCAGGAAAATTTCAAACATTTATATATTGGCTTTCAAATAAAAGGTTTCCAAGGAAACACACAATAAAACTACATACCTGGAGAAAGAGAACTTCTTGGACCATGCCAGCCAGGCAGTCTTGCCATTTCCCTGGAATATAAGCAAAAAAAAACTTCAGCAAGGTGGTTCCTGACCTGTTTCCCTCAGTCCACGGCATGATCATGTTTTCTGCAAAGTAGGAGGATTGGTATGGAAGTAATCTGGTGCCGCATAATGTTGTAAGTTTGACTGGGTGGTCAGTAGATGTTACCACTGAGTCCCATCTACTTCATATGTGTTTCACCATACAGAGCAGCAATGCGATATGTCGTGTGATGTGGCGCATGAGCAGTTCAAAATAGTGGATGTTTCAGATACATATAGAAAACAAAAGGCTGTGATTGGATGCCTCATCATGGAAGAAATAAGTCCAACTGAGATCTGTACTTGACTCCAAAATGTTTATGGTGACAATACCATTGACATCAGTACAAGTTACCATACCATCAGTACCATTCACCATTGAAATCAATACAGTCAGACATTGGGTAAGACGTTTCAAGAGCAGAGAAACAAACATCATTGACAAGCCACAGAGGGGCCAGTGACAGAATGCAACAAGAGTCGAATCGGTGCGTTCATCAAAGAGATCTGCAATGTCACAACACTTGAACTGTGTGATGCAGTAAGCATTGGAAAGCTGAAAGGACCATCATTAAGGAGCTTCACTACAAGAAGATTTGCACCTGATGGGTCCCCAATTCAATGATTTCAATTCAATCATTGCCCTTTGTTTTATACAAGTATCCGAACATCCTCCATTTTGAACTGCTTGTGCACCTCACTCATATGACATATTGACTAGCCACTATGTATGGTGAAACTAACCACATGTAGTGACAACCTAGTCAATCTCACAACGTTATGCGTTCCAGATCTGAAATAAAAAAAATACTTTCGTATTTTTTATGAGGTATTACTTTCGTACCTACCCTGGTACTAATCTGTGTGTTCAGTACAGCCCCTTTCAAGGGAAGCCCTATAGTTAAGCAAAGTGTAAGGCATCTGAAGCACCTAATATTAGTTCGTTAGTTTGATGCAACAAAGTCATCACACATGTTAAAAAAAACTTGGTACATGCAGCATTTTTTGTGTGGCATACTGTACTCAGTTTTGGGTAAATTATGTGCATGAGATTTCATTTTGAATGTAGAAGAAAGGATAGACATTTAATTAATACTGAACACAGATTCTAAAGCTTCTGGTTTTTGTTCCTGAGCCTTTGAAATTGGATGATCAGTCAAAAGTGTGTTGACTGAAGATTACCAGAAATGATGTTGTTCGTTATGTAATCATTCTTTACCATGTTGGTTTGAAACATGTAAGATGGAACAGTTCTGAGAGTAACACATATGGCAAAAGTATGGTTGTTAGTACTTTGAAAAACTGTTACTACATATAAAAATGTTAATGGCTTTATTGAAAGATAAGATGGTAGGGTGGGAGGGAGGTGGCAAAATGGGGCAGGGGAGGGCAGAATGGGCTGGTGCAGGGTGGGGGCTAGGTGGATCAGATTCGGGAAAGGGGTGGGTTTGGTGGCAGAAACAGCAGCTGAATTTTAACCCCCTTCCAACACCCAATCCTGTGCTGTGGGTCCATGTGAACCTGCACCAGATATTTAACTAGGGCCGGTCCAAAAAGACCCTCTGTGCCAAAGAGGCTTATCCTTCAGTAAGGGGACGGTTGTTCCTTAACCAAAGAAGACTTGCTAGACTGTGCGCCCACTGCAGAATACAGTGATAGACATTTTGGTACTGCTGCATCAGTTTTTTGGGGGGGAGGAGGGAAGAATAGGATTGGGTTCTGGGTTACAGGAGCTCTGTATACAATACTGGCCACCTGGCTGTCACTATCCAGGTAGGAGATAATTTTTTTAAATAACGGAATATCTTAGTGCTATACAGGGAATCCCTTATTATCTGTGGGGGTTCCATTCCTGGAACCCCTGTTGATATGGAAAATGGCGGATGTTGGAATCCACAGTTTTTCAGTGGACCCATCCAACCCTGACGGGAACTCAACTCCAGTTGGGCCCAGAGGTTTTCTGAGTCCCACAGAGCATCAGCATGGCTGTTTAGGCCAAAAGAAAAGTCACTTGTGACTTTTTTTTTGGCCTTAGAAGGTATTCTGAGCCCCAGGAAAATCCCAGTGATTTTCCATATCTGCGGGGGTTTGGGTTTTCTGCAAAAACCAGAAGTGATGTTTTTAGGCCCAAAAAACATTTTGAGGCCCACAAGGGACCATGTGCAGCCTCTGGGGGGGCTTAGAAAAACCTCTTTGCTTGACCAGAGCTCAGCTCCATTTGGGTTTGTAGAGTCAAGGTGGGCCTGTGTGGGGAGGTCCGACATCCACAGATGCTGAAATCTGTGGATGTCTGATCTGCCCACTCTACTCATTAAATGGGTTTCCTTTTTAGCAGTATACCCTGTGACCATAAAATCTAAAGTCTTAGCTATATTAGTCACATATGAAGTTAATGGTATTAGCTCATTAATGGCCCAATCCTGAACTGACCAGCTCCTGCAGGAGCAGCAGAACCAAAATGGTGACTGCTGCATCATGTGGGAGCTGGGCAGCTGCCGGAGGCTCCTCAGGAAGGGGACATTCGTCTCCTTCCCCACCCCCAGGGAAAGCCCCGTCGCCTGCAGTGAGACTCCTGGCTTACCACCCACCCATTCATGTTGGGGCCTGGTGCTGAATAAGCGCTACCCCAGCGTGAGCATAGAAGTTTCGCAGATATGCTTTATGGCATGTTTGCAACATTTTCACCAGTGGTATGCACGTACCGCCAATGATAAGGGCCTTCTAGTTTGGGCCCTTAGCTTTTAGTGTTTCATATGTTAGGAAAAAACTGGGTTAAGCAATGCATGCAGATACTAATTTCTGAAAGTAGTTGATGTATGTTTATATTTTGTTGGGTGAACTTGTGCCTTGGGAAGAGAATGCAAGCTTCTGCACATTACAGTTTTCAGGTTTCTTTTGAGTCTCATTATGTGATATTTATAAGAATTAGAACATAATCCTAAATTGGAGTTAGGCCGGCATAAGCTAAGCCAGCAGTTTGCCCTATGGATAAGGAAATTCATGGTTTTTGGGCCTGCCCCCACCTCTGAACCTGACTAGAACTGGGCTCCAACTAGGTTCAGAGGCTCTTTTGAGGTCCTCAGAGGCCACGTGCATCCACCTGCGACCTTTGCGGGCCTCGGCTTTACAGCAAAAAAGTAACTTCCCTTTTCTTTTTTCTTTTGCAAAACTGGAAGTGATTCTGAGGCCTGGGCCTCAGAATGCCTTTGTTGTTGTTGTTCAGTCGCTAAGTCGTGCCTGACTCTTCACGACCTCATGGACCACAGCACGCCAGGCCTCCCTGTCCTCCACTAGAATGCCTTATAAAGCATTAAAAATGTCATTTCCTATTTCCCCCGGGAAATTGGAAGTCACTTTTTTTTGCCCAAAATGGGCATTCTGAGGCCCACAGAGGTTTCTGTGGGCCTCAGAAACCCCTTTGGGCTCAACTGGAGCACAGCTCCACCCAGGTTTGGAGAGTGGGGTGTACCCAAATCTATGGGTTTGAATATGGAACACCTGCGAATAATGAGGGCCACTTGTATCTTTATTTGGTTAAGTAGCAGATCATTTCAACATCTTCCTGGTCAGTGCACTACAAAAGACTGGCTTTTCTCACACGGCTTTTAGTGCTTTAGGCCACTTCTTAAGCAGAATTTCTGATTACCCTGGAATTGTCACGCAGTGAGTTTTTAGACATTTATTTTTGTCTTTTTCAGACTGTCAGAGAATTAGAGTGAACACTGCTAGGTTTCTTAAGCCATGTAAACGTACTCTCGTTGAAAAACATCTTACTGGTTTTAAAGACAATTCCTTCTACTTATGCTCTTAGGAGTGCCCCCACAGTTTTGATGTCAAAATATTTTCAGGCAGCCGTGCAATATTATAGGAGTGATCAAACTATGACTTGAGAGCCACATGTGGCCCTTTGACATACAGGATTCCTCGCATATACCCAGATCTGATATCCATGGATTCAGTAAACTGCGGATCCATGAACCCCCATGTGTCCTTCTATGCAAAAATGTTCTCCCTTTTACATCTCGCTATAAGCATGTAAGCTTATAACAATGTGGAGGCAGGCTGCAGGCATCCTGAGTGCTTGAAAAGACTAGATTGAACACTAACAGGGAGCAAGAAGTTAACCTCTTCCTAATAACATTCAATCTAGATTTTTCAAGCAGCCTTCCTTCACATCACTATAAGCTTGTTCTTTTTACAAGTTACTTGTAACTTGCAGCAGTAAGGCTCTAAACAATGTTAATGGCTGAGTGGGGGGCCGTGGAGATAGGGTTCCTCCATACCTGTGGGCAGTGGTGTCATCTACTCTCGCGGAGACGGAACCCTGGGCAGGATGTACGTTTGATTGGCAGCCCGGTCCGTGCAGTTCCGCCGCCTTCCCCCCACCACGTGGGCTGCCCTCGGTCGCCGCGCCACACCGCTGCTCGCCCAGCTCTGTGATGGACGCGGGGGGGACGGGTGAGGGGCGCGCTGGGTGCCTGGGCGAGCAGGAAGGACGGCGGAAGCGAACGGGTAGGCAGCCAATCAAACGTAAGTCCCGCCCAGCGTTCCGTCTCCGCGAGAGTAGATGACACCACTGTCTGTGGGTGTGGGTGTGTCCTGGAATAGATCCCCCACAGATATGGAGAGGATGCCTGTATAGTGTGTGGCTCTCGAAAATATGTTGACTGATTTCCTTTTTGCATCACAACTAATATAAAAAATAAATAGGGATTTTTCAAACTTTATAATTGTTTAACTGGTATAAACTAGGAGTCCACTGAATTAAAACACAAGTTTAATGTTTGTGGTGATATTTAAATGCTTCTTAAATGTTGCAGCTCTCAAACGTCTCTCTTGTGGCTCTAAAGCAGTGGTTCTTAACCTGAGTTCGATCGAACCCCAGGGGTTCGGTGAGTCAGTCTCAGGGGTTAGGCGGAGGTGTGTGTCCATTCCGTTCGCCAGGGTTGCTGGGTGCATTAATATATTTTTGGCATTCACACAATACTTTTATGGCATTTTCAATGTTTCACCACAAGAAACTGAAGGCTATTCTGAAGGCTAAACTGAACTGGCAGGCGCGCGGCGTCTCCTCTCCTGGACGCCGCTCGGGTTAAAGTGCCTGAGTGGCAGCCAGGAGAAGCCGCGCGCCTCCCTGGTTCGCAGAGCCATTCACCCCACTTGTATGATTTGTGATGTCATTGCGAAAATGATATGAGAGTGGCACTTGCCAAGGTGAAGCCGCGCATTTCTGAACTTCTCTCTAAAAGGTAACAGCAAAAGTCACATTGATTTGCAGTAAATATTCATTGAGTTATGTTTTTGTTTTTGTGTGACATTCATGCGTGTTGGTTTTGTTCTTTGAACACAGTGATTTTATGTGCAACTGATGCATGGTTCATTTTGTGCACTAATAAAATATATATCTCTATGTTTTGAATTTGAAAAAAAAAACATTTTATTTTTCCAACTATGAAGGGTTCGGTGAATGCACGTATGAAACTTGTGCGGTTCAGTACCTCCGACAAGGTTAAGAACTACTGCTCTAAAGCATCTGAAGTTAATCGTATGTGGCTCATATACGAAGCACATTTGTTTTGACCACCTGTGTAGTATTAGATGTTTTTAAATTCCAGCAATATTCTGCTAGATAATTTTTTAGATAAAAAATTTTTATCTAATTTTTTAGATAAAACTAGCAATATTCTGCTAGTTTTTAAAAGCCCTTCAGAATATTTGTCATTTTTGCCTTGTAAGTACGAACTTCGTTAGTTTTTTATGTCATTGTTAGAGATATTCTTTTATATATTGCAAAATATTTGAATTCCTCTAAAATCCACAAATGTCAGAATACAGTCACATTTTCTCTCGAGCACAAAATGTTGTGTGCTTTTAAATTGGCAATGAGAGATCCCACTGACAAGTAAGATTCAAACAAAATTACTGGAACAGATCAAAATGAAGGTGGTATGGCTAATAAAATAATAGCCGTCTTGAGGCCTGTAATACCTCCTTAGATTAGATACATGATATTTTGTTGGCAAGGAGTTCAAACGCCTATTCCCATATTATTAGTAATTTGACTTCAGTCATGCACGGGCTTGTTGACAGCTATTTACTAGAAATCTCCTGTAAAGTTGGGAAGGTAGACCCAGTATCCTGCTGTGCAACAATAAAGGTATTGGCATACCAGCTGCAAGGGCTATTTTTAGCTCAAGCTGTAGGTTTATGGTGGCATTGTGTATTAGAGTAATAAATGCTGTAAAATTTCAAAGTAGCGGAAACCTGAACATATTTTGGCTTTATGCTGTGGTGTTTCTTCTTTAAGGAAAGGGGAAATTCACGGTAGCCTTTTCATGCTGTTGATGTGAGGATGCAATACAGGTTTGTCCTTTAAATTATTTTGGTTTCTTGGGTGTGTTGTACAAAAAAAAAGTACAATATGTCAGTGGTTCTCAAACGTTTTAGCACCAGGATCCACTTTTGGAATGATAATCTGTCAGGACCAGTGGTGGGATTCAGGGGGTTCTCCCAGGTTCTATAGAACCGGTTGTTAAATGGCCGGGCCCTGCCCACTCGCTTACCTCAGCTGGCTTTGGGGTTGTTTTTTTGCTCTGGCTATAACATCATAGAACCGGTTGTTAATTTATTTGAATCCCACCACTGGTCAGGACCCACCAGAAATGATGTCATGGCTGGATGTGACATCATTAAGCATGAAAAAAATTTTAAAACTCCATCAGACAAAATAAAATTAAAAGTTTACAATAAATACGTTTTAAAATATATTTTTAAAAAGAACCACCCTCCTAATCCTCCCAAGGAGTTGCTGATCTGTTGTAAAAAAAATCCCTCAATCATCCCAAAGGCTGCAATCCTATCTACATTTACCTGGGAGTAAACCCCAATAACAATCATTTCTAAAAGCATATATGTAGTAGCCTGTTAAAAGTACAGATCGCTAACATTTCCCCAAATGCAGTCACGTACCATAGTAGCATCAAGTCTAATATAGTAAAAATAAAATATGCAATGAAATGAATGAGGATCCACTTGAAATTGGATTGTAATCCCATACCTACAGTATGATGAAACACTGCAATATGTAATGGCTGAATATTAAACAAAAAGTAAGTGGTGTTGCTAGCTGTGTGTGGGCGATACCAGGTAATGCACTCAGGGCGGGCGGTTTGAAACCATTACCGCCCAAAATCTTTAGGAATAATTCTGTCATGTTATATAACATTCCATGCAGAATTGATAGTACTTAGAATTATTTACGCTTAGGAATCCTTTGGAGTTTCTTTATATTTCTTTATCCCTTGAGGTGAAAAAAATTAACATTGGAGCTACCCTTAGGTTTGAAATAGGAATCATTTTCTCTTCATCTTTATATGCAACTTTACAAAGGTACATAAATGTGAAGTTTCATATTTGTATGTATTTGTCACTAATAGTTCCTAGAATCTGAGTGATCTTCCCGCATTCTTTTCTCTAGTTTTTAAAGAAATGTTTTTCTCTAGTATTGAGAAAAACAGCGTACATGCTTCTTTATTGAAAGTTTGCTCTGTGTTTAAATTTTTTATTGAATTCAGGAGCACCATCTCTTGTTAACTTGTGCTTCATCTACATCATATATGAAAATCACTTTTTGCAGTGATTGCAGAGGACCACTTAATTCTATTCATGTTGAGAGCCATAATGTCAGATTTGTTAATTCAGTTAACAAATATTGTATCTGCCTACGAAATATCTTTTGCTGGTGCATGGTGATCTTAAACCATTTCCTTGGAGAATGAAGTGCTACAGGCTATCCATATTGATATCTTTAGTGTCTGATCTATCATATTATCGACATAAATATTTTATGAATTTATTTTATGAATTTTTTTTCACTTAGACATCTTAGTATCGTTTCAGAATATGCCAATCTGAACAACTTGGGGAAAAAAAGAAAAGACTGCTTCTGGTATCAAAAGTGTTTGTGTTGACATATGTAGCAAATGTACTGTTGATAGCAACACATTATTCATGACTTTATAGTTTTTTTTAGTTAGCACGCACCATTTCAATTTTTTCTAAAAGTTGATTTGATTCATTTTTGTCGTGTATTTTTTTTCAGAGGCAAATAAGCTCTTAGGAGTGCCTTTTCGGTAGCTGCACTGGTGATGAATGAGGAAATCCCCTTGTATGAATGACCTGCCTGCCTGCACTCTGAATCCAACCCAGTGTGTTTTAAGAGCATATATTATATTGCTCTCAAATATCTGCTAATACCTATGGCAACATCAGTCAACTCCTTTGTGCAAGGAAATTTGTGCCTCTAGGTTACATGTATATAAATTGTTATAACTATAATCTCTTAAGTGTATAGAAGTAATGACTTAACTGTTAAGATAGGTGCTTCTGGGGAATATAACATGTAGACTAAAATGCATTTAGTACTACCTAAGTGACATTCCTGAGTTTTCCCATGGTACTTGTCATTGTTGGTTTCAGGATTGGAGATGGAAACGAAAATGGAGAGGAGAAAACCACGTTGTTTTATCACTTTGTTGGTTAAGGTCCATGAAAAAGCAACTTCAAATGTCCATGAGTAGGGATGGTTTTTTCAGTGATCACACAGAATGCTAGATAATGATAATTTCTACTGAAAATGTTACATAAAATGAATTTTAGGTCAAAATGCGAAATAGCGCTGCTTTTGCTTATTTTTGACAGAGTATGACACAAACTTAGATCAATTTCACAAAAATAACACCACTTTTGTTTCTTTTTGACACAGTTTTGAGGAATCCACATAATTTTCAGTAAGGGATCAGGAGGAGAAGTGGCAGAAACAGGAGGAAGCCTGCTTAAACTTGCATGAACACACATATTCATAGTTCACAGTGCATGCTGGGGCAACTTTAATGGAATGTGGAAGTAGTAAGTAGCAGTTTCTTGACGCTCCAGGCAGCAATCAGAGTGCAGCTTGGGAATTTTTGAGCAAGTTATTTTGGGCTGGGGTGTGTGTGCCAGTAATTGCTTGCCTTTGTAGGGCCATTCATCCTTATTTATTGCACTATTTATTGTAAAATTTATTTATTGTACAATTTGCAACACAAATTTGGATAAAAACACGTAACACCGCAATTTGCTATTTTAATCAAGAAATTTTGGAAAAAATCTCACCAAAAAATCCCACCCCTATCCCTGAGAAATAGCCTGGTCACTGGCCCAGAATAATCCAGCTCAAGTAGATATCTAAATCATAGCATATAAGAAAAACTCTTCTGGAACAGACTCAAGGCCCATCCAATCCGATATTCTGTTTTCCACAGTGGCCCACCAGCTGCTCCTGGTAAGCCATTCACAAGCAGGAGAGAATACATACTTTTCTTCCACCATACTTGATTCAGAGGCATGCTTGAACACCATCTACTTGGGGCGCAATCCTAACCTGGAGCTTGGCCGGCACAAGACACTTGTGTTGGTTTAGGAGTTTTGCAAATGCACCGTAAAGCACGTTTGGACCACTCTTGAGTCAGGGAGGCTGGCACACGAATATGTGCCATCCTCCGTGATTCCAAGAGTTGCCCAAACATGCTTTTCAGTGTGTTTGTGACACCCCTAGGCTGGCACAAGGGACTTGTACCAGCCTAACTCAAGGTTAGATTGCTCCTTCAGAGCTGTTGCGGGCACATTCTAAGGTGCAGAGGGGAGTTTAAAAGTTTACTTTTCCTTACGGCAATCTGTGCTGCCCTGTAACTGTGGACTGTAATATACTTTTGGTAGTAAGTGCCATTTTGGTCAATTTCTAGTTTTTTCAACCAAGTAGTAACAATGAAATTGATGCACCCCGGTATCTTAATGGAGTCTGATGGCCCCACTCCAGCTGAGAGAAAAGAATGCTAGAACTTGAAGTGGAAACGTGTGTGACAAGGTTACTTGAATCTAACAGATTGACAGAGTGTATCATGGGGGCCGGAAAAGCATTCCACGTTATTCAGTCTGGCATCAAGCTCTATATTTTTATGTGGGCAGGTTCCTGGGATTTTACTAGTATTAAAATCTTTGTTATTAAAAACCCACCATATATATACAGTATATACACACTTATATCAAGGGTCTCCA
The DNA here is from genome assembly GCA_029204185.1 of Lerista edwardsae. NCBI lineage: Eukaryota > Metazoa > Chordata > Lepidosauria > Squamata > Scincidae > Lerista > Lerista edwardsae. Next base: position 11,221,875 of record JAJKFI010000030.1, read on the forward strand.
AACATTTCAGTACGAGGGCCACCCACTATACTTTACACATTTTCGCGGGCCGAAAAAAAATCAGATGAATGAATGAATGAATGAATGAATGAATGAATGAATGAAATTTAAATGAAAAAATAACTTGAATCTTTTGTGTAATCAGATTCAAAACAAAAGAGAAATGTAAGAATTATGAAAAAACAATGCACGCTTAAACTAACAAATTATATATAATGAGTAAAAGGGGGCAGTGGTTACTCTGTACAGCTCTTCCCTAGTTGGTCTATAGTGTAGGTCAGTGCTTCCCTATAAGTGTTTGTGTGGGGAGGCAGCAACGCAATTGCATTGCTGTGGGGAAGGGAAGGATTTTTTGTAAAATTACCTGGGAGTCGCTATGGCTCTCTGGAAGGTCTGGGAAGCCTGCGAACCACCCTGCAGCCATGCAAGCAGCTTCAAACTTGTGTAAAAAGGGGAAAAAACCCACTTCCTGTTTTCATCATGAAACTGGAAGTTGGGTTTTGTTTTGTTTTCAACAGCAGTTTGAAGCTGCTGGGAGGGCTGCAGTGAGGGTTGCAGGTCCTCCAGAGAGCCACAGTGATCCTCAAGTAAGATGTAAAAGCTCTTCCCCTCCCAACAGCAGCATGATAATGGCGATTGTGTTGCTGCCAATTTCTGGACCATTCCACTTAAAGGGGAATGTCCCTTTCCTGGTTTCCCTGTGGGTTGTGACCCCCCAGTTTAGGTAAGGCAAGGGTCACAATGGATGGCACAATGGATCTTGAAAGCATAGTAAATGTGGAAAGCAAAGCATTACTGGCATGCTCTGAGGATTTCTGTTTTAGGTAAGCCACATAAGTTTTCCCATGAATCTGAAACTGCTTTCAAGATCATGGAGTACCACCTCCTGATGGAATACATTTGAAGTTTTGTCAGCTAAAGCAACCAATGGGGATTGAAGGTAGGAGACGTTTGACCCATTATAGCTGCCATATCTTCCTAAATGTCAGACAGCACAACCATTATGATTGTTCAATCTGGCAGAATAACATGAAAAATTTCTTGGCATGTAATATTGACTGAAGCCTACAAAACTTCTAAAATTAAAGTGTCCATTGTATTCCCATTCAAATCTGCATTAATTACATACATAGTCATGTTTATGAAAAATAGAATTAACAATAAGAATATAATTTCAGACTACTACACTAATGTATTTAAATACAACAGTAGGTTAAATTATAGTGTATTTTAAGACTTCTCTGCCAAGGGCAATAAACTTAACATGGTTATTAAAACCTTTGTATGAAACATCCTAAGAACAATGCAGACTAAACCATTCTTGCATCCGAAAAGCTGGAATGCAAAGAAGTTTTTTATTCTTTATTGCCTCAAGTAAAAACTCTGTGGAAACAGATAAGTGATGACAAAGCTTTGATGTTAATAAACCCAAATGGAAGTCAAAAATCAAAGTGTGTAAACGGCTAGGTTATAAAAAGAGAGATGACAGAGTTATACCCTGTAATTAGGTGTAATTTGTGCTTTTGGCACAACTATTTGTCCTGCATGAATGAGAGGCTGTCTTACGTTTTCTTTGCTTGTATAATAGAATTATAGTACTGACACATCCCCTTAAACATGTTTGGTGTTTTTTTTTTAAGGATTTGACAACAGTGTGAGTTCCTTCCCCTTCCTTTGAGATGCCTGACTTGTAGATACATAGCTTTAATGGTGGAAACTCCAAACAATAACTTCACCTGATGCAAGTGTTTAATAGAAAATGTAGTAGCAACATTTTGGGAATGGTAGTGGTAGTGAAATACAGGAAACCACATTTTAGCTTTCTGGCACAAGTAGTAACCGCAGAGGCACTATGAGTTGTCCACATAGACAAGAGAACAATTGAATAATCCAATTAAATAATTTTGAAACCTTTAAAGTTTAAGAGCTGCATAAATGCTGTCTGATCAAGATTTCAAAGTTTATCATAAAGTGGTTACCCACTAAAAAGCTTAATTGCGTCTGAGCTCCAGTGTAGTTGCAACATAAGCAGGGTTATCAAAATGTCTTTACAACTGAAGTTTGTAAGAAAGAATGAAAAAAGGACTAGGATTTTATATCAAATAACTTTTGAGGCCAGTTTTTAAAATCAAGTGGTAATTTCATATGTTGCCCAGGCCAGTACTACTCCCTCCTGGACCGCCCTTCTTCCATCTTCACCCCACCCCAAAACACCTCTGATCTGCCCTTCCACCACCCTCTTCAGCAGTCTTTGCCAGCCTGCCCAGGCCAGCACAAACCCACCTAACCATGCATATCCATGCCTTGGCTCAGCTTCTTTCCAGGTAGCCAGGAACATGCTTTATGTTCAGTTGTCTGGATGGTTTTAAGTATTGGTTAGTCAATTGTATTTATTTGCAGTGGACCCTCATTATCTGCAGGGGTTCTCTTCCTAGAACTCCTGCGGATATCAAATTCTGTAGGTATTCAAACCCACAGAATTTGGGGGCTACCTGGACCCTCTGAACCAGACTGGAGCTGACCTCTGATTGGGACCAGAGGATTTGCTGAGATACGCAGAGGGTGTATGCCCTATGCAGGCCTTAGAATGGTCGTTTTGACCAAAAAAAAAAAAAGTCAGTTCCGGGTTTTGCCAGGAAATTCTCCCTGGGCCTTAGAATGCATTTTAAGGGCTTAAAATGTCACTTCCAGTTTTCAGCAAAAACTCAAAAGTGACTTTTTTTGGTTGAAAAGGTCATTCTGAGACCCACTTGCACGTGGCCCCTGCGGGTCTCAGAAAACTCTCCGGTCCTGACCAGAGGTCCAGTTGGGTTCAGAGAATCCAGTTGAGCCTTGAGGGGTGTATCAGGATCAGCGGATTTGAAAATCCACAGTTGTCAAACTTGTGGATAATGCGCGTCCACCTGTACTTTTAAATGTATTTATATATTTATTCCTGAATAATAATTACAAATAAAAACAATAACAATCTGTCTCGAGGAATGAGTGCAAATTCCTGAATACTAAAATCATTTGGAACATTTGATGTCCTAACTTCATGGAAAAATAAAATGGGAAAGTGTGATTCCACCACTCAAATTATTGGATATATAGGTTGAAAGTGTGAATATTGATAACTATTTTCTGTTGAATGGATCAATAAATTAAGTATTAAAGTATGTTGATAAACATGTCAACATATTGCTACATAGCACAGCAGCTGAGCTATGAACTGAACCTCTGACATGAACTCCTCTCCTTTTCACCTCCTCAGTGTAATATGGGGTAGTCATGCATATGCTACAGCATGGAGGTTGGAATTTTATTAAAATAATAGTTGAAACACTTTTGCATACTTAAAGTATTATACAAACATTAAGTTTATAATTATAGAATTATTTATCTGGACATCCTGAGACTCTTAGGGAGCAATCCTAGCCTGGAATTAGGCAGGCACATGTGCCGGCCCAGGAGTGTCACAAACGCACTGTACAACACATTTGGACCACTCTCAGGGTCAAGGAGGCCAGCATATGTCCATGTGGCAGCCTCCCTTATTATGAAAATGGCCCAAACAGTGCGTTTGCAACACTCCTGAGCCGGCACAAGTCCCTTGTGCCAACCTAACTCTTGTGCCCTCAAAGAAATAAGGTCATGGAGAGTTCCCATGTTAGCCTCTTACATTTTCTGCACTGCTCAGCAGGTTATGGGCATGATTATATGAGAGAAAGATAAGTAATTCCTACCTTAACTGTCCAGTTCACCTCACATTCAGAAACTGGAGTCCTTGAATCCTTGGATTCAGCCTTGTTCAGCAATGCTTATAAGCATGAGACTGTTATAATTATCTTTAACACAAATTCAAGCAATTATTGAAGCATGTTAACCTGGAACATTTTTGTGATCATGCTTTAAAAAACTGTAACATAATGACTCAGTCCTTAATTGCTGTTATTAAATATTTCATAGTAATGTTGTCTGAGTTCTATTGCATGCATCCATAATGTTTGTGGATACAAGCCAGGAAGTGGTGGTGGTTTGTTGGTATTTTAGTAACACATGAAGAAAGTTTTGATTGTCAAATTTGTTATCCAGTTACAAATTGTGTTTAAGAGAAATTCTGGGTACCTAAGCTCCATATAGGTTCTTTTTTTTTTTTTGCAATAATAATTTTTATTTTTCTACTATACAGTAATAGGTAAGGGGAAACATTTATACGAAAAGGAAGGGGGGAGTAACACAAGGTATACACAAAAGGTTGTGGAGAGATTACATCACTAAAGTAAAATCTATTTTAACTGCAATACATTTCTTGAAACATTATTAATAAGCTATTACCAAGCCAAGCCTCCATAGTATTCAAAACCGATATATAATCTATATTAGTGTTCTTAATCTTTCATTATCAGTGTAGTCCAGTCTTTATTTAGGGTCAAAGATTTTCAGTAAAAAATAATAATCATTAATGTGAAATCATATTTTAACTGTTCCTGATCCTCATTGGCCCCTTTCTTCTCTCTTATTTTAACTGTGTCTTCTCATAATGCCTTCTCTCTCAATAATAAAACAAAAACAGCTAGAAAAAAAGACTAAACTATTAAAATAATAAAAAATGTAAAATACAGCCAGGGAGGAACTACTGCTATCTTTTGCTTAAATATTCTATCAGTGTAACATCCCTAATAATTCTGAACAGCAACCTTATATAAAAATAATCTTCTCCTTAGATTCTAATATCTTGTAAATTCAAACTTCCAGATTGGCTTAAACTGAAAAGTAGTCTTTAAATATCACTTTTTACAACTATTATATCTGGTATAAAGACATCCCCCACAGCACTAAGTCATTCTGAATTTCTTCTTCATATCATCAACAGCTAGCCTAGGCTAATGAGGCAGTCCCAAAATATCGCTTTGTTATAAATCAACTTTATATATCTGTAATTGAGACATCCCCCCTCACCCAGACCATTCTAAATATCCTGTTTGTATGTTCTTGATTCCATATTCAACACCATAATTGGTCTTATCCCTGTTGCAGTTCATATTCTCTTCCTAAAAAAAGTGTACACACATTTCTTTCTAAACACGCATGAGAATAATAAGCAATAGATTAGCTTTGAACTAAAAGCACTTAATATTTAGCACAACATGCCTTCCATCTGCCAATAAGCCTCCCATCATACTTTCTTGCAATATACAATAAAGCCCAGTTTAAAATTTACTAAAATCTTCTTTCTCCAACAATTTATCCAGTTTCCAAATTATTTATAGTTTCAAGGGTCAGAGTTCTAATTGGTTTGTCGTAAATCTTAAATTCTTCAAAACGAAAGCAGTTTTCTCAAAACTAGCAGAATGTTCATTTCTCCTCTGTCCGTCAGAAATCTTCTTCTTTTGCCTGCGCCATTAAAGCTCCATATAGGTTCTGAAATGTTTATTTCAGAGCACAATCCCACAGGACTTACTCCCAGGTATGTGTGGATAGGATTGCAGCCACAGTTACAGATATTGTCATACTTCGTGTTAACTAATTGAGCATCTTTTTATTGAACAATCTGGAATTCAAGCAATAACCTGTGATTTGTTGAATAAGGAATTTAACTATAGCTCGTTGTGATAAATGTCAAATTTTCAGACACATATGAAACAATGTGACTAATGCAATTCAAAGAACATTCACAGTATGTTACTATTACCTAGCAGACTCAATGAATTTGAATAATTTTGCTTAAATGGCAGCTGACGACTCTACACTGTGCTTTACATATTTTTATTCATTTTTTACATTTTTTGTGGAAAAAAAAATGAAAATCACATCACTCTTGAGTGTCTCTTCCCTGTCCCATATCTATGGCTTGTCCCTGGTTTGAAGTGGTTGGGACAACAACTTAAGTGACAATGTCAGAAGACCTGCAATGAGTCTGACCCAAATGTAAGCTGGGTACAATTTGAGAGACTACTTCCTCCTTCTCCTTTCTTCTTTGCCAACATTGCATCCTCGGACAGCTATCCAGTGGAACTCGTCTGTTCTGTGACCTGTTATATCTGGCCCAGTAATAATAATAATTAATAATTAATACATGTATTTATATACCGCCTTTCTTAAGATCACTAGATTTCTCTAATGACTGTAACTCAAGGTGGTTTACATAGGCAGACTTTTATTCACAAACCCGAAGGTTTTTACAATTTACAGAAATGTTCTATCTTTCAAGAACAACACTCATACAGATCTTTCTTTCTGGGTTTAGCCTTCTTTCTTAGCCACCCATCTGTCTTCTGCTGGCTGATAAGAGGCTTCCCTGCTCCCACCAGAGACGCAGCTGACTTCAGCACACTCCTCCTCCCATGAGGCAGCTGGAACTCAGCTTTTTTAATCAGCCGCAGTTTGCAAGGTATGCCACTCACAGAAACTTCCGGTAGTCTTGAGCTCACAACCTTCAGAACTTCAGCTGTTATCTTCGGGCAAATGGAGGCATTAACTCTCTCGGCTAAATCTTCTGCCCAAGCAGGAAGTGGATCCCTGCTGTGACTTGTTTGCCTAGCGCTTTGTGGATAAAATCCCTTGCATCTGCTGTGGCTTAGATTCCACTTTCCTAGAGGCATTCCCTCTGCACCAACTTGTCCAGCTGTTATGAATTCTTTTCATCATATGGTGCCTGGGCATGTGGACAGAATTCTTGTTGGTGTGCATGTGCATGCTTGACCCTTATCCATTCTGGTTTATTAAATCTGCCAAAGGAGGTCTGCTTGATAAAGCAGGGGGTAATCAACACCTCTTTGTCAGAGGGTTCTCTTCCTGTCTGTTTCAAGATGGCAATAGTATGGCTTCTTTAAAAAAAATCCTCCTCCTTCAGTCCCACTATACTTGGATCATTACCAACTGATCTATCTTTCCTTCTTAGAGGCAGGCGCTTAAGCATATAGTGGAAAAAGTTACAGGACTTTCTAGATGTGAATGATTGTCTTGATCCCATTTCAGTCTGTCTTCTGACTTGGGTTTGGGACCTACAGTGGGAACAAGAGTTTGTCCCTGTTGGTTCTGCTGGAACTCTCAGAGTATTTTACTTAAGGCTAAACATCTGCTTAACTAGTATTTGATTTTTAAATCTAATTTAAGCAGGAACTGTCTTTAGTATTGTAAGATATAAATCAATAGTAATATAAACCCATGGTGACTTTGAACCCCAACACTAAAATATAAGGCCTACTGTTTTCTCTATAGAGCAAAGAAGTGGTTAATGGTGTTTTAGGCCAGGCAAGGCCTGACTGGTAAAAGGGGTGGGCTGTGTGTATTCCTAAACTGATACATAGGAAAAATTCCCAGGACCGAGACACAGCTGTAACCTTGGGTGAAACTTGAATTGTGTCAGCGTAATAGCCATCCCTATGCATCCTGGGTAAAAGCATGTGCAAGGGAGGGGGGGAAGTAAATTATTCTGCATGAGTACTAGCAGTGGGCTGAGAAATAACCAATGAAAATACAGTAAGAAACTCCGCCTCAGTAGTATAAATTGTTGCACCCATTTTGTGCAGGGTGTGGTACGCAGCTTGTTCTGTTTTGGCATTTGCTTGCCACCCATATTTGCAAATATGACAATAAACCAGAAAGGTTTATTTTGAACCATACATTTGGGATCCAGAAATTTATGCTTTACAGTATGAACCATGGTTAAGCATTTGGAAAGTATTGTAAATCTGCTTTGTCTGTCACAACCTGTGTTTTTAATTGGTAGAACAGGAATAGTAGTGATTTACCTCATAGGCTGAGGGATGTGGTGGTGCTGCGGGTTAAACCGCTGTTGCTGAACTTGCTGACCGGAAGATTGGCAGTTCAATACCACGTGACAGAGTGAGCTCCTATTGCTTGTCCCAGCTCCTGCCAACCTAGCAGTTCTAAAGCATGTAAAAATGTGAGTAGATAAATAGGTATCACTTCGGTGGGAAGGTAATGGTGTTCCTTGCGCCTTGGCGTATAGTCATGCTGGCCACATGATCACAGAAGCTTGTCCTCAAATTGGCTTGCAACCCACTTGTGGGTCCTGACACACAGTTTGGGAATCACTGCTCTAAACAAGTTTAAAGTTTTCTTTGTGCAATGTTGTTTTTAGTGTCTGGATACTTGAGAAACCAAAAGATGGGGTGGGAGAGAGAGATACTATTATACAATATGCTGGTTGTCTGAATTGCATTAGGCTACAAGGGTTTGAATCCTGTGAGATAGGAGACTGAAAGCCAAATGTGTTGAAAAGCGGTATATAAATACTAGTGATTGATTGATTGATTGAAATGTCCTTTGAATAAGCACTTTAAAAACCAAATCAAATTTATTTTGGAACTTCTTTATCAGTACTTTTGAGTTGTTTTTCTAGTTCTAGTTTTTCTAAACTTGATTGACAAACAGCCATTATTGGGAATTTAGGACTGTCACTTGTGGATAAACACAATAACAATAAAAAACAATAAAAAACACAATTCTTTTAAAAAGTCTTCTGGTGAGCTTATTCCTTGCAAATTTTCTTTTAAAAAGTAAAATGGTGCATTTAAAAAGTGTGGTGTGTTTAAAATGTGTGTATTTTAGGACAGTTTTGAAATGGCCATTATTGTGGAAGAGTAGAAATAGTGTGCCATGACTACTTAATCTGTAGCTGACTGTTTTTTATATAATGCCACAGTTCTTCAAAGATGTTAATGTGGTGTGTGGAGTGTACTCTTTTCAGTATAGGAAAATGTGGAATGTTCAGTAAAAGTAGTATCTCAATGGCTTTTAAACATTAGGGTTTTAAAATTCAAAAAAAACCCTAGCCAAATATACCATTTGAGTACATCAAATGCTCAAAGAAGTCATTGCCTTCCCTCTTAATCCAGAACAGTTAATAGTCAATAAAGTGTCCAGTGAATTTAGTTTCATGTTTGTAGCAATTCCTTGGCAGTGTTGGTAGGTGAGGAGGTTGTAGTAAGGATTCCTGCCATTGTTCTAACTACTGGTAGATTAGAGTATGTTTTGTTAAGTATCAGCTAGTAAAGAAAATTCAGCCAATGTTGAATACTAACACCAGGAACATTCCAAAGTGTTCTCAAGAGGACACTTGTTAGAAGAACACAATAGATTTGTTTAAACTCTCTTCTTAATCCCAGCATGCTAGGGCTATATTTAAATTCGTACCACTTCAGTTTTACAACTTGATGTCACAATTTTTAGGGAATATCACATAACACATTTTGGGTTGGATCTGTGAGTGGAATTCACCAGTGGTGTCCTCTAAATGATTTAACAACAGGTACTCACTTTTGATTGGCATGTGTCGGGACCCGCCCACCAGAAGTGACATCATAAGCCGGAAGTGATGTTGTGGCAGGAAGTGACATGAAAAAAGCCCTTTTTGAGGCCTCAGACGATTTTAAACTGACCCAACAGTTGCAACAGTATTCCACAGCACCCCCAGAACATGTTAAGGAGGCCTGGCATCATGTTAAAGTGACCCAACAGTTCCAAAACCCCAGAGCAGCTCATTTTTCAGTGGCAAGGCAAGGCAAGGCTCCACTCGCTGCCTTCCTGGCTCTGAGAACGTGCAGGCAACTCAAACGTGCAGGAAATTCAAACGTTGCAGGGGACGGAGTCGATGAGTGGGCGGGTGAATGGGCGGGGCCAGCTGTAATCCTAGGAACCGGTACTTGCGTACCCCTGTGTACCCCCTGCATGACATCACTGGAATTCACTCACAAAAAGGTTGCCTCTATCTGATTTTTGTCAATTCCCCACCTCCCCTGCAGTCTCCTGAACTCATTTCCACTTTCGTTTGGAGGGTTCCTGATCCATGGAAGAGATTTTTTTGATAGATGCTCAGCTAGATGCTCTGCTCAATGCTCTGGAAATAAAAAGTGGTAGGAGAGTCTCACTACACAAGTGAACTTCTGCTGTTACTATTCTGGATTCATATTCATTGTTTTTCATAGATAAGAGAAATTGATTTGTTAAATGATATGTATTTTCAATTCAATTTTTATCAAGATTTTCTTTACAGTGTTATTCGTAAACCAGTACTGGCTAAGTGCAGTGCAGTTGAAGGTTCAAGGGGTTATACTGCAATGGTGTTTTTATTTTTTTTTGGGGGGGGGCGGGAAGATGTGTATTTCTTGGTATGCAAATAGCTACCAAGGCACTTCGATAGGCACTTTGTCCTCACAAGTTCTGATAGGGCTTTTTTTTGGGGGGGGGGAATTGTTTATATTCTAAAAAATAAAATCCAAATATTATGTACTGATGGAAGGGGTCGATAAAAAACAACTAAGGCCCAATCCTATCCAGTTCTCCAGATCTGATACAGCTGCACTGTAGCCCCAAGATAAGGAAATAAATAGTCCCTTAGCTTTAGGAGGCCCAACACTGCAGGTTGCAGCCCATGCCCTTTTGATAGAGCTGCATAAATGCTGGAAAGATGGATAGGATTGGGCCCTAAATTGCCAACTTTCTCTAATTTAGTGATCAGTCTAAATTTAGTTATCAGATAGTGACCCTTTTAGGATTCTCCCCTCCTCCTCACCCCCCAGTTGGTGCAGTTATGCCCCAAAAATTGGTGATCCAACAGTTAACACTTACTTTTTTTAGTAAGTATATATTTTTTTAAAAAACTGCTAACCTTAGTTGCCAACTCTCTATTTTAAAAAATAGATATGTCAAAGTGTCATGGTCTTAATTAAAAATATTCTTGCACAATTATTAAACAAATATAATTCTATTTCTTTACACTCGTTTGCAAGTCTTTTCTGTAGAAAGTATATCTAGAAGTTCAAATATTTTGTGGAGGAACTGTGCACTCTTTATAGTGGGTGCTTTGGTTAGGAACTCATTTTGTGTTTTATGATGGACGATCGAAGCAGCAGCCTTCAGTTGCTGCCTTCTGTGGCTAATGGCTTCTGTGTAAGTGGAATGCACTACATATACTTAACACTAGCTTTGATGTCTGAGAAATCGCTAAAAGATCTTGTTTGAAAAACAAACCTCTTGCCATATGTGTCGGAACAATGAAATGAGCGTCTTTTGAAAGCAGCTATGTTGCTGTAGGGGCGTGAAACAAATGCCTCTCAGAAATCTGGGTGAATTGTAAGGACAGCTCAATTGCTTTACACTTTATGGAAATTTTGTCCTTCATGAACCAGCTGTGTGGGCTTGCATAGTTTGCTTCTGTTCTTATGAATGACTTGCTAAAATAAATGGAACTAAAGAGAACTGCACTGAGGTCAAGAGGTTGAATGAAATACTTAGCTACATTAAGAGTCTTCTCTGACAAGCCCATTGGACATATTTGTGGGGGAGACAATGGCTTGATGAAATGATCTCGTATGGATGCTTGGAAACACTTTCTAGAACTGGTTATCTTCATGAGCAGGATCCTATCTCCATCAGAGGTTTAGTTCTAGAAATTGCATATGGATAGACAGTTTGGTAATGTCGTTTCCATATGCATATAAAAGTCAAGAATATCTAATCTTATATCCAAACTGGTCTCTAAGCTGAAATTTAGAGAGATCCTTGAGTCTGCAGAGTACATGCAGTCTTATACATTAGTGTGAAATGAAGTTGCTTTTATTAACCTTGTATTTGAAAGTAGTAGCACTCTTGTCATTATGTTGTATTTGTTGATGGTGGGGAGGAGATACATTTACCTGACACTGAAGCCACTGGCATCTAGAATGAGTTCCCGTCAGGCATACCAAAAGCTAGACTTGCCCCTGATCTGCCCCATGTTTCTCATTTGCCACATCTATCTCCTGATCATTCTGGGCCTTACCAAGAAATATTAGATGTCTGTTTATGATGGACCCCATAATTATATATCACATATGCTGTTCAAACTATGACGTGCATACTATTGCACAATAGAAAAAATGCAAATTATATTCCATACATGTTGCCAGTCATGCCTGGTAACAATTTGCTGGTGGTAGGAGAGGTCTAGATCGGATTGGGTGTGCCCGCATACAATATGCTACTAGTTTTTCACTTAAAGGGGTTAAATTAGATGGAATAATGGTTTTATCATTTAAAATCTTGGTAAAGAATGAGTCAAATCTCAGATAAAACCAACTTTATCAAATTTATAAATCTATAAATCTGCACTATATTGTTCAGAAACTGATCTAATCTGACTTGGTTTTTGCAGCTTCTTCCATATCTAAGTGAGAAAAATATCTTTTACGTTTACATTTGTCTTCAGATTTGTCTGCCTCCCCATCTTGCCCCCACCATTACTGTTAATTTTTAGGTCTAAAATAATTACATGGTGATGTGTAGAATGTGTTAATTCAGAAGGAAACAATCGTCTGGAAGTGGCCTATGGAGAATCGAGCTTACAAAATATGTCACCTTAATGATTTATGGCATGCCATAGGAAATGTAGCACAATGCATCTCAAGCTGAAGTTGTAGTTTAAGAGTATTGGAAAGAGTAGTGTTTACACTTGATGATAACTAGCAATTGAATATTGTGAAACAGCAAGCAGGGCCTGCATTCTGGCTTTCGTTTGTTTTTGGTAGTGGAAGTATAGCTTAGTGGCAAAGAACATATTTTGCATGCAGAAGGTTTTGCATGCAGAAGGTTCATCCCAGGAATCTCTGATTAGAAGATCTCGAGTAGTAGAGCTGAGAAAGACTTGTCTGCTTCAGACCTTCAATTGTCAAACAAATATTAATAAGCCAGGCCAGTGGTTCCCAAACGTTATCAGACCACCGCCCCCTTGGTTCCATAATCTAATCCCCCAGATTAGATAAATTTCTAATCTAATCCCCTAATCTTATAAAAAGCATTCAGAATGTTTTTTTGCGCAACAATAAAATTCAAAACAGTAACAATTACACATTTATTTAAACTCCAATTAAAAGTTTTTAGTTTATTCACCAAAATTGATGAACCTGATCCAGTGATACCAGCCTTTCAAAATCTAATAATTATTCAGCAAAAATCTTAAATATCACAATTAGTACTTCACTGTACAATACATCCTTAATATAATGCAATGAATAGATTTGAAGCGATAGTGCAGTGTCATTCAAACTGTGGGGTGGGACCCACTTGGTGGGTCACAACCTGATGTCAGGTGGGTTGTGGAAAGCTGAGAGCAGCCATCTGAAACGGCAGTCTTTACTCTTGTTATATTCCTTTTGTGAGTGTTAACTGTTTAAAATTTCAAGTGAGGGTTTTTTTAAATGTTGTTTTTAGTTCAGTGCCTTTACATAATACTTTGTCCTAATCTTGCTTTTTATCAGGGATGTTTCATAGTTGTACAATTGCTGCAGTTCAAGAATGTCAGTTTGCATTTCAGGAGTGTCATTTTATTATGTTACAATGACAGCACTTCCTGCTTGATGATGTAACTTCCTGCCATAACATCACTTCCAGGTTAATGACATCACTTCCATTGGGTCCCAACACGAGTGCCATTCTAAAAAATGGGTCCTAGTCAAAAACGTTTGAATACCACTGCAATAGTGGTTTCCGCATGTCATGTTTAAAGTCACTTAGCAGGAGTCTTAAATTGCTGCGTTAAATAACCTGGAGGAACTAGAAATCGAATTGCCAACATTCGCTGGACCATGGAGAAAACAAGAGTTCCAGAAAAACATCTACTTCTACTTCATTGACTACGCTAAAACCTTTGATTGTGTGGATCACAACAAACTGTGGCAAGTTCTTGAAGAGATGGGAGTACCAGACCACATTATCTGTCTTTTGAGAAACCTGTATGCGGGTCAGGAAGCAACAGAACTGGACATGGAACAACCGATTGGTTTCAAATTGGAAAAGGAGTTCAACAAGGCTGTATACTGTCACCCTGCTTATTTAACTTATACGCAGAGTACATCATGAGGAAGGCAGGGCTGGATGACTCACAAGCTGGAATCAAGATTGCTGGGAGAAATATCAACAGCCTCAGATATGCAGACGATACCACTCTACTGGCAGAAAGTGAGGAAGACCTAAAGAACCTTCTGATGAGGGTGAAAGAGGAAAGTGCCAAAATTGGCTTGAAGCTCAACATTAAAAAAAACTAAGATCATGGCAACCACTCCCATCACTTCCTGGCAAATAGAAGGGAAAGGAATGGAAGCAGTGACAGAGTTTATTTCCCTGGGCTCCAAGATCACCGCAGATGGTGACTGCAGCCATGAAATTAAAAGACATTTGCTTTTTGGGAGGAAACCTATGGCGAACCTAGACAACTTAATAAAAAGTCAAGACATCACCCTGCCTACAAAGGTTCGCATATGGTTTTCCCAGTAGTAATGTATGGCTGTGAGAGCTGGAAGGTGGAGCACCGAAGAATAGATGCTATTGAATTATGGTGTTGGAGAAGATTCTTGAGAGCCCCTGGACTGCAAGGAGATCCAATCAGTCAATCCTACAGGAAGTCAAGCCTGATTGCTCCCTGGAAGGACAAATACTGAAGCCAAAGCTCAAATACTTTGGCCACCTCATGAGAAGAGAGGACTCTTTAGAAAAGACCCTCATGCTGGGAAAGATTGAAAGCAAAAGGAGAAGGGGGCAGCCGAGGATGAGATGGTTAGATAGTGTCACCGAAGCGATGAACATGAAATTAAGTGAACTCCGGAAGCTAGTGGAGGATAGGGAAGCGTGGCATGCTGTGGTCCATGGGGTCACAAAGAGTCAGACACGACTTAGCGACTGAACAACAAGTTAGTTCTTCCTCTACAACCCTAACTTTCTTAATATCTGAAAATGGATTTTATCACCCATCAGAAGATCTTCAAATCATTCAGACATAACTCATGCACCATATCTAAATGGTCACAAAATATCACCATCTTGTATCCCACTTTCTCTTCAGACAGGCTCTGAAATTGATATAGCTCGAGACAAATTATATTGTGCTTTAATAGAAATAAGCATAGTTCTTCATCAATTGTTTTCCAAACTTCGCAATAAACAATAAAATGTTGAATGATGTTTGCAAACCATCAGTGGTTTGTCATGAAGCATTGCAAAACATGACAGTGTTGGCAGCTTTTGAAATTTCACTTAATGATTGAAAAAAGTTAAATGCTTGTATGCCTTCTCAGGATGTGCCTTCTTCAAATGTTCAATTAATCTAGAAGGCTTCATTAACTCATTAGGAAAATATTTTTTTTTCACATATAAAGTACGTTGGCAGCTGCTGGTTTGTTTGTGGCTGGTATAAATCTGTATATCAGATATTCCAAACTATGTTGTTGTTGTTGTTGTTGTTATTTATTTGATTTTTACCCCGCCTTTTTGCCTAGAGGCACTCAAGGCGGCATTACAATATAAAAAGATACAATATAAAATTAACATTAAAAAGCAATTAAAAACAATGTTAAAAACAATACAATCAACAAAATTAAAACAGATACAATTTAAAAAACAACACGCCCAGTGGATCATAAAATCAACTATAAAAATACACAAACCAGCCAGCCAGCCTGTTAACAGTTAAAAGCTTTTTGGAATAAAAAGGTCTTCAGCCCCCGCCGAAATGTAAACAAGGAGGGAGCAATTCTCAATTCTAAGAGGAGGGTGTTCCAGAGTTGGGGGGCCACCACCGAGAAGGCCCTCTTCCTGGCCGCCACCCCTCTCACTTCTCCTGGTGGCGGCACAGTCAGAAGGGCCCCCCCAGATGATCTAAGAGTACGGGTTGGATTATATGGAAGGAGGCGGTCCCTCAAATACCCCGGACCCAAGCCGTAAACAGTGGTATTCAAACCTTTTAGACCAGGACCCACTTCTTGGAATGACACTCATGCCGGGACCCACCAAGCAATGTCATTAACCTGATGTGATGTTGCGTCAGGAAGTGACATCATCAAGCAGGAAGTGCTGTCATTGTAACATAATAAAATGACACTACTGAAATGTAAATTGGCATTCTTGGACTGCAGCAATTGTACAACCATGAAACATCCCTGACAGAAAGCAAGATTAGGAGAAATATTATGTAAAAACACTGAACTAAAAACAATATTAAAAAAAAAAATCTCACTTGAAAATTCAAACTGTAACACTCAGAAAAGGAATATAACAAGAGAAAAGTCTGCAGTTTCCAAGATGGTTGTTCCCAGCTTTCCGTGACCCATCTGACATCAGGTTGCGACCCACCAGGTGGGTCCCGACCCACAGTTTGAATAACACTGGTCTAGATTTCTTCCTTGATTGTCCTTCCATTTTTATTCCATGACAAAGAGACAAAAATAAACGTCGTGACAATAGCTTTTCAAAACGTGATGTACTGGTCTGGTGTATCTGCTGCACTCTGATGGCATATTTATTAAAAACTATGATAATTTCCAACAGATTTCAGCACTATTTTGAGTTGGAAACTTGGAGTGCCATTTGCCAATATGGTGCCATAATCCCAACACCTCCAGTGCTGTTCTGCTGTCCCCTTGCCTCTTAGCACCCACCTAGTAATCCTACCAGCACCAAGGGGCAGTACCGCCCATTTTGGGAACCTCTGGGCTAGACATACTGATGTTACTTAATAGCATCATATGATTAAAAGCAAGGCAATCAGGTGCCTTAGTCTTCCCTGTTATTCGTCCTCCTTTCTGAATTAAAGGAATGAACTCGCCCGCACCAACAGACATAACGATGTACTACTGGGAGTGGATGATTGTGAAAAGTAAATATTAAAATTCTAAAGGTAAAATCTAAAGGTAAAACGACAGTCGTATCTTGCTATATTTATGCAGGGTCTATTTTTGCCAGGAAAAATGTGCTATGTATGTGACCTTAAAATGAGGAACTGAAATTCTTTAAGGCAGAAGTCCCATACCACAGTATAAACAAATATATGGTTCCAACCACAAATGTGCAAAAAAAAAAAAAACACCCTTGTCTAAAGTCATGTGATTCACTTGCATTGTATATAAAAAGTTACTGGGAGAAGAAGAGGATTGACCTAACAGTATACAGTACAGCTAAGCTTGACTCTTAACACCTGTGAAGTTTGAAAGGGAACATATTAATAAAAGCTCAGGTTTTCAGCAGCTGGTCTTCAAGAAAGCACCTGAATTCTTGAAGGTGCTAATAAAATCATAGAAATTTGTAAGTAACTGAACGTTTATTTTTTAATGTCCCTGTAGTGAAAACGTGAAGGCAGTTTGGAAAATATGATAAAACGATGTCTGAAAAAGCAGTAGGTGTTTTGGCTTTTGTTCGCAAGTACTTAATGAACAATAATTTTGCTGCTGCCTTCCCATGTTTATATAGCCTGCAGAGTATAGGAGAAAGGTACATCCTTGTATACAATGAGGGGGGAAAACTATTTGATCCTCTGCTGATTTTGTACGTTTGCCCACTGTCAAAGTAATGATCAGTCCATAATCGTAAAGGTAGAGAGTGAGAGACAGAATAACAACAAAACAATCCAGAAAAATTTGGAAAATTCAAGATTGAATTTGGGGCGCATCAATGATGGTGTTAATTAGGTGTTCTTGATTGTTTTAGCAAGGTGTCAGGAAAGAAATGGCTGGACCATTTTCCCTTTCTCCACCATCACCACAATCTCCTCCAATCTCCTCCACTTGTAGTATTAAATATATGATAAAATCTAAGGTGTTCAGTTCTTGAGGCTGCACTGTAGAAAGGCTCCATTTTCACCATGAAACTGGGGTAATACAAAATGGTAGTGGATGCTGGTGCCGGACATTCTTAGAGTTGCAGCTTAAGGAGAGGACATGAAAAAGCTTGCAGAAGCAAATTTACCACCGTCTCCTTGGCACAATGGCCTTCCATGCCTGCCAAAAATCCGCTCTGAGGGGTTGAGGAGCTTCTGGAACAGGACTGTGTGGAGTGCAAGGGACTGCACAATTACATCAGCAAATATCCCTGCATGAATGAAAATGCCTTCTGTTCACAGAAGAGGAACATAAGACACACATTCCAATATATGGATTAATCTACTCATTTAGATTAGCTCATATCTTCATTTTTAATACATTCGCCAAAGAAATTTCAAAGTATTTCTTTTTCCTCCAAATATTTTTTTAAAAGTTATAGATAGGCTTGTTGTAGTGTTGCAGGTTAAGAGTAGGGGCACAATCCTAACCTGGAGTTAGGCCAGCACAGTTAGGCCAGCAACGTTTGGCCAGCACAGGGGTCACTGTAAAGCATGTTTGGACCACTCTCTGAGTCAGAGAGGCCAGCCCACATGGAGCTTTCCTCCGAATAGAATTCTGCTTGTACTAGTACAGGCAGGCGTTCTAGAGTGGGAATAAAGGATGTTCCAAGTTAAGTGACAAGCCTATCTGATTTGTAAAACAGCCATCCATTCATGCATTCATAGTTATTGCAATAGGTGTGCTAGCTGGGTAGAAGTTTGCTTTTTTGTTTTTTGAATTTTTTTCCCCCCCAGGATGACAAAGTATTGCAACTTGATCCTGGGAAAATGAAGTTCCCTTGCCATAGGCATGCTAGCTGTCAAATCATCTACAACAAGTGAGTAACAACTGTGCACTTATTGCGCAGTCAACTATTGTAAAGTCCCTAAGAAGTTAACTTCTCAATATTCATTGAACTGAGTTGAGAAAGAAAAGAAAATACTTCAGTCTGTTAGGTAACTGACCCAACAGCTGGGAAATGCAGCTGATGTGGAAAAATGTAAAACAATTTGTCTGGGATTGGAAACCAAAGGAAATACAGTATGTGTCTAAATGGAACAATCATTCAGCACCCGAAAAGGATTTGAAGAAGGCTTTGATGGAAAAAAAATTATTGGGAGCAAGCAGCTAGCACACAGCTGCACAGAAGTTACTAAGTTGAGGTGGCAGATGGCAAGAATACAAAACACGAGGTGATACCATTACAGTGCAGCAACTCAAATCTCCACCTGAAGTACCTCTTGGTCATATGAAGAAGATATTTTTGCTATGGAGAAAATGCAGAAGAGAAGTTGCAGGAACTATAAGAATTGCAAAACAAATGTTTGGAGGAAAGAATTGAAGAAAGAAAATGATCCCATGAAGAATATTAAGCATGCATTGTAGAATGAATCCTTAAAACTGGCTGTTGGCTTTCTGTATAATATGCTGGGCTTGTTTTCCCTGAACACTCCAAGAGCACTTGCTCAAAGTACTCTTTTGGTTAAGATGCAAATGCGGTCTTGGAAATTTCACCAGCCTATAATTTGGGGGAAGCCTAATGCCTGAACTTGTAAACATACAAACTTTAAGATGTTCTTAAAATCTTTGTTCATTTCCCCCCCAACAAAAACACATTCTTCCCCGCCGCCCCCCCAACAAATTGCATGTAACTGCATTTGCATGAGAATAATTTCAGTGGGACTGACTTCTGGGTGATCATGAACAGGATTGTGCTTCTTCCTTAGTGTATCTGTTTGTCAAACTGTCAATAGGGGTAGCCATCTCTATTTTAAACTGCAAAAAAATACTGTATTTCATTTTACAGTATAACAAAGACTTTGAATGGTTTAAATGAATATGGGGAGCACCTAATGGTTTTCCCCTGTGTGTTATGTTTTCAGTCTGCACATACTATATTTTGAGCTTCAAGGTACAGTCACAAAAAATGGAACTTAACATTTAATGCTATATATTATATTGGGTAGCTAAAGTTGGGAAATATTTTATAGACATTTGGCAGACTTTAGACAAGGTGGATCCTTTATTTTTTTTAATGGAAATACGGCGATACTATGCTGAACAACTTAAATATTAGACAAAATTAGCTTTTAGAAATGCTTGAAAAATTTTAATAGCTGTGCAAATCATATGGATTGCCATATAAATTGCATAAATGTGTTGCTTTTCTTTATTCTTCTAAAATACAAATTGGGTCAGTTAACCACCAATTTGTAGTTTAGTAACTGAGAGAGGAATGAATTTTACTCTTTCCTTGTTAAAGTCTCAACAGCAAAGTGCCATCATTGTAGTACCATGAAGATCTTTTCACTTTTATTTACAGCAGTGATTCTCAAACTTTTTAAGAGCCCACTTTTTAGAATGACAATCTATCTGGGAGTTACGACTGAAAGTACCATCATTGAGCCTGCTGCTTTCCTAAGAATGCAGCAATACATTGGGTTATTTCTCAGCCATTTTCCAACAGCAAAGTGAATCAGAAAAAAAGCCTATTTACAACCTCTACACAAGCAGAACAACCACACAGCCCTCTTCTTTCCAGCATCTCCCCATATTTTCAATATGGCTGGTCTAGGTGCTATGCAACCTACCTGAAATTGGTTCACGACCCACTGTGGGTCTTAATCTACAATTTGGGAACAACTGCTTTAGAGGCATGAGCTGCCCATAGATCTATACAAAAGCTACTTGCCATTTTACTGTGGCATATTTTTTCTTCCAACATGTCCAGGGATCTTCACAGGAAACTGCAGTAGAATTTGCATTGTAATGGAACTCCTACAATTTGAGCATTCACCTCGTGCATGCATTCCAGCTACTGATGCCACTTTCTTTTGAGACTGAAAGGGTAGAAAATCAACACACTGTGTTAGTATGCAAGAAGAATTCTCTTTCAGTGATATTTCACAAAGAAAATGTCAGGCTTCAGGTTTTGTCATTAGCTGTCAGCTTTCTGTGAAACAAGGGAGATTAATTAAATAAATATGTTTTAAATGTATGACATTGCTTTGGATAAATCATGAAAGGTACAAAGAAATCCACTCTGCAAAAATAATGGTGGTTTTTTTTCGGGGGGGGGGGAGTTGTACTTTATTTTAAACCCTTAATGCCAGGATGTCAAACATGAGGCCTGTGGACCGGATGCACCTCCTTTTTATCCAGAAGCTTTTTTATTTCAGCACTACCACCAGCTGCTGAACTGTGCTGAGTATCACTGCTGAAGGAGCAGCCTGCATGGTAATTGGGCTCTTCCATATCTTGAAAATATGGTCAAGATTTACATATTTGATCTTGCTGCTAGTGAATTGCTATGAGGGAAAAAAATGCTTATTTCTGATCATGACCTGAAAATGATATCACTTCCTGCTTAATGACATCACTTCCAGCCCTCGGCAGGCATCATGAATGTTATCTGGTCTGCTGTATGAATTGAATTTGACACACTTGCCTTAATGGATCTTGATTTAACAGACTTCAGAAACCATGGACATTTTTCATTCCATTTAAAAACTAGTCATATATGTTTTGGACGTGTACCTCTCCATTGACACACTTCTCCATTTAACATTAGTGTGTTAAATCCTGTGTTCACTGTACAATTTAGCTTTATGTAACTGTAGACTAATATTTCCTTGTGAACTTTGGCAAGAGATGATAGCTTTCCAGGCAACTGATAATGATTGACTAAGGAGGCCCAAATTCTGAGATGTTTAACACCATTATAACTGTTAATAAGAGATACCAAAATGTTTGGAAGCTTATGTACTATAATTTCCAACAGGTGCTTCTTTATGGAGTGAAGTATTTTAAAGCTTATTCAAATCCTTCTTTAATTACTGCTGCATCTCTCTCATTTTTTTTATACCCACCATCTTTTTTTAAAGAAAAAAACCCGCACTTGTTACTTATAATGTCCTTTTTCCAGCAGTTGACAAATATGCCAGGAGGTGTAACAGTCAAAAGAGGCCCCAAATTAGATTTGATGGCTCTTTAAAATATTCAGTGTATGTATGCCTATGGCCAACTAATGTCCTGTAGGTGTAAATGTATGCATACAATTTAACTTTTTATTCAAAGAACCAAACTTGTTCATTGTGTTTTATTAACTTCAGCATTCCCTGATCATACCTGCATCCCCCTACATGTATGCTCACATAGCAGTACATTAGCTCAGTACAAGGCATTCTAAGCTAATGCTGTGATGATTCTAAGCAAATGCTGTGATATGAAACCCACGGCAGCAACACACTATGTAGAGTGGTAAGTGAGTGTGTAATACCACTTTGCAAAAATTAAGAGCATATTTAAATGTCTCTTCATATACAAGGCCTAGGCCATATAATTGGGGCATAGTATATGAAGAGGCTTTTAAGAGTTACTGCAATACTTTTAATGTGATGGAGAATTGGTAAGACTCCTCTTCCCTTCAGCATACAATTTAACAATTTTTATGCAGGACCTCTGTGCATAGGCACTGATGTTCATAAATAATGATGTGTTTAAGAACTGCTGCCAGTAACAAATAGTTCCATTTAAGCTTGAAGGAGTTTCAAGTGCTGAATTTCTCACAAAAGTATCACAAAAATGTTAAAAGTCATGTATATTATGGATTATAATATACAATATATGTAACAGAGGTGAAATCAGAGGATTCTGTAACCATTTTTTGAGGATAAAGGTCTGAGTACTTGAGAGAGAATAAATTGGGCCAGGATGAGAAGGAAAATACGTTAAATGAAAAATTAAAGATAACCACCACCAAATAAGTAAACAAGCGGAGGAAGGCTCTGTTTGCAGAGGATTCTCCCAAAGGTGACATTACTATTTGGGATGCTTCCTGCTGTTTTTGTTTCCATCTCTATTTGATATCTACTAAATTTTCCTGAAATTTTCAGGGGAGTCACTCTGGAACGATTTATTCTCCAGCCTTCTAAGGTATTGCCAGCTATTAGACTCTGGTCCTTGCTTACTGGTTAAGAATCCTATTTTTTACCACTCCTAATAACTATTACATATATTAAAACAATGGGTTGGATCTGCAGGTACTTTTCCCCTGGAAGAAAGTGTTCTACCACCTTTGAATTCAACTCATATCTCACTTCTAGCCTTTTACATTATGTGAACTGAAAAGAATTCAGCTAATCCAGACCTTTTTCTAGGTAAAATCATCTCAGACAAAAATAAAACAAAACATTCTTTACAGTTATAGCTAAAAGTACTACCACCATTTATAAATAAATACTTTGACAGCTCTGAAAAATGTAGGAGTATCTGAAGTCTTGGGATGTTTGGATACATTTATTGAGCAAAAGGAGATGGCACCAATTTATATGTAACTTGACTCAACCTGTTTCACGCATAGCTTTATCCTTCTTCAAATAAACATTATTATACAGAAACTATTTTTGAAAAAAAACAATCCTGAGATGTGAATAGTGTTGAAAACTTTCAGCAGGAGGTGAAAGGGTTGCTTTGCTTTGAATTCTGGACCTCCCAAGGAAGCTTAATGGAGTACTATCAGTCTGCTTCCAAGAATTCAGGAGTTCTGATAAGGGCACCTTTGGTAGGGATGGAGGCCTAGAAAAGGGAAACCTGCAAATTCTTCCTCTGAAACAGTCTATTATTATCAGAATTCACTTCTCAAAGTTTCATACAGCTCTAATGGCTGTTGATTGCTGGAGGAGATTGAGGTGGGGAGGGGGTCTTAGATGTTAGTTCGGAACTATCATGCCATTCTTGCAGCTTCCATGGTATTAGTGCCATAGAGAGTTGGCATGTGCCAATGATGTTGGCAGTTTGCAGAAATTTTTTTTGGTGGGGGAACTATCCCATTTTTCGGTGCTTTTCCCAGTTCTTTTCTCAAGCAGGTTGGGAAGCAGAGCTGAGAGGTACAATGAAAGATTTCCTGCTTCCAGGATTCTCCTACCCAGCTATCCAAGACGTGGGCAAAGAAGGCAGTTGGGGACAAGATTGTCATGGCCACCTAACGTTTTCTCCAGTCCTGCTAGCACAATCTTCTTGCTGGCTTTCCATAGCCATGCTGCTGGAGGAGAAAGTGGACTTTGTGGGAATAGAAGGAGAGTGAGCAAGAAATGGATTGTGGCGGCGGCAGGATAAGCAGGCAGCACATGATACAGGGCATTTCCTGTCAATTAGTACCCCCACCCCCCAGCCACCACAAAGTGGCTGCTTCAAACAGCTTAATGAGCAGGCTGATGTTGGGTAGAAGCCAAAGATCAGTAGTAGGAGTGCAGACATTGCATGCAGAAGGTCCCAAATTCAATCCATAACATTTCTAGGTGGGACAGAAAAATATTCTTATTTGAAACCTTGGAGAGCTGCTGCCAGACTAGCGCCAACTTCGTGGTGGCACGGGGGCCAGCTGCCATCCCAGTAATTTGGAAGTATAGGAGTGCCACACCAATATCTGGCCCCCCGCATGCCCCCCTGCAAAGAATGGAGCGAGCGGAGCGATCGCGAGCATGTCGGGTGGGGGGAAGCGACAGGAAAAAAGCGTGCACTTCTCCGGCTCCCAGAGCTGGGAAGGCATCCTTGTTTCATCTCTCTCTCTCTCTCTCTCTCTCTCTCTCTCTCACACACACACACACACACACACACACACACACACACACACACACACACACACACACACACCCCACTGCTGGCTGCTGCTCAGGCAGTTAGGCAGACCATCAGTGTTACAGTGACTCACATGATCTACCAGTATAGGTATTCCTTCTCAATGGTCAGATTGCTGCTAGAAGCCTTATTACTCTACATACTGGCATACCTATCTTGAGCAGACAGCCCACTGTGGACCCACCCCCTTTTTTTGACAGAGGTCTAAGCTTTTGAATCCATCTCACGTACAATCCATTTTTCCTGTTTCCAGCAGAAGCTGGCTATGCAGTTTTGATTGGTCAGTCTTTCTGATTATCACAAAACCACCCAGAGCAGCATTCTCTACGTCCTAAAAAATGAACATTGAACTAAATAAACATATTGGCCATCTGACTTTGTTCTTTTTAAAAAGTCAAAAGTAATAATCCATGCTGATGCTGGAGCCAGGTACATGCATTGGCCCAAGGGGGGGGGGAGCCGCAAAGCAGAGCATGCTCCACAGCAGAAAATCCAATTATGGCCCCTGTAGAGAGGTATGTCTGTATATACCTTTGGTATAAACATGTATTTAGCCGAGAGGGTTAATGCCTCCGTTTGCCCGAAGATAACAACTGAAGATCTGAAGGTCGTGAGCTCGAGACTACTGGAAGTCTCTGTGAGCGGCAGACCTTGCAAACTGCGGCTGATTAAAAGCTGAGTTCCAGCTGCCTCGTGGGAGGAGTCAGCTGCGTCTCTGGTGGGAGCAGGGAAGCCTCTTATCAGCCAGCTGAAGACAGAAAGGTGGCTAAGAAAGAAGGCTAAATCCAGAAAGAAAGATCTGTATGAGTGTTGTTCTTGAAAGATAGAACATTTCTGTAAATTGTAAAAACCTTCGGGTTTGTGAATAAAAGTCTGCCTATGTAAACCGCCTTGAGTTACAGTCATTAGAGAAATCTAGTGATCTTAAGAAAGGCAGTATATAAATACATGTATTATTATTATTATTTTTATAACAATGCTTTTCATTTTATTAAACATGGTATTCACTTTTGCTGTATTCCTTTCTCTTGATGCTCCTCTAATATCTAGTTGTCATACCTCTTCAGAAACGCTGCTGTGCATAATATACTTCCAGAGCCCAAACTTATAGGCTTTCCATCAGCGCCTCGTTGTTATTGGACATTCCAGAAACAGCATTTCCCGTTCTCTCAGTGCTATGGCTCTTTTCCAAAAGATTTGAAATGGGCCTACAAAAGAAATGTATAAATATATGCTGAATGTCTTTCCCCTACCAACAATGAATTGCAGCCTCCAGTTGCTCATCTGAGGAATTGCAGAGGAGTTTTTGTCTGTTAACAGCAAACGTGAATAAAATCTTTGGCAGATCAGCAAATTTATTGTAACATGATAGAGAGAGAACTGTAAATAGTGGGACTATGAAATGCAGGTAGTATGGTTTGTCACACTTCTGTGCAAAGCTCAAATACTGTATATACCAAGTATGCACACTGACTGTTTATAATAGTAATTACTGTCCATTATTGTTGTTGTGAAATTCACTGCACTTATCTTATGTATATTTGACCATTATGTAGAAATGTCAGACTCTTTTCTTTGAGTTTTATGAACTTTCTGCCCCACTGTTTGCAATTTTGTTCTCTATTCTTGTATGTGTGTGACCCGAAGAGAGAGTATAACAACTGAAGAGAACATTTCATGATGGTGGACTCTGATCCATGAATGCTTCATGCTACAATACACCTGCTCATCATTAAGGTGCCATAAAACTCCTTTGTGATCACTGGGGGGAAAGACTCTCCCAGTCCAGAAGCTGACTGAGAAAGACTCTCCCAATCCAGAGGCTGACACTTGGGTAGATTCAAGACCTGGCTAAGCACTGTCTGGAAAGTATTGTGGTGAAAGGAAAGCAGAATATACCAGTGATAATCGCATTCTTAATAATATATTCAGGGCCCTCTCTGCAAACAGGCTACTACAAAATCTGGCTAGTTTCTAGAATGCAAAAAAGTAGCACCTCTGAATACGAATATATCTTCTGTGTGTGTGCAAGCAATGATTATTATGGTGTCATTTTAAAGTAGTGCAATGTGATAACTTGCAGGCTGGAGTGTAAATATATGGCTTGTTAAACAAGTTGGTTTCTGTCTTGTTAGAACTTGTGGGTCCTCCCTGCCTTAATGTGCTGTATAGATGTCTTTTGAGGTCCCCACCCCCTCACCCCCCTTCAGCTTATATTTCAGGAAGAATCTGAACCAAGCCAGAGCTTGCTAGATTTATTCATTCTCTCACACACAGAGACAGTCTCTCTTCTTTCCCTGTGTATTATGATTACTATGACCTTTATTTTATCTTGAATCACCAGAGGAATGCCACAAACGTTAACAGCACAATTCTGTTCATGTCTACTTAGAAGTAAGTCCATTGTGTTCAATGAGGTTTACTCCTAGGAAAATGTGTTTGGATTGAAAAGGATTACAGCCTAAGTTACTAAGACCTGTAACTTCAGAGAGGCTTATAGAAGGCTCTCTCCCAGTAATAGTTTTCAAGCATTTAGGCCAGGGGTTTGGAGCCTTGGAGAGACTCTAGCCAGCCCACCACAAGCCTATGAGGCTTTGGCCCTCCTGACCTTGCTGGCACAGGCTGCACCATCTAAGTTGTGCTCTGGTTGTGTGCAGAAAGTATTCTGTGAGGCCTATCCAGTCCTCGAAATGCCCTTGAAAGGCTCTGGGTGCTTCCTTTCCTGTGATCTGCTGGTTCTGAGATATTTACTCCAGCACATTTATGTAAGCTGCTTGTGAGATGCAGGGAGTCCACTAACGTGTGTGCTGGATTTCTGTGCTGTGTGTTGGAGCTGGGAGAAATCCTGGAACTTTGAGCCCATTCATTCATTCATTCATTCATTCATTCATCTCACTTCTGTCTCTTAACGTATTCATTTACTTTTTAAAAAACATATATTTTTTCGGCCCTCGACACAGTGCCAGTCAGTTGATATGGTCCTCCAGCTAAAAAGTTTGGCGACCCCTGATCTAGGAGAAGTAGGTTAGTAAAGCCTTCCCCTAGTGATTGTGTCCTTGCTGCCGCACATGTCATATGATACTAAGCTTTTTCTAGGTGAGGAATTAGAACCTGTGCAGTTTCATATCTGTGTTGATCTGAATTCCTGGCTGCATCATGTAACCTGATATACAGTACTAGCTTAGGACTCCATTGAGCATGTTCATACTGATTTATTTTTTCTTCCTTCCCCAAATATGTTGGTCGAGGGGCTCTAGAGCTTTTGTTTGCAGGTACCACTTTTCCTTGTCCTTCTGCCTCACCTTTTGAGTGTGGTGCTCAAAGTGGGTTACGTGCACTTGTTGTCTGGCATTGGGGAATTGTGATTGTGGGGAGATTGGTCATCTGTGTTGTTTTTACTTTTTCTTTCCCCCCTTTCTGTATCAGAATGATTTCTTGGGCTTATTGTTTTGTATGATATTGTTGTGTATTGGTGGTTTTACATATGCCTAATAAAGGTTTGTATTCATATTTGTATTTGTTGGTTATGTGCCCCACAATTGTACCTATGGTAAAGAAGATGCTTCTCTGCTGCTGTCACCTTTGTTCTCTCGTCCACTCAGCATCCTTCCACTCTTCCACTTTCCCAACCCAAACATCTTTTGAAGGACAGGCTACTGCACATGCATAACTTGCCAACAGTGCACTGGGGCCCCACCCATCTCATATTCTGGCATGGTTGGGGAAGGCAGAGCAGAGACATGCAGTTCTTATGGTAGTGGGATGTAGTATCTCTTGTCATACACATACCACTGGTTGAAAATTACTACCCTAGAGAACACTGAAAAGGCTTGGAAGTTTTCTCTCTGTCTTGCTAATATTATCATTTCAGCATTTTTTAAAGTGTTACTTTTGAATGATCTTATCTGGCAGGCTTCAGTAGGGGGCAAATAAAAAATTTTTTTTGAAATGTTATCACTGTTTTTCCTCTTTCCTGGGGTGTGACACTAAAAATAACTTTTAGACTCTTGTTAAATGTGCTACATTCAGAGAACTGGAAGAATGGCTAACTGGGCTTTTGCAATGTTATTTATAATAGCTGCTTATATTTTTTTGGGTTACATATGTTCTTTGAAAGGGGCATTGGAATCCAGCATTGGAATCCAAAGCAACCGGAATCCAGAACTCTGGCTATTGGGCACAGGGAGATCTCAGGCCTTAAAACAATTCTTTCCATGGGGTCTGTGTCGGGGCTGTCCAATAAGACTTAACCAATGAGACCACATCAAAGGTGTCTGCACCAATGAGACTTGGATGGATGGTATTGAGCTTGCTAACAGATTACACTGCTGGACAGAATTTTTGGATTTGAATTGAGTGCAAATACACGTAAGTGTTTAAAGGCAGTGAAGATGATTTTTGTAAGGGTTTTATCTTCAAATGAACAGTGGGCTTTTCAAGAACTAACAAAAATAAAATGTATTTCCAGGTGTTTAAGCAATGGCTTTTTTGGCTGTAACAATGATAGCGTTCCTTAAGCCAGCCGAGGAGCTAGAGTCAGGAAAGGAAATTCAGTGGAAATGGAAGAGGCCTTTTTATTCCACCTATATGATGGATTACACCTGATAATATGCTTTAAAATTTCTTAAGATGTTAATTTGGAATAAAAACACATACCGCTTTCATCAATTTTTATTTTTGGATAATACCAACATCACATGCACCCCAAAAACCCCTTGTTTCACTGCCTCATACTATACTGGAGAAGCAAGATGGTAGTGGCAATTTACCAGGAAAGAACAATACAAAAAATGAAACACTGTACTGCAAAGAATTGGAAAGTGGTAGGAAAGAAATTGAAAATGACAAACATCAAGTATTTGAAAATAATGGTATAGATTGTGAACTGGATCCAAATATGTATGTGAAAAGTTTTTTCACAAGAAAACATTCATGAGCATCCTCTTGTTAACAATTGACGTACTTAACACCATGCGTTGAGATTTGAAGAAACATGTGAAAAGTGTTTTATTCTCTGGCTTTGTTAGAACTAAATGGTCTATGATTAAGATCCATTGTTCTCCCCTGAGATAAATTAAATAGGCTTAACTGGGCATTGTGGGGGGTGGAAAAAGCATTGTGTATATACTGTTATAGCTGCCTCAGGCCAGATTTTCTACACAGACCAAAATGTAGAAAGAAACCCTTGGTGTTTTCCAAATAAAATAAATTAACCTAAGAAGATTTATAGCTCAAATTAAAAATTAGCTTGCAGAGAAAAGCAAATTGCTGCCTTCAAGCATGTCTCTCTGCAAGCCCTAGATTGTGTGTTTTTAAATAATACTCAGACATAAATTGCTTCCTAACAGCTGATCAGTTGCCACGTCAATGGGGAAGGGAAAGACACTTGCGTCACTGGAGACTTCTTTGAAGTCATTCAAGTCTAATTCACCATTAACTATTAGAGATCTGCTATTGGCATTCCAAGATTAACACTGGAGGTCTGTCTAAGGACCACAATACCAGCTACATTCAGAGATAAGATTGAAACCTCAGTTGTGCCTTGCTATTGTGGCACATACAATGTGTGGGAGTGCCCTTGCAGTATCTAGGCACAATAAAACAACTAAAGTCTTCTATTCAGCTGACATTCTACCCTTGACACTCACTGAACACTGAACTCACTGAATGTTGGTAATAAAGACACACAAGACCAAATCAATCAATCACTAGTATTTATATACCACTTTTCAACACAAAGTTCACAAAGCGGTTTACAGGAAAACAGTAATAATAAAGCTAAAGCTAATGGCTCCCTGTCCCAAAAGGGCTCACAATCTAAAAGAATGGAGAATACCACCAGCAACAGCCATGAGAAAGACACTGTGCTGGGGTGAAGAGGGACAATTGCTCTCCCCCTGCTAAATATAAGAGGACACCACTTGAAAAAGTGCCTCTTGCCCAGCAAATCTGTTTAGATTTTGCCCACCAAATCTTGCCCACCAAATCTGTTTAGTTTAAATCTTACAGGCGTTTTTTTATTTTTGTATTTCAAGTAAGTCTGCATGTTTCTTAAACAGAAATGTAAGATCATTGTAATTTTTTGAATTACAATCTAGTCTTCATGATTCCAGTCATGAGAGAGACTAAAGCTGCAATCCTATCCATGCTTACCTGAGAGAAAGTTTCAGTGACTGTAATGGGGCTTACCTCTGAGTAGACATGCATAACAGAAGCAGATGAGATTAAGAAGAGGTGACAAGAATACACAGAGGAACTATATAAGGCCGATCTTATATAAGACCTGATAACCACAATGGTGCGGTCACTGAGCTCGAACCTGACATCCTGGAGTGTGAAGTCAAGTGGGCTTTAGAAAGCATCACTAACAACAAAGCTAGTGGAGATGACAGCATTCCAGCTGAGTTACTCAAAATCTTAAAAGATGATGCTGTCAAAGTGCTGCATTCCATATGCCAGCAAATTTGGAAAACCCAGCAGTGGCCACAAGACTGGAAAAGATCAGTTTACACTCCAATCCCAAAGAAGGGCAATACCAAAGATTGCTCGAACTACCGCACCATTGCACTCATTTCACATGCTAGCAAGGTGATGCTCAAAATCCTACAAGCTTCAGCAATATGTGAATCAAGAACCACCAGAAGCGCAAGCTGGTTGTCAAAGAGGCAGAAGAACTAGAAATCAAATTGCCAACATTCGCTGGACCATGGAGAAAACGAGTTCTAGAAAAACATCTACTTCATTGACTACGCTAAAACCTTTGATTGTGTGGATCACAACAAACTGTGGCAAGTTCTTGAAGAGATGGGAGTACCAGACCACCTTATCTGTCTTCTGAGAAACCTGTATGCGGGTCAGGAAGCAACAGTTAGAACTGGACATGGAACAATTGACTGGTTTCAAATTGGGAAAGGAGTACGACAAGGCTGTATAATGTCACCCTGCTTATTTAACTTATATGCAGAGTACATCATGAGGAAGGCAGGGCTGGATGACTCACAAGCTGGAATCAAGATTGCTGGGAGAAATATCAACAGCCTCAGATATGCAGACGATACCACTCTACTGGCAGAAAGTGAGGAAGACCTAAAGAACCTTCTGATGAGGATAAAAGAGGAAAGTGCCAAAATTGGCTTGAAGCTCAACATCAAAAAAACTAAGATCATGGCAACCACTCCCATCACTTCCTGGCAAATAGAAGGGGAAGAAATGGAAGCAGTGACAGAGTTCATTTTCGTGGGCTCCAAGATCACCGCAGATGGTGACTGCAGCCATGAAATTAAAAGATGTTTACTTCTTGGGAAGAAAGGTATGGCGAACCTAGACAACTTAATAAAAAGTCAAGACATCACCCTGCCAACAAAAGTTCGCATAGTCAAAGCAATGGTTTTCCCAGTAGCAATGTATGGCTATGAGAGCTGGACCATAAGAAAGGCAGAGTGCCAAAGAACAGATGCTTTTGAATTATGGTGTTGGAGAAGACACTTGAGAGTCCCCTAGACTGCAGGGAGATTCAGTCGGTCAATCTTACAGGAAGTCAAGCCTGATTGCTCCCTGGAAGGACAAATCCTGAAGCTGAAGCTCAAATACTTTGGCCACCTGATGAGAAGAGAGGACCCTTTAGAAAAGACCCTCATGCTGGGAAAGATTGAAGGCAAAAGGAGAAGGGGGCAGCCGAGGATGAGATGGTTAGATAGTGTCACCGAAGTGATGAACATGAAATTAGGCGAACTCCAGAAGCTAGTGGAGGACAGGGAGGCCTGGCGTGCTGTGGTCCATGGGGTCGCAAAGAGTCGGACATGCCTTAGCGACTGAACAACAACAAAGACATGCATAGGATTGAGACCTACAGCAACTGCTTTAAAGAGGTTAGCTGATGGTTGTGCCCCACCCCTTGTGTGTGCCTGCCATCCCCTCCAGCCAGCCACCCGCCCAGCTACTTCACCATGCGCTCTAGTTCGTTTCTTGCTTGGTATGAGTGAGAGGAGAATCAGAGCAGCAGTAGCAACTCACCTCTTCTTCCAGCAACACTGCCTTAAGCAACTGTAGTGGTGTTGTTGCAGAGGGCAAACCTGATCTGATTGCTCCATTTCTAGGAGAGCAATCAGAACACAATTGCCCTGATTCCCCAACCTCCTTCATACGCGAGCAGCTAAGAAGGAAGCGGAGTGATCCCTGTCCCATTACCTTTTTCTCTGGGGCCACCTGCTTCTTTCCCAATAACTTCTTGCAACACAGGTGCAAGATGGAGGAGTATCCATTCCCAGTATGCTCTACTCAGCCTATGTGCTTCAAGTAGTACAAGCTGGGAATCAAGTGGTGGAGAGAAAAAGCAAGGAGACTGCTGCACTCTACTGTCTTCTGCTGTCCTTGCCCAACCTGTTTCAGATGGCCAAATGAGGGAGAGGTAGAGGCAGCAGCACTTGTGCAAACAGAACAAGAGAATTTGGGGAAAAATTGCAAGGTGGAAAATTCAGAATGCTGCTTTTCGGCACCACTTGAGCCGAACCTGATATTAGCTATGAATTCTTTCTATTAGTTTATTTAATATAACAAGTCGCTGTATTTTCCAAGTAGTTTGCAGTTGGCACCAACATGTGGGGCATCGGCACTGATCTGTTTGGAGGTTCAGGGTCAACTGTGTAGTTGAGAGTACATAATGATGATACTGTAGCATTATTATGGAAACAGCAAGAATCTCCATTGAATCTCGTGAGTGCTTCATTTAGCACTTGTAGTGATTTCAAAATTAGTTTGTCTAAAATTAGCATCCACTCCTCGTGTGCAACTCTTCAGTAAAGTAGCAAACCAGTTGTGCTTATATTTTCTTATATAATTGAGATTTTAAATGTCTAACACGCAAACAAAAATGACACTATTTACTAGTTTTTTTAATAAATGACTGACAGTGCAATCCTATGCATATCTACTGAGAAGTTAGCCCCCTTGAATTCAATGAGATTTACTCTCAACCTTGTATAGGGTGCAATCCTAAGAGTTTTAGGCTGATACATAAGTCTTACGGTTCTGTACTGTGTTCAGGGAGGTGGTTCTGTGATTCCTAGAATAAAGTTTATTGCATATGAAAATAGAAATGAACTTCTGCTAAATAGGATTCCTAGCTAAATAGGATTGCACGACATATTGTTGTAGATTAAATGGCAAGTGTGTAAATCCTATTTATCTTTGGAGAAAAGTAAAATATTCACAGACAATCTTTCCTGCTTTTCAGTTATCCCCCCCCCCAAAAAAAAAATTGGTCCTGACTTTCCTGACCACAGTTGGGAACCCCAGGGTATCTACAATACAACGTTAATTTTAATTAATTATTAAAATTGCAACACATTTCAGTTAAAGCAAAGAAGATAACTATTCCATTGTGCTTAAACATCCAAAATAAAAAAGAACACAGCAACCCAAAAAGAACTACATAGGAGCATTTCCACAAAATTACAATGACAGCAGCAAAGAACTAAACAAAACCCTATGAAGCAATATCAGAAAGATCAAAACCAATCAGCTAGAGCAGCGGTTCTCAAAATCTCTGGGGATTTGGGAACCACTGTAAGTGCTTGCAGGAGTGGGAATGGCCGTGACCCGATCGCTATGATCCCTCTTCCCAGGCCTGATCCACCTGTACAGATCAACGCAGACACATTCTAGCGATATTGCTGGTGCAGGTCTGACATAAACTGTTGTGGCTGCTGGGGCTTTCCCTGGGGCAAGACCTCCAACAGCCAAAAATCCCCCATGGGATGCAGCAGAAGCTGCTCCAGCACCACTGCATCACCTTGCGGGGGATTTAGGTAGAATTCAGCTGCCTATTGCAGTCCCACAGCCTGCAATAACATACTCAGCATTTCCAGGCACACAAGTGTACCCATTTACTTCATTGAAATGACTTTTGTGTAGCTGCAAAGCATTTTCTCCACCCTTGAACAGGTACATTGTCCCAGAGCTTACAGCTGGTGCAACAGATTACTGTAGTAAATAAGGTACAAAATGACTAACGGACAACTGTGTAACTGGGAACATTTGTAATACTTTAATCCTATTCTAAGCTAAGGTTTTATTCCGCTGCTACCTTCGACAAGCTTTTCAGCATCTTTACTAAGCTTTTCAAGATGTAGTAATCATTTTATGATTTTGAGAAAAATATGAAAAAATAGAGGATGTTTTAAAAATTAAGGAAGTGAAGAAATAAATTACTCATTTTTAAGCTTTTCACAATACTCTCTCTCTCTCTCTCTCTCTCTCTGTGTGTGTGTGTGTGTGTGTGTGTGTGTGTGTGTCTGAGAGAGAGAGAGACCTTTATTGCCATAAATTAATCAGTAAAAGATGAGAAATGGTTTATAAGAAGCAGAAATAATTTTTTTAAAGACCGGACTGGTGTCATGAATAGTGCAATCCTATGCATGACTACTCATAATTAAGACTGAATTCAGTGGGACTTATTCCCAGGACAGTGTTATAGGATTGCAGCCCTTGCTGGATTAATAAAACACTGTGTGGTTATGAGAAATGCAATACCGTTTTAGGGGTAATGGTGTCTAGGAGTTTCCCACACAGGCATAATGAATGGTAGGAGAATCTAAAGCTTTTGAGGCTGAATGTAGTCATGTGGGTAAGGAGGAGTATTTCAAAGCACTGTAGCTTCAGATTTAAGCATAGATATAGGAAAGTGACTTGATTTGCCACACATGCACACAGACTTGTTCTTAAAGAATAAATCAATCTTTAGGAAAGACTTGACATAAACTGTTTATTCAGCTGGCATGACTCCTCCACCTCAGCCAAATCTATGGTTGTAACACAAGAATCAATTAGTTACAGCCTTTCCGTGTGTTCAGGTTGCTGAAAAGGACCTTTTAGGTGGCAGCTTTTTCACCATTTGGATCATTTTAAGTGATAGAAGAAGAGTGAAGTTTGGTAGAATGAAGTTGGACAAAGGGGCATTATGTATTTATCTTTACACATGAAATTTTAAGCTAGGTCAGAAATAAAGAGCAGTTCTATAAAACCAACACGCACGCACGCACGCACACACACACACACACACACACACACACTGGAGGACAGAGAAAAAGAACAAGAAAAGGTGGAATTGTTTTTCCTTCCTTTTCATCCACCTCCTATTTCCCACTCAAACTTCCTTGCCTTGACCAACAAAGAATATTCACTTATGGTGGTGTCTCCACAGCTGCTCAGGCACGTGTAAAAATGAGCCTAGTGTACCACAAACAAGTGCATTAAATGATCTTTGGTCATGAAGCAAGAGGAGTTGGTATTTTAGAGGGGAGAGTGTATGTCAAAAGAATCCAAATCACAATACACAGTTTATTGAAGATTGTTTCACAGTAGTAGACAGGGCATCAAAATAATAATGTGACAGACAAAACAATACAAACAGACGAACATTCACTAATATCCCTACTTAGAGCAAGTGCTGTGCCTTTCATCCAAGGAACTAGCTTTAAAAAGCTTTCTTTGTTACGTTTAGGGCAGAGGGTAAGAGAAGGAGGCATAGGGAAGGGTGGGTGTCCTTGACTTCTATTGAAGGAGAAGGAGGGAAATGACCACTCAGAACTGAAAAACAATAGCATGTTATGGTTTTTGATGGTTTACCCATGAAATCATATAGTAGTTCTGGAAAAATCAGGCTCTCGGAAAAGAGAGGTGGGGAATGTGTGGCAGTGGCTCAATGCATGCAATGGTTTTAAAAGTGGAGATAAACAGAGAAGAGGCTGGCTCTTACATAAATATTTGCGCATAATAAGGGAGCTTGTTGTTTGCTACATAACAAGGAAACAGTGAAAATCAGCCGAACAGTTGTGCAGTTTTAGAAGATCCAGTTAATTATTGTGATAGTCTTTAAGTAATTGTGACATTTTTTGTATCTTTTAGAAAGAAGATGTCATCGATGAAGAAATGGCAGAAAAGCTCTCAATTCGAAAAAAACGTTTTATGCAATTCGCTTCCTTGGAGTATGAAGGAGAATATTACATGACTCCAAGGGACTTCCTGTTTTCAGTGATGTTTGATAAATCGGGGCGTAAGTATGTGTTTGTCTGTTTGTCAAAACAGTGTTTGTTCTGTTTTTCAAAACAGTGCTATTGAATGTATGATTATTTGTTATAAATCAGAAGTTATAGGTTCCATTTTATTTTGGTGAATTCTGTTTCTCACCTTATTTGTGCAAAATTATATAATATTATCTCCTCTAGCTTTGGTAGTATTTGGATAGTTATTCATCCTGAAGGTATTTGAAATCACAAAGGGTTGTATCCTAAGGAGCATATCTGGATTTAAGATGGCATTTTGCATGTTCCTCATGTGGTTGTAGGAAAAGGGGTGGAAAATAATATGCAACAGGCAGCCCAATCCAGGCCACATGGTCTGCGCTGAGATGGCTGGAGATCACCTCGGGGTAAGAGGATATTTGTTCCCTTACTCTGAGTATAGTCCCAGCCACCACTATGGGGCGTCACAGATTTGTGCCAGCTTTTAGGGGTTAGAGGAGGAGGCCTCTGCCATTCCCACTTCCTCCCAGGCTGAAACCTCTCCCCCTCTCTGCTCCAAAATGCCCCTTCCTGTCTCCTCTCCCAGCCCCATGCCACGAGGCATGAACCTGCCTGTGCTGGCCAGTGATGGGATAGGATGTGGACTGTTGGACCAACACAGACGGCTTGCGACTAGCTGCAAATGTGATTTCTGGCACTTTTGCGATATAGAGCCAGCATGGGATTTGCTGCGTCAGCTCAAGAGGACATTAGGATTGCGCCATAATGTGGTTTCATGGTGTTGCCCTATCTAAATAATAGAGAGCAGAAACGGCAGAATTCAGTACATTCTGTTTTATTCAGGGCATTAATGTGCCATTAGTTTTCCTTAGAACTATAAATATATTAATGATTATTATGGGGGAAGTTTTCAAAATATTTTTTCCTTCTGTGAGTATCTTTTGTTACTTGTACATGGAAGTGGCTACATGGCTACATGGAAGTAGTGCATACAAGAACACACTAGTTCAATCCATTACCATTGCAGTACTAATGCAACACTGATGTCAGGTTCATTTTGAACACTCGTGCAGGGAGATGATAGAGGGCGTAAATGTCTTTTAAAAATTTGCATAGCAAGGACTCGAGCAAATGACAAAGTAAGTTGCTGCTCAATAAGCTGCTCTTCCTTTGTGTGGAAGTGTGTGTTTTTAATCGTTGTAGCTGTTGACCAACACTGATTAACTTGGCCTGTAGGAAGGATTTTGTTTGCAAATGTTGCGTTGTTATTTAATGTAGTTTTACTTATGCAGCTAACGATGGCCCTTTGCCTATGACAATTTGCCTGTATCTGGTTGGCGATTCATGGTTCTGTTGTATATTGTTTAAAGACCATATAATGGAAT
The DNA here is from genome assembly GCA_029204185.1 of Lerista edwardsae. Taxonomy (NCBI): domain Eukaryota; kingdom Metazoa; phylum Chordata; class Lepidosauria; order Squamata; family Scincidae; genus Lerista; species Lerista edwardsae. The sequence goes on from JAJKFI010000030.1 coordinate 11,259,531, forward strand.
TTCCAAGAGAGGTGGGGACATATTTTTACAAAAACATTCAGTTTCTTCTCTGAGCCAAAATTCCATCACAGGCTTGGAAGATCTGAGACTTCAAGAAGTTTCCATTCTTTCATGCTCATAACAATAAAATTCAAAATTGTATTTTAAGTGAAGGTTACATAGTATTGCTGTAAATAACTTTCATCTTTGTCTTCAGTTTGCATGAGTAAAGTACAGGGAGTGAAAATAAACTAGAAAAGTTGAGACTTGTGCTTATCAGAATCTGTTTGGTGTGTATCCCCGGAAGCGTTCCATGACCATAAGCTGATGGAATGCCATAGTCAAAAATCAGGCCTCAAATGGCAATGGAATATATGAAAAGGGATGTTTATAAAAATGAATAAGAGATACCTTAAAATTCTGTTCTTATTTGTTCTGTGTCTTGCAGGAATATTTGAACAGGCTGTTCCTATTAGTTTTGAACATTGCATTTTTCTGAGCATTGTGGGAATTAGAATATGTTGAAGCTGACAGTTTTGTTCTGTTTCATATTACTTATATTTACCCCCTTAAAAATATTGAGAGATGCCACAGAACTTGATCGAAGTTCTGAATTGATTTTTTTTCCCCTTGTCTAGGTAAAACTTTGGCCAAGAAATTGACAAAAAAGGTAAGCAACATGCTCCTACTGCTTTTCAAGGGAAGTCTTGTTCTTTCTGCTATGTTATGTGTTTTTAATTGATTCCTCTTTCACAACTGACTTTGTTTTGTTTGCTCAAAGGAGGTAGATACTGCACTTACCAATGTTGCCAAGGCTAAACCAGGGCCAACCTTTTTTAGAGACCTCGGAGATAAAGGTAATAACATCAGTCATCAATGGGATTTCTTTTTATTGAGAAAAACTGTATTCATGAAAATGGAATATAGAAATTCTGCTTCACTTCCAGGCAGCAAGGGACTAAATCATTGCTTTGAACTGCTCTAGTTATAGGATTGAAGAGGCATATCTAGAAAAGGGAGACCTGTTAACAGATTCATTAAATTCTGTAAACCATGTTAATGTGTATGAAAACTTGAGGCTTATATATTTTAAGGAGAGACAAAATGGTAGAAGGCAAGAATCCTAAGATTTTTCTGGAAATGTGTAATGAAGCCATGGGATCAGTTGGCTGTTAGATTTGAGATTTTGTAATTATAAGTTTGGCTGCCTGCCTTGACCAGACGGTGTTAGAGAAGGTCTGAGTCGGATTGGTATAACGATCTGAGTAATGTTTTGTGGAATGATTGCTCTGGTGGTATTATGATGTCTCATGGTAGCGCTTGCCCTATGACTTGTAAGACTGGATTAAAAGAACAGCCCTTGCACCCCGCAAAGGTTGTGAATCCCAGTGGGTAAGGGCTTTTGATTCCATTGCTAGGGAGGCAGGGGGGTGCTGGACAGGGTAGATAGATTCTTTCAGCTGAACCATTGATGGGCAATGATGCAGATCTGTGTTGGTATTCTGACACTCGGAGATGGCATATTGGTCGCGATGCACCATACCCCGCCATCGGCTGCATCATAAGCCCCCAGAAGCTGGTATTGCCAGAAGCTTGCTGGCCCCTTGGCAAGTGAAGCCGAGGTTCACCCCAGAGGGCCCTGCAGCAGGGCAAGCGCATCCAAGACAGATAGTCCTGGCTGAGAGCCACAGGGGTGGCTGCTGGAAAGAGGCCAGGGTTCGCCATCTGGCCAGCATGCAGTACCAGAAAGCCCTGTGGGAACCCACAGCCTGTTGGCTGTGGTCGGCAAGGGGGCCCAGGGACATTTATCTAATACCTTAGCTTCATTAAGTCAAATTTATGCATTTGTTTAAATGGATAAATCTATTTTTAAGGATCTAGAAATCAAAAATCCACAGCTTTTTAAACAGAGAATTTAGGATTTTTTTAAGACTAAGACTCATTAAAAAAAAACATTCAGTGGCTTTGCTTTGAAGACAATTGTGCCTCCTAGTGGAATCCCCATTTTGTTGTTCTGTTGTAAAATATTCATCAGTTGAATATTTTGTTGTAAAATATTCATCAGTATTTTACATCTAGTTTTGCAGAATTGTCTAGATCCTGTTTGCTGTAAAAAAAGACAATAATTACATTCAAACTAAACAGGTTGCATGTCTGTTTGCAGTATCAGCATCACATTAGATGTGTGATTCCCCCCTTTTTCAATTTTCCCGTTGTACCCCTGTAATCTTAAAAATTCTGTTGGTCAAGTTGTATGTGTCTATTTTAACTTTTAGATGAAGAATAAATCCGTGCCAAATCTATGGTATGCGTAAAGTAAAATTTCAGATGAAATATTACCGAGCTGATTCCACGATAAAAATATTTGTGTCAGCTTGATGTATGTGTTGATGCTAATATGTTCACCCACAGACAAAAGAAAAATGTAGAATACATTATGGCTTTCTTTCAAAAGGTACTTAAGTTAGGCTCAAAAATGAGTACAAGCATGCCCCAGTATCTGCTGAGCCCCAGTATCCGTTACGGACCCTCCCATGGATACCTGAAACCGTGGAGACTTGGGACAGTATCCTGAAACCGTGGATACTATGTTTTTAAAGATAGAGGAACATCAGTGGTTTTGTTGCAACAAGATTGAAAAGAGAGATTTGTTTAATGTTCCCCTATCTTTTTAATAGGAGTCAAAGTATCCACGGTATCTGTGGATAACTGAAACCATGGATACCAAATCAGTGGATACTGGGGCACACCTGTATTTGTAAATCCTTTTCCAGATATGGGCTCATGCAGGCCAGCATTGTCACACTGTAAATAGAAGAAAACCTACCCTTTGAAGTGTAACATGGTGCTTCATTGAGAATTAGGAAAGCCAGGAGCCATGCAATGAGCCTACTGCATAGCACCTGTTAATGTTGGGAGGCAGTTGTCTCTGTAGCATCAAAACAGAACAGTTAAACCAAGTGATAGTATCCCCCCAATACTGCTTTCACTGAATCAATTCTCGTCAAGATGGTCCTCCCCAATTAATATAGTATTGGTTTAGTTTGGTCATGTGTTCAAATCCCAGACCCTGTTTTGCTTTCACTTCCAGTTGTATAAAATGGCACTAATTACACTGCAGTTTGCAAGATTGGATGGGATCAAATGTTTTACAGTATACCCTTTGAATATAAAGTTAGATAGAATCAAAATAAAGCAAAATCATTAGAGAAAAGCGCACATTCAGTGTCACAGGAGTACCATGAGAAGCCCTTTTTTCATGGTGTCGGCTCACAAAAATGGAACAAGCAGATCAGGATATATGAATAAATCTCTGCAATGTTCTCAGGAGAACTGCAAAGGGTTTTGACTCCCAGCTGTTCTAACAGGCCGTAAAACAAAAAGATCTACTCATCCCCAAATCAGCCTGCTGTAACGGGCAGTCTGATCCAATACTGTCCTGCTACTGGCGCTGGCAGTAGGTATTGCAAATGTGCCGTAAAGCACATTTACACCACCCAACAAGTAAGCAGCACCAGTGGAGAAGCCTGTGCTGCTCCCTTGGCAACACAGCAGGAGCCCCAGCCGGCAACGGGGAGAAATGTGGAGGGGAGAGCGAGGTGAGGCATTCCTAGGTGGAGGGAGGGACAGTCACAAGAGGGGGTGTGGCCAGCAGAGGCCACCTCTGCCAAATCCTATCCCCCATGTCGGGCTTGGAAGCCTGATATGAGGCTTCTTGAGTTTGTGTCAGTGAAATAACCCACTGAGCAGGCTGGGGCTTTACCTTCCTCCAAGGAGACCTCCAGCCTGCTCAGATCAGGGGTAGCCATATGGTGCCCGCTGTTTCTGTGTTGCATAGGATTAGGCTGTAAGAAAGCTTGGGGAAACTCAGGAGTGGGGTTTTGTGCATTGTGTGAAAAGACTGTGAATTCAATTCATGTTCTGAAAACAGATTCCTGGACTGTGTTGGAGATACCCTGTTTCCTTAATTCTCATCCCATTCTTGTCCACTGCTATGCATCTGGCTCAAGCTGGCGCACTTTGAGGTTCTAGTAAAAAAGAAGATTCTACATGTCTGACCTGCACCTCTCTGATGGAATTATGGTGAAAAGAAGAATATAAAATCCAAAAATAAATAGCATGAATTTTCCTTGCTGATTTCTTCAGAATGTTGATTCTGAAGGAAAGACCATGTGATTACTCTTGTCCAAATGGTTGTAGACTGATAATCCCATAGGGTTTGCATGATGTTGCATGAGAAAAGTACAGAGTGTCCACAAAGTCTCTTTACAATTGCAAAAAATCCCAAAAAAATGCAAATGATGAGATGTGTTAATGACATCACGCCCCTAGATTTCTTTCTGTGGGGCAACGTTAAAGATATCGTGTACAGAACAAAGACACGGGACATTACTGGCCGTTGCCACCATTGATGAGACTATGCTACAGCGAACATGGCAAGAAATCGATTATCGCCTTGATGTGCTGCATGCAACCAATGGTGCACATATAGAGGTTTATTAATTGATGCAAAATAAACTTCAATATATGCCCCTAATACTGTATACTTTCCATACATGTATCTCTTCATTTGTTTTTGTAATGCAAGTTTGAAATTGTAAACAGACTTTGTGGACACCCTGTATATCTTACAATATTAGTGTAATGTAGTGTAGTGTCATTTAATGTAAGTGTGTGAGAGGGGGGAACATTCAGGGTAATGTTTCTGTTAAAGGAAGCATTGTTTTGGATGCCACCAATGTTGCCTTAAACAGAGGAGTGACTACTTATTTCTCCTGTTGCTAATAGATGATAGTGGAAACTATATTTTAAAAAATGCCACACAGCAGGGTTTTTTGCCACACAAAAGGCTGGGGCTGTTTAATTGAATAATATTTATGTGCCCTGCAGCCCGACTAAGAAACGATTATAAAAATATTGGACACTTTATTTGAAAATAACTATGAAGTGCTACTGGGAAGCACAATTATTAGAACTTACAAATGTTATTTTAAAAATTTAGAAGGACCTCTTGCCTATCAGGTATCTAAAGGTAAAGAAATTGTTTCCCAGTGAATAATATAGTTTAGACATCTGCTTTCAGGAGTTTCTTCCACTATACAGGATGGTATTTAGTTTGCAAGTTAAAAGTAGCATATAGGTCTTTTTAAAAAAATTCTCAGAGTGCTCTTACAGAAGAGATGCTTGAGATTCTTTTGTTTAAACAATAGTCTTTATATGCTTCTCTATCTTTAGCTGGCATGTTGCTATTTTGACACTGTCGCATCTTTGTGTTTGTTCAGGCTCTTCATTTAAGTCGGCCTTTCAAAGGGAAGTGCTGGAATTCTTCTTCAAAATGGATGGGGGGAAAATACTTTCACCTTGCAGAAAGGACATGTTCAGATTCCCCCCCCTTTTTTTTAAGTGAAGCCTCTTCTTGGCTTCAGGCCCAGCAGCCCTATCAGTGCAATCTAGCAGCTTGGCAGCTTTGTGTTGCCATATTCCCCTTGAGACTTAGAGAAAATCTGGTCTTCGCTTTTCTAAGACTGCCAAAGGATGAAATACTTTGATCCTTCAGAGTAACATAAGAGTAGCTCTCCTCCCAGGTACTAAATGTGACAAAGCACACTTAATTTATTCATCCTTTGTATAAACACAGAATATTTTCTGGAAAAATCCAAAGATTTAGTGCAGGCTTTTTATTAATTCCAAATAAACCCAAGTCTTTTAATGAGATGTCAACATGATGGGGATGTTGGAACAAGAAGTTCACTGCCAGAGCACTAGAATTGAGAACATGAAAATCTGACGCGACTGATAAAATAATGGCTATACTTTCCTTTGTTGATGCACTGTAGTAAACTGAAAACCCTTTAAAAATGAAGTTGATTATGCAGGTTGTACTGTAAATAGAGCACCTCAATGTGCTGATTCTGAATTTCACATTGTTTGCATTTTTTTCCTATCTCGTTTTAGGACTGATCTCCTACACAGAGTATCTGTTTTTGCTGACAATACTGACGAGTAAGTATTTTGTTGAATACATATTGCAACGTGAAGAATATTAATCATAATTTTTAAGCTTCTCCATCATTTGAGATTCATTATTACATCTTAGTAATAGATGTAATTTCATCCCCTCAAATTAAGAAAAAGCTTGACTTATTCTACACCAAGTTTTTTTTTTGGGGGGGGGGATTGCAACAGCATCCAGTTCAGCTCAATTGGGGGCATGAAAGCTTGCCTTCAAAATTATCTGCTTGTTGCTGTTGTGCCTCTGGCAGTGGCAGCAGGAGTGGCAACTGTGTCCCCCAGTGTTGGATGCTACTGCTTCAGTGAGCTAGGAAATAGGAAGGAGGCAATTGAAGACTTCTGGCTGGATGGGAGCATGGGAGAGTAGAATGGAGGTGCTCGAGTCTTCCCATCTTAGAAGAACTTGGGGAATAATAATTATCGCTCTTTATTTAGTTGCACGTTACAAGCTGCTAGAGTTCCAGAGCCTGAGAATTATGGTGTCTACCTTCATCTCTAGTTACGTTCAGGAATTAGTGTAAATGGGTTCTTGCGTCAGTCGACAAAAGTTTGGCTTTTGCATGTCCTTGGGTAATCAAGTAGTTTAAAGGTCTTGACACGCTGTTGAACAAAAGGAAGTCACAACTTGGATGGATGTCACTGTTACGTTGGTAGAATATTTGTGGCAGATATCTTTATCTGAAGGATAAAGTAGGAGTACCCATTTCACGGGTAGGAGTGAAATGCCAAAACAGCACTGCAGAAAGGCAGACTCACTACACACTCTATAAGAGCGAGAGTCTGTGTATCGTATGGTGTTACCATAAAATAATGTCAATGTTTCCTAGAACACTAAGGACATAGGTGTCAGTGAAAAGCGGAAACTCTGTGTCTTGTAGGATGTTATGGGGGGGGGGAATTATGTGTTTGTCATTTTAGAATAGCAGTTATTGCTAAAGGCCATAATGCAGTGTGTGCTGTGGTATGCATGCTAAAGGTGCCACATTCATCAATACATCATATTCCCTTAAAAGGATCTCAGGTAGAGAGAGAGATGCTCTGAAACCTGGAAGAGCCAAAGCTGGGTTAGATGGACTAAAAGTTTGATTCAATACAAGACAGCTTTGTACACACAAGCAATAAGTGGCCATAATGTACTCACATGTATTTAAGATTTTTATTAATAATATTAGCAGTCCAATCCTTAACCTTCCCCCCACTAGTGCAACCACACCCAAAATGGGCATACTTTGAATGTGAATGGGGATTTAAATCCTCTTATCCCTGCATAAGCCTTCTGCTCAGCAATGGGTCTCCTCAGACCTGCACTAGCTATTTTGCTAGCACAAGTCCTAGTAGAGAAAGGAGGTGGGGAGGCTGCTACCGAAAGAAACAGGATCTGGTGAGCAGCACCATTTCTGCTGCATCCACCCCGACCTCAGCCTCTCTGCCCAGTTTTGCCCGTCCTCCACCCCATTTGGCCCTCCCCTGCCCTCTGCCATCTGACCTCACTCAGTGGGTTACTGGAGCTCTGGCGCTGTGCACAGGAAGGATCCAACCTTCCCACAATTGCCTCTGCAGTGCGCTACTCAGCATGCTGCCAGAAGGCACTTTACAGCATTCAAAGCCCATTACATAGGATTGGGCTGTAGAAGAAGCAGTCAGTCCCACTGGAACCAGTAATATTCCACTGGGTCATCAATATTCCGTTATTAGTGCGCATCTTTCAATTTTATAATGACATGCCATATTTCCTTCTGTAAATGTGGTGGTACATTGAATGTCCAGTTTGCTTATTGTTCATTTGGGCAAGCAGAGCCAGCAGATGAATTTTGCTAGCCAAGATGAACTTGGTTGTGTTAATAGACATTTGTATAACTTTACAAAATGTAGCCTTATGCAACAAAATGGAATATAGCGATTAAGAGGGAGCAGGAAAAGCAGAATAACTCCTAGAGTCATGCAGCAAGCAAGGTACAGATTTCTTCAATCAAAGTAATTGGGTTGACCGTCAGACCTTGAGTGAGGTAGTATCTAAAGTGTTCAGTGGTAACAGCTGAATCCTGGAAGGCGACTAACACCCCAATCCTAAGCTTCCAGATGGCCACCACTGTATCCTGTGGAGCCAGGGAAATTTCCAGATGTCTCCATCCTCCTTATCCTATGTTGAGCCCTGGTGACCCCAACGGGTCTACTCAGATCTACGCCTGCTATCTAACTAAGGAGACCCTTGTTGGTCTCTGAGGCCCGGGAGAGGGTATAATATGTTTAGCCGGCAGTGCCTGACGTCGTTTCCAGGCCAATCCTCCCCTAGATCTGTCCTTGTTCTGCTCAGTTCCACCTCTTCCCACCCTCCTCCTGCCTCTTTCCACTGCCCGGCGGGTTCACTTACCACTGGGAGCCCTTCTCCAGCGTCCATCAGGCGCAGCGACCCAGTGCTGACTAGCACTGGCCTATCCACCAGCGGTCTTAGTGCCTCCAACTGGCAGGAAAGTGCCTTATTGCACTTTTTTGCACTACCCAGCGCTGGCAGTGCAAATGCACCACTGGCACTGGAGAGCTTACCCTTAATTTTTCTCTTGCATATTGTAAGTCATTGCCATGGTTCTGTACAAACCTGTTTACATATGTAGTCTGTCTCAGATAATTTGGACTCTGAAATAGAAGTTACATCTAATAATATTAAAGCTACTCTGAAATGAAATAGTGGTAGATGCGCCTAATGCTATTATTTTTAGGCTGGCTTATATAGAGAGTTCACAGTTTTAAATACTCTTGAGTCATGTTTTGAAGGTTAGCTGAGCAGCTATAAAAGCCAAGGATTGTGTTTTTGTTGGCTTTTGTAAAATGAAAGCTGAGATTTTAGAGAATCACTAAGTGACCAAATCAAAATGAGAGAGAATTATGCAACCACATAAACATGTTTTACAAGGGTCGGTATAAAATGTCACTATAAAGGCAATGCATGTAAGAAATATGTGTTCCATGTACCTTAGTAGTAGTAGCCTCCCGTGCTACTACATCTTGTGCTAAACAGGGGAAGCAAGTTTTTCCCCCTGTGGCATTACAGCACTAAGCTTAAATAGGTCCCATGACCAATGCATATTTTCAACCTTTTAAAAAAATGTTTTGCCTTATGTGCTTGCTTTTGTCTGGAAGTTTGCCTTCATCATACAATGATAACAGATTCTGAACAAGCACCTGTAGAAATGGGTCATGAGTTAGTATAAGGTAGGCCAGTGGTTCTCAAACCTTTTAGCTCTGGGACCCACTTTTTAGAATGATAATTTGTCCAGGACCCACCCAAAATGTCACGGCTGGAAGTGCTGTCATGATGATGCCAGAGCCTGCTGCTTTCCTGAGAATGCAGCAATAGGTTTGGTTATTTCTCAGCTATTTTTCCAATAGAACCAGAAAGGGGGGAAAATTTTTGACACAAGCAAAGTAACCATATAGCCCTCCCCCTTTCCAATGTCCCATCTTCCCATATTTTCAAAGATGGCTGCGCTAGGTGCTTCATGACCCACCTGCAATTGGATCGCAACCCATCTGCTGTGGTAGGTGGTTTAAATCCTCTCGAAGAATGTTATCAGTTTACATAGGCTGTTCTCAGGAGAACAAAATAGTCAAAGTAGTCAATCTCCTGTGAAAAATAAATGCTGTTAATTTATGACTGGACCTCACAAAATTAAGGAGATCCCAAGATATGAAAACTTACAATCATTATCTAACCTCCCATTTCTGGGAAATGGACTGATCCAGCATCTCAGCTCCAGAGCTTCCTGGATGAGAGTGATTAGCTGGACCCTTTTTATGTGGTTTAAGGCCTGGCTTTGGGACAGAAACAACCTTGGCCACCCTTGTTCTATGCCAGGACCTAGACAGGAGGAGTGTGTCTGTGTGGATTCAGGCTGGCCTCTTCAGCAGCTTTTTACACCATCAACCATGTTGGTGTTCTGAGTTGGTTGGGATGGAGGCAGCATTCCCATCTTTTCTTGGAAGACAGATTCCAGAAGGTGGTATTAGGGGACAGGGAGGGCCTAGTGAGGGGAGGGTCCAAGGGGTCAGAGGAGCTGGGGTGGCAGCAGAGCCGCTGTTGCCCATCTATTGGAGCAGCAGCCGCCTGCCCTCCAAGGCCCTTCTGAGGGCAAGGCAGGCCATGTGCGGCGTCCACAGGCCCTTTGGAGTCCTCCTACAGTCCCCAGAAAGCTTTTTGCGTTAGCTTGAAACTTTTCTGGAGACCGTGGTAATCCTCCATAGGGCCTGCAGAGCAGCCTCGAGTCGCATGAGGGGGAGAGCGGAAGGGAGAGAGTGTGGTGAGTGGCAGCTGGGGGGCAGCAGTCTGGCTGCCCGGGGCAACTCATGGTCCTGGCCCGGGGCAACTCATGGGACAGGGCCACAACAGTTGAGGGACTCCTGCTTATCACGCTGCTGCTGTCCAGCCAGTTTAGGATTGGATTTGACCACAGTGGTCCATGTGATGGTGACATAGACTGGATTGTTGCAATGCCCTCTGAGTAGGGCTGCCCTTGAAAATCATATGGAAATTGCAATTAGTGCAGAACATGACAGCTCATGTCAACATGCAAGAGCAGCAATTTGGCTCTGCTGGGCTGCTGTTCCTTTGGCTCAGCTGACTGCTGGTTCATTTCCAGGCCCAAAGTGCAGGTTTTACCCTTTAAAGCTCTTTATGGTTTAGGACTGTGGTACCTGAAGGAGCACCTCCAATCATATAAAACAACCTGTCCCCTGAGATCAAGGGAGGGTCCTTCTATGGGTGCCACCATTAGCTGAAATTATGTTGGTGGTGACAACTGGAACAGCCTTCACTGTAGCAGTGCCACAGCTCTGGAACAGCTTCCCGTTAGAGCTAAATACTACCCCTTCTTAGTTGACTTACTGTAGTAGACTTTAGTTGCTGGGCATATCATTTTATGGTGTATATTCCCATTGTTTCTATTGTATTTATTGAATTTTTTTATTATAATGTTAGCTACCTTGGACACCTTTAATTTTAAGGGGAAAGGCATGGCTTTAAGAATGAATAAATAAATAAGAAAAAGTTATGTCTTGATTTTGGGTTTTGGGGTACTTTTTTGTTCCATGACTATTCTTGGGTTGGTAACAATGCTG
>JAJKFI010000030.1:11272576-11287898 GCA_029204185.1 Lerista edwardsae
TAATAATAATAATAATAATAATAATAATAATAATAATAATAATAATATTGTTCATGTAACTTCCTTTTTTGTCCAGAGATGCCTCTAGGCCAGTGATGGCGAACCTTCTGGGCTCAGTGTGTCAAAATTTAGGAATATGCTTAACTTGAATCTGTTGGTGTGTCGATCTCCTTCCCAAACCAGAGAGAAATAATTCTTTATATTCATTTATTTAAACCAAAAATACAGTTTAATCATATGTGGTGCTGTGTATTATATAAAGAAACATCAAATAATTGCAAAAATGAAAAATGAGTAAAACACTCAGTTTTTATTAGGCATTGGTGAATGCTGGTGTGTCACCCCAAACATTGTGGTGTGTCGGCTTTGACACGCGTGCCATAGGTTCACCATCACTGCTCTAGGCTCTCAGTTGCAGTCTTGAGGATTACGTAAGACTCTCTAAATTAGTACCACTTTAGTGGTAAAAGGGCAGTTCATTGTCTGGGAATAAATTGGTTTCTGGTAGTAAGCAGAATCCTCAAAGCAATAGCATTGTCTGTTGGTGAGCCTCCATCTTTCCCAGGCCCTATGTTGCAGTGGCAGAAGGCAGCGTTCTTTGACATTCCTATTATTAAAGTTTAGTGTCTCAGTCTTTACAGATCCTGCTGATTCCCTCCTAGTGATTTCAAGGTAGGGCTAGGAAAGAAAATACTTGCTGTGCTCTAGTGCAGGGCTCTCCAAACTACAGGGTCACAACCAGCCTGATAGAAGATTTCACCTCACCTGCAGCACAGTGGTGAGAAGCACTGAACATTCCAGCCTGCAACAACCTGCTGATGCGTTGGGTAACTGCAGACCCTTGCACCAGATGCACCACAGCCTTTCTGTGGATGATCACCCTAGATGGTTCTGTGCCAAGCTCATTGGGTAGCTCAATACAGTACCAGCAACCTGCCGATGTGTCCGCCCAGGAAGGGTGATAAGTATGGTGTGGGGTGGAAAGGTTGGCATTTGTAAAATCACATCATTCTGATTACAAACAAGATACAAGAAAATTGATTCAGTTAAATTTTATTCATTATGTTTTATTTGAGTTTTATAGAAAACTATTTTTTTGGCTCCTGAGCATCCAAATATAGGATGTGGCACTCATACTGAAACGTTTGGTGACCTGTTCTAGTATGAGTCATAATGAGTCTCACCAACACTCAGTGGGTGGTTGTAACTGGCCTTAGTAGCCAACCGAAAGTTTCTTACTCCTCCCCACTTCTTGTTATAATCCGATCAACATATTACCAGGATTTGGGTCAGAAATATCTAGGAAAGCATCCTTCTGGGGAAGGTAGGAATTGCTATTCTTGGTTGATGTCGTGATCAGTTTGAAGACCCTGTCTGCTACCAGGAAGAGGTGTATTCCCAAAGGACAGATTCTCCTATGTTCTCTAGGAAAACTAGCTGGTCAACTAGTTCATTTCCATTTTCTTGTCATTCCTGCTCTAAACTCCTGCTTCATTTTGCCGAGTCAGAGAAACATTTCCAAATTCACAGATTAAAGTATTCCCTACTCTGAAGGGGGAGCTTAGACAGTTAAGTGGGGACTCTAGAGTTGTGTAATTTCTGAAAAGATCAATTTAGCTTTGTACCTCCATCTCAAAGTACATTCTAAAACAACCATTTTTTGAGGGATTAGTAGTTTCAGGAAGTGAGTGCTTTTTTTGTGGAAAGCACCTGAATGTAACTTCCACTAACATGTGAAGAGTTATCGTTTCTGTAATTAAATACAAGTGCGTCGAGCTGTTCTTTGAACCTCTTATTTTATAAATACATTCCATTGGAGTTGCATCATATCAGATAAGAGTGTCATATTGCCAGCCGTAGGAGCAGCTTTAGCTCCTATGTATTACGTGGGGCTACCTTCTTATCAGCATGTTGCAACAGATGGTATGCATCACTTCAGAATAAATCATTCTGCTTTTATTCTCTAACAATGTTATAGACTACACACACATTACTCCTGACTCAAAGAATACTTAGCAAAGTGTTTAGAATGAAACATTCAACTGGGAAGAAATCAGCTGTCAGCCTCAGTCATGAGGGGGTTTCCCCTCCCAAATTATTAGCATTCTCTGGGCCAAACTAGATGTGATGTTCAACACATCATTGCCTACTGTGGGGGTGTTTTTCCTTTTAAAATAAGATCTGCGGGGGGGGGGCGTGATTGGGATCTTGAGTACAGGGTATTATTTAATCATTTACTTCTGCCCTGTTTCTCTACACTGTTTTCCTACTGAGCGTGTCTTGTCCATCATTACCCACCCATCCATTCTTTTGCCACTGAAGGTGCAGTTTGAGGCATGCAAAGCCATCTTTTGGGACAAATAACTAGTGGAGGAATTTTTTGAGGCTGACTAAATGCTTTTTGATACAGGTGTACTATGTTTCATTGCAGGACCATAGACCATGTTTTCACACTCAACATGTGTAATTCCAGATTGTTGTTAATAGTATTATATAGAGACAGCAGGAATGACCAGAGTCAGAGCTGTGTATGTACGCAGGGTCACAACCATTGTAAGTGGCACCAATTCCAGTATCCTGAGAATTCTGCTTTCAGCTGGAGTGGAGAGGAGCAGGATTAGAATTTTTGGAGCTCTTAAAGGTTGCTATGGAAACATTGAAAGGGAAGCTAAGGTACAGAGTACTTGTCAACAGACTTATCCTCTGACATTGAAAGAGATTGGTGTATGACCAAAGCATCAATATAGCTACTTTTCTTGAAATTATAGAAAGAATTACCTATTTTCACTGAAGTGGGAGAAATGTGGTTCCGTTATTATACAGCCCATATATAAATTGTGGTTGTTTAATATTGGCTTTGATAACAGTTGAAACCAAGTTTTGTGTTTAGACAATATTTTTTGCGCTTTGCACTTTGCACTTCATCAGTAGTTGGGTGTAGAAATGATTTCAGAACACTTTGTCATATGCATGCATAGTTATGTATGAACCATCTGATTCTATATGATGTGGTCTAGTTATGGGGAATTAGAGTAGCAGGATATTGACATATGTGTACAATATTTCTGAACTATGTGTACAATATTTCTGAACTGTGTACTATGTTTCATTGCAGAACCACAGACTGGATTTCATATAGCTTTTAAAATGTTGGATGCAGACGGGAATGAACAAGTAGAGAAAAAGGAATTTTTTAAGGTAAGGATGTAAATATTTTAAGATATTTGTTGAATATCCTTTGTTGAAAGGTGCACCCTTCCTTTGTTGAAAGGTGCAGCAGATTCAAAGGTATGTTGTCTTTATCTGCTTTGTGATGGTATTGTGCCCAAGACGGCATGTCCTTGCTAGAATAAGTAAGGAAAAGGAAACAATCTGCAGTTTTTTCATTAAAGCTCTGAGTTATCAAAGTTATGTTCGCTGAACTGTATATCAGATTTCAAATGTAAATATATGAACATAGCTAAGAAGATAATGACAAGCCTACCCTCTTCATTCTTTTACCACTATGTTTTTGTGGTGGTGTTGGGAATAAGCATATATTTGCACACATTAGTAGAAATTCATGTGAGATCCATACTGCTGAGCACCCATAGTGGTGTTCACCGCTGTGTTTCCATATCACTATTCTTTTTTAGGATTTCCAGACAGAGCCATAGGAAATGGCTGACTCCTGGCCTACCCAAACTTTGGCCAAATGTTGGCATGGTAATGAAACAGGAGGGTTTAGAAGCATTGTGCAGGTTTTTTTAAATTCAGAAGCAAAGTTCAAAAGTTGATATGTCATGAGCTATTTCTCGCCATGATAAACATCCTTTTAAAAGCACCTTTCCTAAGCAACTCTAAATCCTCTGTTTTCTATATCTATCTATGCTGTTGTCATGAGTAATAAGTTCCTTGTTCTTCTATTTTTGCTGTCCATTTGAGGACTGGTGGTAACATCCCTAAAAGGTAGGTGAGCTTTGCAGTGTGTTGTGTAAAATCTCTTGTAAGAATCCTGGCTGCAGAAGAGATTTGTAAGTCAATGTAAATGATTCACAAAGAGCTTGCTGCTTGGAGGTCTGCTGAATGATTTGCTAGAGAGCTAAAAGAAACTGCAAATGGATGTTTGTGCTGGAGACTTCATTTTTGTATCTTAATCCATTAAAGAATTAAGAATTCCAACATAAAGAATTAGGAATTCTTTGATGCAAAAAATTACAAGGTCATGTTCTGATCTTTAACCTTTTAAAAAATAAAAATACTTCTTATTTACAGTGTTCAGAGTGCTTTATACATGGTCCCATAACCCTTGCAACAACCTTAGGAACTGCCTTATGTGTCTGAACATTGGGGTAGCTAGCTCATTGCTGTCTATTCTGACTAGCCGCAGCTTTCTAAGATCTCTGGCAGAGGCTTTTCCCAACTCTGCTGCCTAAGATCTTCTCAATGGTGCTGCCAGAGCTTGAACTTGGGACCTTCTTCATGCAAATCACAGGATTGCCACCAATTATGCAATCCTGTGCCCACTAACTAGGAAGTAGCCCCAGCTATGTTCAGTAGGCCTTCTTTCTAGGTATGTGCATAGGATTGCAGTCTGAACCTTCTAAGGTAGGTTGGTGGTGTTCTCATACATGTCAGGTGGGAAAGCTGAAAGTAACTTGCATAAAGCCACTTACACTGCAAACCTGTTAATGTCTCCTCAGTAGTAAGTCCTACGTATCATTTAGTTTCAGAAAATAATTGGGAAGCAAGATGAGTTGAAAGCAGTTTCAGGAGATGAAACACTATGTCAGGTAGGTCTCTTTCAGAGAATATCTTTTCCTATTATGGTACTAAAGCACTTCTGGTTTTTTCCCCCCATGATTCTTTGTACAGCTTGCAGCTGAATGTGCCCATGTCTGATCTAGTATTTAAATGAAAATGCCTTATCTGTTTGCCTTTGTTTCCAAAACAGAAAAAACGGGGGGGGGGGGACAGAAAACAGAAAAAAAATCCTAAATGGTTTTATTTCATCTTTTGGGTTTTCCAGTGAAACACATTTACTTGGATTGAAAGATGCCCTTCTGCTATCAGATAGCCTGATCCTCTCACAGAAAAGCTGTTTCTGACTTAGCAAAAAAGTGTTGCATGAGAAAAGTGATCACCCCAAATCTTTTATAGTTCCTCTGTCTGTAAAAGACTTTCCCCTTGTGAAAGACATTAAAACCTCTGTGGGGCTCATTAGAGTTCATATGCTACAGCCTGTATCTTTCTTATTTATCATGTTTCTCATGTTGTAATCAACTCCCAATGTAGTGTGGCTCAGCAGATTGATAAATCTTCCATTAGCACAAGAGTTCACAGAATAGCACATCCGGTGTCTATTTTTTGGGTTCAAGCCATTAATATGCCATTAAAGGGTTTTGTTTTGCTTAATATGAAGTTATACTATTTTAGATTCAGAAGTATGTATTGAAAACGTTCTTTAAAATTCTACTTAGCTGATTTTATCACTGCACCCACCTGGATACCTTGGATATAATTCTTGTTATAGGTACATCCCAATACAGAAAGGGTTCCACTGTTTCCATATGAAAATCAATCCATTAAAACCCCCACGAAGAAATCAATAGACAGTGAAGCCAGAAAGTTCATTCTACCCCCTCAAATACTTGAACCGTTTTTATAGGCATGCCACATAAACTGAACTGTTACTACTGTGTAGTTCATTTTAAGTATCCTTCAAAGTTTTTTTATAAACATTTTTCTAACTTGATTTTTCAGTACATCAATTTAAAATATTAAGGCTGCAGTCTTGGGCATTACTGAACTTGGTTAGACTTACAGCCCCCAAAATGCATAGAATCAAGTTAAATGCTTGAATATAATTGCTGAAGACAAATATGCAATTTTATATCATTGAAAATTAGCTCATACAACATTCATGAAAACTACATTAGAAGAGAAAAGGAATGCTCCTGAGCAGTAAAATGGGTTGTGCTATGCATGCAGTAAATAATGAAATACACTGAACTGATATTGATAATACTGAAAGCTAAATAATCATTAGTATTAAACCTTACAAATAGGTTGTTGTCTTTCATCTTGCCTCTTCAGTATAACAACAGCAGAAGCTATTTAGATGTCATAAGATCAGTATTGTTGAAACCCCTGTGCGCTCCATGTTGCTTAGTGTGTTACTGGGTTCAAAGACATGCCACTTAGGCTAAGTGCTAAAAGAAATACAAAACATTGAAATCCTGCACTTTGTGTGTGGTTTTAGCCTTTTGAAAGGATGGAATAGTTATGTGAAATACTTCCTTTGTTTTTCTGCAGCCCATTTTTTCCCCCCAGAAAAGTTCAACTACGTAGCATGTAGCACTCAATCGTTTGATCACTTATAGGAAATAGGCAACATAAACACTGATCTCATTCAAAGTTAGGCTTACCTAGACTCACTTAAATTAATGTATTAATCTAGAGTCCTATTCAGAATTGGACATGCATGCATCCAATCATCTCTATAGGAACATAATGTAATGTTTGGGTGGATAGTTTTATCTTTTGCATTCCTTCTCAAACAAGCCTGAGGCTTTTCTATTTGTTAGTTTAATGTAAAATACATATGTGTACCGAAAGACATGTGCCATCCTCCCTGACTCCGAGAGTGGTCCAAACATAGTTTATCGTGGCCCTTGCGCCAGTCAAACTTTGTGGCCTAACTGTGCCGGCCTAACTCCAGATTAGGATTGCACCCCAGTCTTGTTCTGTGAAGTAAAGCACAAGTAGGAGACTTCTTGCAGTGCTGAGCCACAATGTGTAAAGGGTTGCATTACAACACCAGAATAACAGTGATTAAGATAAGGCTGTAGTTAGAACATAATATACAGTGAATCATTAAAAAGTGTTAAATATGTGTGCAAAGTTTTGCATTAGACCTTGTGCATATGGAAGAACTACTATGGATTTGGAGTCATGTTTCTTACACAATTTTCTTCTGCTAAATTGAAACAGCTTTTCCCTTTGGACCCAAGCTGATATATTTTAAAATGTATGCTATTATATTTCCTATAATATATTGCTTGTTCTGACTACGTTGAGTAATTATATCAGAGTACCATAATTTAATACCCACTGTGTTGTATATGCCCAAATCTCCATAATTGCACTGCTAGTTCCATGTACATAACAGAGGTTTGGATATATGTTTCCTGAACAGCAGCTACATGTACTGCACAACAAATATCTTTTGAAATGACTTTGGGTGTGAATAAAGTAGCTTACTGGATCCTAACCAAAGTCCACAGTCACTTTAATATATCAGCTTGAAGAGAAATGCACTATGTCCCATAAAAACATACCACATGTGTTTCTATATAACTCGTTCTGGGTTTTGCTTCCAGTTACAACATAGATTCATTTCTTGATTGCTGTCTAAATACCTTGTTCCTTCACTTGAAATTTAAATTGTATGTGGCAAGTCTGCAAATGGAAAAGTTCAATATTTACTGTGGAATTTTCATTGTTTGTATGGTACAAGAAGAGTAACCAAATTCCCAACCACTCTGGGAGCATTCTGATTTAGAGTGCAATCCTAACCTGGAGTTAGACCAGCACAAATTAGGCCAGCTAAGTTTGGCTGGTACAAGGAACACCATAAAATATGTTTGGACCACTCTGAGTCAGAGAGGCAAGCGCACAGACATGCATCATCCTTCCTGACTCTGAGAATGGTCCAAACATGCTTTACGGTGGCTCTTGTGCCGGCCTAACTCCAGGTTAGGATTGCACTCTAAGGATTGTTGCGTGTGTTTTTCAGGAAGCAGAATCCGAGGCATCTGATGTTAATACCATGTTGCTCGTCCACTTCTTTGGGAGAAGAGGAAAAGACAAGCTTCAGTATTCTGAATTTTACAGGTAGCATTATAAATATGGCTAATTAAGAGTCTGCCAACAATCATTTCTATTTGTGCTGTGTTGTGAGAAGGACAGGTTGTTAAATTGTGTTTTGTCAGCTATTCCAAATCAAGGTTTTATCCTGTGTAGGTATGGCTGTCAAAGTGGAGTCTTTTTTCCCCATAGTATCTATAATCTAACAGAGATCTCAAATAGGCTTACATGCTTGGCATATTGCAGGAATTACATCAGCCATCTTGTCAACGCAGCATTTCTCTCTGATTTGCTTCCATAGCAGAATTCAATTTCCAAAAGTGGATGTGCTGTAACAGGGTCAGCCTGTGGTAGATTCCAATGTGCGGCATTCCCGGGGGGGGGGGGTCCCCATCTTCCACACAGTCCCTCACTCACCATACAGCCATGGCATGAAGACTGCTTGTGATGCTGTGAGCCAGGAGCTCACAGAGATCCTGGCTGCTGCAGCAAGTGGTCCAGTCACTGTGCCAGCATGAGGATTGGGGGGGGGGGAAACCAAAGCATAAGGCCCAATGGGACTACGTTGGCTTAAGGCCAGCCCTGGCTCATGTCACTTTTATGCCTCCCCCTGCTTTTGGCAGGATGCTCTGCCCATTCTTTTTGCTGTTGGGTCCATGAATTACATGTAATTCAGATAGTATCTCCCAAAAGGATTTAAAGCTTCAAAGACATACGAGTGGGCACATAATATCTGCATATTCAGGACCTGCGGATATCAGAATCCAGGGAAGGCCCCTCCTAGACCCCTCCCAAAGCGACCACAGCTGTGCTCTTCAGGAGGTTTTCTGAGGTGCACCCACAGCCTCTGCAAGCATCAGAATGCTCATTACAGGCAAAAAAGTGACATTTTTATGCCCTTATAAGGCATTCTGAGCTGTGGCTTCACTGAAAACTGGAAATACCCATTTTTATTTTTATTTTTGCCCATAACAGGCATTTTGAGGCCCACAGTCCAGGGTAGTTGCACATGGCCTCTGTGGGAATCAGAGACCCTTGGAAGCTCAGTCCTGTTTGGGTCTAGACTGTGGGGGTGGTCCAAATCACGAATTTGAATACCCCCAGATTTCAGTATCCACTGTGGTTCCTGGAACAGAACCGTCATGGATAACAAAGACCACTTGTATGTTGTAATGCACCAATCCCTATTGTGTGCTATGCATTTATGTGGTTTCTACTGGAACCACAATAAGGTTTAACAGATGACAAATGCTGCAACAACTCATTTTGCAAAAGATGATGAAGAATCTTGTATCCCCGTAATATTCTATCTGTGGGGAGAACATCTTATTGTGGCACCAAAACTTCGGAATGCTCTTCCTGGATAAATCTGCGTGGCCTATTATGCCAATTTCAGATGTTCACTAAAAGCTTCCTTTATTTTTCTTCCTGGCTAGCGATCTATGAAGAATGACTTAGCTTTATCCTTTCTTTTACTTTTTCCCTGTTTTTTTTTTATATGGATTGTCTAAGCCATAGTTTCTCAAACTGTGGGTCACTATCAACTTTGCCGGTTGTGACCCAATGCCCAGTTGGTCCTGGGTTGTATCCACCCACCCTTGTGTCCAGTCGGCTCCAAATTGGAGCTGTTCAGACACAATTGGAGGCTGCACCGCCCCCCACAGGCCTCCAGGACCAGCTGGAAAGTAGCTTCCAGTTTACTTCTAGGTTCGTGAAAGTGACTTCCGGTTGCTTCCAGAGGCCTGCAGAGGCTTAGTGCTGGAAAAGGAGGTGGGTCACAGTGAGGGAAATTTGGCAGGGAAATTTTAGATCCCTGATCTAAACTTTTTTAAAAAATATTTTTGTTGCTGTGCACTACTATGTATTTTCTTTGGAGCGTGTATAAAAGTTTATAAATAAAAATAAAATACAACACATGCTACAATTGAACATAGACCTCAACTAAATTTTAGCCAACTGCTAATCAGAGTTGGCATTAATTGATACAGTATTAATTGATACTGGGGAAAAATTATCTACATACTTTTCTTCCAACTTCCCTACTTTCCTCCTACTTTTTAAATACATTCAAAACTATGTTTCTGTCTGTGGGGGACAGTACAATATATTTGAAACTGCGTATCTGCCTAGGAAAAGGCTTTAAGAAAAAAAAATTCTCAGTCAGCAGTATAAATCACACTTGTGTGCCTACCACAACTCAGTCCTTTTCTTTGCAGAACCATCTGCAAATCAAGTGTGTTTGCTTGAACTGTGGTTTTTAAAAAAAAGAAAAATATGTATATATTCCCTCAAGGCCACTTCATATGTTAGTTTTCATTCATAGAAGTTCTCCCATAAATCACTGTCCTGCTGGAAAACACAGCTTGGGAAGTATTTATACCTGTGTATGCTCAGGTGCCTCTCTCTCTCTCTGTATATATATATGTTGAAATCTAGGAATGGGTCAGCAGTTCCTGATGCACAAGGGGCATAGGCATGTATTCTCTCCATGTTCTGAGGGAGGGGGGAGCAATCTGGGGGGGCGAGAAATTGGATGGCAATAAACAGTATTCCTATGTCGATTATGTCACATACTTGATGTCATCCTTTACAGTCATTCCAGGGACCCAGAAAGCTGAACTAGAGAGCAAAATGTGCAGTTGGGGATTTCCAGGCCAGATAAAAGGCTGAAAATGGGTTCACACTTGATCTATGGCATGCCAATTACTAGAGATTTGGGGATATGAAGATTATCTCATACCAAGGGATGGCACTCCAGCCACAAGAGCAATTCTCCACCTAGTTTGCGCACTGCTGCAGTTTTCTTCTGCAAACTGGGCTTGCAACATTCAAAAAAAAATGTTCAGAAACTTTTTGCATTCCATTAAAAATCAGCTTATAACCCACTGTTGGGTCCCAACCAACAGTTTGGGAAACATTACTATAGAAGAGGGTTTTTTTAGCTATTTGCACCTAAAAATTATGATTTAATAATATGTAGCAGTAAAGGAGAAATATGTTTTTACAGTTTGTAAACTTTTTTAAGAAAACGAGATGATCTTAGTACATTTAAGAAACTGAAGTGGTCTGGAACGTTCACCAGTGTGCTTTCTTGTCAAAGCAGCACAAGTTGTAGTCTGTATTCAGCTGCTGCTTGCATCCAGTCAGCCTAGGTGCCACTATTTTCACTAGATTTACCTAGCATTTACCTAGCATGGTTTAGTCTGATCTGCGTAACATCCCTTTCACTCTGGTATACAAAAGACAGACTAGCGCTTTCCTTTTGAAAAAAAAATTAAAATTAACTGCCTGAACAGAGGTTGGAGGAATTCAAGGACTACCTCACTACTTGTGATCTTTTAGTTGGTACTAATAAAACCCTCACCCTTCTGTTGTGCTTGCATTTGTTTTTCCTATTGAACCAACATGGCTACCTGCATTTTTTTGTCTACTTTCAGTAGAATCCTTGTTTTGCCTTTGAAAAAGGCAAGAGGGATGTTTCTAATGTCGTGTGAAGTAATTCTTTCTACTGACTCAGGTGTGCACCAGCCAATAAGGCTTTGAAGTTCTTAAACTTATTTAGAGTTCTCTTGAGCAAACATTTCTTTTGCTCTTATTTCTCTCGATACAGTAGGGCCTCTTAACGAAGTTGAGGCCAGAGTGCACCCGTAAAAAGTTGTTTGCATGTATAGTGTGAACTGAAATGTCTCTGGTAATTAGATAAAATCCGGCAATGAGGCATAACTCTGATAATACTGTGTACCTACTGCATTCAGCAATGTAGGTTAAAGACCTTTTGCCTGCCACACAGATAGAAGCTTGTAATCAAAATTGGACTCCCACTTCTTGCTCTCGGAGCTGTTGGGAGAAATGTAGGGTTTAATACAGGTAATTTTTCAACAGCGGCATTTATTTTTCATGCACTTGGAATGTGTCTTCTTATCACTTCCCATATATACCCACTCCATTTGCAGTTGTGACTTGACAGTAAAGTTTGTTTTAATGCACACGGAGGTGAATAAAAGGATCAGTGTCTCTCTTTAAAAAAAACCAAAACCCTGCTGTGTGGAGATATCACTTTTCACATTATTTTATTTGCAAGTAACTCAAGCACATCATTTCTGGGTTTCTATTGTTCAGGGGAAATGTGATTTCTATCTGGCTTTTCACAACATTTTTACCTCACATGGGAAGGCATTGTTGGCCTTTTGATCAAAGTGCCATGATGTTTTTACAAGAGATGACTGATGAGCTGTACAGACATAGATCATTGTCAAAGGCGGGGGGGGGGGAAGATGGCAAATGCTTTTATCATTTTCCAAGTTCTTGTTAGAAAGGCCTTCCATTGATCAGCAGAATAGCTAGAGAAAGCAGGAGTGATTACATTTGATTAGGGTGCCTTAAAACCTGTCACACAAGCTTTAGATATGGTTACCTGTGTAATTTACTTCTCTTAAAATGGGGGGGGGAATCATTTGTAAGGCTTAGAGGTGATTATGTGTGATTAATAGATTTTCTTCCAAAATGCTGTAATGAAACTTGGCTTTATTATTTACTTTCTATGTCTCAGAATTTTTTTGTCATTGTTTTTGTTTATAGTACATTCCACAGAGCTGGTAAGCCTCATCAAAGCCCTTTTAAATCATGGTATAAGGAAAGTCACTCTTTTGTGTATCAGTTTGCTACTTGGATCAGGTGATTGCTATTCTCCATACCACTCAGACCCTTTTAAAAAACCATTTACAGTGGCATGAAAAAACTTGCCAATCTGTATGGTGAACTGCTTGCAATTCACTGGCTTGTACTGGCTGTCAGTCTGGCTCCTCAGTCTTCATAATGAAGTCTTAGTCTTTCTTGGTTGGCCCACTTTTCAAAAGGCATTATGGCAGGAGGGGTTGAAAGGGTCTGAAGTCCTTCAGGGGATATGACGTCTGTACTTGTGTACTGCCTTAGGAGCCCAAGTTCAAGCTGAGATGAAGAAGCCTCATGTGGGCCTAGATGTAGCACAGTAGTTAATTGTTGCTAGAGCAGAATCTAATAAACGCTTTCTAAATAGCAGAAGGTGGCTAAGTAAAGAAAAGATAACATTCCACATTCTTCAGGAATGCTTTATGAAACAAGCAAAGCTTATTTAAACAATAAGGGACAAGACACAGTTCAGAAAACTAAGCCAAACGATTATTATGCAGCAATTACTAGCTCAGGATAGATTGCGGAAAGAGATATTGCAGGGGAATGTTCTGTACCTCCCTTTTCAAGTCTTGATGGATTTAGTCTTGATCAGTGGTGTAGCTAGGTCATTTGACACCCGGGGCCCAAAAATTGTTGACGTCCTCCCCCCCCCCGTATTTTATTTTATTTTTATTTCACACTTTTATACCACCCTTCCTCCAAGGAGCTTAGGGTGGTGTGCATGGTTTCTCCCATTCTTTGTCCTCACAGACTATAATATTTGGTAGAACACGGGTATTTCAGTGCAGTTTGTTTCATTACGTTCTGCGTGAAATTATGCATAGAACGATATACAACATGGTAATATTTCTTAAAACCATTATTTTTTGACATCAGTTGTGTCACACCCCTGAGGGTGGCGCCCGGGGCAGTACACCACTGGCCTAATCCTGCCAATAAATGCTGCAGCCAGGTTAAAGGTCAATGCCATTGTGTCTGGCTGAGTGTTCTTTTTCTGGGCCTGCACCTTCCTGCGTGGCCCTTTCACTGTGGTACTAATTTAAATTCCAAAAAGTAGTCTGCTGACGTAGAGCTTATGTGCACCTTCCTCTGCTCTCTTCATTGTAAGTTACCCTCTTATTTTTGTTTTAATCTCTTATTGAAGTCTACATTCCAGGTCATGATACAAAATGCAGACTTGAGAAACTCTGTGTACTGCATAGTTAGTACAGTATAGCACATCCAGTAGCTGTTGGTTTATTTTATGTGTGTGTGCCTACCATGAGGTCTTGTAGACTTCAGCTTTCAAGTGTGCCCTTGAGGAATTATAAAAATAGACACCATAAAGCAGTGAAACAGACTCTGTTGCTGGAGGGCTTTAAGCGGAGGCTGGATGGCCATCTATCAGGGATCTTATAATTGTGGACTGTCTGCATTAGCAGAGGGTTGGACTCTGAACTGGTGGATCCCTTCCAATTGTGATCTGTATTTCATCAAAAATTATTAACAAAGAAGCTGACATATCTGGTGGTACTTAATTCTCCGTTTCATTTCAGCCTCTCCAAAATCACAGATATAAATTAAGGACTCTTACAGTCCAATCCTGCCTAAATTCCTGCATAGCGATGCATTGGAGTCGGTGCAGGTTCCACTGCGTCCTGTGGGAAATTTTAGGCTGCTGGGGGGTCTCTTAATGGTAAGGGGACATTTGTCCCCTTGCCCTGAAGTAAGCCCCAGCAGCCGCTATGGGGCAACCTGAACCTGTGTCAGCTCAGTCATGGGTGCAAGTCTGTGTTGCTCCATGAAGGTGGATTAGGACTAGGAAGGGGATCAGGATTCGGTGTGTGCTGCCACTGCCAATCCCAACCTGCTCCAGAGCCTGATGCTGCCACCACTCCATTCTGCTCACTCACCACGTGTGAGAATCGGAGGGGTATAAGACGGAGGGTATAGAATAGAGCTAATGCTACAGATCACTTACCTTCTTAGGTCTCAAAAGCAAAGAGCCTGTTAATAAAACCTCACCACAGCAAAAATAACTATTGATTAGCAAAAATTCAATTCCTTTTCACAAAAAAGCACTATATGCAAGCTGGAAAATTGCTAAAGTAACAAAAGTCAGGGTGATGACTTCTTTAAGAGTCACTGTGTTAAGCCTGTTGCAGCAAAAACAACACTCTTGAAGCACCTTCAGAACTAATCCATTTATTTCAGCCATATCTTTCATGGACTATAATCCACTTGATGGCTGACCAAAGCTTGTGCAGGAGTAAATGGGTTAGACTTTGTGGTGCCACAAGACGCTTTGATGAGAATGAAAACGGTTTAATGCACAGGCTGATTTTAGGTGAATTTGTTGTATTCTATTCAGACTCAAGGAACTGAAATGTAGTCATCCTTCTCCACCCCCACCCCCGGCCAATCTATCCAGCTTGCTGCTCTTTTTCCCTTCTCTGCCTTAGGAATATAGAGAAGAATAAATAAGATTGATACTTATCAAATGAACATCTGTATTACATAAATTTCTTTTTGTAAAATTCTCAACAATTGTGTTATATTTTATATACAAATAAAGGATTTTTAACCGATAGAATGGGACACTTGAATAATAAGGTTTGTTAGACTTCTTTGTAAAATCTATCTTAAGGCACACCTTCAATCATGTTCTGCTCACATATAATACGTTGTCTGTCATGTTCCTGTAAAAGTAGCCTACCTCATTCAGAGAAAAGTTATGCATGCATGTAGCAATACAACTTTTTTTGTCAGCCCATGGCTTGTTCCCATAGCATTAGTAAAGGTACATGGATTTAGAGAACACCCT
>JAJKFI010000030.1:11292898-11305791 GCA_029204185.1 Lerista edwardsae
TACACTGCTGAGTGGCAGTTTCAATACCTTTTTATTGGTGACATGAGCAACTTAACATGAGAGTGCACAATTTACGAAACTCTTTAATCTCACCTTCTGTAATCTCGGAAGGTATCTCTGGTCAGGGAAGTTTTTATTATTATTATTTATTTGATTTATACCCCGCCTTTCCGCCACAAAGGCCCTCAAGGCGGCATTACAAAGTTAAAAACACAGTAAAAAACAATAATTAAAAACAGTATTAAGACAATAAAAACAATATTAAAAATATAACATACAACAAATTCCTAGGATCATAAAATATATAAAAAGAGTGCAAAAAAAAAAAGCAAGCCAGCCTGTCAGCAACTAAAAGCCTGCTGAAATAAAAAGGTCTTCAGCCCCCGCCGAAATACCCCCAAAGAGGGAGCAGTTCTTAACTCCAAGGGGAGGGTATTCATTTTCAATGCAAGGGGAGTTTGTGTCACATTTTCAATGCAAGTAGACTGGAAAATAGTGAAGCAAGGTGATGTTGCCTTGATAAAGTGCCAAATAGTGCTAGCCATTAATTTGAATGCCTCCATCATATTATGAAGTAGCATTGTATTTGTATTCAGAGATATTTTGCCACTCTTGTTCTTAGATTTATGCAGAATTTACAAACAGAGGTGCAAGAAATGGAATTCATCCAGTTTTCCAAAGGCCTGAATATTATGACAAAAGAGGACTTCATAGAGTGGTTGCTCTATTTTACGAATGAAGAAAACAATGAAGTGTACTGGCAAAATGTGAAACAGAGAATTCGAGCAGGCGAGGTTGGTACTGTGTATGCCTTAATGTGAATGACAATTCTGAAGTATATAATTCAAATGTTATATGTATACATATCTGTTGACTGTGAGATTTGGGATCTGATCAAACTCTTAAGAAAATACTTGGCTTCTGCTCTGTTGCCGGAAAACTTTAACTCACACTATTTTTTATTTTAGAGCATCAGTATGGAAGAATTTAAGGCTTTCTGCCAGTTTACAAACCGCCTTGAAGACTTTTCAATTGCCTTGAAAATGTTTACAGTTGCCAACCGTCCTGTTAAACGGGGTAAGATGTGCAAAACGTTGTGTACTTAAATGTTGAACAGAGAGAAGTTGTGGTTTCTGAAAGCGTGAACTGTAAGCCCCAGTTGCATGTTGCTTCCGTCCCCAGTTAGCACAGAACTTTGAAATATCTTGCTGCTTGTTTCAAAGACCAGAAGAAAACAGCAGATCACCATCTTATGGCAAAAAAGGCAGGGCGTAGTGGGATTGTTCTTGGAAGGGCAGGCAGGATATGACTTGATCCCAAACCACCGCTGCTGCTTGCTTTTCACCATTCACGCTGATCAAAATGGTAGTGTGCAAGATGGCTGTGAAACATTTCTAAGCTCTGCTTTGCATAGCACAAGTAAAGCTGATCCACGGGTGCTCTCCAGCTCTGGCATTTTACCACTTTTTCTATAGTAGAAAAAAGCCAAACTTGTGCATCTATTACCTGGTAACATGCGTGTTTGAATGTCCCTTGGCGCCAATTCTTAATGGCTGGAGTCAGCATTGTTTTC
This sequence comes from Lerista edwardsae, assembly GCA_029204185.1. Taxonomy (NCBI): domain Eukaryota; kingdom Metazoa; phylum Chordata; class Lepidosauria; order Squamata; family Scincidae; genus Lerista; species Lerista edwardsae. The sequence goes on from JAJKFI010000030.1 coordinate 11,294,472, forward strand.
TGCTATCTCCAAGAATCACCTGTGTGACTTCCTCTTTGCAGGATAGCAGCTTGTAACTCCTAGAATGAAATCCAAGATGGAGTTAGACCTGTACATGTGTGAGGGAAGGTGAGGGTGTTCTCAGCACTGCCCTCCCCCTCGATGGGGTCCATACCTGTTCCTATCACATCCTGGTCTTACCCCTTCCCAAGTCCTGCATTAGGTGTATCTGGTTACACCTCCATCTGACCATCATGAGCATAGCAATCACAAGTGTTACCTATAGTGCCAAAATAACCACAATGGGGTACAGAGCCATGTTAAGGAGGCTCTCAACAATTTGACTTTAGCCAAGAAGTGTTTTCCCACCAAGAGTTGCTGCTGGCTGCTTTTACTGTTGCCAGAACCTCTCCTGTTTCTGGTTACTGTGCTACACTACAAGGGTGGTGTTCTTTCTTAAAGCTTTCAGCTTCAGAAGCTCATACAGTCCATCAAACAAAACAGGTTCCAAAAATAGACACTTGATCTGTCCCACAACATAACAATGGATGTTTTCTGCTTCATCACAAACTAGACATATACATTTTCCACTTACATGTCTGCATCGATGTCATGGACTTCCATTATTAACAAATACATCTCCCTCCCAATTAGTCTGCTAGCCTGAGTTCATTGTGGTGCAGATAACAATGTAAGATGCTCAGAGGCATTTGTTTTTAAAACATAAACACCCCTCCAGTATTCAAATTCCCTACAGTTTCTTAACAATCTCAACTCTTATTTATTTTTCTTTGTAACAGAAACATGTCATTTCTTTTGCTAGCTGAGTTCAAGAGAGCTGTGAAAGTGGCTACAGGACAGGAGCTCTCAGACAACATTTTGGACACCATCTTCACAATCTTTGATTTGGATGGAGACAATTGCCTCAGCCACGCAGAATTCCTTGACATTCTAAAGAACAGGATGCATCGAGGGTTAAGGGTAATAAAGTCTTAATTTACTTAGAATGTGCAATAGAACTGTTTAATTGTTTAAAGTAGTTACGCAGAGCCGACATAACAAACTGTATAATCCTAACGGAAATAGTTTGTAAAAACAGGTGGTAGTGGGCATTTTAGACGGCTACTACTTTTTGGAATGGCTTCCTGCGGCTGTGGCTCAGTTGTCTTCTTGGGCGCTGCGTGGGGGGGCTGAGGGCAATCGGCGCCCCCATGGCAAACGGCACCCATTGCTCTTGCCCCCCCACGCCACACCCTAGATACGCCACTGATTGCACATGACCTCCCAGCCTCCTCAGAAGCCTCCTGGATGTGACTGGAAGTAACCAGTCCAAACTGAAAGTGCCTTCCAATCATGTCCGGGGTGGGGGGCTTCTGGGGTACGGAGAGGCCGTGCATGGTCTCCCCAAGCCTCAGAGCACTTCTTGGAAGCCTGTCCAGCCAGCCGTGGATATAAAAATCCACGGATGCTGAGCCCACCAATAAGGAAGGCCCACAGTCAGATAATTACAGTCAGGTCGCATCTTATGCAAAGGTTAGGTTCTGGAGTCAGCAAACCAGGAGAAAATCATGTATAGTTGAAATAGGCTACAGTACCTTAAACCTGAAAAATACATACTGTCTCTTTAAAAACTAAAATCACAATATGAGAGACACATTGGAACTGAGCTGATTGAAGGAACAGCAGATTCATTCCCCCATCTTGTGCTCATTCTGGGGCACATACTTGGTGAGTTGAATGATGAGGCACTATTGAAACTGCTGTGTTTCTCCCCCCCCCCCCTTTTTTTTTTGGCTAAGCAAATATACTTGAATTTGCACAAATGTGATGCATGTAGAATGCAACCTAATATATTTGATTTTTCATTCATTAATTATAATTGCATTGAAAAATTGGGAACTTCCAAATTATGAATTCTTCAGTCAACTAGCATATTAGATTCCTTACTTATAGGGTAAGCCATACATTTTCATTTAACCATCCAGCCCCATGGACTTGTGACATGATCCATACCAGTACACTTGTGTTAAGGTTTTTCAGGTAGGGGCCTGGATGTCATCTACCATAGTCACTTGTGTTGCTTCAAGATCCTTTATATCCAACTGATTGATCAGATTTATCCACAGTATTCAGATTGTTCTGCCACAAACAGAGGTTGGGAGAGAGAGAGAGAGAGAGAGAGAGAGAGAGAGAGAGAGAGAGAGCCAGATGACTAAACAATAAAGTTTTTACAAACGTCAGGAGGGAATTTGAAGAAAGAAGTATTCCATTAGCGTTATGAGAATTGCTGATTTCAGAAAAGTTACCTTTAATTGCACAGCAAGACCAATCAACTGACCCTCAATGGATTATTCTCTTAACTCTTAACTTAAGGTAAAGGTTTCCCCACAACCGAATGGTCTAGTCGTGACCAACTGTAGGGGGCGGTGCTCATCTCCGTTTCAAAGCCTGTAGAGCCGGCATTTTGTCCGAGGACAAGCTTCCGTGGTCATGTGGCCAGCATGACTATATGCCGTAGTGCACAGAATGCCGTTACCTTCCCACCAAAGTGGTACCTATTTATCTACTTGCATTTAGGTGCTTTCGAACTGCTAGGTTGGCAGGAGCTGGGATAAGCAACAGGAGCTCACTCCGTCATGCAGTCTTGAACTCCCAACCTTCCGGTCGGAAAGCCCAGCAGCAGCGGTTTAACCCGCTGTGCCACCACATCCCAGTACAGTTCAGTACAATTCTACAGTACACTCTACAGTACAATTCTCAAAAAGTAAGAAGGGACTCTTCTTGGCCTAGACAGACTAGATGAATCAGGTTAAAATTTGCTAGACCCGTTTTATTTATTTAAAAGATTATTAAACCCTCCCTTCCCCCCCCCCCCCAACATTGGAGCGCACAAGGTGGCTTAGAATAATAAAATACCATAAAACCAAATTTCAATAAAAATCAGCAATAAAAATGCATTAAAATATAGTTTCAAAAACATTAAAAACTCAACAACTCAGCAGACTACTAATCAAACAAAAAAACAGGAAGAACAAACAGCACAAACTAAGGTGGGAATACCCAAAATAAACATGCATAGTCATTATACTGAATAGTGAGGCTTTCAGCTGGATTCTCAATCACTTAAATTAGTTTTATTAACACTTGAGCCAGGCCATTCGCAGTGCAGTCATACACTGATGGGGAGATTAACAGTCGTCTCCAGGGTTTTATCCTTGCCTCCAGTGAAATTAATAGCAAAGCTTTTAATAGCCTTAAAGGGCAATAAGAGTCTAAAACTAATTGTATTATTTCCTCTATTTCTTTACCAGTGTACTCTTTGCTAGTGCACTCAGTTTGAAACACTGGCTTACAAATCTATATATATAAAGAAGAACACGTGTGTGTGTGTGTGTGTGTGTGTGTGTGTGTGTGTGTGTACGTACGTATGTTCCGCATAGGCTCCGCAACACCTGGAGCAACGCGCACCGAACTTGGCATGCGCAAGCCTTGCGGCCTGGCGACAAACACTGCAGGGGTCAGGCCCCCCTGGCGCCCCCGGGGGTAGGGGTACACAGGGGCCCCCGCGTGAAAACAGTCGAAAATGGCCAAAATCGGCGTCGAATTTGTAGTTTCCGGGGTTGCCGGGATGAGCGGCGACACTCCCGACACCGTTGGAGTCCGGGTTTGGCCCCCCTCAGCGTGGGGGGGGCGAGAAGGGCTGCAAAACTAAATGTCCGCCATGCCCTGCTGGAACGCCTGGAGCGACGCGCACCAAACTTGGCACGCACATGCCTTGCGGCCTGGCGACAAACACTGTGGGTGTCAGGGCCCCCTAGCACCCCTGGGGGTGGGGGTACGTGGGGGCCCCCGCATGGAAGTGGTCAAAAATGGCCGCAATCAGCATCGAATCCGTAGTTTCCGGGGTCGCCAGGATAAGCGGCAACACTCCCGATGCTATTGTAGTCTGGGTTTGGGCCCCCCTCAGCGTGGGGGGGCGAGAAGGGGTGCAAAACTAAATGTCCGCCATGCCCTGCTGGAACGCCTGGAGCGACGCGCACCAAACTCGGCACGCACATGCCTTGCGGCCTGGTGACAAACACTGTGGCGTCAGGCCACCCTAGCACCCCCGGGGGTGGGGGTGCGGAGGGGCCCCCGCGTGAAAACAGGCGAAATTGGCATCGAATCCGTGGTTTCCGGGGTCACTGGGACGAGCGGTGACACTCCCAACGCCGTTTGAGTCCTGGTTTGGCCCCCCTTAGCATGGGGGGGCAAGAAGGGGTGCGAAACAAAACATCCACACTGACCCACTGGAACGCCTGGAGCTATTGGCACCAATCTCGGCACACATACATGTTACAGCCTGGCGACAAACACTATGGGGGCACGACCCCCCTGGCGACCCCAGGGGTGGGGGTGCGCAGGGGGCCCCACATGAAAATGGTCGAAAATGGCCTATATAGGCATCAAATCCGTAGTTTTCGGAGTCGCCAAGATGAGTGGCGATGCTCCCAACGCTGTTGGAGTCCAGGTTTGGGCCCCCGCACCATGGGGTGTATAAAGGGGTGCAAAACAAAATGTCCAAAATGACCGACATTACTGTCAAATCCACAGTTTTCGGGGTCGCTAAGCTGATTGGTGACAGTCCCAATGACATTTGTTACCCGGGCAACGCTGGGTACCAAAAAGCTAGTTGAATATACAATACAATTGGAAACTATACGGTATGTGGAGGAGAGGAAAATAAGCAAACTCGGGTGTCAGCTCTTCACCTCTGCTAATAGAGAGAGGCGCCTTTGAAACTGGTTCTGTCATATGTTTTAGCAGAGGAATAGCAATGCATCCTAATAAGCAAACCCCAATATTGCAACCTTACAAGTGGCTGTGCTTGATTCCCCCATGTGCGTGATTTTGCTCTCTCGGAAGAGTTCTATTCTCTCATTCCTTTGGCTATATAACAGCACTTTGAGGCATTTTTGTAGGAAAGTTGTATTTTAAAAATTGTACAGTATTTGTACTTTTACATGGTTAAATAGGGACCAGCCACTGCAGAGTATTCAAGGAGGGAGGAACCAAGTTGCAGATTGCCCAAGGCAAGCTGTCTCGCCTCTCCCTGACACTCAACCAAGTGGAGTAACATAGCTTGCATCTGGAGCAATAATTACTGTTTTTCTGAACAGGTACCTCAACAGCAAGGAGCCCATGGTTACTGGAAGTGCGTGAAAAGAGAAAGCATTAAAGGAGCAAAAGAAGTCTTGAGACAAATTGGGAAAGGCCCTTGTTAAACATACCCAGAAGAACATCATTTTTACAACTGTCTCTTTTTTATGTATTATTGTTTACATGTTGGCTTTAGTCAATACAGTACAATCATTTTGTACAGTTTATGGCATGCATTTATTTTTTCATTGTAATTTCAGAGTTCAATCAGGTTTGCATTGAGGACTATTATGATTTCTAGCTTTCATAACTGTTGAGGTAATACCAAAATTCTCAGAAAAGGATAACAGTTGATCAGAATCTTCCTGGAATTTTAAGTTCTTGCAAAAAGAAGGTAGCTTTGCTGACAGTGAAGTGTTCTCCTTCCTTTTAAGGGCCAACCAAGAAAAATACCCATGAAACTTCCCATTCTACATAAAATGCTACAAGGCCAAAATCATTTTAAAATTATAGTACACCCACTGATTAGTAGATTTTACTAGTTGTGAAGTGATTACAGGCTTTTGACTTTATGTGATGGTACATAAAAAGTAAAAAGTTAGTTCTCAAATATTACTTCTAGAAAATAGCACCATGTAGATATTGAAACCTCTCTTGTTCAGGAAAGCTTGTTTCACTTGTTAATGATATTCATGTATAGTCGTGAATTTTCCTGAACATTTATGCAAATGCATCTGTCCATTGTTTGCTGTGGGCTTTCTGTCTCTTAGTTCAGATTGGAAATATGAAAATACTTACATAAACAAGGAGGTTGTTAATGGTGCGAAAGCATGTAGACTAAACCATCAGTTCAACCAGAATTTGAAAAGAAACAAAGGCCTATTGGGTGGATATGAATTGTTTAGCATAAATAGGCATGATGTGTAAAACGCAAACAAGAAATTATGGGATATAGTTTAGGTAGAGTCTGGCCTGTTAAGGAGTAACAGGCAAGTCCCTTTTGCCAATCCAGGGTCAAAATAGCAATCTAGTGACTATACAATGGGACTACAATGGGTAGCAGCCCATTTTGTACGATAGCTAGCCTAACCTCCCCATCTCTTCCTCAAAGCAGCCCTTTTGGAAATGTAGCTGCTTTCTTAGGCCGTATGCAATGCAATATGGAGCATGAATCAAAACCAGCATTTAAACAGGCGGCACCTTTAAATTTTGGCTTGCCTGTTACATGCTGTATGGATTAGTGCTGCCTGGACACACGCACACCTTTGTATGTAGTAGGATACTTTTACTTTTTATAGAATGCCAGGAGTGCCATAGAGAAGATAAACTTTCTTTGAGCTGTTTCCTGAAAGATGAAATTAACTTTGTTTCATATAAATGCAGAAACTTTGGGTTTCAGATTGTAAATTTGTCCTGGTAAACTCAACATGGAGCTCAAAAACATGATAAAAGCTGTAAGCAAGAGCAAGATGGTGACTGCAGAAGCTGCAGTTGCTTACATTCAACAAATGCAATAACTGTGTTTTTTAAAAGAATAAATTATATAAAAGCAAACTGTATAAAGCTTTACCTGAATGCCATCCTATGCTTGACCACTTAGACCCAGCCAAAAGAGAGTTGCACTGCTTCCAGAAGACCCTCAAGAGTTAACTACACATTATATGCTAAATAACATATAGGATGTTTAAAGCCGAGAAGTGACAGGTGAGGGAGAGGTGCTTAACTTTTTCTCTAGCCTACAGTTTCTAGAGTCACCAGGTTGTTGCATCAGATCAGATCTGATCTGTTTCTGATCAGATCAGAAACCCTGAGGCGCCTCACCTTTACTACAGCTGGTGATGTGTGTGCACGTGTTAAGTTCTTGAAATTTTGCACAAATTCATAAAAGTTAGCCTAATAAAAGGATTTGCTGATTGAGTGCTCTGTTTCTGTAGAGCTGAGAATGCTGCATAATTCTTGGTGTCTGAACTACTCTGATATCACTGTTCTTCAGCAGTGTTGGTTTAGGCCCAGCTACCCCATAATCACTGTCTGAACCAAATTTGTTGGTCGTAGAGGCAATGCAACTGCCCTGCATCCTTGGACTTTAAATACATACGTTCTCTTTTCCTCATTCTGTTGCATTTGCTACTTTGAGAATCCTATTGGCCTACTGCCTAGAAGTAACTGCAATACCTTAATGTGCTTGAACTATGCCAAGAGTTTTATTATAGGAAATTTGCTTTTCACGTTTAAATATATGCATGAATGGCAATTCAATCTAAAGATGATTGGTGGTGATCCATAAATGCATTTACAAATAATTATGTGGATGTGGGGAGAGAGGGAAGACTAAGCTGCTGTTTTGGATGCCGTTTGGAAAGAAAAGCTTAGGTTCCTCGTATGAGGATCGTCTCAGAATTCTTACAATTGGATGCCCTGGAAAATAAGTGGGATGATCAAAGCCACAATTTTATGCCCATTTATTTGCAGGTGAGTCTCCTTGAACTTGGTGGAATTTAAATGTCTGAGTAAACCTGCCTGTGATTGTGATGGAAGTGCACTGACAACCAACTTCTCATTTCAGTGCCGCAGTGGATTTGGGTGGCGCTGTAATGTCCATCATTCATCCTAGCGAAGAATCACTGTTGTCAGTGGTATAACTACCTATGGGGTGGCACCCCCAGGTGCCATCTTTGGGAGGGGTGTCACCACTGAACCCCAAATTCTGAAAAATTGCTGGTTTATGGAATAATATGGTCATGCTGTATACCGTTTAGATGTGGAATTCCACCCGGAATTTAATGAAAAGACCCAGAGTGTAATATCTTTATTCTATCAAACGGTATGGCCAAAAAAGTAAAAACCGAAAATAAACCTTTTTGAACAAATCACAATTTTCAAAATCGCAGTTTTAAGGAATAATACCATCATGCTGTATACTGTTGGATGTGGAATTTCACCAGGAATTCAGTGAAAACCCCCAGAGTGTAATACCTTAATGCTAGCAAACGTTACGGCCCAGAAACAAAAAAACCCACACATTTCTTATGCAGGGGTGTCAAACACACAGCCTGTGGGCCTGCATGATGAGTCCACAACTGAGGCCCACAGAATCTTTTCATCTGCCCTGCCCCCCCCCCCGTGTTGCTTGCCTTGTCTCCTGACCTCTTGTAGCAAACAAGCAACTCCAGCGCAATTAGTCATCTGAGCCTGCAGAGGGTGCTGAGAGTAGGAAATGAACCCCCCCCCAGCAAAGGCATAGAGGGAGGCCAGTGCAGAGCAAACAAAACATGCTAAGAAACTAGTGTGTGTGTTGCTCCTAACCAAGAAGGTTTTATGGTAGGAGGCGCCAATATGGTTGACTCAGTCAGATCTTTGCCGCCAAGGAGGAGGATTGCCGCGAATTCATGAATCAAAATCTCCCTGCACGTGTGTAAAAGTTAATCTCAACCTCTTTAATCATGCCTGCGTGTTCTGCATACGGGTGCATGAATCGCTGTACGACAAATGGGATTTAATTTCCACTGAAAGATTCATGTATTCACATTACATCGGTTCAATAAAACTACAGTTCACTGAAACAGTGAGTGCATTATTTTTGCAGCTGTGTAATTTCTTGTTGTTCCTAGCAATCTTATTCACCATTTTCTGCCACCCACTGTTAATGGTCTAGAAGGAAAAAAAATAATATTTCCCCCCTCCTTTTCCCCCCCTTCCCGTTTACACGTTTTTTCCCCACCTTCCATTTTCTACTGTAATATTTTTGAAATTCTGAACATTAACAGAATTTGTGTTTTTTTTGGGGGGGGGGAGTGGAAGTTTAAAAAAAACTCTTAATAGTCTAGAAGTAAAAAAGAATTACTCTCATATTGACAACTACTTGTGTTATGAAGAGATTTTAATGTAATTTTCCCATATATTTATCTAATTTTTGCCCACCCTCCCCTTTTTTTTCTTTCCTTCCCGTTCACACTTTATTTTTCCGCCTTTCATTTTCTACTGTAATATTTATGAAATTCTGAACATTATCAGAATTTTTTTAATGGGGCATGGCCGTTTTATTTTTGCTTGTGTAGATTTCAAAAAATAAGTCTGTCAAAACAGTGCAATCTGAGTTTAAATAGACAGCAAGTAGCATTTCATCAGGTATGTTCAGTAATATAATTATGAGGAATTTAACCTTGTAATTGCATATTAAATCATAATGTTACCAATAATGTTTCTAAACGATCACATGTTTTTATTTTCGTACGTTTTTATTTAAGGAATAAACTATTCAGTCCTAAACAGTACGAGCAAAGCAATCTGAAATGCTTGGAATGAGGATTGTTTTGAGTCAACCAACATGGCTGCTAAGCCCGCCCCCTGGCTTCACTTTGCTCCTATTACTTCTTAAGGCAGGGCGCCTCCTGTTTCATTATACCTCCATGCTTCTAACCCACTCAGGCCTCCTTCCTGGAAGAAATGGTTATGCTGAAAGGCAGTTTGTGTAATAATTGGGCTTTTCCATATCTAAAGTGTTTCTAGGTAAGGACAAAGTGCTTATTTCTTGTCATTTCCTGCTTAATGATGTCACTTTTTGCTAACTGATATAACTTCCATCCCTCAGCAGCCACAATGAATGCTAACTGGCCCTTTGTACAAAATGATTTTGACACCCCTGGTCTTATGTAACAAAACATAGATTTTCTTAACTCAAAAGGTGTTAGTGACACCCTCAGGTAGGGGTGTGTGTGTGTGTGTGTGAGAGAGAGAGAGAGAGAGAGAGAGAGAGAGAGAGAGAGAGAGAGAGAGAGAGACCACTAATGTCTAAAATTGTGGCAATTGTAGTTTTTAGGAATAATAATACGATACATATCGTTCAGTGTGTAACTTAAAGCAGAATTATCTGTATTTTATCAAAAGTTTAAGCCCAGCAATTTTCAAGCAGTATGCCTTGGCACACTGGCATGCCACAAATAGTCTGCAGGTGTGCTGCAAGATTTTGGGGGAGGGTAATTTATTAATAGGGCCATTGGAGATGTGAGCCCCCCGCTGGCCATGTGGCGTACCTTGACAATTTTAGTGCCTTGTCAGTGTGTCCATGAGATGAAAATGGTTGAAAATAGCTATTATAGCCAAACAAACACACAAAACCTGACTTACGTAACAAACAATAGATTTCCTTAACTCAAAATTGACCAATGAGAACAAAAGAAAAGCCTTGCTGGATCAGGCCAAAGGCCCTTCTAGTCCAGCTTCCTGTATCTCACAGTGGCACCAGGATGAAGTTGGAATTTGACTTTATTAAACACAAGTGCAAATCATGAAATCATCTAAACACCCATCCCTCCTATCCCTCTCCACTCTGGGGTAGGCAAAAGAAAAAAACCCCAAAACCTGCCATCCATGGCCAATTCGGATGGCAGGAAAAAAATTCCTATCTAGCCCTCATGATCAGCAACCAGCTAATCTCAGACTGGACATGCCTATCATAGCTTGTAACCTGTGATGGAGTTTTCCTCCACAAATCTGTCCAATCACCCAGGCCAGATGCCATCACCACATCTTCTGGCAAGGAGTTCCACAGACAAATTACATGCTGGGTAAATAAATATTTTCTTTTGTTTGTTCTAACACTCAGCTATAGAGGATGTCCCCTTGTTCTTGTCAGGACTGGTCAAGGTCTGACTCAGGCCTAGAGTCTCTGTTCCCTCGTGGATGGCTGATGGCATCAGGCCAGCAAGCTATTGCACCTGTCTTGCCTACAATTAAGTCCTGATAGAAGACACCTGTGTTGAGGTGAAGACGTGCAACACTGCACGTCTGCCATGGAGCTGCAAGCTGACTCCTGATAGGGCAGCATGATCAGCCAGATAAGTACTTAGGGAAGGACTGCGTCCCAGTTCCTGTGTGGGTCTTTAACATGAGGAGGGGTGAAACGCTGTCCATTTGACTATCTGTTTATTCTGCTGGACCAACTGCTGTATCCTGTTTTGCTGCCTTGATGTACAACAACCTCTGTTTACCTTTACTTGGACCTTGACTGTGAGCTGTAACAAATACAAGTCTTATCTTCAGCACAACAATGTGTGTCGTGGCTTCTTCGTGTCTGCTAGCACAGCCGTCATCACTGCTGGGAGCTGCTTATGCTGCTTTTGGTTATAGATGCCAGACCCGGGCTTCTTGCGTTGCCAGGCAAAGCCCTCAAGTCTGGAAGTACACTAACCAAATCTCAACA
>JAJKFI010000030.1:11305801-11378813 GCA_029204185.1 Lerista edwardsae
CCAGGCAAAGCCCTCAAGTCTGGAAGTACACTAACCAAATCTCAACAGTTCTGGTGTTGTATGAGAGGGAAAAATGTTCCCTCTATCTATTCTATCCGCCCCCTGCATAATTTTGTATGTCTCAATCAAGTCCCCCCTCAGGTGCCTTCTTTCTAGACTGAAGAGCCCCAAATGCTGTAACCTTTCCTCATAAGGAAGGTGCCCCAGCCCAGTAGTCATTTTGGTAGTTCTCTTCTGAGACTGTGTTCTGAGACTAACAAGGTGTTGTTATGATACAGCATGGAACTAATAAGTTATATCAGCTTCATTTTCCATGCATCAGAGCTAAAATTAGAACTCTTATTCAGTTGTGTGAGTGCCATCAAGTTGTCCATTAGGGTTTTTTTTGTTTTGTTTACTGATTTGCTGCGTGAGCTGTACTGATCAATAGTTAAATAAAGTTATTTAACTTTATAGTTAAAATTATTTAAAGTTATAAAGTTATTTAACCAAAATGGGGGACACACCATATGTTAGCTTGCTGGGGGCGCAATCCTAACCTGGAGTTAGACCGGCACAGTTAGGTCAGCAAAGTTTGACTGGCACAAGGGCCACCGTAAAGTATGTTTGGATCATTCTTGGAGTCAGAGGTCAGCACACAGATGTGTGCCATCCTCCCTGACTCAGTGAGTGGTCCAAAAGCGCTTTAAGGTGGTCCTTGTGTCATCCAAACTTTGCTGGCCTAATTGCCAGCCTAACTCCAGGTTAGGATTGCATCCTGGGGGACATCAACCCTAGTTGATGTCACTGGTGGGAAGTTTGGGTGGTGTTGGTCACTGGCTTAGATGACTTTTAAGGTGGATTCTGAATATGGTGGACTATCGTCTAACCGTGGTTATTAACCATGTTGGCTGCATTGAACCTCCAGATGCAGGGGCAGTATGTCATTGAGTACTATGTGCAGAGGAGCAATAGCAGGGGAAGATTCAGACGTTCATCCATGGTTTGTGGGGGAATATTCACTGCATTTATTTTCATGACTATTACTATCTCAGCCTCACCTCCTGTGCAGGGTTGTTGTGATGACCAAAGAAGTGCACACCACTGTTAGCTCCTTGGAGGAAGCTCCTTGGAGGTATAAAATGTGAATGAATAAATAATTTTGCTGTGGGGTTGTGTAAAAAAATTAAATAGCCCTGGGTGCAAAATGGCCTAGCTACACCGACTGTTGTAAACCTGTGCAAGTGGCAATCTTGGGAGAAGGATACTGTATGGCACTCACTATGTCTCTTTTGGTGGAAATCCAAATTTGAGTTCCTCATTTTGCTATCATGAACACATGTAGTAGAATGTGTTTAGAAACCGTAGTGTAATCTTAGAATGCCAATATTTTGTACTATTACAATACACTCCCAGTTGCTTTCCATTTCTAAAATATATTTTTTGTTCAATTTTGGGATTCAGTGCAATTTGCCTTTAGCTCTGGCTTTATCAGGGCTGCAAGATACAGTTGAACCTCCTTACATTCTGTTGATTTTTTACTTTTTTGTTTTAACTCTGTGTGATTTCTTCATCTGCCAATAAATTTTTACTTTTGGAACAGTCAGCCTTCAAATCTTATCGTTGGTGAGAAAACACATTCAATCATAAATGTTAAGCCTTCTCTATTTCCGTAAAGAGGGAAATATTGGGCCATGTCTTCTGGTTAAATATTTTCCATGAAACAAGGAGCGATCACATGCTGGTTTGTAAGAGCATGGTAAAGAAATGTACTACCAAAGTATAATGCTAGTTTTTCATATTGTGTAGAACACATTCCTTACCCACCTTTGGCCTTGAACTCCACCCCTGCCACAAACAGAAGCATAGTTCTGTCTAGGGCTCTGAATGGTACAGACTGCAAGCCCAACTCATTTAGGAGGATATGTTTTAGCTAGGTTGAAACTGCTGAACTTCCTGAGTTGTTCTATTAGTTGTACTTTGTTTAGGATTTGTGATACTTTAACATTTGTGTTGTGTGTTATTTTATCAGATTTTCATTCCATTTGTATTAGCTGCTGGAGTATTTTAAATCAAACAGTGAGTTGCGAATACTGTATGAGAAAACAGATTAAAGTTGTTGCCATTAATTTTCAATAATTCACCACCTAAGTAATCACTGCCATAAGTTGTATCACAAGGTAGAGTTCACAGAAAAGCATCTGGCTGAAGCATATTTAAGATCACTGTTGTTGTTCAGTCGCTAAGTCATGTCCGACTCTTCGCGACCCCATGGACCACAGCACGCCAGGCCTCCCTGTCCACCATTAGCTTTTGGAGTTCACCCAATTTCATGTTCATCGCTTCGGTGACACTGTCTAACCATCTCACCCTCTGCCGCCCCCTTCTCCTTTTGCCTTCGATCTTTCCAAGCATGAGGGTCTTTTCTAAAGCGTCCTCTCTTCTCATGAGGTGGCCAAAGTATTTGAGCTTCAGTATTTGTCCTTCCAAGGAGCAATCAGGCCTGACTTCCTGTAGGATTGCCCGATGCCCTTCCTTTTAATAGGTTTGTGGTTTTGTCTGGAAAAAAAATACTCTGGTTGCCACAAGGTGGAGCCCTAGCTTTTCTAATCATTTCCCTGAGAAACAAGATCCTGTAGCTAGAATAATGACTGTAGATACTTTCTAAAATGAAGAGAATACATGAATTTCACATGCGGGTTGCCATGCTGTGCCCACAATTTTTCCTATTTCATTAATCTCAATACAGGTTTGTTTTGAGGAAAGCTGCAATTTACCAACAATACACTGTACGTTCAATAGTACATTTTGCATTTATGCTTTATTAGAACATTTATGTACTTCTGCTTTGTGAACTTGTTGAAAAGACTACATAGCAAAATAAATCAACATTTATTGATTGTCCACAAAGGGCTCACAGTCCTAAAATAAAATACAGAAGAGACACCAGCCTTCCTTGACAAGGAAGAGGAAACACTTCTGTTCTTTGACCTGAACCTATTAGCGATCAGTTTTAATGATATCTTCTACCTGAAAGCTAGGAGGCATTAAGACAAATGGGGAGAGCACTATACCACTTACCTTCTCATGCTTTTCCTTTATCGCCTCACCCATATGTATACCTTTGTTATTATCATAAATTTGGATTCCCAGGTTTACATAATAATGCAATACTGATGATGGTCTTTGATCACTTAAATAAGACCTAAATGTGAAAGATGAAAGATGATTTGAACTCAAAGGAGTGCTTGTGATTTTTTAAAAATAGATCATACTGGTTTTTGGTTTTTTTTTTGCAAGGATAGTTAAGTGTCTTGAATCCTTTGACAGGTTACAAATCTTATTTCTTATGTTCCTGTCATGAAAGATGGGACGCAAAGACTGCTTCAGTAGCTCAAGGCATGGAGGTACAAGAGCTATACAAGCTGTGTGAAAATTGTTAAATGCAGCCTGATTTTCCTTACACAAGGAAAGCTGCTCTGCATGCAGATGATGCTCTCTGGATTCTGGCCAAAGATAAGCACATTTCATTAGGTAAGCTCATATTGATTCCAGGGAATAGCAAATAAGTTTAAAGTCTAGGCACAGAGAAGCAATGAAGTAGACTGGATATTGTGAGTTGCTTGACACTAAAACATGTGGGTTCAAATCCCTATGTGACAGCAAACTCACCATCTCTTGCTTAGTATCAGTATCTTAGCTCATGGTCGTGGCGCTCACAGTAATGGCAAAATGCTCAGAGTTGCCAAAAAGAAACCTGCAAATTAAAGCATCACAGAAATTTCATAATTAGACAGTTTTGCAGTGAGGCCTTGGGTTTAATTCATCCACTTGGCGCTCTGTGCATCAATTTGCTTGTAATGCAGTCACCCCTTTGCTCAATGACACATTGGAATTACATTTGGCACAGGCCACAATTCTCTGGGCTGGGTGGAGAGCCAAAAGGATTGAAGGCTGATGGGGGTACAAGCTGGCATTTGAGGATACATTGAGAGGCAGATAGTGAAAAGCCATGGGATATATGATAATTAAGTATAGTAGTGAGTACAGGCATGCCCTGGTATCCGCTGCAATTCCATTTTGGACCTCCCCCCCGCCCCGGCCTGTGGATACCTGAAACAGTGGATACTGGGGGTGTCTTTTTTAAGCAGAATATCAGTGATTTTGCTGCAACAAGGTACAAAAAAAGGTTTGTTCCAACGTTCCCCTATCTTTTTAATAGGCGTGCCCCTATCCATGATATCTTTGGATAACTGAAACCGTGGATTCCAAACCAATGGATACTGGGGTATGCCCAGCGATGGGATTAACAAACGACCTGGGGGAATGCTGGGCGGGACGTACTCGTAATTGGCAGCCTGTGCGATTGGCAGCCCGTCTGTTCCGCCCCGCCACTGTCCCCGCGGGGCTGGGCCCGCTGCCCCCGGTTGGCACGCCCCACCACTGCGTGCCCAGGCCCCCGGGGGGGCCAGGCCAGCAGGCACCCCCTCCAAGGCCTGGGCGGCCCGTGCGGCGGCAGGGAAGGGGGCAGGGCAGAACTGACGGGCAGCCAATCGCGCGGGAGTTCCGCGTATGTCCCGCCCAGCGTTCCCCCAGGTCATTTGTTAATCCCATCGCTGGGTATGCCTGTACTATAGATTGAAACAAATTGAGGATTAAGGTTTGGGACAACAGTCAGAGGCTGTGCAGACAGCAAGGCATTGTAAGCAAGAGTGGGACCTTCAGTACTAGTGGCAGGGGAAGGGCCCAGTACACCATCAGGATGTGGCAACAGTGTTATGGGAGGCCCAGGGCTCTGGCAACCTGGAGCTGGCACTGACTGCAAGTCAGTAAGAAAGGTGGTAAAGCTATTAGAAGTATAGGTTGTGCAGCATTTAATTTGACCTAGGGCTGTCGAGGACTTGGTTCAATGTGCAGAATCAGAGTTGGAAACATCAAAAAATAAGGGTGAGAATACGAAGGAGCCCTTCACCATTTCTGCATAAATACCGAACGTTCAAAAGAAAACTTACAAACTGCCTAGAACAGTTTATTGGACATATTCCCTGACAGAGAGAGAAAGAGAAGGTGTTTTGCCAGCTGCTTCAAAAGTTTTAAGATTTTCTATTTCGATTTTGTTTAAAAAATACGTATACCACTTTTCCTATGCTCAGCAGTGTACAACATAAAGCAACAACAAATAAGAACATTAATAAAACCATCAAAAACCATTTAAAAGATACTGGAACCAATTAAAAATGTAAAAGCAATAACATTAAAAATGTAGCGACCAAAGACAAAAAGGGGTCCCAAGGCTATCTATGGTGATAGTTCAAAAAAATCTATGTTGTTATCTATGTTGATCATTTTTATCTAGTCCATTGCTCTTTTCAGATTTTCAATTACGTATTTGTTTCTTTGTCCATTGTGGATGTGGCAAGAGCGCCTACTACATCTAGTTTGGGAAAATTCAACTTATTGAAGGTGTTCTGCATCTCTACCCTGAAAGGATTAATACCAGTCAAATAAAGGATTTTCTCTAAGGGCCCCATCCTGAGGCCCTTATCGCCAGTGACGTGTGTGTGTGTGCCGCCAGCCAAATGTGTTACGAACTTGCTGTGACACTGCACCACTCGCACTGAGGCAGCGCTAAGTTAGTGCCTGGCCGCGACATGGGCGGATGGAACAACTAGTGATCCAGCAGCTCTGGCAAGCCCATTTGGGGCAGGGAAGGAACAGAACTGGGCGTGGGAGGGGTGGAGTGGGCCCGCAAGGGGGTGGGACCCAGTGGTGGCTTCCACTGCGGGAGCTAACACCCCACCACTAACCAGGCAGCCTAAAATTGGGGCTGCTCGATCCACCGCAGGCAAAGTCACCGCAGTGAGTCGAGGAGCCCCACTGCAGGCAGTGAGGTTTTCCCCGGGGAAGGGGACCAATGTCCTCTTCTCCTGAGGAGTCTCCAGTGGCTGCCTGGATGCAGCGATAGCCGTTTGGCTACCACTGTGCCCAGAGGCGATTTGGGGGTTCAGCACCCAGGGGCACACCCTGCAAGCGCTGCCCCCACCCTCTCCATGGCTTTGGGCTGGTCCAAAGAGCTGCCTGCCCTTCCAAGAAGCAGTGGGCGGCCCTTTGAAGTGCACCTGGCCTTTCTGACAAGCAGCTTTGCAGCTGCTTCTTGGAGCAGCCAGCAGGCAGCCCTAGTGAGCACCTGGCAGCTTCAATAAGTGGCTTCAGAGCCACTTCTCAGAGCAACCAGCGGGTGCGCCTGGCTGCTTCAACCAGCGGTTTCGCAGCCACTTGTTGGAGCGGCCAGGAGTCCCACTCCACCTCAGGGGGGCAGGTGTCGTCGCCACTCTCCCCCAGCCCAGTGCCCAGGTTATTTGTACCCCTTGCCCCTGCTCAGGTCTGCCACTGGCTGCCACTGTGCCTGAATTGACTATCCATTGTGTACAAAATTACAGGCATCTGCCTTCTGGCACAGCAGAGTGAAGGAATAATGTTCTGCCGTTTCAAATGGAAGGCCTGGAGTTTCGAGACACTATTGCTTAATGCAAGCTGAATTGAATGCTGCTTTTTCAGAATATATATTTTAAATATGGGTTTGCAATAAAGTAGTACATTGTAGCCCTCGAGCGACAAGGAGCTTTTACAATGTATTCTTGCTGTTACTGTTTATGCCAGGCGTATGAGATTATCCCTGCTACCTGTGCAAAGAGGGACCATTTAAAGTGGTGCTCTTGTTATATTGAGCAAAAAAAAAAAAAGAGCAATGATCTCTCTTCAGCCCAGCATGGCATCCTTTCTAGAGGCTGTGGGCTGGTGTCTTTGCACCCTTTGGAGACAGGGAGCCATTTATCTATTTTGTTATGTAAATTGCTTTGTGAACCTCGGTTATAAAGTGGTATACAAATAGTCCTATTCATTACTCCTGCACGCTGCACTCCTTTCTGTGCATGCTTACTCAAAATCTCCCCAAGTTTAATGAGGCTTGCTGTCTGGTTTGTTTAGAATTGCATCTCTAGACAGTCCTTCCAAATTAAATAATGTGTTGTGAAAGAAATGTAAAGAAATTCAGGCTCCAATTCTATCTGATTTTCCAGCACTGATGTAGCCATGCCAACGGGATATGTGCTGCATCCTGCATGAAGGAGGCAAGTAACAGGCCTCCTCAAGATAAGGGAACATTTGTTCCCTTACCTTGCGACTGCATTGCAGCCGCATCAGTGCTGAAAACAATTGGGCCCTCAGTTGCAAACTACTGTTTGCAAAAATCTTGTCTGTTAATAAGATTGGAGTGAAGCAGAGAGACCTTTCTTTCTCAAGACTTGCAAAACTCATCCTCAGGATTACAGGTGCATGATCTGTAATAATTATCAAAATGAATTATAAATTACAGTAGCTTGGAAACATTGCTTACACACTTTAAAGAGTCCAATTTTTGGCACAGTCCTGAGCGTAAGACATGCTGGTGCAGCAAATACACCTCTCTGGCTGACACACATGACAAGGCGGTTTAAAATGATAAAGAGAAGTAGTAAGATGGGAAAAAGTAATATGTTATAAATCATCAATCAATGAACAGTCTTCATATACTGCTTTTCAACACAAAGTGGTTTACTGGCAAATAATAATAAAATTAAATGACTCCCTGTCCCACAATCTAACAAAAAATGCAGACCACCACCAGCAACAGCCACTAGAAAAGACACTGTGCAGGAGTGAAGAAGGACAATTATTCTCCTCCTGCTAAATATAAGAGGAATGCGCACACACACCAATTCAGGATGCACCACACACCCTGTTGGCATAGTTGCATCAGAATGGGAAAGTTGGATAGGATTTGGGGCCCTGAGGTAGCTGCTGAGCCAGGGCAGCAGATTGGTAGGGCTGCTCTCCCTGCAGTCGGTAGAATGGAAACCTTAGAGAGAGATGGAGAAAACGAGGAAACATGGACAAGAGAGATAGGCCCCAGCCACATTTTTACTTCGGCAGGGTCCCCCTCTTTCTTATGCAATCCAAAAGGGAGTGCAAGTGAGAACTAGAAAAAGTGCAGAAGAGAGCAAGAGTGATTATTGGGCTAGGGCTCCTCCTTTATGGAGCCTTATTTTGGGCTCTTCGGTCTAGACAAAAGGCACCTGAGGGGGGGCGTGACTGAGATGTAGAAAATTGTGCATGGGATAGTTAAGTGGATAGGGGGATGTTCTTTTCCTATTCTCACAGTACCAGAACCAGAGGACATCCACTAAAATTGAGTATTGGGAGAATAAGAAGAGATATAATAAAAGGAAATATTTTTACCCAGTGGGTAATTAATCTGTGGAACTCCTTGCCACAGGAGGTGGTGATGGCGACTGGCCTACATGCCTTTAAAAGGGAATTGGACAGCTTTCTAGAGGAAATCACGGCGCCAGGCCTTGATGAGTGGTGCAAGTGCCTTATTTTAGAAGCAGGCTCTCTCAGAACGCCAGATGCAGGGGAGGAGCAACAGCTGCAAGTGTCTTGTTATGTTGTCTCCTGAGTGCTCCCTGAGGCACCTGGTGGACCCCTGTGAGACACTGGAAGCTGGACTGGATGGGCCGTGGCCTTGATGCAGGGGCGCTCTTACGTTCTCATAAGAATCGTGGATATTGGCACACTACAGGTAAGGAGAGCAGCATTTAGCGCACTTCGCAGGTGCTGGGAGCCGTGGCATACCTTGAGGGGGGTCAGGGGGCAAATGCCATTGAGCGGGAGAGGCGGCCAGCCGCCCTTGGGTTTGGGGGGAGCCCTTCCTTCTGTCGGCTTGTCCCTTCACTCTGCGTAAAGAGCGCGCGTTTTGCCACGCTCGCAACGACTTAGCGGAGCCAAGCGCGCCTTTAAGGGCCTTTCTCCCCGTCCCCTCTTGCGGGAGCTCAGAACAGTGGCGGCTCCTTCTCACCCGCTACCCAAAGACGCCAGTTCTCTCTGTGGGTCGGGTACAGAAGCCGCGAAGACCTCCTTTGCTGCCGGCGCGTCCTCCCGCCTTTTTCTGCAGCAGTCGCGCGTGAACGGGCTCGCGTTTCGTGTACACGGCGGTACACGTGTTCAGGGGAGTGCGGCCGGAATCCGTTCAGGCGGCAGGCAAGGGCGGGCCTGCGTCTCCCTTGCCCTTCTGGGTGCGCGCGGGGCAGAACTGCGGACGGCTGGCAGCCCGCGGGAGGGAGAGGCTCGGCGTCCCCGCGAAAGGCACTCGGGAGCGCTGAGCGTCACCTCCTCGCCCAGCCCCGTCCTGCTGCGCCGCTGCGGGAGGAAGGGAAGGAAGGAGGCCGGCCGGGCAGCCCTGCCTCTTGGCGTGCGAAGCGGCGAGGGCGAGGGCGGGGGCGGGGGCTGAGGAGGAGGAGGCTGCGCCGCAGCAGAGGCGAGCTGGGAGCAAGCGCCGCTCCTGCTGCTGCTAGTGGCGGTGGCGGCAGCGCGGATGGCTCCTGCGGGCGGCGGCTCGACGGCGGCGGGGAAGATGGCGCCGTCGCACGTCCTCAAGTGCTGCCAGAAGGTGCTGGCGTGGGTGCCGGTGGCCTTCATCGCCCTGGTCGTGGCCTGGTCCTACTACGCCTACGTGGTGGAGCTGTGCGTGTGTGAGTAAGCCGGGCGGGCAGGCTGAGCTCTGGGCTGGCGGCGGCGATGGAAAAGGCGCTTCCTGGCGCGCCGCACGGCGCGGGAGCAGCCGCTGCAGGCGCTGTCATAGTGGGGAGGGGCAGAGGTCGGGGATTCCCCCCCCGCCCACGTTGTCCCGAGGCTGCAGCCTCTGGGGAGCCTCCGCTTTCCCCGGATCTCCCTGCCCGTCTCCCTCCTTCCTCCTCCTCGCCCTGCGGTTATGCAGCTCCGAGGAATTGGGCCAGACCTGTTGCCTGAGCGGCTTCCGCGTTCCGCAGGATCGCACCCGAGTTCTCTGTACTGATACAGTTGGGAAAACTCCCTTTTCCCGGGTCTGCACTTTGAATCGCCAGTGTGGATTGGAGCCTCCAAGTGTGAGAGGGAGATTCCCGCCCCCACCCCGGTAGCTGCCCAGCTTGCTGTGGGTGCCACGGGATGAGCCCGGAAGAGAAGTTCCTGTGCCAAGTGATCTTGAGCGTGGGCAATAAACGGTCCCGATTCCCATTGCTCACCTTCGGGTGCTTCGGTGCCAGCTCATAACTGGTGTGGGGTTCCTGGGGTTACTGATATTGTCCAATCTTTGGGTTTTCATTTTTTTTTTTTTGTTGCAAGTTTTTGCAGATTTGAGGCTTCCCCGCAAAGGTGAGAATGGCGTGCTGTAGTTGATGCTCAAATGTTCTTGCACTCGCTGGAGAGCATTTGAATGCAAGCAGCAGCTCAGTGGTGCTTTAGTACTCCTGCAGCACTTCAGAGTGCCTGGCTTGTCATTGCTACTTGAATGAATGCGCTGAACAGATTTCTGGTCCTGTGGTCTGCAAAAGATTTGGTCATTGATCCTTCTGGGTGGTGAGGCACCTTGACACTCACTGCTCACTTTGGAACTACTGTATTGAAATTGCAAAAGTATGCGGAGTGGTTCAGGGCGCAATCCTAGAAGCACCGTTTGGCCGATGCAGCGCTGGCACAAGACTGCCACCCTGGGCCCCCACGCTGGTGCAGCAACCCTGCACCACCCATGTTTCCAGGCAGCATAAGGGAGGGCAGGGGGGTGTTTCTCGGTAGGGGGTCAGCAGGCGTGGTGGACCCGGAAAGGGGGTGGAGGCACACATTCAAGGAGCCCATTGAAGAAGGGCTCCTACCCTGGGATAAGAGTACGAACGTGCCCTTGCCCCGTGGAGCCTCCAGCCTGCTCCCAAGCTGTGCTGGACACACCATAGGACCTGGCCTGCCTGTTCGAGTGCAGTTTAGGATTGCACCCTAAGAAATACATGTGTACAATCACTAAGCCTCCTCTGTTTATGATGTGCTTAAGGGTGCCTATTAAAGGTCTCAGGCAACTCAATGCTATACCTGGCTTGGGATGGTGCAGTGGTCGCTGTGCTGGCCCAGAGTGTTGCAAATGTGCCATAAAGCACATTTGCAACTACTCTGGAGTCAGCAGCACCAGTACAAAGATGTGTGCTGGCCAGCGCAGGTAGGTTCACGCTGGGCAGTGGGGGCAGGAACAGAGGTGGGGGAGCTCTGTATGGGTTGAGGGAATGGGGTCAGCAGCAGTTGCATATGCCGGATCTTAATCTCTAGCCTGGCGCCCCCTACACAGCTTCTTGGGTTTGTGGCAGCTAAATAACTGACGCAGATCTGAGTAGCCCCATAAGGCAAGTTGGGGTGTTAAATGGGGTAAAGGGAAAAATATCCTCTTGCCCCAAGGTGACTTCCAGCCAGCTCCTAACCTACCTTAGATACAGCTCAGGCCATGCAGTCTGGCTGTATCAGGATAGGTTAGGATTGCAGTGTTAATGCATTAGTTATCTGCTTTCACAACACTCCTTTGTACAATTAGAGTAATTTCTAAAAGTGAGGATTTTACTAGATTACATGTATGTGCTTTGATGATTGCCAGTGTGGAACCAGGAGCACTTTGGATTAATCCAAAATTAAATAGTTACGATCATTCTGAGCATATTCTCTAACAGTGATGGTTTCTCATCCGTCTTCTTAATTCGCTCATCATCGTTCAGGCTCTTTAGTCCAGTATGTCATAGCATTGTTTTAGTACTCTTTATGGAAGTATTTGAATACTGTATATTTCCATTGACTTTCTATTTATTTTCCTCTTATATTTAATTTTTTTTTATCTATAAATTAAGGATTCAATCGTCTAGTTTTTCCAAATAAAAATTAAGTTAAAAATTAATTAAAACAATCTAATTCTTTTAATTGAGTTATAAAACTTGGTGGCTTTGTGATGTAATAGACTTGCAGTGTAGCCTTAACTCTTGTTTATTTGAAAGTAAGCTCTAGGGACTTCAAAGGAACTGCTACCAGATCCTATGCATGTTGCCCTGGAAGTAAATCCCACTGAACGTTGGTGGGCAAACTGTTGTAGTATGGGCTGCTCAGGCTCTTCAGATAATTGGTAGCATTGCTCTGTATTATCAGACTCTTACTTGTTTACTTCTGCTTTGGTAAAGGTGGTGTTTTCCTGTGAATCTTGTGTTAGATTTTTGACCTGGAAGAATACTGTTCAAATCCTGTCTCAGGTGTGAATTCCCTTTGTGGCAGTGGTGTTCCTGGGGGGAGGCAGTGGCAAAATGCTCAGTTTTTCAGGCGTCTGACTGCCCATGTGAAGCAACCCCTCTCTTTCACCATCAGAGCCATTCACAGAGGCGACAGGCATTTGCACAGGCATTCAAACAATTTAGTGCTTTGCGCAGATATCCAGGCACAGAGCCTGATTAGATGGGGCAACATGACACAGAAGGTGTGAGTTTTGGGTGGAGATAGGAAACAGTGATATAAGGCTCCGCTGCAGAATAGAAAGCTCAATTCATGCGGGGGAGAGGTTAGCACCGGCACTGGCCCACAGGCTGCTGTATATAAATGAACACAAGTGAATTACTTTGCAAGGTGGTTATTAATAAAGGGTTCTTAGAATTTGATGTGTAGCAACTGCATTTGGTCAACCAAATCTGTTACCGCAGTGCTGTTCAAATTTTTTACACCGGGATCCACTTTTTAGAATGGCATTCATGTCAGGACCCACCAGAAGTGATGTCATTAACCTGGAAGTGATGTTGTGGCAGGAAGTAACATCATCAAGCAGGAAGTGCTATTAGTGTAACATCATAAAATGATACTTCTGAAATGTAAATTGGCATTCTTGGACTGCATTAATTGTACAACCATGAAACATTTGTGACAGAAAGCAAGATTAGGACAAAATATTTAAAAACACTGAACTAAAAAAAATTCATAAAAAATCTCACTTGAAAATTTAAACTGTTAACTCTCACAAAAGGAATATAACAAGTTTCTGCAGTTTCCAAGATGGTTCCTCCCAGCTTTCCATGACTCACCTGACCAAGTGGGTCCTGACCTACAGCGTGTATTCAGAGAACGATGAGTTTAGCTTAATGCCTTTTTGCCCCGTTTCACATCAGGGTATACCTTGGAGACAGACAGACAGACAGTGTGTTTAAATGCATACAACCTTATATTCCCAGGCTCCAGCAAAAGAGCTGGAACAGCATATGGGGGTTGGGGCTGGAACCAATGGACAAAATCGTAACCTGTTTGCCCTCCACGCATTCTGCATTAGTCAGTTGAATAGGGTTTGTATAAGAGTGCGACACAAGACGGAAGCCCTACCTAATGTTGGCCAATTTTACTTGTGCGATGTGTTTATGATGGTAATATTATGGATATAGGCCTTTCATAGCCTTATACAGGAAACTCAGCTGCTTTAATAGATACATTATTTAGAGTGATTTTTTAATGCTTTCAGGAAAGTGAAGGCTTCATCTATATCCCAGTCCTGTGAAGCTTCTCTTGGAAGAATGCCTGAAGGGTTGACTGAAGCATATTTTTAAAAACTGTTTATAATTCTGCGTTTAAGTAACTAAAATGCACAAAACCAATAACTCCAGCATACTTTCAAGAACCTAGTGCTTCAGGCACATGCAGTTTCTGTTGTTGCACAGAGGTTCTATAATGATACATGCTTTATCTATATATATAAAAACGGACGTGGGTATGTTTGTGTGTATGTATGTATGCGGGTGTGTATGTATGTTATGCATAGGCTTGGGAACGCCTGGACCGATCCACACGAAACTTGGCAGGAATACACCTTGCAGCCTGGAAAGAAACACTGCGGGGGTCAGACCCCCCTACAGCCCCCGGGAGGGAGGGACAGCAATGGGATTGTATTGGAGTGAAAGTGTGCTGCCACCCTGTGGTCACAAAGGATTCTGCAGGTCATGAGCTGGGATTGCACTCACTGAGCTGATACACAGGAAGAGATCTTAGAAACGAAAGTGAAACTGCTTTGCACTGCCTGAGTTGCCCAGGCTGGAAAGAGCATGATCCAGAGAGTTCCAACACCCAGTCGGATCTGAGAGGGACCTATTTCCAGAGGGCTAACTGGCCACCTCTTCCTGTTTCTCACACATCGGTGCTATCCTACCACAGGACCTGCAGACAGTGTTCAGTGAGTGTGACAATTTCATTACGCTCCTTTGCTTGATTCTGTCCCTGTATTCATTCCTTCTCCTAATAGAAGCTGGGGATACTTTGTCCCCTGGGCAACGCCGGGTAACAAAAGGCTAGTATAAGTATAAATGTAAAGTAATATGGTTTTCACATTTTAGCATACGTTAGAAATAGAATATTCATACTTTTGCTGAAACAAAACTGTACCACTTTCAATTTTTTAAAAGAGCTATTACCTTTGCTCATGCTACAGAGTATAAACAAAAAGAAAAACTAGCTTGTTTTTCGCCCTGCATCTTAGAGCAGTCTTTCTGCTGGATTTACTTCTAAGTAAGACTGCAAAAAGTCTGTTCTTCCACTCATTGGCCCAGAATTTTATAGGGAAGATAACTTTCCATTATAACTTCACATCAATGGCGGACCTGAGAAGGGGCAAGAGGTGTAGTTTACACAGGCGCTGGCCTGTGGGGAGGATGACACATGGCTTCCTGGATTGGACTTGGTGTGGCTAACAAGAGCTGCCTGCCCTTGGAGGGGCTGCCCCTCTAAGGGCGGATGGCGCTTGTTAGCCTCTTTTCTCCGGGAAGCAGCCATGCAGGCCTAAAACTAACCCCGTGTGACTGCTTCCCAGACTGGTAACCATACTGAAGACCGGGGGCAGCACACCTCTGGAAGTGTGCCCCAGGGTACTGATTCCCCCCCCCAAGAATCCCCCTGCTTCACATTGTAAAATATTTGGGTTAGGCAGGGAATTCTGATATGTAAAAAAGTGCCACCACATGTGCATATGCAGGTGCACATGACAATCTAGAGAGTTTCCTGAGCTGCAGATAGGCAGGTCTCTGCCCCATGGCACATGCAGTCAAAAAAAGAGGAGACAGAAGGCTAGTAAGCAAGGAACATGAACAAATGCAGTTACACATAGTTAAGGTTGCAGTCCCATCCATGGTTACCGAGGAGTAAGTTCGGTTGAACATAGTAGGACTTCTGAGTAAATATGCACTGTAAGCTTATGAGAATTAAAAAGCCTCAGGCCTCACAAGTGAAGGGGCTTTTAAGGGAGAAAGAGATGCCCTATGGAGCATTAAATGGTATGTGTGGAAATACAGTTCCTAAACAAATACTGTACTCTGCCCTTCACACACAAGGGCTGTTTGCTAGAATCCTGCTCTTGTTCACGAGTGCCTTGTAATTTACAGCTGTCTCATATTTACTTTATGCAAACCAGCTTTTAATCTCATCAAGAGCTTGATACTCGGGCACTGGGATTAGCAATGTAAGGCTGGAAAGGCAGTGGTGTTTCTGCTCCAGCCTTTTCCTTCAAGGGTGGGTCCTCAACATTGAAATGTCCTTTGCAGGTTAGATCACACTGCCAGGAGCAGGAGTGAGCAGGCTTTGCCACACCCAGACAGAATGGGTAGCATTAAGGCTGAAGAATGTAAGACGCTGAAGAATTTAAAGTCTGATCTTGTAGACAAGTGATGTGCTGTCAGGCGCACGTCAGGAAATTGGAGTAGTGTCTTTTCTTTCCACTCGCCCTTTATTAATTCAGAACTGGATATACAGAATTAAATGGTCTCTTGCAGTCACAATATCGCTAATGTATGCAGCAATAGTGGCTGCACTGAACTTCAAGCAAGCCTGTATGGCTAGTCTGGTCTCCTAGCCTGCCACTGGGGATGCTGCAGACACAGATTTTTCTTTCCCAAAATAAAGGGGTCTCTGTGTTGTGTTCACTAATGTCTTATCTCTCCCAGTTCCCCTGGTTGGAGTGTTTACCTCAGTAAATGTGCCCTGTTTGTTTCATCTATATGCAGGTACCTTATTATGCATTAAATGGTAGAGAATGTTCTCAGCGAAGATCTGACCTTTAGTAGTACAAAACACTTTTTTCCTTGTTTTAGGGCACAATCCAAGGCGCCTACTGGGCCAATGCACGTGGCCTGCGTCAGCCCAGCGCTGTGATGCCAGTGCAAGGTGCACTGTGTTGACACATGACAGCTGCATTGACACAATTGCACTGGAATAAGCCTCACCTGCGCTGGCCAAGCTTAGCTAGCGCAGGGGCTTTTCTGGGAGGAGGGAGGCAGGCAGGGAGTGGAACGGGACGGCCCCAATTCAGGCCGCGCAGAGTTCTCGGACTTACACCTGCTGAACAGCAGGCACAGATCTGAGCAGGCTCATCAGGGCGACTGCCACAGGGTAAAGTATCTTGAAAGGCAGAAGACAGACTAGCCACAAGCAGCAGATTATTCCCCTCGGGAATTGTGAGGATATGTGGTGGTGTCAGTACAATCCCTAGCAGAATAGGAAACATCTGGGGGTTTTGTTTGACAGGATACCAGGTCTAGTATTGCCTTTCATGTCTGATTCATTTTCCCTTCCCTACCCTAAACTGGTTTTTCATAGTGTGTCTTCCTGTTCACAGCTGGGTCAACACAGTTGCACGGAGCAAACTGCCAA
This sequence comes from Lerista edwardsae, assembly GCA_029204185.1. NCBI lineage: Eukaryota > Metazoa > Chordata > Lepidosauria > Squamata > Scincidae > Lerista > Lerista edwardsae. Next base: position 11,322,323 of record JAJKFI010000030.1, read on the forward strand.
TAAGCCTCCCCTGCGCCGTCCGAGTTCAGCCAGCGGAGGGCTGTTCTGGGCGGTGGGGAAGGGAGCGGAACGGGGCCGGGAGAAAGCATTCCAGTTTGGGGGTGCAGCCCCAATTTAGTCACAGTATTGCCCAGTGTGCTCAGACTTGTGCAGGTGCAGATCCAAGCAGGTGCCTACCCCAGGGTAAGGGGACAAACGTGCTCTTGCCCCACGGAGGCTCCGGGCTGCTCCTAACCTGCATTGGCTACAGCGCAGGCCAGTTGGTCTGCCTGTTCTACTGCAGGTTAGGGTTGCCCTGTGAATGTGCTTCTAGGCAGCCTCCTGATGTCCTCTCGGAAAAGGCAGCCTCCTGATGTCCTCTATTTGATGTGCACCAAGTGGCAGGGCTGTGGTGTCAGTACACAAGACCTCCGACTTCACTCAGAATTGCTTCTGACTCCCGACTCTACAGCCCTGAGATGGGCTGTGGAGTCAGTGGCCATTTTGGGTCATACTTGACATTCTGATTTTATTGTGATGAGTGAAATCCTAGGCAGAGATTGACTAAAGGGAACATCATGCAATGAGGGGAAAGCCAGGGTGGAGATGGGACTCTTTCATGAAACTTTGTAATGGCTCAGGCTGTAAAAACTTGTGTTCATTCTTACTTATGTGGTAGGGGAAGTGACTCCTTCTAGTTGAAGCTAAATTATATACAGAACTGTACATATTTTCGTGATGTGTGTTTATGCCACAGTTCATTCTTGCAGGGAACGAAGGGGTGTTGTCCCCATCTCGTGGTCCCATTTTAGATGGGGAGGGGGTAGAGCAGAGCTGCTGTTTGCCAAGAAGACCCAACCCACAGAACTGAACTACATACAGTAGATAAAGTCACATTTGACGCTGTCTCATTGATATCAGTGGAATTAATTCTGAATTAATGTGGGTGGCTTCAGATACAAGGTTAACATTTGACTGACACCTGCTGCCATAGACAGTGATTTTAGGTACCCATCTAAATGCCTAATCCTCCTTACTGGACCAGCATATAATGCTGAAAGAGGCCATATTTGGACATCACAATGTTATAGCAGCATTCGAATGGCTAGCAAGTGAGCGCGACAACTCAAGGTGCGTGTGGACAAAGTTGTAATCAAAATACAGTACAGAGGCAGTGCAGGGACTGGCAGCAGCAGAGGGGCAGGTACCTTGGTGGGTAGGTAAATAGGTACACAGAATTGATTTGTAGTATCAGTTAAAGCATCACTGGTCCACAAGATCACCCAATAAAACGCTGACTGCAGTGTTTCACCTGGGAGTGCCGTGCATTGTGTGTCTGTGGTATTTTCCTTTAGATCACCTGCATTGACTGTGCCCAGCAGTGGAAAACAGCCTCAGTGTCCATTCAGCTTCCTTTTGGGGGAAAGCTGGCCTCAGCTGGTGCAGAGAGGAGGGTAGTGGAGTCAGGCCACCCGTGTTCTCAGTCTAAGGTTATGGCACCATAATGCAGCATCCCGGTGGTGTCGCAGATAGATACACTGAGACAAAAGCTCAGCAGTGTATAGTTTATGCTTGCTAAAATTCCATTTACTAAATTTCAATTAAGTAAATGGATAATGTTGAAATGAAGTTACTATGCACCATTCTTTATGTATGAAGTATATAGAGTGCTAAGGGCTTTATGGGGAAGAAGGGTTAGGAAGACCACTGAGAAAACTGGACAGGTGGAGGCGGAGAAGAATCTTGGAAAGCAGAAGGCAGACTAGCTACAAGCAGCAGATTATTCCCCTTGGAAATTGTGAGGATACATGGTGGTGTCAGTACAATCCCTAGCAGAATAGGAAAAATCTGGCATTTGTTTGACAGGCTTGTTTGTTTGATCGCCAAAAATATCTGATTCATTTTTCCTTCCCTACCCTAAACTGGTGGTTCCGTGGTGTGTCTTGCTGTGTTTTGGGGTTCTAAATAACCGTCTAATCATTACATAAACCTGAAGGTTATACAAGATTTGGAAACGGGGAATTTGTTTTGACATGGACAGGTTGTTCCTGCAAATATTCCAAAAGTGTACAATCCTTTTGTTGCACAGATAGCACGTTGAGTAACAATGACTGAAGTTCTTGTCTTGACACTACAAGCTCTTTGTAACCAATGAGTTCACATGTGATCAAACTGCATTCAAGTGCAAGGCAAAATGAAAGTGGGAGCTGGCGAAAGGCATCTTGCTCCTACTATATTATTAATTTAGAGAAGAAAACCCTTTGTATGTTAAATGAATAAAATTGGAATGAAATTCATATAATTGAAGGGAAGAAGCCTGAAATGGTCACTTCTAGGCAATTTGGAACACTCTTGAATCTTTCGTAGAAACAGCCAGCCAGCCAATCTCTTGACTTTTTCCAAAATAAATGTTTTGGCCTGTCAGAAATTATTCAGTATCAAAAAGATGCCAGGACTTTTCTGAACAGCACTGTTGGCTTGAATCCAGGTTGGACCAGAAGCGATAAAAAGGCACTGGACACAATCCATTGTACCAACTTCACTGAAATGCGCAAGAGCTGCCCATTGGCACAATTGTCAGTGGTAAGGATCCAATTGAAAATCTAGAGAGAGAATTTCTTGAAGCTCTACTTCCTTACAGAAGGAAGGATATAATTTCATGCATAATTATTCTTGTCGAAAGGCTCAATCCTGATCAACTTTCCAGCACTGACATAACTGTGCCAATGGAGCATGTTCTGCTTTCTGCAGTGGAACAGTTGTCACGGAGGCCTCCTCAAGGAAAGATTTGTTCTCTTATCTCAGAACTGCATTGGCCTTACTGTGGTGTTGGAAAGTTGGTTAGGATTGCATCCTTATGCAATCGTGGTGTTCTGAATAAAACTAGTCTGAAGACCATGGCAACAGTGGTAATCGAAATCCATTTTAAGGCCCCACTCTGTGCACTTCATTGTTGACTGTAAAAACTCCTATCTATTAACTCGCGCTACTGTGAGGTTTGGGAAAAAGACCAGAACCAAAGATTTAGCCACATCAAGACACTTCATCCAAGTCAGGACCAGTAAGCTACAGTCAAGAGGCAGGAGAGAAAATATGCAATACTCTACGCTGTCTTTACTACTTGTTTAAAACAAGCAAGCAGGCCTCTGTAATTCTGCCTGCCTGGGAAGAAGGCCTCTGATGAGGTTGCCCAGGAGCTCCCCTCTCCCAGAGATTTTCATCACTTGCAGAAAACTGGTTTGAACTTCATAAATCATGTTGAGCTTGAGAAAGGGAAGATACCTCAGCCAGCTTCAAAATGCAGCACAACAAGAGTCTTGCATGTGCAGAGTTGTGAGAATGATGGAGGCCTGTCTCATGGTTTGCTGAGTTTTGAAGCAGGTCAAAATGCGTCTATGTGCTCCTAACCCGTATATGATATCAAGTCAAACAGTCATGCACCTTTTCTGAATCCTTCATGTGGGGTTTAGAGGAAAAGTTGGCAGCAACCACAAATAATGACTGGCTACTGAACCAATCATCCTGCCAACAAAGGTTCGCACAGTCAAAGCTGTGGTTTTCCCAGTAGTAATGTATGGCTGTGACAGCTGGACCATAAGGAAGGCGGAGCGTCGAAGAATTTATGCTTTTGAATTATGGTGTTGGAGAAGACTCTTGAGAATCCCCTGGACTGCAAGGAGATCCAATCGGGCAATCCTACAGGAAGTCAAGCCTGATTGCTCCTTGGAAGGACAAATACAGCTGAAGCTCAATTACTTTGGCCACCTCATGAGAAGAGAGGACTCTTTAGAAAAGACCCTCATGCTGAGAAAGATTGAAGGCAAAAGGAGAAGGGGGCGGCAGAGGATGAGATGGTTAGATAGAGTCACCGAAGCAATTAACATGAATTTGGGTGAACTCTGGAAGCTAGTGGAAGACAGAAAGGCCTAGCGTACTGTGGTCCATGGGGTCGCGAAGAGTCGAACACTACTTAGTGACTGAAGAACCATTGAACCAAGTAACTTCAGATGAATTGGGCAACATGATACAGAGTAAAATAACGCATTCCTTTCTCATACCAAACACATTAATCTATTGTGCCCTGTGTATTAAGCCACTTGCCCATCATTAGACATTGTGGCAGCCCATGATTCCTGGATGGAGAAGACCCAAGATCCTCTTTTTGCAGCCTGTGTTGGTAAGACGAATGTTACTTGCTGATAGCGGTGGTCTGATAGTCCAAAATACCCTGATATTTCCAGCTATGTCCCCAGTAAAAAATAGAAGAAATGAAATGTCTTGTTGGTCATCTGAAAAATGATGCTTCGTGAAGACTTATTCTTGAGTAACTAGGAACATTACAATGGATATCGTTGTGTTTGGAAGTTTTTGCTGAAAGGCAGGATAAAAAATTCTATAAATAAATATAGAGACAGAGTTAGCTCTATCTCAACTTATTTTTCTGGTTTCTGAGCATGCATAACTAGCGCTAGTATTTCTGAACACACACACACACATTTTAGGGCTGGATTAATCCAGCGCAGAGTATAAAGTAGACTTTTGTTAGTAAGGCTATCTTATCTGTATCTGTTGCTTGATGGAAACTGTGGAACGCAGCCACTGCATTTTTGGGTATTCCCCATGACACATGGAGGGTGAATCTTTTTGTATAGATCTGTTGATGTTTCTGTTCTGCCGTCTTCCGATTGTTTGGGATAGTATTAGCCCAAGGAAACTTCAAAGTAAAACCATGTTTCAGATCAGTGGTTCCCAAACTGTGGGTCGGGAACCACCAGTGGCTCATGAGCCAATTTTAGGTGGGTCCTAGAGCAGCCATATTGAAAATATGCTGGAAAGGGGGAGGGCTGTGTGATCGTTTTGCCTGTGTCAAGGTTGTAAATAGGCTTTGTTTTCCTCTGTGGTTCACTTTGCTGTTGGAAAATGGCTGTGAAATAACCCAACTGATTGCTGCATTCTCAGGAAAGCAGCAGGCTCTGGCGTCACAATGATGGCACTTCCAGCCTGACATACTTCTGGGGATCAAGGACAGATTGTCATTCTAAAAAAATCAGTCCTGGTGTTAAAAGGTTTGAGAACCACTGTTCTAGGTCTTTTCAGACCAATCATTGAATGCCAGGTTACAAGACTAATGTACCTGCTACTTGAATTATTTCTTAATTTTTTGCTGTGACTCTTACTTGGTAACAAAAAAATCATATTTTGAATTTTGTATTTTCAGCAACAGCAAATGAGGAAGTTCCTGAAATAAACTTGAGCTTGAGCACTGAGTTTGGTTTACTCACTGCAACTTTCAGGAACTCCAGTTACTGTTGATGCATTTTTCCTTAGTGCACACAGTGTATTTGCACTTCCCTGTAACATAGGTCGTAGTGGAATGCAAATACGCTGTGTGCTCTACTTCACCAGTGCTGTTTGCTTCTTCTCAACTGCAACTATATTATAATTAGCTTTTAACCCTCTCTGGGGAGCACAACAAAGCACAATTGTTTAAATTTAGAAAAATGGAGATGGCTTGTTGTATCCTGCTTTTCTGTAAAAAGCTACACCTGAAGCAGCTTGACAAAGCTAAAGCCAAAGAGTATGTGCAACAATTGATACACAAGAAAACCACAAACGACAATTTTTTAAAAAGCTGGATAGCAGCATTAGAACATTTTTTGCTTTTCTTAATAGAAGAAAGCAAAATGAATTTCAGTTAAAAACCGGACATTATACTTTCTGCAGCTGTTATGGTAATTCTCTCTTATGTCAGGAACATAAATTTCCACTTTGGATATAATGACTATTGTTGTAGGGGATATTTTACCATCACTTTTTGAGTTTCTCAGCCATGCTACTTTTGGAAATCAGGATTAAATGTGGCTCATGTGGATCTTTCCTTTTTTAACCTCTCATAGTCATTATTACACCTGAGCATGTACTAGTTTGTATTTGGCTTGTTTTGAATCCAATGAGCATTCCTCAAGAAATCAGGATTCAGCTTCTCTGTATAAAATCAATTGGAAATTTGTTTCTCCAACTATGGTATCAGTGCTTGTTTGAGTAAAAGAGATTGCAGCAGGAATTCTGTTACCTAACTGACTGACTAATTTGGCCGCAAGGGAGGATACTAGAAAATTTTCATACTGTGTGTGTTTGAAGAGTAAACTTAGATTTAGCCTATTCAGGATTAGCATTTGACCAGTCCAGAAACACACAAGGAAGCAAGCAAGCAAAACTTTTGTCTTGAGTTTTCAAAGTGTCAAACTTCGGAGAAAGGTAAAATGAATTTTCACAAGGGTTAACTTTTATGATTACCTCAGTTCATTCACTTTTTACTGATATTTTTGTTTGTTTCCAAGGAGACTACAGTGGTACTCACTCTGGTTTTCTCTTTCTTTCTCCTAGTTACAATTACCTCAACGGCAGAAAAAGGTAGGAATCTTCCTATGTATATAAAGCTTTGTTACCTTTCTTGATTCTCTGAACAAGGTCGTATCTGAACCTTGAATTTTGTCATTTAATTATTTCAGTATCCTTGTGCTTAAATCTTGGAATTCTGTACATGTGGGTCCTTCAGGGTCAAAATTCTGCTGCACAAATTTCCCATGTTCAGTGTTTCTCTGCTCCACTTATGTACATACAGTATTTTCATACTTACTCATGTTTTTATTTTTCATTTGCTTAATGTTCCCCTGTCTTTTTAATAAGTGTCCCAGTATCCATGGTGTCCGTGGACAACTGAAACTGTGGCTACCGAACCAGTGGATACCGGGACATGCCTGTATGTTGTCAGTCCATTAATTGGAGGGAAGTGCCTGTTTGTCATAGATCTTAAGACAGTCTCTCCTTTCAGATGGTGTTTTCTTTGATACTGTTTTCTTGACAGTAATGGAGTAGAAGTTCCCTTATGCATATCTCTGGAACAGGGGCCTCCAGACTATTGCATGCAGGCTGGATCTGGTGTACGGGGAAAGTTTTCCCTTCTGTGAATGGTGTGGACCATTCCGTCTTGCTGCTGCTTCTAATGCCATTTGCGCTGTTCAGATATATGTGAAATCCGGTATTTCACAGCATGCTGGGGCAAGTGATGATAGATGTGACTGCCTAGAATGTCTCTCTGGGCAGCGCAAGTGGCATTAGAAGCAGCTGTGTGAGATGGAATGCTCCACACTAGCTGGAACAGTGACTGCTTTCCCAGTACACACCGGTCTGCAGTTTGGACAATGCTGCTCTAGAATATGAAAAAAAAAAAACCTGTTTCTGATGTTATTGCTGTTGTAGTAATTCCAGACTGCTCCAGACATACTTCCAGGGTCTGTCTGGTCACTGAAGTCATAGCAAACTTAGTTTAACTGCTGTGATTTTCCCTAAAGTGTCCTCAAAATCATGGTTCGATGAGGATGCTGAGAATTCTATTACAGACTAAGAATAGAATTACAATTCCCATGAGAAGGACTGTTCTGTTTAACCGGCTGAAACTGGCGGTGTGCCTGTTTTCCAAGTATCCTACTTTTTCACATTTTAGTAGTACCTTGAGATGCAGGTTAGAAGCATTTCTGAAGGATCTGACGTTTTCCATTAAAATTCACCTTACAAACTTTGTGTTCTGATCTCTGTTTTGATAATCTAGTTTTTTCACTATCCCATCAGCTTAATTTCACCACTTGTTTTGCTCTTCCTCTTTCATGCTTTAATATTACTCTTTAGGTTTTGGTTTCTTCTTTCTTTCCAGTAGGCTGTTCCAAAATTTGTGGTGTAACATGTGTGCCTTATACTCTAAAAGAGGATTTTTCATTATTAAAACCATGTAATCACAAAAAAAGAGACTTAAGATTCTGTACATTCCAAGTCACAAGGGCTATTCAACACTAGTACAGTCTATGAGGGTCCCCCCCCCCGGTCTCTCCAAAAAGAAAGCAACAAGGTAGGGTGATGCAAAATAAAGAACAAAAAAACTAGTAAATATTTACTGCCAAAAACAAACAAAAATTCAATTCAAAATGTAAGTAGCTGCATGCATTTGAAATTGTTAATTCAAGCAATCAGTAATCGCCTCAACTGAAGTTAAATATGAGATTTTTGGTGAATTAAATCCAGATTTAGATACTTTAAAATTCAAGCCTCAACACACAACTTCTGCCATTTAGTGTTCAATTGTGAGAGCAATTGGACTCTGAAAATGTTATCCGATTTTAAAACTGTAAAGTTGTATTAAGCACTATACTAGCCATTTTGGTATCGGCAACATTCCCCTCGGTGTTAACACAGCCCAGCCCTATCCAGGATTCGGCTGTGGGGGCAGATTTACGACAGCAAGTGTGTAGGTGGGGGATGGTTAGGATTGCTCTTGGAAGCCTTGTGTAACTCTGATTATGAAATGAAGAAAGTCACAGGAAGGTGTATGCGCATAGCCTCTTTTTAGAGCAGAAAAATCTAATTTTCAGGGATTGTACCATAAGCTTAATTTTTTTTAGAACTTTCATCCTTTTTCAGCTTGGGAAAGTAGGTCAATAATTTCTCCTTTGGCATGAGAGTATGACAGAGGAGGCAACATTAAACATTCATGTTAGGAAGAAGCTCCTCTCAGTTCCACGTGACAATTCCCACACCCTCCAGTATAGTTAGTTATAGAAGGTGCTTTTTTTCAATCTTTCCTAATATTTTAAAAACCTAATATTGAACGGTGCAATGTCCTATGAGACTAATAGGCATAGCAGCAACTCTTGAATTTAAGAGGCAATAGTGAGTCTGGTAATTTGTGTTTAGTATCTTCTTAATGTAGCTTAAATTGGAAATATGCCTATTTGGGAAATCAGATTGGATTAGTCCAGTTCAGCACTCATCAGACTACTGCCTGCAGGCGGAATCCGATGCAACGCTGCAGCCTTCCACACCATGAGCAGCACTTACTGTTCTGCTGTGCTGCTCATAAGATTCCCACCTGATCTCTGCAGAGCGACCCTCTGCACAGTCACGTCTGCCTGGAAATCTGGGTGCAAAGCCTGCTGGGGCAGTGGGCCAACAGCATGACTGCCCGGAGCGTCGCTCTGCAGAGATTGGATGGGCGTCTTGTGAGCACCAGAACAATAAGTGCTGCTGTGAACGGGGACAACCTTTTCCAGATGCAGCTGTCATGAGTTTGGTGACTGCTGGTCTAGTGGAGGAGCAGCCAGGTGTTGTATAAAAATTGAACCCAACTTGCTCTACTTTGTGATCTTGTCAAGAGTTTACATCTTGGGCTAACCAACAAGATTCACCCATATTGCACTGAACTTGATAAGGTATGATTTACAAAGCTCTTAACAGTGTAGGAGCCACCCTTGCCAGTACAGGCGAAGTCCTGGTAGGCCATAGGCATCCTTGGGATTTTCATACTGCACAGCCCAGAGTAGCTAAAACTGTCTATTCCCAACTGGATGATGCTTTGACTTGGTTGCAGCTGCATCTGTGATGGTGATGTGATTCAGCTACCTACATTGATTCAGAGATATGTTTGTGTTTCATGAGTGCAGGACAGCAGGTTTGTGAGTCACGTACTTGGTTTCTGACATTTTTAGCTCCTCTTTGGGCTGAGGTTGGGTGAGGAATACTTGATGCTTGAGAGACTAATGCACACCTTGCCCTGTTGAGGCCCAAATAGCACCAATTTAATAACAGTAAATTAACACTAATACCATTGTACAGCATTATATTATAAAACTGGTTTTCCAAGCACAGGTGCTCAAATATGAATCATTATGGTGTCCTGGTCCTAAATATCTTCTTAAGAGAAGTCTGCGGTCAAATATGAATAGACTTTTTATTCTTTAGATCAGTGGTTCTCAAACTTTGTAGACCGGGACCCACTTTTTAGAATGCATTTGTGTGGGGATCCACCAGAAGTGATGTCATTAACCTGGAAGTGATGTCATAGCTGAAGTGACATCATCAAGTAGGACATGCTGTCAATGTGACGTAATCAAATGACACTCTTGGAGTACAAACTGGCATTCTTGGACTGCAGCAATTGCACAAGCATGAAACATCCCTGACAGAAAGCAAGATTAGGACAAAATATTATGTAAAAACAAATTTTAAAAGCAACCACGGGGGCCTCCTCAAGATAAAGGGTGCTTGTTTCCTCACCACGGAGCTGCACTGCTCTTCCCTCAGTGCTGGAAAGTTGGTTAGGATTGCACCCTGAATTTCTTCCCCACAGTCAAGTAACTCCAGGGCTAGGGTAAAGTTAGTTTTTTCCCATTACACTTTTGGGCAGTTCGGTAAGAAAGCACACTGAAATGTGTCTATGTATTGCACATCTCCTTTGCATAAAAGAACATTCATAAGCACATATGCAAGAGAGGGGAGGGCAATGCTGCCGCTCAGACCGACATGTGTAATGTCTCCATCTGGCACAGGGTTACATTGTCTTTTAATCTCTTTGTATTAACACAAGAATACAAACAGATTGGAGAGAACTCTGAGGAGAACATGTGACAGAAGGGTTAGAAATTTATGAAGGGAAACAGAAGGCAGTGGGCATGTTTAGCTGAGAGGAAACAAATGGTGAAGAAGTATGATGTAACTCGGCAGCCTTCAGATGCTGGAAATGCATCTATAAAGGAGGCGAAACAATGGTTTGTCATCATATCAGGAACTGCAGTAATAACCAAACACAAATGAAGTTTGGGTGCCATAAATAGTATCCTATCTCTAAGAATGACTAGCTATCAGATACGACTTTATGCTTGCTTTATAAATATTAGATATTTGTACTTCTCATATATATTAACAGACAGTTCCCTTTTTCTTTCTCAGACTTCATCAGGGTAGATATTAACTACAAACAGAATACAACACACAATTCAAAACGTGTGGTAGTTTTTCCCCCTTTTTTCTCTGTATACACATGCAAGAATAATAAACAAGACAGTTGCCCATAGATTAAGGACTCAGGATTTGCCAGAAGCAAGGGTTAGGAGTTACTGCTCAGAAAAGTGTTTTTCCCGGTGGAATGTCAGTCTGGTTGGGAGTCATAAAAATACTCAATTTAAAAACAAAATTGCAAAGCTCAGGTAGTTGGAGATCATAAGTTAGGAATACCAGACCAACCAGGTAGTCTCAATGATCTAATTTGTGGCACACCACACCTAGAGATGGGAGTGCTTAGCAGACAGAAAACACAAGTCTGAAATTGTAATTTGCCCAGTTGTTGCTATAGGATGTGCTAAGGTTATCACCAATCTATAACCTGGTGTGATGTCTGAATTGAGCCACTGAGCTGAGGATTGCTTTCTTGCATATAGAATAAACAGTGGCAAAATCACCACCTTTTGGGATCAAGTATTATAAATATCTCCCAATTGATCATATAGTATATTATTATGGACTTTAAAAGTGGCAACATCTCATAGGCATCACAGTCCCTGTTCTTAGTACAGACACCATCCTATATCTCATCAGGATCCCCCTCGGCAGTTTAATAGTCAGATTTTAACTGCTTTTCCCAGCAAGGTCATATTTTCCCAGCAAGTGGCATATTTTCTCCAGCTCATCTCTGATCATCAGATTCTGTACCTCTCATTTCAGCTGCTCTGTTCAATAAAACAAGTGAGCAATTGGTTACTTGTACACCAGCAATTTTCAACCCTTTTCAGTTCGTGGCACACTGAAACGATGCTAAAATTTTCAAGGCACACCATCAGATTTTTTGGCAATTGCCAAGGAACACCACACTGCCAATGACTCTACTAATAAATGACCCTTCTTCAAACTCCTGCAGCACACCCATGCACCATTGACAGCATGCCAATGTGCCATGGCACACTGGTTGAAAATTGTTGTACACAATCACTCTACTCATAGTTCCAACATTTGATTTATTATAGTCTTTACATTTACTATAGTCATTACAATAACTGCTCCAATGAGTATAATATAAATTGGTAACCAGGGTCCATGACACCAATTTGCTAATTCAGATATTATACTGAATCAGAACTGGCACAACTTTAAACCATGATTCCCGATTCTGGTGTGCCAGGCCTCTTGGAAACTACGGAACAGGTTGGATATTTCAGGCTGGTTCAGCTGATAAATACGAAGGGATGTGGAAGTTCCCACTCCCCTGGCATGACAGCCCCACTTCTGGCATCTATTCAGGGCTGAACCCTTGGAATATAGCTATACATATAAACTCTAGTGTGCATGGATAAAAATTGCATACTTGATTACCGGATTGCATGATTTTGGCCTATGTGCATTAGAGGTTAGAAACTTAGGTTCCAATCCTGTGGACCTTATTGCCAGCAGTACAACAGTGGTAAAGCCTGTGAGGCAGGGGGAGATGGGGGTCGAACTGGTTGGGGGATGGCCTGGAACAGGTGGGGTGGGGTGGGGCTGGCGGTGACTTCCATCGCTGGATCCTCAACCTCCACGTCGACTGGGCATGGGGCTCCTGCTATGGGGCTGCTCCATTCTCTACCGGCACACTAACAGGTGGAAACTTGGAGTCCCATTGCGGAGCCCGTGGCTTTCCTTGGGGGACACCCCAATGGCTGCTGCGGATCCTGTAGTAAGCAGCCATTTTGCTGCTACTGTTCCTATGGGACCAGCCCAGGGCAGTTAGGATTGGGCTGCCCAGCTGTAAACAAAGGCCATAATCTGTCTGGACAGTTGAGGTTATTGAAGGTGATACTGATGTACTAGGTGAACTGGGAAGGCAGACATGAGAGTGCAATCCTAAAGTGTATCCAGCACAGCTGGGGACTGCAGTGGAGCCTCCACAGGGCAAGGGCACAGGCCAGCCCACCCTCTGTCCACCAGTTCCTCCCTCCCACCCTCCTGGCCTCCCCCTGCCCAGAACTGCCCCTGCGCCAGCCAAACTTGGCTGGCGCAGGAGCAGTGCACTGCCAGCTTCTGCTGGTGCTGCGGGGCTGACGCTGCTGCCTGGTGTCAGCCCTGCTGCAGCAGCGCTGATGCAGGAGCAGCTTGCGTCGGCCCCAAGGCACCTTTAGATTGCGCCCTGAATCCCTCCACGTGTATGGTCTGGTTGGGGGCAATACATCATCCAGTTTATGGTCTGTCAGTGTAATAATTACACCAAACTATAATTAAGCTACCCAAACCCTGTTTGATATGCTGTCTAAAGGAACCAGCTTATTTGATACTGGAACATAGGATTCAGCTTTTAAGAGCAACAAATGACTGTTCTTCATGTGCCTGAGAAATTGCACAACAATGAGGAACTGACGGTTCATGTGTGACATCTTGCACAGTGCCCAATAAGGACGTCATTCAGATTTCTGTGTGCAAGAGCCTTGTGCTCTCACTTCCCCTTACTTGCATTAGCCCCTTTGTATGAATTGAGGGATAATGTTAGGCTTTACCAAAACCAAATGTAGCATCCGTGTGCTAATTTCTGTAGTACTTCAAACCATTTTAAAAACATTTTTAATGTAGAATTTAATACTATTGCTTAAAAAATTCATCAGTTTCATTTAAATCCGAGTGTCTAATTGCTTAAAACAGACCACAGTAGCGTGCCTTTTGTTGTCCTGTGATAGTCTCTTCAAAATTTGTTTTGCTGTTATGCTAAAGAATAGTTGTGTTTTGTATCCTAAACCATTGCATTTTTGTTTGTTGCTTTTGCTCTTTTTTGCAGTACTCACTGAAACTTTATTTGTGTTTTATTTTTATTGCAGTTGTCTACCTTGTGGTTTTTCATCTGTCGTTTGTCAATTTTGTGTGGTCCTATTGGAAGACAATTTTTACATCTCCCGCCTCCCCTTCCAGTGAGGTAAATGTTAATTTTGGCAAACTGATGCCATTCTTACTATTGAATCACCTTAGTTTAAACTAGCCATAGTTTGCTTCCCTTCTCCATTCAGTAACTCTCCTACTGTACCACTATGAATGAAAGTCCTTTGATTTTCTAAACTGCCTTGTCACTTTAGCTCACCGAGATTCCATTAATTCTTACTGCAAATTGTTCAGATGTTCTATATGATGTAGCATTCAAGTTTGAGATCTTGCTACTCAGTTATTAATCTGAGATTTAAAATGCATGTATTTCTAAAAACATCCTTACTTTAACAATTGTGCCATATGTTCTGTACCAGGTCTTCTTATTGCGTACGAGCTACTCTTAATTATGAGCAGACTTCTGAAGGCACCAAAACAATACACATGGATTTGATTGTATGCAATTCATCCTATTAAAAAGCCAGTCTGAATACAAAGAGCACTCAAATATACTGAGGGTCAAATCCTATTCAACTTTTCAGTGCCAAAACAGCTGCAGTGCAGCCCCAAGGTACAGGAACAAAGGTTCCCTACATTGAGGAGGCCTCCATAACTGCCCCCCCCCCGTGTAGTATGCAGCACATACACCATTGGCATGGCTGCATCAGCACTGCAGGTTTGGATAGGATTGGGCCTTAGCCTGGGCAAAGAGCTCTTAATGTTGCATCATCCTTCTGTACTTGGATTCCCTGGTTGGGTGTCACTGATTGTTTAACATGCCATGTTTTAAAATCTGGTCTGCTGGCCAAAAGAGTCACAGAAGCTCTTGGTATGTCGTGGAATTCTAAGCATGTCCGCTCGGAACTAAGCTCCACTGTGTTCAGTGGAGCTTACTTGCTTGCAAACGTGTCTTAAGATTTCGGTTAAAGTCTGGCTGCCTTCTAAGGAGTTCCTGCTTACTAGGTCCTGCCTCACCATGTTGGTCTCTGCCAGCGGTGTCATGCTACCGGAACGCTGGGCGGGAGGAATGGGTGAGCGGCACCCACCCGTTGCATCACGCTCCGTTTCACCGTCTTCCCCGCGACGCTGCCGCTCACCCGTTCCTCCTGCCCAGCGTTCCGGTAGCATGACACCGCTGGTCTCTGCCCAGTGTGCTGCCTTTCAAGTTGTGAGAAATCCTAGCTGTTGAACCCTAGCTGTTGAAACTACTTTTACAATTAGAAATAATACTGTGGCTGCATCTGCTGACACTATATATCTCCTGTATCATCTACCTAATACACTTTTAAAATATTTAAAATTAATAAAAATGAGAACATGGATTGAGAATGTAGAATAAAAACACATAACACTGCAATTTGCTATTTTAATCAAGAAATTTTGGGAAAAAAATGGAACTGGATAAAAGTTCTTTGTTTATGTGCAGAGGGTCCAGTTCAGTTTCCAGGTAGGGCAGAGAGAGACTCTTGTCTGGATCTCCGGAGAGCGTCTGCCAATCTGTATTGATAATAGCAGCCTAGATGGAACGATGGTCTGCCTCTGTATAATGCAGTTTCCTGTGTGCTGTCACATAATTACTCAACTCCATATATTATAAAATTGGAGAAAAATCAAACATACGTTGCAAATGCATTATCGTGTTCTTCAGAAACAATCCTTCCGCCTACCAGGCTGAATTAAATTTGTCCTGTTTCTTCCTCAAAATCTTATTTAAACATTGTATGGTTAATTTAAAAATGTGGCCTTTTTGAAACAGCTGAAGCAGTATTTTTGCTAAACACTTTTAGTCTGTCTCTAAAGGTTTAGCACAGTTAAATGTCAAAAATCTTCTCTATTGTGAACTCAGGTTAATTTTTTTTCTCTTGCTACCAAAAGTAAATCTGAAGCCAACCTTTGCAGCTGAAAACATTTTCCCATAGCTATTATTTAAAGTTTATTCTCATAGCCATGAAGTTCAGACACTTGGTTTTTGGTAATAATGAAAGTAGTTGTTAAGATGCAGAATTCTTTTCCTAATATTGTACCCATAACAAATTCCGTGCTTGTATAGCATCTTGGAATATGAACAGCCCTGCTACTAGAGGACTTTTAACACTGAGGAAAAAAATTTTTTAAAGATTTTTGAATCTTTGGTCTGCATTCTGTTGTGATTTATAGAGGAAAAAAGGTTTAGCATCCAACAAGCAGAACAATTACCTCAACTAGTAGATTATTCTAAAACAGTGGCTCCCAACCTGGGAGTCGGGACTCCCAAGGGGCTCGCAAACTGATTTTCAAGGCTCGCGAAGCGCTTGGGGCAGCCATCTTAAAAAGCTGGGCACCACTTCTTGGCAGCTTCATTTTGGCTGGGGAAGAGGCTTTCCCATTAAACTGCCACTTCCTCAATGCTTGTGGCTGCAAGGGAAATGTGCCTTGCTATGGGCTGGTCTTGGTGTGTGTATGTGGGTCTCTTTCTGAGTAGACATGTCACACCTTCTATGTGCATGTCTAGGTGAGTCTCAGCACACGGAGAAGAGCTACATAAATACTCTGAAGAGTATCTAAAATGCGGCTTTGCCACCTTGATCAGCAACTGCATAGAGAAGCCACAATGTTCTGTGCAATGTTGTTCTTAGTGCTGAATTAATCACTGAACTCAAAACTCAAATGTCACTTAGGTACAAAGCATTCAGAACATTTAAAACGTATGTGAAGTTCTTTCAACTTTCAAAAAGTGTGATTTATTAAAAACACTGACATCCTGCTTAATGACAGCCGGCCCTAGGTCTTAGGGGTTGGGGAACCACTGTTCTAAAACATCAACCCTCAAAATACAAAGTACTTGGAAAATAAGGAACTTTAAATAATGCTTTGGGTTTTAGCTGAAAATTGGGAATATTATCTGCTTGAATATCCTGTGACAAATGTGACATTGTGTGATTTGCGGCTCTCATGATCAAAATAAAATAAAATGCACAGCTGATGCTGTGTTGTACAATACACTTTGTAATAAGGCAAGACAATTGGTATTGTTTGACTGCCTGGAAAGAAGCAGGAAAAACAAGGAAACAAAGGGATGCTGTTTTTCCTATTTAATTAATAAGCCCTTTGGAGGTTGTTTGAAATGTTAGTTCTTTTGTTATTTTATAGGCTCACATTCTTTTGAACGTAAGTACATAATGATGGGTAGGAATAGTCTTTTGAGCTCCTTAGAAGGGGTGAGTGGAGTGTGTGGTAGAGCACATGTTTTTCTCTAACATTGAACGACAGCCTGTCCCCTCAGGATTCAAAAATATAATGTTCCCAGCCAGAGAAAATGGAATGACCAAATCCTTCTGAAATTAATATTTAAAATATTTAATATGTGAAATTAAGATCATCGCAACTAACTTACCTCAGTGATTTCAATGGTGCTTTGTCACAACTAACTTACTTTGGGTTCAGCCCTCTGTTTCAAATATATATGTGAATGGAGTATTCAAGAAACAATTTTTTTGTAGCAATCAGTCTTTGGCGGCGGCGGCAGCAGTCATTTTATGACTTTAACACTTTCAAATCTACATGAGTAACATTCTCGATTCAGTCTTCTGGCAGCTTACTCATAAGATACTTGCTGTGGACTAGCTGCCAGAATGTTCACGTCATGATGATCTCACTCGGGGGCCAACATGTGCAGTAAACAGGGCTGGCCCACGACCAGTGGAGTCACTAGGGTTTGCGTCACCTAGTGTAGGAGGTCAGCACATAACCTCCATGATTAGATTCTGGAAGGAGACCAGACTCTCATTCCATACCAGACCATACAGAATATATTGCAATATCATATGCACAACCTAAATGCAGTGGCATCACTAGGGTTTATTTATTTTAATATATAACAATATATATTTGTCGCCCCACAAATCAGTAACCAATAAAAAAACCCATTGGCCAACTTAATGACACTCACACAACTAAATAAGAGTTCTAGTATTAGCTCTAATACATGGAAATGAGAACTGAATCATTCTAACATCTTATTGGTTCCCTACTGTATCATAACAACACTTCATTGGCTCACAGAACAGTCAGTTTTGAGTTAAGGGAATCCACTTTTTGTTACAGAAGGCAGTTGTGCTTTCTTTTTTTTAGCTATACCTTTTGATAGAATACAGATATTTCATTGTGCTTTGTTTCATTGCATTCAACTGTAAATTCCACATTGGATGAGATATAACATGCTGAAAATGTCGGTTATGCAACTCTGCACCTATTATGCCCTTATGATGATGATGATGTGATTTATATAAAACATAATAATAAAAGGTTGTCTCTTCTTATTCCTGGCAATGATGATGATCATAGTTGGAAGGGAACTACAAGGTCATCTAGTCCAACCCCCTGCCTGTAGCAGGAAATCCTCCTAGAGCATTTCCAGCAGGTTCCTTGTCAAGCCTCTGCTTGAAGGTCTCTAGTGAGGGAGAATCTACGACCTCCCTCGGCAATCTGTTCCACTGTCATACCACCCTTATCACCAAGAAATTCCTCCTGATGTTCAACCGGAATCTCCTCTCTTGCATCTTTTGAAATATTTTGAAATGATTTGCAAAGAATGGTTATCCATTTGAGTTAACACACAGAAATCCTTGATTGTATTGAGGGAAATGCTGAAGCCTGTAACTGATGGACTAACTTTGACTAGCATCTGGGATAAAAATCATGCTTCTGTCCTCCTCTTCAGTTCCGCTTGTCCAAATCTGATAAGGAGCAATATGAAAAAGAAGAGAGACCAGAATCCCAACAGGAAATTTTAAGACGAGCTGCTAAAGACCTGCCTATCTATACAACAACAACGTCAAGAGGTGAGCATATAAACTAGCATGGCCTCGCATGGCCTTTCACCAGATGAGATGATCACATTTTATTGTGTTGAATCATGTAACAGCCCAAACCTAAGCTGCCCAACTGCCTGGGAGTGCAGCAGTAGCCAGGTGACTACCGCGGCATCCCGTGGAGCCAGGAAACTGCAGGAGGCTCAGCAGGAGAAGGGGGAGTCCCTTCCCTCGCAGTAAAGGTGCACTGTGGGCAATGGGTCTATCTCCTCTGCACTGGCCTCCATGTCGGCATTCAGGGGCGAGGGTCACCTCCGGTCCTCCCCTGCTCCTCCCCTCCCCCCCAGGAACTCCCTCCCATCCTGCCCAGAATTCCTGCAATGCTGGTGAGGGGTAACCTTACCTCTTGCCAGCGTTGTGTTGCCACCTACGGGCAATGAGGAGCAGGCGACACCACACTGCAGGCAATAAGAGCTTACCGCCCATTCTGCACGTGCCTTATGGCACCTTTATGATACCAGCACACGTGGCACATTTGTACTGCTCGCACTGGAGGGCCCTAGGTTGAGCCCTAAGTTACTCAGTTTGTTTTTAGCCTGTTTCTGTACCAAGTGTCAGAGGACTAGCTTTCTAAAATGAAGCCATCTCTAGAAGGAGATTTGGCATAACAATTTTTTACTTATTAAATTGCAAAATTTGCAATTCATAAACCACAAAACACACCAAAAATAGAGGATGTGTGCGTTTGTGTATTCTAACGTGCCACTTAATGTTTAGGTGTAATATATAGTATTCTTTTCATGTTTAGCAGTTCACCTATGCAAGATGTATATCTTGTATTCTTGTTACCTCTGGTTTGCACTTTAGTAACTTGCCTTTCACTACTAACCTTCTTAACCATGAATGAGATGTACATACCTGCTTCCTCTGGTGAGGGACTTTCCTGAATGGTTGAGATTTCAAGTTGCTCAATCTCGGCAAATAAGATCTGGCCACTGGCCTTCCCTCCCCAGTTCCTTTCCCACTCCAAACTCTGGGATTTTCCTCACGGCCACCAGCATGGGGGTGGTGGTAAATAAAAAGGATTGCCAAACAAACAATGCCATTTAATATCCTCTTTCGGGGATTCTGGTATCTTCTCCTTGCCCTTGTTCATTCTCATGTGACTATGAGCCAAGGGATTTCCATTTCAAGATATGCTCTGGGGCAGCATATTCCTGAAGCTTGTCTTGGAATCTGGTTTCAGGTAAACTCGCTTCACAGCGTAGACAGTGTACAAATCAAAAAAGTTGCAGATAATACAAAAATGTTTCACTAATTACAGGTGGGTGAATTGCATTTTGCCACATACTTGATACACCCACCACCTTTTCACTTCATAGATTTCGAAGTGGGATGTTAGGAGAATTCATACGTTGCATTTTTTTTCAATTACTGACAGCCCTTTCAGCATTTTGAGATAAGATGTAAATTCTGAGAATTTCTGAATCTCTAACTTAGAGGTCTTCAACCTTTTTCATCTCCTGGCAAGGTGCTGAAATTGTCAAGGCACACATTCAACTTTTTGACAAGGCAAACAGTGCTGCCAGTGGGGGGCTCACCCCCCAATGGCTCTGCTAATAAAAGCCCTTTTCCCACATTCCCACAGCACACCTGTACACCATTCGCAGCATACCAGTGTGTGTGGTGTAGCACCGTGGTTGAAAATGGCTGCTCTAGCGTATTGTTGTATTCCAGTCAATCCTCATTATCCACTAGGGCTAGGTTCCTGGAAATCCTTGCAGATAGCGAATTCACAGATACCAAACCATTGATCCTGTGGGATCAATGGAGCTCAGTGCAAGGGGTACCTTATCTGCCATCAGAGGAATCCAGCAGAGACCCTCAGGACGCCAGGAGAGTTCAGCAGAAAGTGACAAACGATCTCTGAATGAGACCTTCCAGAGGCTGCTGGGATCTTCAGAATGGCACCTGTGACCACCATGGACTCCCTAAACATAGCCAGCGGATGCTTCTGCTGGCCATTTTAAAAGGGCCGGTGCTGGTCGCAAGTGCCATTCTGAAGGTCCCTGCAGCCTTCGGAAGGTCTCCGGATAGTGTAGAACAAGGACAGAGGCACAGATAATGAGGAATGTAGCAATTCTGCCCCTCACAGATAAGTGAGGTCAAATACAAAGAGGATTGACTGTATCTTACAATATTGTAATGTTGTATTTTTATAAAACTTAACATCTTGATTTTAAACCCTTTGATGTAGCCATAAGGTACTGTGATCGATGCCAACTAATCAAGCCTGATCGGTGCCACCATTGTTCTGCATGTGACCTGTAAGTACCTGCCAGCTCCGAGGTAGCAAAGACGTATTTTGAATTATGCTTCTTTGTATTTTCACTAAAAAGTGCGTCTTCAGATCTGCGTTTCAGTGTTATTTTTCCACACATAGGATGTTTCTCCAGAATAATATTTTCAGGGTGTCAAACTTGGAGCACTTACCACAAATATTTGAGTGTCATGAACTTGTACGAACCAGTTTACTATTTGAATTTGGGTCCAGTGTATTATGCAGATGTATCATTAGGCAAAATGAATTCTGGACTGTTCCACTGTGGGATTATATTTTAGAATATTTCTCTATGCAACAACATCTCATTGCGTATGGTACATTAATGCATTGGCGGAAAGGCTTAGCACACCTTTCTAGTTTTACTGTTTGCAAGATTATTTCATGTGGGGGAGAATTCAAACACATGCAGTCTTAGGTGTAACAGTCGAGAATTCTAACTTTGTCTAGTGCAGTGATGGCGAACCTACGACGCGCATATCAAAGGTGACATGCCACAGTGTTTTGGGTGACACACCAGCATTTGCCAACACCCAAAACAACTGATACTTTTTGTAATGATATGATTTGTAATGATATATATGTTCCTTTATATAATGCATAGCCCCATATATGATTGGACTATATTTTTTAAAATAAATGAATATGCAAATAATTGTTTGTTTTATTGGGAGTGAGGAGTGACACACCAGCAGAGTCAAGTTAAGCTTTTCTGACACGGCAAACCCAAAAGGTTCTCCATCACTTGTTTAGTGAGTAGATTACATCTAAGGTTAACAGTGACAATCACGAAATCATGAGCCATTCCAGTGGCGTTCCTAAAGCGGGGCAAAATGCTGTATTTTGCAGGAGCCTGAGCGGCCCCTCACCTTCGCAGCCAATTGTGACTTGGAACTTCCTGGGAGGCTTTGCTTTCCAAGCTGCAAATGGCTGTGAAGGAGTGGAAGAGAGGCTGCTTTACCCAAAAGCTCAGCTCCTGTAAAACCAGTGATGGGATCAGCTAACGACTCGGGGGAACGCTGGGTGGGCAGCAGGAAGGCTGGGCGGGGCTTCCGGGTGATTGACAGTCCGTCCGGGTCCGCCACCTGCCTGCCCGCCGCACGGGCTACCCTGGCCTCTGAGGGGGCGCCCGCTCACCAGGGGGGGGACACGGGTGGGGGGCCCCGGGTGCCAGGGCGTGCAGTGGTGGGGCGCGCCACCTGGGGGCAGCCCGTGCAGCGGGCGGGCGGCAGACCCGGACGGACGGGCTGTCAATCACCCGGAAGTCCCGCCCAGCCTTCCTGCTGCCCACCCAGTGTTCCCCCGAGTCGTTAGCTGATCCCATCACTGCATAAAACTTAGCATTCCCCGCTGCTGCTGCCCCCCCCCCCGGAAAGCCACTGAGCCATTCTTTCTGCTGGAGAGAATAAGGCTCATCTTATGTTAATTGCATAACAAAACATCAGGAGTGCCTTTTCCTCACATCTGCATCTCAGTGTAAAAAAAATTAGGAGAACAGTCATAGATCCCCTTTATAACATTTGACCCAAGGTCGACCAATGAGGTAATGGCTAAGATAAAATCTGAACCAGCACTCCTAGGCTTCTTCTACCTCCCTCGCTTTACTGGTAAAATATGCTTCACAACCAATTACATTGCAGTGTTCTAGATTTGCACTACTATAGCCAGCAAAATATATGAGACATGTCAGGCGGTTGCGATATTCCAGCCTACTTGTGCCTCCCAGTGTCGCCCAAACTCATGCAGTTCTGCTCAGAAGTACATCCCATTATAGTCAATGGGGCTTACTCCCAGGTAAGTGTGGATTGGATTGCAACCTGTCTTAACTGTGTCTGCTTTAGAGCCTGCTGTGGGCTTAAAACTTAGTACTGTAAGAGAAGAACGAGCACCATGGAACTGCAGTGTGTAGCTTAGCGGTAGCTGCTGGTATGGATTGATTAAACATGCTTAGGAACAGCTTTGGTAGACAGCTGCCACATGATGCCTGGCCCATCTCATCTCAGTACTCAGTGGGAGCTGTTATAAGACTTTTTTCTGCATGCTGGAATTTTTTTTCAGGTTTCAAAAGGTTTTGATCAGATATGCTTGTTAAAAAAAAAAATAATAATAATAATAATAATAATAATACATTTTATTTATATACCGCCTTTCTTAATATCACTAGATTTCTCTAATGATTGAACTCAAGGCGGTTTACATAGGCAGACTTTCTCACAAACCCGAAGGTTTTTACAATTTTACAGAATGTTCTATCTTCCAAGAACAACACTCCTACAGATCTTTCTTTCTGGATTTAGCCTTCTTTCTTTAGCCACCTGTCTGTCATCTGCTGGCTGATGAGGCTTCCCTGCTGCCACCAGAGATGCAGCTGATTTCAGCACACTCCTCCTCCCACGAGGCAGCTGAAACTCAGCTTTTAATCAGCCACAGTTTCCAAGGTCTGCTGCTCACAGAGACTTCCGGCAGTCCCAAGCTCACGACCTTGAGATCTTCAGGTGTTATCTTCGGGCAAACAGAGGCATTAACCCTCTCGGCTAAATCTTCTGCCTGCTGTTTTAAAATGCATGCTGTTTTCAAAACCTTTACACTGATTGGAAATGTCTTCCTTTTTTTCCCCTTAGATGTGTACTGAAAATGGATCATCATTGTCCTTGGTATGCTATTTTTCTCTTTTCCTGCTTTGTGCCCATGCAGAGAGATTTGATTAAACTATTTGCTGCTGGCTGTGTTGCGAAATGAGCTAGTGCAGAAATAGCTAGAAGTGGCTACTTCTGAGAAAATACAGATGCTGCATGGGCAGGAATCCTTCGTAATGCTGGCCCATCCGTGAAGCCAATTGAGACAGTTGTCTCAGGCATCAGGTCAGTAGAAAGCCATTGCCCACTTTCCTACACTGCTTCTCCTCTTACTTTCTAGATTGGAAAAAGAAGAGAGATTGTTGGAGCAAAAGAGGAAGTGTGTAGGAGAGTGGCAGGCTAAGAGATGATGTTCTAGTCCACCATTCTCTTCTCCTCCATGCCACTTCTTCGGTTTTGGTCCCCTCTTTCCTTTTCTAATTCAAGAAGTGAGAAGAGCAGACACTAGAACAGGAGTGTCAAACTTTTTTCATACAGAGGGCCAAAGTTAGCATTCATGGTGCTTGCTGAGGGCCAGAAGTGACATCATTAAGCAGGAAGTGACACCATGAAGCAGATAATAGCCAGAAATAAGCACAGCAAATCTTGTTCATATTTTGAAGATAGGAGAGGATTCCGTTATCAAGCTGGGAGAACCCAATTAGAAGGGGGCCAGATCGATCACTTCTGGGGGCTACATTTGGCCCACAGGCCTTATGTTTGACACCCCTGGGCTAGAAAATCACCAGGGGTTTTTTTTGGGGGGGGGGAGAGGCATTTGGTATGATTACTTAAGCACTAGGAGGTCTTGGACTAGCCCTGTTTTATCAATCTAAACTTAGATTAGATTTTTATAACAGGCTACATGTTATAAAACAGCCTAAGCCTGCAATCCTGGTGTCTTACAAATAATGGGAGCTGTGCCATTGACTAATATAGGAACAGCACAGCACACTAAGAAGCTTTTTTGTAAACGCTACTGTCTGGTGACAGTTGATGACCTCAATGACATCAACACCATCCTTTGGAAAGTGCAGAGCTGAAAATCAAGATTGTGTATGAAACAAGAAAAGGGCGTATGAGAACGTGAAAAATGGGAACAGAAATGCAAAATATATGCATGTATGCATGCATGCATAACTAAGTAGGAGGTGCAGGGCAGGAGGTATGGACTGATGGTTGAGCTGCTGGCACTGCCTGAAGCTAAGCAGGAGAATCTGTGGTTTGTTTTTGGATGGGAGGCAGATGCCAGATTGTGACAAGCCGCAGTACATGTAGTGGCAGGACAGAGTCTCTGTCGAGTGATTACTCACTGCAAGTGAGAGCTGTGGGGGCATGTGTGAGAAGGCCAGCCAGCAAAAGAATGGAATATGACCTTGAGGACCTGTCCAGGCTTGACTTGCGATTGCCTGCTAAAGCTTGATGGCAGGCAGCCAAAGGAGAGAACCACACTGTGAAGGCTACATCTGGGACTGAGGATTGGCAGATCACAAAAATACTGTATATTTGTAAAAACCCCATTGAAAAATGGTGGTTTAGACTAGCCTGCTCATGTAAGCCGCCTTGGGCATTTGCTTTAGCATGGGAAAGGCGGGGTATAAATTATTCAAAATAAAAATAAAATAACTAAGCATGCTGCATGTTGGTAAAGGGGTGGGATATGTAGCTTGATTTCAAGTGTTATGCACAGCAGATAAGAGCTTACCTGGCTGGCCTAAAGTTAAACTATTCCACTTTAAGCATTTATATTACATAAAACTTTGTTTTTCATCAAATATATATTCTGGCAAACTAAGAAAGGATATTGTCTTTATGCCTGGCACTGTTTAGAAGGAAAATAGACTACCGTTTAACTTAGCAATTTTTCCTGTCTTTTCCAGGGTGAATAACTGCGTGGGATTTTCTAACTACAAGTTTTTCCTCCTGTTCTTATTTTATTCCCTCCTATATTGTCTGTTCGTTGCTGCTACGGTGCTCCAGTATTTCATAAAGTTTTGGACAGTAAGTTTTTTTGTTACCCCTCTGGAATGCTTCTGTATGTCAAAGCTTCATTCTTTCATTATTTTTGACATACAGCTGAGGTGGCTGAAGCAGTAAAAATCTACTTCAAAACTAAGTATTGTGAAAGAATGTAACAATTTAGGTTCATAATAGCTGGCTGAAACTCTGGAAGGAGTTTGCCATCTTGGAGGTCATTCCGCTTTTATGCTGGTTGTGCATGTTTTCAGAGAATTCATTATTTGTGCAAAGCTTACAAATCAAACAAATTTAATATTGTCCTGATCTAATTTTAAAATGGACGCAACGTCATAATCCTTCCTGCTAAGAGCAGCACAGTTAACTTGAGCTATATTGAATTGGTCCTTGAAAAGAATATCTAATTTTATTTGGTTTATTTGGCATTTCAAATGTGATGACAAGCTATGCAATTTCCAAGATTCTGCATGTGTTTCAGTAAAAATATGCTTCTATCCTCCTGACTAAAGTTGACAAAGAGAAATTAGCTTATTTATTGTGAGAACACCTCACATTAAAAAGTCATAATGCAAACATCTATATTTCGGAAAACGGTATGTGTGTGCATGCACCGCTGGTAGAAAAGGAAATTGCCTTTCACCCACCGGTAGCCTCTTTAAATGCTTAACATTTCATACAGTTGGATCATTTTCACTTTGGTTACCCTCATGTCATATCTTTGTGAGGCTGGTTTGGTGCAGAGAGCCAGAGGCTTGCTGAAGACTATCTTACAGTCCTAAATCAGCAGTTAAAACCAGGATGATGCATTTCTATACCCAGCATTCTGTCCTTTGCATCACATTTATTTTTTAGAACTACTACGAGGGGAATCTCTCTTCTGCTCTTTCTTTGTTTATGGCTCATGAGCTGGAACTGGTGCTGAAGAAAACATTACAAATGTTGATTTGGTTAAATGAGTATGGTGGGGAAGAAGGATGTGGTCTCCTCTGCACTTTTCTGCGCTTCTCAGTGTTGGCAGAAAAAAACTGTCTCAGTTTCCAGAGATGTCCATTTGAAATGTGAAAACCCTGTGATGGGGGTTTCCCCTGGTTTTTCACACATGTGCATCAATAATGCATCATAGCATGGACTACACCCTGGATTTATGCATGAATGGTCTGAGGATTTCATAGGATTATTACTGGATTTTTTTCCCCTGTAGAATTCCTAGTTACATTTAAGGAAATTTAGGTCTGTTTGAAAGAAAAGCATTTTCTTATTTTAAATCGTCAGTGCATGTGACCTTGGGCAAGAAACAAACTCTCACAAAGACATGCTTAACTTTATTTTACAGAGAAATATGCTGAGGTCTTTTTCCTAATTTGTTGAGTCAAGAGAACGTTAGTCTGTTTCCTTTAACATCTCTGGGCATATGGTGGGTGCATCCACTTTTCATATGTTGGGGCCATATTTCCCACAGAAATACAATAATTTGACACCAGCAGAATCTAAATCTGCAATTTAAAGACTGGTAGCCAATCTGTTATGTTGCTTTGTCTGTGTTTGTCTCTTATCATCACTGTCAAGAAAACTTTTATATATTCCTATTTAATAGGGGTAGTTTCAGAACATCTAGTATCTTTCTATTTTAATGGTCTTGAAATTATAGTGAAAGCTGTCAGAGCATGTGCAGCCCAAATGGGCACTGCTGATTTTTCTGGGATTTCTGAATTTCTAGGATTTCTAGCCTGATTTCTGGGATTTCTAGCTTGACTGTAGCTAGACTGTGTTTTTAGTTTTCACTATTGCTTAAAATAACTTTGGAAACAGGAGTGACAAATTCTGAATGAATTTCACCAGATGTAAATGTGAAAATGCTGTTGATCTAATCTGTGGGAAGGAGAGGAAAAGAGAAATTTACAATATACAGGTTGAAATCCCTAATCTGAAATCCAAAATGTTCAAAAATCTGATACTTTTTGAGCCCCAGGTAGGGAGAAATAAACAGACAAAAGGCCGCACACAATCGTATGCCTTGTAACAAAAGGTGGTTCACAGTCTTATTCACAGTCAGGGAATAAGAGGGCAGGTCCTCTTATGGATCCAGAATTGGTTGAGGGCCAGGAAACAGAGAGTGGGGGTCAATGGGCAATTTTCACAATGGAGAGAGGTGAAAAGTGGAGTGCCCCAGGGATCTGTCTTGGGGCCCGTGCTTTTCAACTTATTCATAAATGACCTGGAGACAGGGATAAGCAGCAAGGTGGCCAAGTTTGCGGATGACACAAAACTTTTCCGGGTGGTGAAGACCAGAGGGGATTGTGAAGAGCTCCAGAAGAATCTCTCCAAGTTGGGGGAATGGGCAGCAAAATGGCAGATGCGTTTCAACGTAGACAAATGTAAAGTGATGCACATTGGGGCAAAAAACCAAAAGTTTACCTATAGGCTAATGGGTTCTGAGCTGTCTGTGACAGCTCAGGAGAGAGATCTTGGGATGCTGGTGGACAATTCAATGAAGGTGTCGACCCAGTGTGCGGCAGCAATTAAGAAGGTCAATTCCATGCTTGGGCTCATTAAAAAAGGGGTTGAGAATAAAACAGCCAATATTATCATGCCATTGTACAAATCGATGGTAAGGCCGCACCTGGAATATTGTGTCCAGTTCTGGTCGCCGCATCTCAAAAAGACATAGTGGAGCTGGAAAAGGTGCAGAAGAGAGCGACGAAAATGATTACGGGGCTGGGGCACCTCCCTTATGAAGAAAGACTGCAGTGTTTGGGGCTCTTCAGCCTAGAAAAAAGGCGCCTGAGGGGGGACATGATTGAGACATACAAAATTATGCATGGAAGGGATAGAGTTGATAAAGGGATGTTCTTTTCCCTCTCTCAAAACACCAGAACGAGGGGGCATCCGCTAAAACTGAGGGTTGGGAGAGTTAAAACAGATAAAAGGAAGTACTTTTTTATCCAGCGGGTGGTTAATCTGTGCTCTTTGCCACAGGAGGTGGTGATGGCATCTGGTCTTGATGCCTTTAAAAGGGGATTGGACGGATTTCTGGAGGAAAGGTCCATCGTGGGCTATAGCAATGATGGATTGTGCAACCTCCTTACAAAGGTTGTGGGCTACTGGTACCGGGTGCAGGGGAGTGGCAGCGGGATGCAAGCATCTTGTTGTCTCATGCCTCCCTGGGGCACCTGGTGGGCCGCTGTGAGATACAGGAAGCTGGACTAGATGGGCCTTTGGCCTGATCCAGCAGGGCTCTTCTTATGTTCTTATGTGGTTCCAGTGTGCTTGGCAAGAAGAGAAAGTTCTAGAAACCGAGCCACACCTGCCCACCTCCTGATCAATTATCATCACCAAAGAGGAGAACGAAGCAACGTTTCTGTTTCCCACCTCGAGCTTGGACTTCACCTGAGCCTGGCAAAAGCCTGGGGAAACAGCCGCACCCTTGAAGCTGCTTCTGCTACTTCTGCTCCTCCATTGCCAGCACCTTTGGAAAAAGTCCCAGCACCCCACTTGCCGTGCTGTTCCTGCTTCAAAGTGTCTACCGTGCCAGCAACAGCCTATGTTGTATGTGCTTATTTGCTCAGATATTCCAAAATAGTTCAGATCCCATGCATTTTGGATAAGGGATACTCAAACTGTACAGTAGGGGAAAAGTTCAGAACTATTTTAGCAGCTTAGCAACGTGCATGGTATAAATGAAAGTACATCTATTTGTGGGCAACCAAAAACAGTAGACATCTAATCTAGATGTTCCGTCTTGATATGATACAAGTATTAGTCATGTTCCTTGGAGGGACCAGTATCAGTTAATTGAAATACATGTTTGCATACTCCTTATTCTGTGGTTTATTTCTGTGTGCATTTTTGTTACATATTATGCTGTTATTTCAGAAGATGACTTTAGCTTCTTCCATCAGTTTGGCCATGTCTGTTTCCATATGTTTTGCTTTTAAAAAAAAAAAGTGTTGGTATCACTTTTGAAAACAGTTTCAAAACACTTTTGAAAACACAATTTCATCAGTGTTTTACAGCCTCTAGACCAGTAATTCCCAAAGTCCTACTTTGAGAACCCTGTAAGTATTTGCAGGGGAAGAGAGAAAGGAGGTGAGGGGCAGCAACACAATCTGGACAATCATGCTGCTGTCAGGGAGTTTTGTTTTTTTAACTTACCTGGGGGTTGCTATGGTTTTTTGGAGAGTCCAGGGAGCCAGGGCTCCCCCTCTGCTGCCCTGCACATGCCTCCAAACCTCACACAAAAAAAGAAGAAAACCACTTCCTGTTTTTGTCACAAAATTGTAAGTGGTTTTTTTCATTTTCAGAGGAGTTTGGAGACTTATGGAGGGCTACAGTGGGGCTCCCGGGCTCACTGGACCCTCCAGAGAATCACAGCAACTCCCAGGTAAGTTTTAAAAACCTTTCCCAACAGCAGCATGATTGTCCAGATTGTGTTGCTGCCATTTTTTGGGCCACATTTTTCTGGTTCCCCTGGTGGGTTTGGTGGGTTCCCACCAATTTGGGAACCATTGCTCTAGATCAGGGGAGTCAAGCATACTGCCCGCTGGCCAGATGCGCCCCCCGGAAGCTATTTTTATGGCCCCTGTAGTAGTCAGAAATACCAGAAGTAGCAGCAGCTGGGTTAATAGAAATCTCTGTTTGAACACATTGATAGCAATTCACCATGCGGGCCAGCAGGGGGAGCAAGGAGATGTTGCTGTAGCAACCAGATGAAACGGGAAGGCACTCATGTGCCCAGGGAGAGCGCGGGGGCAAGCAAAGCGGAGGGAAACAGCCACGCTGACAAGGAAAAACTGCTTACAGCCACTAGGTCAAAGGAGAGGGTGTATGCTTGCACATACCCACAGAGGCACACAGTGTAAGCAACACCAAGGCTAGTAAAAAACAGTCTATATGACAGACAATACTGTATGACAGACAATACAAATTCAGCTACAATGTAACAGTTATCATCAATCCCTCCCCTAGCATTTTGACTTAAGAACTAAATATTTTACTGCAAACTTGTGGTAATCTCAAAAATTATCATTCTAAGAAAAATATAATGTGGTCATGACATTATGCTATCAAATACTTCGACGGCTGGATAACGTTAACTCAGAGACTTGGCATCCCTGCAGGCCTTAACATCTGTTAGGTTCCTCAGATTCACAAACAAAAGTGTGAAGTACATTTCCAAACATTCATAGAAATGAGTAACAGAAAAACCTACATTTGAATGGAATATTTCAAATTCACACCATTAAAATAAATGATTCCAGTCTTCAGCCTCATTGAGAAAGCACGAGCTCACCTTCACATGTTCATACCATGAATGAGGCCCCTTGCCATTGGAATGTTGTGCGCTTTCTTCCTTGTGCATGCACAAATCATTACCTTCTAACAACATTCTTACTGTTTCTGAACACCAGCCTTGAAGGGGTATAGCCATTTTAATACACTGTCTTTGTTTGCACAAAGCTTTGCCGCAGGAAATCTGCTGAGAATTGTCCAAAGGTAAAATGCAATTTAAGCTGAAGTCTTCTCGTGTTCCTTTTTTGTACATTAATTTCTGATATTTCAACCCAAGACTGTCTAACGACCCTTCTGAATGTTGTGACATTCCTTCTATAATACATGAAATGTCTTTGTAAAACTTGCTTTAATACCTAGCAAGGAAATTGGTGCTCTTTAAGCGTGCTGTATGCACCAAAAGGCATGTTAATATCCATTTAAATTTCTCTGTGTGTAGATTCAATTTTGTCTCCCTTTTCTACTTTAATTATTGATCTAAAGGTCACCTTTGAGAAATAATTGATTTTTAAATGTGAATAGCTAAACTTTAAACTAGTTAATGAAAATGTTAAAATCTGAGTATATATGGAAGAACATCAAACTAGATTAAAAATAACACAGGCCTCTTTCCCTTCAAATGATGCACATGCACATATAAGGAAGGCATTATTTAGGGTAAAGGTCTATGAATACATTAGCTATAATTTTTGCTGCTTTACAGAGGCTTGCAATGTATTATATTTCCTAGTGTGTGACTTTTACATTGTATAAATTCTGTGCAATGTACAATGGTTTACTACAAGTACTTTTGAAGCTTTTAAAATATTTGGGGCAAACTTGCATGATCTTGTGCAGAAAGCCTCCTCAGGTTTCCTGTTGCCTTGGGGAGAGGATTCTGGGAAGGCTGTCGCCATATCCAGTAGGTCTCAAGGGTCCTCTTTCTCTTCGGTTCCCTATGAACCCAGATCTTTCAGCAATCAATTGGAGGAATGAAGGACGGTCTGAGGAGTTCCTTGGTGACTGAAGTGGTCCCCGAGATGGGTGGGATATTGGGCGTAGACACTGCTACAGTCCATTCCCCCCAGTCAGTTTATGGTGGGGAGAGAACCCAAGGAAGAGCCATTTTGTTCTTGTAAAATTTCTCTTGTAAAAATGAATTGTAAGTCTGTGTTACACAAAACCATTGGGCAGCCCAGTCCTATGTCCCAGCAGTATAACAGCGCCGATATGTCCTCTGTATCCTGTGGGGCTGGGGCAGTCACCGGAGTCTCCTCAGGATAAGGGGAAGTTTGCGCTCTAATCCTATTTTGAGCTCTGAGGTCAGCAATGGGTCTCTTGTCAGCCTTTCAAATGTGGGAGGGGGCATAGGATTCGCTGGCCGACTGCTGCTGTCCCTATACTACCCCTCTTCCAGGCCCGGTTCTCCTCTTGGTCCCCCTCCCTCTGCCCAGTTCCACCTTCCCCGTTCCCTGACGTGCCTCCCTGCTGCCCGATTGGTCAATTTACTGGCTGGCATTCCTGCCGCGCGTCCTCCTGGCCTCAGCTCCTGCACAGCAGGCTTACTGCCAGCGGTGACATGCCTTATGGCACTTACACAACAGTGGTTGCTGGTGCTGCCCCTGCATAGGATTGGGGCCTTAGTTGGTAATTCTGTCTCCTACATGGACCTATCAGAAACTCTTAGGCAGTGTGGTTTGTGTCTGCCACTTGGCAGTCAGAATTATACAGTCTTTTGAATTATACAGCCTTATCCAGAAGAGCTTGTAGCCATGGTGAGATCTCTTGCCTGGAAATTCATCTGGTTCCTTCTTAATATCATTTATGAGAATGCACGTCTAGAGCAATGTGCTTCATATAATAATTGTATATTTTAGGAAGACATGTCTGAAATCTTCCCATTCTGTTTATTTAGATTAACTTAAATTCTTGTATTTGAGGAGTTCTCTCACATTCGCTTCCATGCCATTCACAAATTTAATAAAAATCTGATCTCTCCCCCCAACAGCCTGTGCTAAAATGCTTGAACTTTAAGCCTTTAAACCTGAAACGTGGTACATGGCTCCTAGTTATTGTAGTTGTGCTTTTCCACAGCTTCTCAATTTTTTCTTTATCTTTCATGAAATAAGATAATTTGGACATAGAACAAACTGCAGTCCAGTTAGTTACTGTGGTTTTTTCCTTCAAAACATCAAATGTCTCTGTGTTCTCTTAGCAACCATCTAGTTAAGAAGAAACCTTTCTCTTTCTGTTGTTTAGTCAGTTACCTTTTTTAGAATCCAACTAAGTAAAAAAAAGTAAAAAAAAACCCTACTTTCATATGTACAATGTGTTGCTTACAGATAATGTTCACTTGAAACTTACAAATCGGTAACTAGGTCAGTTGTTTTCAAACTTTTTAACACCAGAACCCACTTTTCAGAACCACAATCGGTCTGGGGCCTGCTGCTTTCTGAGAATGCAGTTGGGTTATTTCTCAGCCATTTTCCGATAGCAAAGTGAAGCGGAAAGGGAAAAAAGCTTATTTACAACCTTGACACAAGCAAAACAACTGCACAGCCCTCCCTCTTTTCAGCATCCCGTCTTCCCATATTTTCAGTTATGGCTGTTCCAGGTGTTTCACGACCCACCTGAAATTGGCTTGTGACCCACGGGTGGGTTCTGACCCACAGTTTGGGAACCACTGTACTAGGTAGTTTCACACTGAAAGACTGTTAAGCCTCGCTGAGTGGGAGGAAAACTCTGCTTGTCTTTGTCCTCTCTTGTAATTGGTGCCCTCAGAACTAGATGTCATGAATTCCTGTTTCATGGGGCCCTCCTCACAGTTTTAAAATTGGTTTTAGAAAGGCCTGAATCCAAGTAATCATGTAAACTATGTTTTAGATCAGGGAGCTCCAGACTTGGGCCGACAGGCCTTATCTGGCACCCGTCATTTCTTTCCCCTGGGTGAACGGCACTTACCATTCCACTGGGGAGCTGCAGCAAAGCCTTTCCGATAGTCCCAATCATCATGCCAGCCAGCTGCTTCTGGAGCAACGAGTGGGGGCTATTGGAGGGGCTTTGCTGCAGCTCCCCAGCAGAATGGTAATCACCATTCATGGTGGGAATGTAAGAAATGGAGATTTACAGTTTCCACTTTTGAAATGGCTACAGTTCCCTGTTAATTCTGAACTTGGAACTGTAGTTTGTCCCAACTGGGGTTAGCTAAAATAAACTAGCCATAAATCTCATTTGGACAAACCACAGTTATTTGTGTTCAGAAATAACAAGAAACTGTGGTTAGTTCAAAAGGATAAATTGTCTACTGTCACGCATGGAGGAGGGGAGAGAAGAGGGGAGACAGAAAAGTATGCAAGTCCAAGGCTCAAGCAGATTCTTTGTTATGAAAAACTATGGCTTGTTGTTACATCTATGGGCATCTTTTGTTTACACTATATAAAAAAAACAAATACGAGATCAGAAGTATGGACACTTAACAAAGACATAAACTGTGAAAGTGCCTAGAAATTAACTCATTACTTGTACACTTCATCATAGAGTAAATAATAAGCCCTGTAACTTCTTACAGATTTACATGATCCGAATTAGAAGTTCCTAAGCCCTAAGCAGACTTGTAACAACATACAGGCATAGTGATATCTGGTTTAATTCCAAGAGAGTGCTTTTTAGGGGAATGATTGCTGAGCAGAAACTTAACTTGACTAAAAGACATCACTCCTAATTGGTTTTTTCCTTCTTCCCAGAATGAACTCCAAGATACACGTGCAAAATTCCATGTTCTCTTCTTATTCTTTGTGGCCGCAATGTTCTTCATCAGCATACTGTCACTTTTTAGCTACCACTGCTGGCTAGTTGGCAAAAACAGATCAACAATAGGTCAGTAAATAATTGGAATATGAAGGTTTCTGAGCAGCCACACATATAGGAGATCTGCACCCAATTGTGCAGCACTTCACCTGGTGTTTTCTAAAGCAGGAGGCAGGTGTTTTTTTCCCCTCCAGAATATTGTGGGCACCTGCATCCACCACCGAAGTAGGCTCCCATACTGTATGTTATGTACATATTCTTAGCAATATTTCCTTATTAAAAACAACTTCAGTAATTAGTATATTTCATACATGGATTGTATACTTGGAAGATGTTTGTCTGAAATCTTCCCATGTCTATTTCAATCCATATAGTTTAAGATGGTGCAAAAATGTAGACAAGAAAAGTACATGGTTGATATTTTAAGATGGGGTATTAGTGTGGAGATATCCCAGAACAAGAGTCACAAATTAGAGAGCACCTTTTAGAGTATGCTTGGGGGGGTGGGGGTCTTCATGCAATTTGACAAATCACTTCTGAAAATGCTTACCAGTTTTCCAAAGCAACTCTTCTAGTGTCTTGCATAAACCTGCTGTTTGGGGGTGCGGCAGGGGAGTAAGAAAGATTGTTGCACAAGCCTCTCAGAGGACAGGAAGACTACTAAAAAGTTACATAATTTTCTTTTTACACAGAAAATTTTAGTCTGCCAGCAGGTCCCCCCATCAAATATGTTTGGAACTATAAACCAAATTGATAGAAAACAATGGTGGTTTTTACAGTAGCACAAAACAGATTTTTGAAACTCTGTTTCTTTGCATCTTAAAAGTTTTTCCACCCCTCTCACTCTTCATGTGGGTTTGGTGTGTCCTCTACACTATCTTACATATGGAACTTGCTATACAGCCTTGTAGAGCAGTGTTTCTCAACCAATGGTATGGGTACCACCAGTGGTACTTGAGATACTTAAGGCTGGTGGTATGCACGGGACCCCTGGACACCTGCTGCGGGCA
Organism: Lerista edwardsae; assembly: GCA_029204185.1. Taxonomy (NCBI): domain Eukaryota; kingdom Metazoa; phylum Chordata; class Lepidosauria; order Squamata; family Scincidae; genus Lerista; species Lerista edwardsae. Next base: position 11,357,814 of record JAJKFI010000030.1, read on the forward strand.
GTGAGACCAGAAACACTGTCATGTCATGTTTGACATGACAAACGGCAGTTGGAAGCTTGACATAATGAGCGGAGCTCCAAAGTATGCTTTTCCACTTAGAAAAGGCTTTCCATCCACCTTGAGCCTCTTACTGGTGTATATCACATTGCATCTGGCCTCCAACCCAGAAGTAACTGGCGGTTATGTCATCACTGGTTGTTTCTTGTGGTGCTTCCAATCGGTGGTACAGCAAGGAGAAATGTTGAGAAACGCTGTTCTAGATGATACCCAAGAAGATTGTCTTGATACAAAATACATTGATAGCGTTTGGAAGGAGACACACACATTCCTTTTTTATAGCTAGTTGGGCTGACTGAGGTAAATATTGCACCATTTGATGAGTTAAACACATGTAATTTTCCTACCTAATTATTTATATGTCTGAGGACTAGATAGTATCTGGCCAAAAGGAAAAAAGTTGATGCTGTAAATACATCTCCCATAACAGTATTCCAAATGTTACCTGTCAGGTTTATTGTACTATATAATTATAGTGTGGATGACAAAGATGAGTTGGTTCAAATATTGATGAAATATATTGTTGGAGAAATGTCAGTTCTGCTCCTGATGTCCTGTCACTAAAGAGATCTCCTACCCACCCAACCTGCTTGATTTGTTTTTGTTTATGGTACAGAAGCTTTCCGAGCACCCATGTTTCGAAATGGACCTGACAAAAATGGCTTCTCTCTGGGATGCAGCAAAAATTTGAAGCAAGTTTTTGGAGATGAAAAGAAGTACTGGTTGCTTCCAATTTTTACAAGGTAGTTTTTTTTAAATTCTGACATTTCTGCCTTAAAATTTTTAAAAGAATAAAATTTGGTTTTGACTACTGAGCAAACATAAGATGCAGTTGACCAATTGCCTCAGAAACTCTCTGTCCTAGTCTATAAAAGTTGCTTCTCCACTTTATGGTGCCTGCAGCTATGCCAGTTAAATCCTTTGTTTTCTAGATCTTGGGTGTCAAACTCATTTCATACAGCAGGCCAAAGAGAATTTATGATGCCTGCTTAGAGCCAGAAGTGATGTCATGAAGCAGGAAGCCAGGTCATTAATCATGTCATGATCAGAAATAGTCACTTCTTCTCACTTAGGAACTCGTTAGTTGCAAATAGAAGGGAAAACACGCAAATCTTCATCATATTTTCAAGATATGGGGGAGCCCAATTATCTTGTGGGCTGTCCTTTCAGCCGTGACAGCACAGCTCGCAGCTGACAGAGTTGGTGGTGGTGCTGGGAGAGCACGAGGGCCAGATGAAGGGCTTCCATGGGCCATATCCAGCCCCCAGACCTTACGTTTGACACCCCTGCTCTAGATCTCTTGTTCTGTATTGGGCATTTTAGAATATCCTTAAATCAGATCCCTTAACTAGATACTTTAGGATGTCTGTTGCACCTCTGGAACTTATCCCCGTATCCTTTGTTTCTTTTAAGCCACTCTGTATTCTAGACTGTTAGCGCCCCCCCCCTCTCTCTCTCGTTCATAACCTCCCTTCACAAAGGTCTCAATCACCACATTGTTGTTGATAAAAAAATCCAAATATTTTACTACACACTCTTTATTTTACTCTTCTTTTCATTACTGTTCTAAAATGGCAAACCTGTGCAATCATCCCTCAAAAGTAAGTCCAGTTAACACATTTATCCTCAGAGTAAATAAAGAGGATCATTTGTCTTTCAGATGGATTTGCTTTTCAAATGAATAAGTGCTAAGTAGGGGAGGAACCGTATTGAAAGCAAGTATTTGGTGGCAGAACCAGCTTTTTATGGTTTTAGTAACTAATTTTCTTAAGCAAACCAAGTTTAGAAAAATTCTGAACTGGATCTTGGTAGAATATTTATACAACTGTTCTACACTGGTAGCATTTCAAGCAGCTACACACACATGAATTCTGGCATTAAAGAAGCTATCTGCAATTTACTGTTAAATCTATGAAAGACACGTCATCCAAATATCCTTGAAATTTGAAGTGCACTGCTGCCTGAACTCATGCTTGGGATACATTTCAGCTCTAATGAATTCTGTTCCTTCTAAGAGCTTTTCATGTCTGCATAAAAACTATTAATGTGTTCTCAAAGTTTGTTTGGTTTCTAGTGTTCATATTTCTGAAAACGTTACCTTTACAAACCCAAGTATGCTGCAAATGCAGGAACTGCCCATAGGGGTGATGTGCCACTCTCTCTTGACCCCACTGAAGGTGTTGAATCCCCTCTCCCTAGCTCTATACATTTGCTGTACAGGTTGTGCCTCATTATCCACTAATTCTATGTCCACTGATTTGACTCACCACTGATAACGGGGTCCACTTTTAAATGCCTACTAACAAGGACAAAAAGTGCCAAAATCCCATTTCCTACTTTCACACTGTTAAACCAAACAATTTTTAAGATAGCTTTAAAGACCCACTTCTGGGTTTCATTCTTCTCCGTCGTCACCCCAGAATGGGTGGGAAGTCGGTCTTTAAAGCTATTTTTCCACTGATTTGGTATCCACTGATTCTGGAACAGAACCCCAGTGGATAACGAGGCACCACTGTATTAATGTTAATATTTCATAATTGGTATGCTAATTAAACAATAACTATGTTGTACTTATGCTATATTTATTTTATTGTGCAGCTTAGGAGATGGCTGTAACTTTCCAACACGCCTAGTAATTATGGACCCAGAGCAACTTGCCGTCTCAAGCCAAAACGAACTTACAAAAAGGTTGCTTGTTTTTCTGTTTATCTTTCTACATCATTTCAGTAAAGCAAAGAAAAATGCATTTTGAAGACCACAATTATGTTGAACCTTCCTCTTTCCCTTCCAGTTTTTGGCCGCTCTCTTACCAGTTTCTTCTGTCTCCTTCCTTTTTTCCTGCCTAACTTCTTGCTGTGTCATTTTCCACCTTCAGACACCTTTCTCTTCCCTCTACCCCATCCATTGCTTCACCCAGTTCCTCTGATGATAGGTTGTGTTATAACCTCAGTGCACTTCTGCCAGCCAAAGTCAGAGTCTCCATAACCACAGAATCCCTTAACAAATGGCAATACAAGAAGGGTCATTTCAGAGAAAATTTGTAATGTTTTTTTGGAAAGATTGGGATCAAGTGCGTAATTAACAGGATTACTTTTTTTATTTGGGACAGACCAGAAGGATATTATCTGTGCTAGGCTTTTTTATCCACGAGGGTGAAAAATGAACTGCAATGCTCAGCCATAACTACCCAGGGAGCTGCTTTTATTTTATTTTTATAAATCACCTAGGCATTAAGAATGAGAGTTATATATAACTCACCTAGGCATAAATCACCTAGGCATTGAGAATGAGTCTTACAACCCTGTAAGCTGTATAGTAGACATGTTGTAATGTGTTAGTACATCAGAAGTTTAACATAAATGACAACACAGGTGAATAGAAATGAAATGGTAGGTCTCAGTCTGCTCAGTCATTGGTAGCTTTGGCAAGTTCCCAGGCATCAAAGCTGGCAGGCACTGTACAGTGGAAATAAGTACAATTCCCCTACTTAAGACAGCGTAAAGCAGCCAATCAGTCCTAAACAGACCGACATGCTCATTTTTGTAGAGGATCCTAGTGTACTGATCCTTGATTAGTTCTTGCAGACTTCCTCAATCTCACCCACACACCAGCTGCAGAGGAAAACTCAGTTCTTCTGTAGAAAGCAAAATGTTATTTTCTTTCCCATGAAGATGCATGAGATGAACCTCTCTTAAGCTGGAAGGCACACTGACAGCCCAATCCTATCCAACTTTCCAGTGCTAATGCAGCTGCAATGCAGCCCCAGCATGAGGGAACGAACATTCCCTTAGCTTGAGGTGACCTCCACGACTGCCTTCCCACTGAAGGGTGTAGTACAGACCTTGTTGGCATGTCTGCATCAGCAGTGGAAAATTGGACAGGATTGGGCCCTGAGAGTCCTTCCCACTGGGGTGTTATGGGATGTTATGTTATGGCTTTCATGTTATGGTAATCTTACAGAACACTTCTCATAAATTCAGAGGCAAGGTCCAGAAGTGAGCCCGAGTCTATTGATTTCTGGATAAAAACGAGAGAGGCTTATGCCTTGGAAGTCTGTCTCGGGCCAAGACCAAGGTGCAAAAATGTCAGGACAAAATGATCTACGCTTCCTGCCATCAAGCTTTCAGAGACTGTAATTTAAAAAAAATATATGCATTACCGGTACCCTCTTAAGAACTTGTTATATCCCTTTCATTGGCATTGGTCGTCTTTGAGTAATTCTGGTGCAAACTGTACAGCACATGAGCTAAGCTGGAATGGTTTTTTAAAAAAATCAAACGCCGTGTTTTCATGCAAGTTTATAGTAAAAGCTCAGTTAGGAACATGTGCATTTAAATTTGTTTGAATTCTTAAAGATATATATTTTTCCCCCTCCTCACCTGAGCTCACTCACAATGTCTCACACTAACAGATTACTCTCTGTTCTGATGAATTAATTTCCTGTGCTGACCTTCCGTTTCTTCCCAGGCCTTCTTCATAATTACATGTTCATGTAACTGAACTATATTAGTTATTGGCATTGACCTTTGAAATAGACTTTATTTACACACACACAAATGTAGCCTTTGGTGTGGTAGAATCCAGCTTCTGACAGCATTTCTGCTTTTCAGCTCTGGTCCCAGTCAGCCATTTCCTGCCAGGCCACTCAGCGAGTCCCAAAACCGATTGTTGGCCAATGAGAACCAGTGGGTAGAAGTCACTTCAGAGGATGACAATGTTAAATCAGGTATTGAATGTTAAGTAATCAACTACATTAAGTGAATGTTACAAGATAGAATAATTCAAGCATTCTGATTTTTATTTCTTTTAATTCTGGGGATTAGTTTAGTTTTGGGATTAGATCAGTGGCGTCATGCAGCCAGAATGCTGGGCGGGAGGAATGGGTGAGCGGTAGCCCGCCCATTGCGTTCCGGTCCATTTCGCCATCTTCCCCGCCCCTGCCCGTGGGGGCGGGAAAGACGGCGAAATGGACTGGAACGCAATGGGCAGGCTGCCGCTCACCCGTTCCTCCCGCCCAGCGTTCCGGCTGCATGACGCCGCTGGGTTAGATGTGGAAAATTCTCTTGGAAGCAAAGAGAACTCCAATATTTTCTTAAAGATATCCTTCTACCCACATTTCCCCCATTTAATGATATCCTTCCCCCACTGCATAAAGCTTTTAAATATGTCTTATACGGTGGTTCTTTTGCTTTTTTAGGTGTAAAAAAGCATATGATCGTTTCACTAGAAAGCTGATCTTGGCTTCAGCGCCATCCCTCTCCATGAGGGGAAAAAAGGTAAAAGACATGAAATAATTTCTTGCCAGATATTGTTGCAAGACAAATGACATTGCAAGACAAGAAACAACATTGAGTTTTGAGATTTTTAAAATGAAAAGAGACTATGGATGATATATTGGGGCAAAAACATAACTAATGGAGGGTGGTAAAGAAATCCCTTGCTAAATGGAGGAGGCCTTCATTTAGTTCATTGAGGTAGAATTAAATGGGACTTGCTCTCACTGAGGCTTACTTCTGAGTAGACAGTCATAGGACTGTGCTCTCAGTCTGGTCTCCAGTCCAAACGTGACGTGCAGGTTCTTTAAAATGTGGAAATGCGGGGGTGCAAAATTGGAGTGAGCAAAGAGAGGGCAACAGTGGAGCAAACTGTGCTGTGCGAAGGACAATCTTGGGGCAGGGTCCATGAGAGGGAGGTAAAGGGGGTAATTTTCACCTGGGTCAGAAAGGGGGCTCAGAAATTTCCTGGGATCTTACATTTTCTGATCGCATCCAGGCTCAAAGCCCGTGCAGGATGCTGGAAACAGTTTCGATGCACACAGGATGCTTTCCATTCTGTGAGCCTAAATACAATGATGCTAATTTTCGGCAGTGATTTTTTATATTTAAAAGATTTTACAGAGACTTAGGGAGTGTGCATGGTTTTCTGTATTACTGTATCTAGTTAATGCAGTGCGAGCAGGTAGACCTGGGCTCTGCATTGAGAAACTCAGTAGACCTGAGCTCCAAAGATTATTCTGTCCCCACCCTGTTTGTTCTCCCCCTGCCCCGTTCTGTCATCGTTGCCACCTTCCTCTGCTCTGTTTCACCCCCTTTTCTCTTTGGGAAGGGGCCCATAAAATTTGTACCCCCTGATAAAATTCCCCTCAGTGGCCCTGTGTTGGGAGAAAGGGACAGAGGAAAGGGGCAGGAGAAGGAGTTGAGAGCAAGCAACTGTTGTGGGAGGGCAGGGCTGAGAAGCAAGGGAGATAAGACAGTGCAGAGAGAAAGACTGCTCTGTCTTCCTGTCGACCCGCCCCCTTGCTTTGAAAACCACAGCATGCTCACTTGCAAGCAGATCAGAGGCTGCTCATGTAGGCAAAGGCTTCCATTGCTTCCCTGAAGTTCATGATAGAAGAAGGGGGGACACACTGATGAGGCTCTGCAGCAAGGCCCATCGAGCAGCCGCTGCCACCTCGCAGACTTCAGGGCTTACTGAGTGCCTCCAGCTGACATGCGCAGGAGACTCTGGCTGCAGTGGGGGCAGAGTAGTTTGCTAGTCTTGCCAGCATGGCTGGGCCAGGAACAGTGATGAGGCCAAACATTGCTGACACGGCAGCAGATTTTGCCACCTCTCAAATGTGTTGCTCATCTACACAAATGTTTCAGCTTGTCTCAGCCGGCCCTGTATGAAATAGGTTCGTAGTAGTAGGCTGTATATTTCAACAAGCTGCAGGGACCATGAAAGAGACAGTGCTTAGCAAATAAGAAAAATTGACTTATATTTTTTCTTTTAAATATTTCTTTTAAAAGAAGGAATACACAAGGAAATTGTATATATCTGAAAGCATGTCAGCCTTCTCTTTTTGTATCTCTGCTTATTTGTGTCAAAAATTGCACTTACGCTAATTTGTGGTTTCCCCTCCATAGGTTTCTACAATACACGTGTGCTTGGATAATTACTTTCGTATGGAAGACACTGATATATCAATGGATCAATGCAAGCATGTTAACAGGATAGGAAACATGAAATGTGCACTATACAAGGGATACATGTGAGCACTGTTGCAGAGCAGGATGCTTGATGCCTTAAGATTCTTGATGTGTATTTTTGCAACATGGACAAACCACTACAAGGGCCAAATCCTGAAATGCCCTGCAAGGGTGCACAGGACTCTAAAAGTGCAGAAACTATGCATTCTCTCTGCACTGCAGTGAATTGTTTCTGCAAGGATCTTGTAAGAGACAGTGCCATGCCAGTTAATCTTCATAGCAGGACAGTCGGAAGAAGTAGGAATGTTATTCAACCATGGAGTATGTCCATCAAAACTGCACAGTACAATTATATATGGCTCAAATGCTATGTGGTGGACTAGTGACATTATGCATCTTTGCTTCCTACACTCCCATTATCCAATAACCAGTGGAACTGGTAGGTGTTGCTAAACAATCCAAAAGTCTGGCCTTTCAGTCTTCTCTGATACAGACTTAATCTTCCTTCAGGCTTGCTTTGTTGCAAAGCAATATCAGCAAGTAAGGTTATTCATTAGCTTGTTTGCTTTCGAATTTGGGCAGCTTGGTACCTTAGTCTGGAAAATTAATTTTCTCAGCTTTCTTTTAAAGAAGAGAAAATATTTTAATTTTTTACATTTGTTTGATCTAAGCCATATCAGGAATGTCATTGAGTACAGTGATTTTTCCTTTTGCAGTTACATTTAGCCGAATATTATTGCATCATATATCTGATTGGGTGTCCCAAGGTATAAACCCCGCTCTGAAACCAGTTGAGGACACATTTCTCAAATCAAGTTTCTCTCCCTAGAATAATTTAAGTAAACCAGGGAGGTCTCTCTCTCTCTCCCCCCCCCCCCGGCTTTGCCATCTTAGACAAAGTGCACCATTCCTCTGACAATCTCATAGATCCGAGTCTTAGGAATACAACCTTATCTGAACATATACTACTAGAAATTACCGTGGGAGTGTCACCTCTTTTTCTTGCATGTTCAGAGGTTTGTATGTTCCTTAGTGAGAGCATTATCATGGTGGTCAGTTCACTAAATGCAGCGAGGTACTGGAAGTTTGACCTGGAAATCCGTTAGCAAGAATTGTGTATGTGCCTGTGTGAGGCTTCTTCTCCAGCCATCCCCAGGAGAGCTCTGGCATTGCAGCCGTCTCAGCTTCTAAGGAAGAGACATCCCTGGAACGGGAGATGGTGTGGATGATGATGAAGTCCAATCTTGGCTATGTGGGAGTGACTGTACCCTCCACTGCCTTGCCCATCCTATCTTGATGATATGTGTATTTTAATGCCATATCATAACACATATCTCAGCTGGCCAAATTTTGTGTGCCAAACTGTAAACATCAGGAAATCACACTTTTAAGACCTACCAACATAACACAAGGCTGCAAGCTTTTGTATTCTTAACATGTATCAGGATGGATGGCAAAAATGGGGGAGGGGAGTGAAGTTAGTTGGCTAATTAGTTCCTAAAGCTATCTGGTATCAGTTTTTCTTATGCAATGGATGCAAGAGAAATTGGGCCAACTTTTCAAATCTAAACCAGCATAGTTGCAAGGATACAGTTAATATGCAAAATCATTTTTGTAGGTTGTGAAACAGTTGAACAACTTCATCCACAGGGTGGCTGTACTAGTCTTTTGCTAAAAAAAACAAAATGACGGGTGGCACCTTAACGTCATCATTGTAGCATAAGAGTTTGCAGACTATGGCCTTACTTCATTAGATGCATGAATGGAGCAAACCATCCTAAGCTAGGACTGATGGAGGAGATGAAATAAATGCGCTGTCAGTGACTAGCTGTCGTTAAAGCTGGATCCTAGGGTTTCCATGCTCAGATTCTGGCATTTGGCTGTGCCACCTACACCTGCAGCATCAGTTTCCATCGCTGGCTTCAGCTTGAGTGAAGGCAGCTTCTCTAGTCAAGTGGGGATTGAGAGATGGCGAGTCATTTGTTGACTTGTTACACCCCACAACTGCTTGTACCTAGGAGCTGTCACACGAGTCCCCTTCTGTTTCAAAGCAAGCAGGGTGCCTTATATCTCAATAGCTTCACGATGGGCTAGAATGGGACTGAATAAATTTTGGGAGCCAAACCATATGCATATAAGTTGTTAGTCAATATGTCAATTACAGCACTAATTTCTTTTTATAGTACTGTCAAGAAACATGCAGAGTGCATAAAATGAATGGGTAACAGGGTTTGCTTCATAAAGTGTACATAGTGATAAAGTTGTATCTGCACTTGAGTGTTAAGTATCTGCATATTTCTGATAATGCATTCCTTCTTTTTCAGCCACTTTGTAGCGATTTAAATCTATCTTGTCAGTATATTTTAGACATTGTTCTGCAGTCCTTAAACCACTTTGAAAATGTCCCACCCGTGACTGGTGAAATTTATCAAACCATCTGTATATTAGACCAGAATAACTTTTGTTCACAGTATCTAAAATGTATAATGTGGGGGATATTATCAGTATCACAAAATGATACCAAAGAGTACAGCGTGTAAAGTTCGTGCTTATTGTTATACTGTGAAAGGCATGTTTACAGGCTTCATTTCAGTAGCTTTGTATTTTGCTGATCAGACAATGTGTATGCATTTAATACTAGTAAATCAGCTTGCATTTTGCAAGCATAAATATGTTCCTGGCTGCCTCCTGAAAGTTCCTTTTCCCAGGAGTTGCTGAACACCAATTCTGTTGGCCATGGCTTGGTAGCAGCTACTGTGAGTTACAGATATGGTATGAGAAAGTTAAATCCTGTATGTATACACTTCTAGTGATTGAGGTCTCTTGGACTACATGTGTGCCAGATTCTAGCTTTCTTTCTGTTGAACTATCCCCCTGGTGGGCATTTCCTTTATTAAGAAGTCCCAAGGGTGCTCTTATATGATGCCAGCCATGAATATACAATTTTCTTAGTTAATTAACTAAGTTTGTCTTAGTTAATTAACAATGCATCCTCTGCATCAGTAATGTAACCAACATATTTTTCACATCGTCTTAATAGCCAGTGTGGTTTTTTAGACATTACTTGAATCTTTTAATTGTTGAAAGAGAATGATCATGTTTACAATATAAATATCTGAAGGTGAGCTTTGGAAGCTCCTCCAGCAAACAATGAGATAAATACTGGCATGCCCCAGTATCCGCTGGTGTTCTGTTCTGGACCCTACCGTGGATACCTGAAACTGTGGCTACCTTTTTAAAGATAGGGGAACATCAGTGGTTTTGCTGCAACAAAGTAAAAAATATATATTTAATGTTCCATCTTTTTAATAGATGTCCTAGTATTCATGGTATCTGTGGATAACTGAAACAGTTGGTACTGGGGCATACCTGTAACTGGTTACAGGTTTAGATTGCATCAGGATCTTCTGTTTCTTGATACCAAAGAACTAGTGCTCTACACATTTGATATAGTTTACAACATTATGTTGCCATTCTGAGGACATTCCAAATTATGGGATTACACCAAGACAGCTCAATAGTTAAGTGGTTTAAGGATTGCAGCCTTTTACCTTAATCCTCTTGAAAGTCCTGTTGCTTTCAGCATTGCAGACTTCGAAATACATGATTAAGAATTGTAAGTATAATACAAGAAAACAGCCCTTTTCCCCAATATCAAATTCCAAGGCCGTAAGAATGACATCCCTAGTTGATCCCTGGAGTTGTTACATCCTGCGTGTTTGCCACTGCATATATTGGATATGTTGCACTGTATTTATGAAAAAGGTGTATGCAAGTATTTTACTTAAATATAGGTATCTCCATTGTACTAGACAAGCTTGTAAGTATTCACATTTAAATTGGTATGAGGTTATTTAGAGGTGACTATAATGTGAATTTTTCTGTTGCAGATAGGACTATTCCCATACACACACATTGCCATTAATAGTTTAAAATTTCAAAGTTTTTAAATGAGCTTTTTATAAATTAAAATATATAGGAACACAGATCACTTTGCCTGAGACTTTCATATTTTTAACTGTACCTTGTGATCTCATGCGTTTTCCACCCAATAATTTTAGATCACATTGAGTATTTTGTATTATCAAAATGCTGATTTAATTTCCATTCATAATTTATTACTGATAAACAAAAATGCATAATCCTTAAGCCCTTCTTTGCCAAAGTGGTCGTACATTAATGGATTATGACACAATGAATGCAAAAAACTAAATAAAATACCGTGAAAATCAACTGGCTGTTGTGGACTGCCTTTTCTAAATACTGGAAGTACTGAACTAAACAAAAATGCATAGTTCTGTCTCAAAACTGACAAATGAGGTATTAGTATGAGTCAGCTCTCATTTCCATGTATCAGAGCTAATACTAGAACTCTTATTCAGTTATTGCATATCAAGTTGGCCACTGGCTTTTTGTTGGTTACTGATTAGTTAGATGACCTGTTAATGAATGCTGCACAAACCATAGCAATGCATTGCATTTAGGTTGTATGATATTGTAATTCATTCTTATGTCCTGGTATGGGATGAGGTCAGTCATTGGGGTGACACAATGAGCTCCCACACTGACACAAACCTGTGCTTACTACTTTTACAGTAAAATAAAAGGAAAATGAAGGAAAATATAAAATAGAAGCTTCAGTGTTTTAAAATTATTAAGCTAGGATTGCCTAGTTGAGTAGCTTGATAACTTTTAAACTGAAGATATGACAATGTAAGTTTGACAGACATCTAACAGCACTACTTTAGACATGAATTGATAATTTAATGCTGAATGTTTCAGATGAGCCATAAAACTGCTATTTTTATATAACCCCGTAACATTAAGATCCCCAGGAAGAAGGTTTGACATGCTACCATACTTGGTAATTTAAGGGTAAAAAGTGTGCATGTTTCTGTCTTTATCTCCTTGACACAAGACATTTTGCCCATCATGCTTCACTCCCACCATACATGGCCCAAAACTGGAGAAGCAAGCTTTTTTGCTTCATGCATACACAGAGCTCACGTGTATAACTTCCCTATTCTGTGGAGCTGTACATGCAAATATAGCAGGAGAGACAAGCTTTTGCAAGGAACTGAACCCGTGAAGCTGCCTTATCTCAAGTATCTCATTAATCGATTTAGCTCTTACCTACACTGAACTGCAACAACTACAGAATTTCAGTCACCAAACCCCAGACTTCTGCACTGAAAAGCCTTCCCTGTTCAGCGTAGTGCTTTCCATTCCACGTGGCAGCCACTTATCTTTCCCTCTGATCTTACAAACTCACACCGGGCAGCCATTTCCACTGCCCATCACCCCAGCAGGCTCTGCCCCTTAATTTCCAAGCAGACGCAGCTGCCCAGCATGAGTCTGTGAAACAACGGTCACCTTCAGAGGTTTTAGATTGAGCCTAATCTGCATTGAGCCAAATCCGCGGATATGCAGGTTGAGTATCCCTTAGCCAAACTTCTTGGGACAGGAAGGTATTTGGATTTGTCTGGATTTTGGAATAAATGCATAAATATAATGAGAAATGCTTCCTCTTCGCTCTTTCGTTGTTACCCACTTGAGTATCGTCTAGCCTCTGACATTTTTCAGCAGTAGCACACACCACAGTGCAGAGAATAGAACTTACACCCTGTACATGGGAATGAGCACAAGACCTTCCAGTGTTCACATTACAGAAAGTGCTGTTTGTTTTTTTAAAGCCCTGGACAAAGCCTTGTCTGGATTTTAGATGTCCGGATAAGGCATCTACCTGTAAAATCCACAGATAATTAGGCTCAACCTGTACTGTAACAGGCAATTTTTTAAACAGAGAAATTTATGTATTAACCATGACCTCCATGACGCAAAAAATAAATTCTTACAGCAAGTTATGAAATTAGAGACTGTTGGCCAAAGAGTAACATTTATTTACAGATGTTACTATAACAAATTATTTCTATTGTCAGTGGATACAAGTAGTCCAGTTTAATGGCAATATGATCTTCAAGAGTCTGCCCATTTCTTGGTCACATTAAGGTGATCTAGATGTTCTGTGGCATACTTGTGTTCAGGAAACTTGGATCTTTGTGCAGCTATAGTAGCTTTCAATAATGCCTGCCTGCGTTCCACATTGTGTCGATACTCCTGCTCTTGTGTCATGTACGCCCGACTCAGCCAATATTCGTTTTCAGCTTCAATCTCCAGCCTCTCAATCATATTGCGTTTCATGTGAACGCTAACAAACCTGGGCCGCCTGTGTTTGCCAATCCATTGTTTCCCCGGAATTTTATTGCGAAGCAGCACTGTGGTCAGGAACATCTTTAAAAGTAAAAGAGATTTGACCAGTCAATTAACGGCAATAAGTCAAATGGCTAGAACCCAAAGAGATGTACTAAAAGAACAAAGCGATGAATTAGAAAAACCAACTTCTAGATAGCAAAGTGCCTATGAGATTCTACCAAGTAAATCATTGCTGAGCCATGCTTCCTTCCTGTGGAGGGGCTTACCAACAACTTTGGAAGCCATAATGACTGTCAAAAAGAACCCGTCTAGCACCTCATAAGACAGAAAAGGATATACAATTTTAGGGCTTGGCTCAGTAACATGCCACCATTTGGGATTGCCAAGGCCAACACAAGTCCCAGATTAGCTCCTGGCACATTTGCTCTCCACAGATGAGCCACTGAGCTAACAGGACCTCTGCCCTATTGAACCAGCCCAACGTACTGTGAATCCTGGTGGATTTCAGGAAGCAGAATCCAAGAAGTTATTTGGGTCTAGCAAGGCACTATGCCTGCAGTGCAGAACTGCACCAAAGGTACATTGTTGGCCAATTAAATGTTCAATGGACCTCTTTGGGCCCAGTGGCTGCAAGAGTTCTTTGAAAGAATGATCCAGAAGTGGCACTTGGGTTTTTAAACAAGAATACTGCAGAAACCAAAGATCACAAACAATTTTGTTATTGGAAGGCAACAGCTTCTCTTCACACAGTACCACCCCACTAAGAGGGAAAAGATAACGTAAGAGACCTGATGGATCAGGCCCATCTAGTCCAGCTTCCTGTACCTCACAGTGGCCCATCAGTTGCCTCGGAGAGCATACAACAAGCTATCTGCATCCTGTTGCCATTCCCTTGCATGTGGCATTCTGAAGTAGCCTCCTTCTAACGTAAGGAGAATGTAACACCCATCATGGCCCATGATAGACTTTTCCTCCAGGAATCTGTCCAATCTTTTAAAGGCACCATTGGCTAAAAAAGTATTTCCTTTTCTCTGTTCTAATTCTCCCAACACTCAATTTTAGTGGGTGACCCCTGCTTCTAATGTTCTGAGAGAGGGAAAAGAACACCCCTCTATTCACCCCATGCATAATTTTCATATGTTCCCATGCATAAAATGTATTCCTCTCAATCATGTCCTCTGGGGCACCTTTTTTCTAGACTGAAGAGCCCCAAATGCTGCAGTCTTTGTTCATAAGGGAGGTGCCCCAGCCCCGTAATCATTTTTGTCGCTCTCTTCTGCACCTTTTCCAATTCCACTATGCCCTTTTTGAGGTATGGCGACCAGAACTGTACACAATACTCCAGATGTGGCTTTACCATCAATTTGTACAATGGCATAATAATATTGGCCATCTTATTCTCAACCCCTTTTTTTAATTGCCCCAAGCACAGAATTGGCCTTCTTCACCGCTGCTGCACACTGGGGGAACAATCTTAAACTGAGTTAGGCCGGCATAAACTATGCCAGCCAAGTTTGGCCAGCACAAGGGACACCGTAAAGTATGTTTGGATTTTAAATATGAAGGTTTCCTGTCTTACTACATTGTTGAATAACTAAGGGTGCAATCCTAACCTGGAGTTAGGCCAACAAAGTTTGGCTGGCACAAGGTGACACGGAAAAGTATGTTTGGACCACTCGGAGTCAGAGAGGCCAGCACACAGACATGCGCCATCCTCCCTGACTCCAAGAGTGGTCCAAACGTGCTTTACGGTGGCCCTTGTACTGGCCAAACCTGGCTGGCTTAGCTTATGCCAGCCTAACACGCAGAGGCGTTTCTACAGGGATGGCTAAGCTCCAAGTGTTGCAAGAAGCCTTACCCTGTCATGTAAATCCCTCCTCTCCCTTGCTGCTGTAGCCAATAAGCAACGCCAAGATGTTGCTATTCCCTGTGAGGATTGGCTAAAACGGTGCAGGAGAGGAGCGATTTCCACTGCAAGGTAAGGCTTCTTGCAAAACTTAGAGCTTTGCCATCCCTGTAGAAACGCCACTGCTAACACGAGCCTTTAGGATCGTGCTCTTGGAGGACACCTTCATCGAGCTGTCCACCAGCGCCGCAAGATCTCCCTCCTGATCCGCCACAG
Organism: Lerista edwardsae; assembly: GCA_029204185.1. Lineage (NCBI taxonomy): Eukaryota > Metazoa > Chordata > Lepidosauria > Squamata > Scincidae > Lerista > Lerista edwardsae. The sequence goes on from JAJKFI010000030.1 coordinate 11,373,174, forward strand.
GCAGCTCAGAGCCATTACGCACCCTTCGTTCAGGGGCCGTTCTCAGAGGGAGAGCAGCTGTCGCCATTCATCCTAGCGCTGCGTCTGGCGCTCGCTTTGCCATCGAGGTCACTTTGCCGAAAAGTGGTTTGAAAGTATTGCAAAGAATGCCTCTAAAACTCATTGACAGGGATCGTCGAGGCAAACGCGCCCTTTCACACACACACACCGCACAGGCTGCGCATCCACAGGCTCCCCAACGCGCACGCGGCCCTCGAAGGAAGCAAAAAACCGACCTCTTTCCGGAGGCGCCCGCGATTCTTCTGCCACTAAAGAGGGAGGGAGGGAGGCCGACCGGCGCCCCTTCGCTGTCCGCTTTCTTGCTCTTCGCGAGCTCACCCGGTAACTACGACGACTCCCACCTTTTCGGTAAGCTCCAAGGAAACAAGATGGCGCCTCAGACCCAAACAGTCCCACGCTATTCTCGCGAGACCACAAGGCCGCCGATTGATTCGGGCGAGCCAGCCGGGGGGGGGCCGTCTTCGGAGTAGCCAATCAGGACTCGCCTTTCTGGAGAATTCAAACGACGACGCGGGGTGATCTGCGAGAAAAGTGACCTTTGCTGGTGAGAAGCGGTGCCGAGGTAAGAGCGTAATAAGGGTAGTTAACGCTCGTAGCGTGTCCTCAAAGAGTATTATTGCATTTGTTTCTGCTGCTAGCCTTACAAGCACCCTGTAAAGGCTATAATCCTATGTAATGTGTTTATTTGCAAAATTTATATTCCGCCTTTCCCATGCCGAAGCAAATGTCCAAGGCGGCTTACAGAGCTACGTAAAAAGTAATAGACCTGTATAGGATTGTGCTGTTTGTGTTGTTATCTATCCATATTGCAGCTGTGGCTGAATGGGACTGGCTTTCCTAAGTAGACTTGCCAGGTTTTCAAAATGACAATAAGGAATACACAGGTATCGGGATACTGTTTTCTATCAAACCACTCCATGGGTACCAGAAATAATATAAAAATCATGCAGTTAGCTGTGGTGAGGCAGCAGCAAGCAGCAACAGCAGCAGAATTTTAGAACGGGATTTTAAAAGTCCTGTTCAACATTGATATGGGACACGATTTTTAAATCTTAAATATGGGAAGTCCCTTATAAGAAGGGACACGGGGCAAGTCTAAGATCTCTTGCAGTGCAATCTGGTATATATTTACTTGGCAGTAAACTCTACTGTGTTCCATGGCGCTTACTCCCACAAAAGTGTATCTTGGATGGCAACTCTAGTGAGATCATGGCAGAGATTTGATAAAACCAGAGAAAGCCTCAGTCTCAGGTCTGCTAATGACATTGGACGTGAACCTTACTTAGAACCTTCAGAGTTGGTTCAGCCATGATGCTAAAGATAAACTGAGGACGATTGCTAGCTTTGCTCTCTAGGAGTAACCTACCAAAATATCTGGTTGTCTCCCAAATGCTGGGCAGATTTTGGCTTGGATTCTGGCAAAGCAAGAAATGTAGAGGGAATTTTATGTCTGAAATTTTCAATAAGGATGATCTTACGCTTATCTTTGTAATGTTACTATTTTTATACTTATAGAACTTATAACTTGGTACAATACTGTACATATATGATACTGACCCCTCTAGTGTTGGGAAAAGTAGTATGCCTTCCAACATTCAAAAACAGAAAAAACTTTTCTGTGCCTTGTGTCCATCTTGCTGAATGTATTCTTTCTGCAAATTTTGCTAACAAGCTGTTGTTTTCACAAGTTGCTGTTCACATTTAGGATTTTCCTCTAGTATGGATGTGACGGGAAGCTTCTTTGACAAACTGCGGACTTTAGCTGTCACTTTGGAGAAACAGACTGAGCAACTGAAGCAGATTTTTCATGGTGGCAACACGGGTAAAAAAAAGAGCCATATAAGACAATTGCTTAGTTTGTCTAAATGGCACATATCAAGGGCCATTTATCTGAGGGGATAGCTCTGAATGTGGGGTATGTGCCATATCAATCAAAGGCTTTAGCGTATGGAGGCAATGAAGCAGAAGTAGATGTTTTTCTGGAACTCTCTTGCTTTCTCCATGATCCAGTGAATATTGGCAATTTGATCTCTAGTTCCTCTGCCTCTTCAAAAGCCAGCTTGTACATCTGGTAGTTCTCGATTCACATACTGCTGAAGCCTAGCTTGTAGGATTTTGAGCATCACCTTACTAGCATGTGAAATGAGTGCAATGGTGCGGTAGTTTGAACAATCTTTGGCATTGCCCTTCTTTGGGATTGGAATGTAAACTGATCTTTTCCAGTCTTGTGGCCACTGCTGGGTTTTCCAAATTTGCTGGCGTATGGAGTGCAACACTTTGACAGCATCATCTTTTAAGATTTTGAGTAACTCAGCTGGAATGCTGTCACCTCCACTAGCTTTGTTGTTAGTAATGCTTTCTAAAGGCCACTTGACTTCACACTCCAGGATGTCAGGTTTGAGCTCAGCGACCGCACCATTGTGGTTATCAGGAACATTTAGATCGGCCTTATATAGTTCCTCTGTGTATTCTTGCCACCTCTTCTTAATCTCATCTGCTTCTGTTAGGTGCTTGCCGTTCTTGTCCTTTATTGTGCCTACCTTAGCATGAAATTGTTCTTTCATATCTCCAATTTTCTTGAAAAGATCTCTAGTCTTTCCCATTCTATTGTTTTCCTCTATTTCTTTGCATTGCTCATTTAGGAAGGCCTTCCTATCTCATTTTTCATTTCCCAAACCTTTATTGGCATAAATACAACAGTGCTGACACTAAAAATACACATGTAAATTATAACTTAAGGGTTGATTTGAGAATCTCAAACAGAAATCTAGCCACAGCTTTTGTGATAAGAGGGGAAGAATCACTCAGGAAAGTTTCAGGGATTTTGGCTGAGAAGATAACCAGGGTTCTAAAAATACCTTACGAATAGAAGAATGAGCAAAACGGCCAGCATGATTCGTTGAGGGGAAAATGTTGAATCGAGCTAACATGAATACTCTTCTCAACCTGGGGTTAATTAATAGGGAAAAATAATTCAAATGACGACCAGGGGAAGGAAAAAGACCAAAGAAAAGCAGAGAACAAGTAGGGTTCAAATTGGCTGCAAGAACCTCAAACTCATGCTGCCAGAGTTTGGATTTAATAAGGGCATGAGCCTGATGAATTCCTAGATCACTTAGGGATTCAAGATTCAAGTCAAGAGACGAAAGTTTGGTCTCAATCAGTTTAAGCCATCTAGCAGAAAAGTTATCTCTGAGTAGGTCATATAGTAGGGAATTGGGATTGGGGTTTAGATGTAAACGAAGCCAGTATTTAAATGTAATGGACCATGCAAGGGTGGATGGGAGATGGGTACCTAATTCCAATACTAGAGTTGAAAGACGAAACCTTCCTATCTCTCCTTGCTGTTCTCTTTAAATCTGCATTTGGGTATATCTTTCCCTTTCTCCTTTTTACTTCCTTTCTTTCCTCTCTTTATAACAAGTACAACTTGCAAAAAAGCAAGAATTCTTTTTTTCTGGATTTAATCAACCTTGGATTGATGAAATTTTTCTACGCTCCTCCCAACCCCAGGGTAGGGCTCACTTAGGAAATCTATATGGTTGATTAAATAACCTGTGGTTAAGGCTTATGTCTGCACCCCAGGCTTTATCCCTTAAGTCAGAGGTGTTCAAACTGCGGTGTCGCCAGAGTACCTCAGCCAGAGAACCTCTGGTCCTGTTCCCTTAAGGGGCAGGGAGGAGAAGAGGCAGCAGCGCCATCTTCAGGATTGCACTGCCGCCTGGGGCACCAGGGGCTTTGATCACTTTACCTGTCGAAGTGTTGGCCTCCTGGGAGTCAGCTCCCCAAACCTTGGAGAATTGGGAGAAAAAAATCACAGTGCATTTCTGGTTTGTGATTGCAAAACAGGAAGTGCGTCACCATCATTTTTTTATTTTCCAAGGCTTTGGGAGCCCTGCAGAGGCATCCACAGGGCTCCCTGCACCCCCAGGAGGCCAGCACTTCGACAGGTAAGGTGATCAAAGTCCCTCGCACCCCAAAGTAGACCCTGCTGCCTTCTCTCCTCCCCTCACATGCACTTACAGCAGATCAAACTCTCCTAGAGTGTTCGAAAACCACTGACTTAAGTGTAAGAATGGCATTGCTGTATTTATTTATTAGACATACATTGGTGGCACTTGGGCAGGGTCTTACCTAGCCATTGACTAGACTGAGACCTGATTAGTTTTAACAATTCATTAACGTATGCCACATAAAACAGCTTAATCAGATAATAAATGGTGCTTTTGTTTTTCTAAATCATTTTAATCAAAACATGTCTTGAAGAACTTGAAGATGATTCTCCAATGAGATATTTACATGACCTGTACTCAGAAGTTGGGGCACTGAAGGTACTTAATTTTTGCTCTGTGTGTGTGTGTGTGTGTGTGTGTGTGTGTGTGTGTAATGTATTTTTGGTCCCCTTTACTATGGCTGATATAGTTTTTCTTCTTGTCACTTCAGCTGCTATGTATTGGGCATATCAAGTTCCAATTCTCTGGAAGTCAAAACTTGGGAATTCCAACACGTTTACAATGGGATGTGCATCTCGCCAGAATCTGGCCAAATCACTCTACTCTCGTACGCACACTCTAGCCGCCGCCCTCCAGTCTAGTGTTAAAGGGTTCTTTGACCTGTGGGAGCAGCTTCTCAGAAGGATACCAGGGGTTGCAGAAAGAGAGGGGGGATTTCCCCCTTATGCAAGCTCATGTTTCTCTAGATCAGGGGTTCTCAACCTGGGGGTCGCGACCCCTTTGGGGGTCAAATAAACATTTCTGAGGGGTCGCCGAAGACAGGGGGTTTCAGAGGTGGGATTGGCTCCACACACTCGCTGCCATCGGCTTGTTTCTGTGTTTTTTTTTTAATTGTTTTGGCGCCTGCGCACTATAGCCGTTGGCTTTGCCTGCACGTTCCCAGAACGAGGCAGGCATCGGTGGTAGTGTTAGCAGCAGCAGCAGAAGATCAGTGACGGGAGACAGTACGTGGTAGTGTTAGCAGCAGCGGAAGATCAGTGGCGGGAGACAGCAGCAGGTACGGCGGGGCTACTCTGTGGAGTGGCCTGCCTTCTCCCCGTCCCCCCTCCCTCCCACCCACAAGAGTGAGAGAAAAAACCCAGCCGGCTCTGTGGTTGCTGGATTGCATTCACCGCTCTCTGCCCTGGATCTCCCCGTCCCCCTCCCTCCCTCAAGAGTTAAAAAAAAACCCAGCCAGCTCCGTGGTTGCTGGATTGCATTCTCCCGTTTCTTGCCCTGGATCTCCCCCTCCCCCTGCAAGAGTGAAAAAAAAGCCATGGAGCTCCCTCTGGGGCTGATGCTCTCCCGAAAGGAAACGTGTTCATATGCAAGGCTTGTTGCTTTGAAACAAAAGGTGCCTTTAAATGCCTTGATCTCCTAGAAATCTGCAGTCTACATAGGCTTGGAGTACAACAGTTCTGGTTCTCTGGGCTTGCTAGCCCACGTGCACATGCTCAGATCCCTGCTCAGACGGCTGTGGGGTGGTTGCTCTGGTTCTCTGGGCTGGCTAGCCCTCGTGCGCATGCTCAGATGCCTGCTCAGACGGCTGTGGGGTGGTTGCTCTGGTTCTTTGGGCTGGCTAGCCCTC
>JAJKFI010000030.1:11378823-11465843 GCA_029204185.1 Lerista edwardsae
CTGGTTCTTTGGGCTGGCTAGCCCTCGTGCACATGCTCAGATCCCTGACACCCCAGTAAAATTACCTGACAGTAGCAAAATTACAGTTATTAAGTAGTTATGAAAATAATTTTATGGTTGGGGGTCCCAACAGGCTGTCATAAAAAAAAGTGGGTCCCGGTGGAAAAAAGGTTGAGAACCACTGCTCTAGATCAAATCCATTATCTGTTTACAAATTCTAAAAGACGGAAATGTTGTCTTGTTTTCCTTTTACCAAATGTTCTGTAAGTATTTGTTTTGATGCATGTCCTTCTTGGCTCTCTTGATTATCCTGAACATGTGTAAACAGAGCTGTGAAGAAGTCCTTGCAACTTCCTGCTGCCCAAGGAAGTCGTTGACTCCACTCTTTGATGACAACAGTCTGGTTCTCCTGCTCTTTGAAATTAATGGGATTGTTGTGACTAATTTTTTTCATTGTTTCTTGGTCATGACTTTTGTAAACTAGAACTTAATATTGCCCATAAGTAGAAGTATGTTGGGTTTCAATCTGGCAAGGCCTTAGGAGCTACAGGCCCCACTGGAAACATTTTTGTGGGGGGGGGGGCAGATTCACAGCAAGGCCTGCAAAATCTTAAAGAGATAAATTATTATTGATTTTATACCTCTATGGTAGAATGGAAAGTGGTTAAAATGTGCGCTTCAAAAGTGCATGTGAGTTAATGGATTTAGGAACTAAACACTTTAATATAAAATAGCATTCCAGTAGCTTACAAGTAAACAGCAAACCGCGTAGATTACCTTTGAAAAGTAAATAGTTACAAAACCACTTGTTTACTGGCTGTGAACCTGCAACATGATGTTAGGTGCCTATTGCTGTGTGTTGTTATGTGTATTTGACAAGACTAGATTACCCTAGCCATGGCCCCCCTAGATGTGGGGCCCAATTGGGAGCAATTGGTCCAATTAGCGTAAAGCCAGCCTTGGTAGTTAGAATGATTGGTGTTTTCTTTTTCAGTATATAAGTCTATACTACAGTGTCAGATTTTAATTTATTGACTATCTTTGTAATACATGAAGACAACGTTTTGGCCGTCTTGTGAAAACAGATAGAAACCGAAAGGATATTAAATGACTCAGATTAGGGGGAAAAGTTAAATATTTTTGTATCCCTCTTGGGTTGTCACTGAATTTAAATACTGAAGTTTGTAAGTATATATCTTAAGAACCTAAATACAAGTTAAATTGCTCAATTACCTTTCTCTTCTCCAAAAATAATGTATGCTAGTATAGGTTATCTAAAAATCTACTTTTTTGTTTTTAAATCAAAGGTTGATGCTGATAATGCACTTAGTAAGAGTTCTTTGGCAAGAGATGCCACTTATGATTTCATAAAGTCCACTAAAGTTCTAATGAGAAGAAATGCAACAGAATTTGAGAAAATAAGAGACTTATTCCAAAAATATGGATACAAACCATTTGTTGGGAAGAATGCAGGTAACTTTTTCTCCTTAATCTAGAAGGTCTGACAATTGTGGACTATATTTCTCCTTTTGCTTTTATCTGTGTACGCATTTCTGAATTGAAGGACTTGATTCAGATATAGTGGGAAGATAGTTTCTGTTCAGAGAACAACTCTCTGTAAAATCATGGGCTTGCTTGCCCTATCGGCCACCTTGTAGGCAAGACTTCTTCCATTCAGCCTGAAGTCAAGCAGAGTTCCTCACATTTGCATATAACACGAAGCTGTGGCTTATTTCGAATTCCAGAGGGGTAGCCATGTTAGTCTTCTATTGACTGTAGTGCACTATGACTTGCTGTGGTCCATGAAAGTTCATGCTGAAATAAATGTTGTGTTCTTTAAGGCACCACAGGAATCTCGGCTGGGTTTATATTTATTAATAGAATCATAGAGTTGGAAGGGACCTACAAAGTCATTTAGTCCAACCCCCTGCCTGTAGCAACAAATTCTCCTAGAGGATCTCCAGCAGGTGCCTGTCGAGCCTCTGCTTCCTTCTCATGTGCAGGGCTGGAGTGAAAGGCAATTCAGTCTGTGACCCATGGAGGTTTGTTCTCGTAGTGAAAATAAATAATTGCTCACAAGACGTTCTGTTCACTTTAGTTACATTTGGTACTGCTGGTTTAACATGTTGATTGATTGCAATAAAAATTGAAATATTCCTAGTCCGGTGGAAAAAATGCAGGGTATAATTTTTAAAAAAATATGTAACCCCACAATATCAGTATCTTATCAAATATAGCCATTTCTTGAGAGTATAACCAGATTCTCTTTACAATAAAGTAGTGACAGATGAAGCTGAAAGCAACCCAGAATCTCTCATGTCTGATCAAGAGGAGCCAAAAAATCTTGCTTGCCCTGAAAAACCATCAAGCCCTTACAGTCCACTGCAGCTTCCACAGCTTTCAGATTTTGGGCTTTCCAAATATGCTCTCCCAAGTACTCTGAACACAGTGCATCTACAACCCCAGGCACAAGTGCAGAAGGAAGAAGAGCCTGAAGTGAAGGATTCTGAATGTACATCACCAAAGACGGAGCACTTCCATATTCATGGGCGTGACCTGTGTTTGAATGATAACACCACAAATTTGACAGAAGACCAAACTATCTTCCTGCTTAATGCAAATAACATTAGGTAAGTAGCATCCATCCGATCCTCTGTGACATTCCAGTTCTCATTTCTCACCATTTTATTCCGTCTTCCATCCAACCCACCAACACATTTTGGCCACCCCATAGAGCAAAGTGACATAATTAAGTGCAAGCCTTCCACTCTCCCTCCTCTCCCTCCCTCCTCCATCACAACAGACCGCCACCCTTCTGCTGGTTGAAGTAAGGGCTGGAATGGGTCACCCTAACAGTGAGCACAAGAACAGTCCTGCACTGCAAATTGTTTGACTGTTCTTCTAGTTGTATATGAAATTTATATGTAGCCTGCCATAAGAGCAAGACTAATTAGGTCTGGCAGCTGAAAGTAATGGTATGTGCAAACAGTGCGTGATTATATGCATAAATGGTGAGAGAAGAGGTGAAATATCTTGCAAATTCCTCAAAGAAAATTTGTTCCAAACATGGTTTTTAGTTTGCCTATCTCTCCTTAGTTTTGAGCACTTTTAACCCCCTAGCAAGGGCAATTCTGGGATTCTGTGGCTCCCCCCCCCCAATCCCCTAGCCAGTTTTCCTGCTGAAGCTGGTATTTGTCAGTGACGGGCCAGCCAAGCCTACCTTCCAGTTTAAGAGATGGGGTGGAGCAGCCAAATGAGTCTCCTCATCTAGTCAAACGACCCTATGACATCAGACCTCGGTTTCTTATGATCAAGCGGCAAGGATGCTTATGGGTGTTCCAGCTTGGCTTCCTCAGAGCTAAGGTCCATATCCTGGGGTAAGGGAGGTTCGGTGGAGATGTGAATCTATTCAAACTGACTTTGCATAAATATCAGGTAGGGGCCAGTGAGATTTGCAGCCCAATCCTAAGCAGCTTTCCAGTGCCAATGCAGCCCTGAGGTAAGGGGACAAACGTTTTGCTTTTGGAGGCTTCTGTGACTGCTCTCACACCACAGGATGCAGCGTGCAAGGATGCTGTTGGCATTACTGCATTGGCCCCGTATTGGTTAGGATTGGGCCGTTTGATGCATTAAGAAATTATATTGCTTTTCAAATTGATTGTAGTTGACTATTGATTGTGTAGATCCACACATGGGGACTGCCAAAACCCAAGCTATGTTCCAAGCCAGCTTGCTTTATTCTTGATACCCGCTTTATTCTTGATTCTTGTATCAATTGTATTCTTGATACAATTCTTGATTGTTGGTTTACTTCTCTTTCTGTGGGGTTTTCATAAACTGGCTATATTTTGACTTTTTGCCTACCTAATCAATATAATGTAATATGTTGTCCCATCTTTAGAATTGTTTGTGGTCACTACTGCAATTTTGGTTTTAAGCAAGAATTGGTGCATTCGCTTAAGAGGGGAGGTCTTTCTCTGAAATGCCCCCTCCCCCACCTTAAAATGGGGACACTGTCTACCGATTCCTCTACCCCACTCAACTGTGGAGTCAGTGGTTGATCTAGTAAAACAATGAAGCAGAGACCAAGAAGGGAAGCGCTAAGCACTCACCACTAGGTTACTGGTTCTTAACTTTTGGGGGTCATCAACCCCTTTTGAGAATCTAATGAAAGCTCCAGCCCTCCTCTCCAGAAAAATGCACCTAAACACCTACATACATTTGTGTTCTTGGTCCATGGACCCCCACCCCAAAACCCATCCATTGACACTCCAGCAGTTCCATCAAACCCCTGCACTACACACAGGGTGCACTCTTAGGGTGAAATCCAGCACTGACATAGCCGTGCCAATGATCCTGCAGTTGGGGGGTAGTCATGAAGGCCTCCTCAAGATAAGGGAATGTTTGTTCCTTTATCTCAAAGATGCATTCCCCTTCCCTAGTGCTGGAAAGTTTGTTAGTCATCCTGCAGTTTCCCAAATAGTTTTTCTCCCCACCCCCCAAAAAAAAACACTTTTCCCATTTGTAGCTACTGGAAGAATACTCCAATATGTATTGGTATTAACTGTTGGAGAAGACTCTTGAGAGTCCCCTGGACTGCAAGGAGATCCAATTGGGCAATCCTATAGGAAGTCAAGCCTGATTGCTCCCTGGAAGGACAAATCCTGAAGTACTTTGGCCACCTCATGAGAAGAGAGGACTCTTTAGAAAAGACCCTCCTGCTGGGAAAGATTGAAGGCAAAAAGAGAAGGGGGCGGCAGAGGATGAGGTGGTTAGACAGTGTCACCGAAGCGACGAACATGAAATTGGGCGAATTCCGGAAGCTAGTGGAGGACAGGGAGGCCTGGCGTACTGTGGTCCATGGGGTCGCGAAGAGTCGGGCACGACTTAGTGACTGAACACCACCACCAATTAACTGTACTTCCTTTTTACAAACTGGCAGTGTTTAGAGCTTTTGTAAATATAAACACAATATCCATTTATGAGGCTTGTCAAACTTTCCTAGAGGTGACCATCTTTTTGTTTTTTTTCCTTAGGCAAACTAATAAACTGAGTGGACCAGAAGCAATATTGACATCGAAAGAAAATCTGGCTACACCCAGGCACAAAAGCAAATTGTGTGGTAAGTCCACAAATGTGTGGTGATATTTTTTTCCATGCACTTCTTGGAAGAAACTACTCAGAAACTGAAGTATAATGAAATCATTCAGGCAACACGACATAATGAGTTATACAAATAGGCCTTTAGCCAACAGGCCTCCCCTTGAATTTCCAGCTGCTATGGGAAAGGTGGCTAAGTCTCCAGATCTTTCACTTGTGCAGATGTAAGGAAAGGCAGGCAGGCCATATTCTGCCCACCTGCTTACGTTGAAGTAAAATGAGTGTGAAGACTATTATTTCATATAATTGTCTAAGCCAGAGGTTTTCAAACTGGGGCGTTGTGATGCTCCAGCCAGAGAACCTCTGGCCCTTTAAGGGGTGGGGAGGAGAGAAGGCAGCTGCTGCCTGGGGTAACGAGGGCTGCAATCTACTTACCAGTCGAAGTGCTGCCATCCTGGGAGTGCAGAGAGGCTCCCCAAGCCTCGAAAAATAAAAAAGATTTTAACGTACTTGCGGTTTCACGATTGAAAACCAGAGGTGCACTGCAATCTTTTAAAAAAGATGTCTGAGGCTTGGGGAGCCCTGCAGAGACATCCACAGGGTTCCCTGCACCCCTAGGACGATAGGGCTGCAACCAGTAAGTAGATTGAAGGCCTTGTCACCCCAGGCAGCAGCGGAATCTTGCTGCCTTTTCCCATCCAATGACTTGGAGTTCAACCACTGGGCTAAACTAAAAACAACTTTGTCTATCTGTATTTTGGTTCTACCTGTTGTGCATTGATTTTCTCTCTCCCGCACCTTGCCAAAGTATGCTTAAGCCTCATCCCAAAGTCTTCTGACCACAGGCCTAAACCAGCGGCGTCATGCAGCCGGAACGCTGGGCGGGAGGAACGGGTGAGCGGCAGCCTGCCCATTGCGTACCGCTCCGTTTCGCCGTCTTCCCCGCCACCGGGGGCTGCCGCTCACCCGTTCCTCCTGCCCAGTGTTCTGGCTGCATGACGCCACTGGCCTAAACACATGTTTGTTGAGAGTTGTCAAGACATTTTTTCTTTCTTTATTCCTGTTCCTTGAGTTTTACATGGGAAGAGAGTGAACCTATGGCTGGTGCATTACACCTCCTATAACTGTAATGAGAACAACCAAGGAGGGGAAGAACTTATCTTGCAGACTCAAGAAATATCTTTTATGTCTCTTGTATTGCATTAGCCAAACTCTCTATTGTGTCCCATAGTCTAATAAAAAAAAATTCAGATGTTTCTGTCTATCACTAGGTTGGCTTGGGCATTATCAGAACATGTCACCACAACTTAATGCTGCAACTTGTTTTTACTTTTGCATCATAAAGTAATAGGTTGCCTGATTTTTTTTGTTGAGAGCCCTCCTTCTTCGGGCAGAAGATTTAGCCGAGAGGGTTAATGCCTCCGTTTGCCCGAAGATAACACCTGAAGATCTCAAGGTCGTGAGCTCGGGACTGCAGGAAGTCTCTGAGAGCGGCAGACCTTGCAGCTGCGGCTGATTAGAAGCTGAGCTTCAGCTGCCTCGTGGGAGGAGGAGTGTGCTGAAGGTCAGCTGCGTCTCTGGTGTGAGCAGGGAAGCATCAGCCAGCAGGAGACAGACGGGTGGCTAAAGAAAGAAGGCTAAATCCAGAAAGGAAGATCTGAATGTGTGTAGTTCTTGAAAGACAGAACATTTCTGTAAATTGTAAAAACCTTCGGGTTTATGAAAAGTCTGCCTATGTAAACCGCCTTGAGTTGTAATCACTAGAGAAATCTAGTGATCTTAAGAAAGGCGGTATATAAATACATGTATTATTATTATTATTATTATTATTATTATTATTATTATTTTAATAAACCAGACTTGATCTTCATATGTGTATATGTTATAAGGCATGTTAAGTGTCACGTTCATTATAGTTTTGAATAGCAGCAGAGGACACTTCTGAGTTCCATTAATTATAACTTGGGATGGTCCATTTCAGTTGCTCAGTACTTCCTTCAGGAGGGAAGGGTAGCACTGAAGGCTATTCTGGATGTCTGTCCTCTATCAGAATTAAATTACTGGTCCAAACTTGCATTTCAGATTATGACTGTATGACTTCACCTGCTGTACCTATGTTCCGCACACCTGGCTTGAAAATTCCCTCCAGAAAGACTCTCACTCTACCAAATTCTCCAGAACATAACCGACTGGATGCATCTAATCCTGCAGCAGAAGCAATGTTTCAAGAAATACAATCTCTGACTGTGGAATCTAAAGTAAGTACTAAACAACTTTTGAGTCTGTCTGTCTGTCTGTCTCTCTCTCTCTCTCTCTCTCTCTCTCTCTCTCTCTCTCATTTTTGTTCTTCAATTCCTGACTCCTGGTGCCGGATGCTGTTCTGTTCCTGGGGGGACTCCAGTGCTCAGGAGCAAATTTTCAAGGGCTAGAGGGGGCTGGGAAGAGAATTTTTGAATGTTGTGCCCCGTTTCCTTTTGTGTGGGCAGGAGATGGAATTTGGGTCCACCTTCCCCAGTCCTTTTGTTTCTAGGCAATTTATTTTGTATTTCCAGCAAATAGGTGTCTCTCAGGGGGTGCCAAATAGTACTATAGGAAGTTCTTCTGCATCTCTCCAGTGCTGGGACAAGGATCTGGAAGGTTTGGAAGAGCCTTCTCCACCAAAAATATCAGACTACACAAACCTACTCAGTACTCCTCCTCCACCGCCTGAAATAACAGCCATTCCTAAACAGATGCTTCAGGTAGGAAAGCTGGAAATTCTCCTTCAGTTAATCCTCGAATTTTGCGTTCTTCGTAACAAAAAGTTACAAAATGGGGGAAGTAAGTAAAACTGGAAACGTTGCTATTAGCAGGGAAACATCCACACTATTTTTCTTTTAATTTCTTTTCAGATTTTATCCAAGTACAATCCAAACTTTGACAGCGAGCCATTAATTGGTATTGATAACAAAGAAAACAGGTGAGATGAACATGAGGATATCTTGTGTTATCACAAGGATGACAAGAATGGTTACATGAACACAATAATTGACCAAACCATCTTGGCTGCCTGAAGGGGAGACTGATTATCTTGATTCTCAAAACGTATTTAGAGCAGCTGTCACCAGACTCTGGCCCGCAGGCCACATTCAGCACCCGGTGAATGCACTTCCCTCTGTTAGTGGTGCTTACCATTCCACTGCTTCTCCTTGCCCTTGATCTGGCTACAGAGATGCTCTGGGCAGTCGTGTCTGCCCAGAAATTCTGCTGCAAAACCTGCTGGGGCAATGGGCAATTGACATGACTGCCCAGAGCATCCTTGTGGCCAGATTAGGGGCAAGGGAAAAGGATGGTGTGGTGGAATGGTAAGCACCGCTTGGGACGAGGAGGGTTTTTTTGGTGGGCAGAGTCTCCAATTTGGCAACTGCTCGTTTAGAGCATCTGATAGAGAAATATGAAGATCTGTCAGCCTGTACATGTGGTTTCCCTACCATTTGGTAATGGAACACATTATCTAGAGATGGCCTGGGCTTTCCCTCGTTTTGAGGTCTTCAGGCAGAGACTGGACAGCCATCTTTTGGGGAAGCCGTAGCTTTCTGCATTGACTGAGCACTAGATCTACAAGGGACCCCTCCAACTATATGATTCCAACTTTGCCTCTGTTGCCAGGATGCTAACCCAGAAAAAGGTACACAAGAATTTAAAGGGCCAGGTAAAGAAAAGATGCAGAGTATTGGGAATGTTGATGTAGACTGAAACAAAGGCAAAATCTGAAAGTGGATTCTTTAAACACTTTTAAAATTAAGAGGGCTTTAACTATTGAAGATGGTTGCAAAATAACTACTTGGATATTTTTCAATAGATGTCTTTGTTGAAGGAGAGTACCTGTAACACCACTGTTTCTTTCACCATTGCCTTGCAGGGGGTACCCTGGATGAATTGACCAGAGTCTATGTGAATTCTTTTTCTGGGCTACCATAGTCAAGCATGTCTTGGTTGCAGAGAGTTGGATAGTTTTCATTTTCTTATGTGAGAGGACTTTGATATTATGACTTTAAAAAACCAATTTGGCAATACGTTCCACTGAAATGTTTTCTTTCTGATTGTATTATCTTTATTTGTACTGTCAGTTTTAAATGTTTGCCATTTGCATATTATCGAGGCTGCTCTTCATCCAAGTGCTTCAAAGAATATGGAACTAGGTTGTCAATTAAAATAGTGGCATGTTTTTTTTTCCTTCCTAATCTTCTGGGGGGTCAACTGCAGGTTGTCTCTCTGTCTGAAATGTCTTTAGACAATAACAAATGATCTTATTGTTATCAACTGAGGAAAATGAATCTGATTTTAGAAAATAAGTATTGAACTTTCCAGGAAACCTGATAATTCTATCACTTAATAAAGCAGCAACAATCTGTTGCCCCTGACTTTCAACTTTTGTAAAATCTAATTGGATGTTAAATCTAACATCTTCAAGTTGGTCATATCTCACAAATCTTTTAGCATTCCCAATGGTGAATGGGGAACTATAATTGATGGGCTGAATTGTGTTTAATCAGGTTAATCTCTGTACTTGTTTCCTTTCAAATTTGTTTCTGGAGAACTTGGAGTATTTCTGTAATGAAGCCTGTCTTGTGACCTCTGAATTAAGCTTCCTTGCTCCCTGAAAATATATGGCCGAGCAGACAAGTGGTTTTGTAGATTAGCTGTCTTATTTGTCTGGCCCAGGATGAATAATTTTGCTGGGGCTCTTCTAGGAGTGTCTGTTGTGCTCAGACCACAATCCATAGATGTGGAAAACAACGTGTTCAGTGTGGAACCTGATGCTGGTCTCACAGCACTGCTTGTGAATTTGTTTGCATGTGACATGGGAGAGATGTTCTTGTCAACTTTAAGAGCAAATAAGTCAGGAAGACAGCAGAGTTACATGCATATGGTTTTATCTCTCTGATAGAGGGGAAGGGGGAAATATGTCATGGCTACATGCCAACTTACTCCATGGATTATTCTGAGGGTTGTTATCTCTTAAGAACTGCTGGCAGATGAGACTTGCATGGAAAAGAACAGCTGTTTTCTAATGTTGTTTTACATCTTGTGTTTTCCTATAGTAGGTTATGGTCAGATTGTTGTAAACTCTGATGCAGTCAATCTTAAACTGCAGAGTATCACTCCCTCCTCTTTGATATGCAATACTTAGATGAACAGGATCCAGCAGCAGCAGCAGGGCCACACCATGTTATCCACATTGGGCCTCTGCCCTGCACCCCATCATCTCAATGTGACAGGAAAAGAACTGTTTTTTCTTTCCCTGTAGATAATTTTAGGAAGACTTTAGTTTCTCCTTTCTCTAAGACTAGCTTACATATCTTTGCATTCAGCAGAAACAGATGGTTGATGCTGGACTTTGCAGGATGGGGGGGCATGGTAACAAAGCATTGGAAATACTGCTCTAGATAGTCCCCATTTTTTTATTGGATGGAGATAATTACCTGTAACATGCTTTGGACTAATGTGCCAGCTCATTAATGATTTTCTACCAATGAAGTGTTGTAGCAACATTGGTAGTAATACAATCTCCAATGCATCATTGGTAGAAAATGGTTATATGGTGTTCCCAAACTGTGGAGTTGGGGCCTGATTTTTGGTGGGCTGTGAAACTGACAAGCAGATAGGAAAATGTATTGCGCCCTATAGAAAATGAAACTGAACTCCATGTACACATTTACTTGCAAGTAGGCAAATGTCCCTTGGTCCACTTGGTACACAAGACTTCCAGAGTGGTCCAGATCCAATGAACTCAGAGCTCAACAATGTTCCAGGAGACCGTTTCCCCCCATCCCATAGTAAAAAGGATAAAAATAGAGGCTGGAGTGGCAGGTAAAGTGAAACTTCAATTTTGTAAAGCTAGGTGAGTCCTGACAGCACGTTTTAAAAAGTGGGTCTCAGTCTAAAATGTTTGGGAATCAAAACTTTGATATAGGCCAGGGGTGTCAAGCTAATTTCATACAATGGACCAAATAGCTTTTATGTCTGCTGAGGACCAGAAGTGTCATTAAGCAGGTCTTGACCAGGAATTCGCACTCATCAGCTGCAAATAGAAAATATGCAAATCTTGATCCTATTTTCAAGACATGGGAGAGCCCAATGATCATGCAGGCTGCCTCTTCAGCAATGACACCTCAGCACAATTCAGCAGCTGAGAGCAGCAGATGGTGATGCTGAGAAAGAACCAGTGCCAGATAATGAACTTCCGCAGGCCACTTCCACCCACCTCTGCCTTATGTTTGACACTCCTGATATAGACTGTATAGTACGTGACTTACGAGTTTAACTTTTTAAGTTAAAAGCTCTGCAAGTCCAGTATACTCAATATTCAAATTATCCTTTTCACAAAAAGCAGGGCTCTTTGGGAATTTGAATTTCTCTTTAGCCTCCTAGGTGTTGGGTAAGAAATTTACCAGGTACTGCTTTATATTACAAGCAAGACTATCAGCATGATTGACCCAAATTGTAGCTAAATAGGTACTATATTGCTTTCTCTAAAGGTAAAGGTTTCCCCACGACCGAATAGTCTCGTTGTGACTGACTGTAGGGGGGCATTTAATTGCTCATCTCAGTTTCTAAGCCGAAGAGCCAGCATTTGTCTGAGGACAAGTTTCCATGGCCATGTGGCCAGCATGACTATACACCAAGGCGCATGTAATGCTGTTACCTTCCCACCAAAGTGGTACATATTTATCTACTCCCATTTTTATGTGCTTTCAAACTGCTAGGTTAGCAGGAACTGGGATGCTGTTGTGTGGTCTTGAACTGCCAATGTGTGGTCTTGAGCTTAACCTGCAGTGCCACCATGTCCTTTATATTGCTTTCTCTACTCCTCCTCCCATATAATCCTGCCCGTACTCTTAGATCATCTGAGGGGGCCCTTTTGACTGTTCCGCCACTAGGAGAGGTGAGAGGGATGGTGGCCAGGTATAGAGCCTTCTCAGTGGTGGCCCCCCCAACTTTGGAATATCCTCCTCTTAGAATTGAGAACTGCTCCCTCTTTAAAAATATTTCGGCGGCGGCTGAAGACCTTTTTATTTCAAAAAGCTTTTAACTGCTGACAGGCTGGCTGGCTTTCTTTTCTTTTTATATTAGGATCCACGGGGCTTGTTTTAGTTTAATTATTTTAAAATTGTTTTTAATTACTGTTTTAATTGTCAATATTGTATTTTAATTGTTGTAAGCCACCTTGTGTGCCCATGGAGCAGAAAGGCAGGGTATAAATTAAATTAATAATAAATAATAATACTCACTTGAAAATACCACCCTATATAGCTCACAGGATCTTACAGCCACTCTCTCTGCTGTCTTTTCCTTGCAGCTGCCTGAAATTTAACAGCATTGAGTTCTACAATTCTAATCAAGCTTGCTGAAACTGACTTATTTCAAAAGGGTTATTATAAACATGAAGTGGGATAATGGTTCTTCATAGACACTGGCTGACCTAAGTAGTCTGAATTCCATCCTATACATGGACAGGACTTGATCCACTTTGAAGGGAATGCAATGCCACTAGAACGGTCCGAATCTGAACGCCAGCCACACCAAGCTCTTGAAGGAAGTCCTCTCCCAGCTGACAAGAAAAGTATATTGAGTGCATATACTCATGAGTAGGAATACTACACACAGGCTGTGTGGTTCCCTAATTCAGAAATCTACTTCCTCACTTTACATCATGTGTAGTTTGGGTCCATTACTTTAGGCTGTTTAAATGCTCAGCATATAAGTACAAAGGTAATGCTTTCTTTTATTTTCATAATATGAAGTAGGCTAGAGTCCACTGACTAATCCATGGGACGTTTATGCGAAATAAGTGGTTTGTGTTTGCTGCGCAGTGTGTCTTCATGCCCAACATTACTACCCTTTCGGAAAATTAGTATGGACAACAAGATTAGTGTCCCAGTCAATGCATCCCTGATCCACAGTAAGCAGAAGCTCTTTAGTTTTATCAGAAGCCATTTATATGAGACAGTTGCATTTTCAGCCTGCAGATCTCATCTGCTGTAATGTCTAGACAAAAGAGCTACGAGGCAAATGTGACAGCTTCTCTTGGCAGTTTGTATCTATTGTCATGAGCATGGAATGTGATTAGATTCTGCAAGGCTCTCACGTCTTTTTTTTTTATAGGTCATTTGTCAAATCTTTTCATAAGCAATAACCTAATTACATCTTAAGACTCCTTCTAACCACAGAAGCAGCGCCACCTCTTGTATACAGAAAATCTTAAAACTTGAATATCTGAAGAGGGAACTACCATTCTAAGCTGTTTAATTAGATACAGGCATGCCTTTTTTAAAGACAGGAGAACATCAGTGGTTTTGCCGCAACAAGGTAAAAAACAGATTGTTTTAATTTAATGTTTCCCTATCAAACCATGGATACAGAAGCTGGAGGCCTGGTGTCTAAAGGGCTCCAATTTGGAGCCAACCAGACACAAGGGCAGGTGGAAGGACCCAACCCAAGACACACCATATCCACAGTTTGAGAAGCCCTGAAAGCTTCTCATATTTCCTTTTAGAAATATGGGGACATGTTTCTAAAAGGGAAATATAGGTGTGCTCCAGTATTCACTGATGTGTTATCTATGGTTTCAGTTATCCATGGATACTGGGACTCCTATTAAAAAGATAGTGGAACATTATACAAATCTTTTTTTAAATCATGTTGCAGCAAAACTGCTGGTATTCCCCTATCTTTTAAAAGGCATCCCCCGTATCCACAGTGGAGTCCAGAACAGAACCCCATCAGATACCAGGCCATGCCTGTACTTGTTTTTACCAGAATTCTGAACTGCATCAATAGTAAAGCCAAATCTAGAAGATAATGAAGTTTTAAAAAAACATGTTTATAGCTTGGCAATTAAGTGATTACTGCTTGAAACAAGAACTGTTGGTTTATTCTCAAGTAAACCACTCAGACATGCAAGCCATTTCTATTTAACTCTATTCCTTTAAGAGCCTGATCCTGTTAAGCTATTATCTATTGCTCATGCACACATCCACTAGCTGAGCAGGCACTATAGGCTTAAGTTGGATGCATTCTGAAATCATTTTCAGCTACAGGTACATATGAATGTACAGTACAGCCATTGTGTGACACAACTAGTCATACAAACACACTGAAGCACAGCTACAACTGAATTGAAACAAGTCATTTTTTGTTCAATTACAGTCATGTATCAACTGCAGAGGCTGTGCTTCTGTTAGTGTATTTTCAGTATACCATGCTTTGGGAAAATGCAATTCTGAGTGGTAGATTGGGATTGCTCAGGAGGTAGACTGGGATAATTTAGGAGCCAGACAATTATTAGTCAGTCTGGTCAGGATGCTTTTTCAGAAGCAAAAGACCACATTCCTCTCTGCTTTCACTCAGACATTTGCTAATATAAGCACGTGCTTACCTCCCTTATTTCGGTGTTCACAGTAAATCTCAAAAGCAAATTTTCAAAAAGAAATAAATCCACCTTTAATTTTCACACATACATTAATGACTGGTATTACAACATATTTACCCCCAAACAACCTCTTGAAAAACCCACTAATTCTGCTGTGTTAACCATGGAAATACCACACAGTTCCATTTTCAGATTAATTAGAGAAAGAATACATACTCAAGCACCCAGAGCACGCTTGCCTAAAAATATACAGCAATCATTTTACAACTGCAGCACTCCCAAGGATCTGAGTTTGAGAATTTTTGTTTTGCATTAAAAAACAGACCTTGTCCCAATCAATGTTTCTTTCACTAAATTGGTCAAGGCAATGATGTGATCACTGGAAGAGAGCAAGATGTTAGTAAGGTCTCATGCGGCCCGATGGCGGCGGTGCTCGATTCGGTGGAGTAATGGCTATGTCCAGGTAGTCCCCGATCTGGAATTTTTGTGACTGCAGCGTCATAGAATCATCTGTGCCCTTTCTACCCGACATTGTACTGCCAATCTCCTTCACCCTGTAGGAAGAAGTGATGAGAATCATATTCATTTGAACAAAGTTGTCTTATTTTGATCTTGGTCACTACCCCATCTAGCCTAAAATTGTCTTGTCTGACAGGCAGCTGCTGCTTGGTCTCTGCCTCAGGCAGAGGTCTTTCCCAGACTTGCTCAAGATCCTTTCTAACTGGAGATGCCAACAATTAAACCTGGAACCAGATACGCCCAAAGTATGTTCTCTTCCACTAACTCATGGTTTCTCAGGGTCACTGTGTATATTCTTCCAGGTCTTTCTCTAGCTTCCGGCAAAACATTCAAGTATGTAACTTGGTATGATGAAAGTTGATTTGATGACCCTGACCAATTTGCATAGAACCATATCCTATCTTGGAACTCTGACTGCTCTGAAGTTGTTTGGCATAAAGACTGTTTCACATGTTGCCATTTCCAACACAGAAACTTGTCACTCAATTAGGAAAGCATATTCTGTCACATCTGAAAAGTGGTGTCAGCATTTTTTTCCCTACGGCAAATATTTAGTTCCTGCTCTGCTTGCTTTCCAATCTAATTACCTCTTTTCCCAATATTAAAAACATTACTAACTGTAAAACTAGAAATATAGGAAAAACTATGATCCTCAAATTACCTATGATCTTAAGTCAACATCAGCCAATTAAGGGAATAGACTACATCATTTAAAAAAATCCAAGAATCATATATTCAAGCAAACATCACATAGTCTATTCCCTTATCAAGGCACAACAACATAATCCTCCTAGACAGATTCCTGTTCGGATTTCCTTGAAACCACCATGAAGGATTCCTTTACAGGCAGCTTAGGACAAAGCTGTTTCTACCAGTTTGTAGCAGTTCGGGAGAAACAGATATTATCTAGTGATGGTATCTTTGTATCCCAGTCTAGCCATCTGTCATTCGGAGCACTGGCATTTTTCTGTGACCACCCAAATGTAAGCCTCTTCCACTCTGTAAAAAGTGGGCTTTCCTTTCTTTTAAGACCAGAACTCTTTCAGAGATTATTAAAGCAACTGCTTTCTTCCCACTGGCCATAGGGACCCTTGGGACATCTTACATGTGCCAGGCAAGAGTGCAGAGCTAGGCACTTATGCATCCTTAGGAAGCATAAGAAAATTAGTTAAATAACCACTATAGCCAATATCAAGCCTTGCCAATTACTGCGTGTTATGAACATGCAAGTCCAGATTACAAAATATATGGAATTTGTTCACTCCTACAGGTTGAAGACATATGCTAGTTCCTACAGAAAACTTTATTACCACTCAAAAATCATGGGGCTAATCTTGCTGCTGTAATTACCTGTAACCAGGCCTCTTGAGATCTGTGTAAACAATTGCGAAGTTGAAATGTGTTCCCTTCTTCCTTGCTTCTGGATAGACTTCTTTCACTAAACTGGTCAGTTCCTTTAGGGTTGCATCCATCCTGGACGAAATAAATAGAACCATCATTAGAAATACCTCTAATAGAGATTAATAGCTTGACACCATCATATAAATCCAGATTCTTCGGAGAGCAAGGAACAGAGAAGTTCTGTATCAAGAAATGCACTTCATATTAGACTATTCATAAAGTGTGGGTGCAGGTGTAGCTTGACTGTTTCTCATGCCTTATGAAACAAATTCTGATGAATTTGGTGAGTGCTAAGCCCTGCCCCCACACACTATCACACTGGATTTGCCCATTCACCTGTCTAAGCAGTTCTTTACAGTGCACACACAAAATTCAGCACAATATCGAAAAGAGGTGCATGTCTTTTATTTCACGAAGTTGAAGGGGGGGACAATTTCTCACCATAGCTGTCCAGATCTGACAAGCAATATTTCAGGAATGATGTTAAATTAACAAGTAGAATACTCAGAATAACTTAATAAGTGGCTCAAATAGTCTCTCTTTAATGGGTGGCACGTACCTCCAACGCTGTCTGAATTATGCCCACTGCCACCCCTGATTGCATGTGTCTCTTCCCCTCCCCCCCAGGTGAAGGACTGGCGAGCAAGTGGGTATGGTGCACGTCCATCCCCCTTTTACTAACAAAGTTCACACAAAGTAAACAGCCTCTTCCAACTACTGTTCTATTTGAAATGAGCAGGCATGGGAGATGCTGGGAAGCCAGCATTCTCTAGCCACTGTAAACATGAGAGGAGTGTAGTGGGGAGGATGTAGGCAGCAACCTTTGTAAGTACATGGAATGGGCAGGCATCTAGCAAGCTCCAAATTGCCTGACACTGTCAACTTGGTGCTTTGTAAACACAATGTTGACAAGAAGAAGGGATTTTCAAGCCACCTTCCTCCAGCAGCATTGCCACTGCTGCAATTCACTTCTGGCTTACTCTTGGGGGCTTGTCCATTCACACACACACACACACACACACAAAGGATGCCCAAGGGTGTCATGCCATACAAACATTTCAGATGGCCACAGGGTTTGAGGGAATGGTTGGCATCTTACAGTATTGTCTCTCCCGGCACAACAGGGCACAGAGGAGAGCCTCCCCCTGAGAGCTCTACAGATTCATGGGATAGGAGGTGATCTTTGAAATACCCAAGCCCAAATCAAACAGTGCTTTAGAACTTCACCAGTGTCACCCAGGAGATTAAGGGACACAATGCAATCCATATAAAGCAGTCTTGAAGGCTTCTATCAACAAGCTGGTTACCATATTTTTAACCAATTCAGTTTCCAAGTGCACTCCAGGGCAATCGCAAATGAAATGCATTGCAATTGCCCAAATGAAAGGTAAACGCACACCAGATCTGCTTTCTTTGGCTTTAGCTACCAAAAGCATAGAGCCTCTGTCCATTTAGAAAAACAAAGGCAACAACCCTACTACTGTTATATTATAGCCAAGATTACATTCAGATGTGCCCAGAAAACAGGTCCCAGGGTAATGTCACTCACCATGTGTAGATCTGCAGCTCACTGGAGGGAACGTTTCCGCGAGCAAATTCATCCATGCGATGATGGCGTCCATTGTTTGTGGTGAAAACTCTGAGCAAGAGAGGGCAGGTCTGCAAGGAAAAGGGCAGGCAACAGGTTATTGTACTGGCTGAGAGGAAGTGAATGAAAAACAAGAAGCTCAATCAATCCACACCATCCTTCTGGTGCAAATATTTGCTTCCTCCATTGACATATTTCTGCTGGTTCTCTTGCATGTCCTTTATATGTCCCATACCCCAAACAATACTCCCAATAACATTACAAAAATGACAAGTAAGATGTTTCCATTTTTTGTTGCATCTCCTACCATGAAAGGCGTTTCAGAACTTCAGAGTGTTCTTCTCCGAGAATGTTTCTTTAACCAATGCTTTTCAGAAGTCTATAAACATCACCCACACCCTACCCTTAGAGAAAATACCTTGCACATATCAAGGCAAGAAAGTTCATTATCATGATTTCTACCCCCATTTAGGTCCACCTCAAACACTGCATTTTAATTGTATATATCTCCAATTTATTAAGTGCACACCTAAAAACTGTTAAGTGTTTGTTTAATATTCTCCAACCTTTCTAATATGCATCCCAGTATCCATGGATAACTAAAACCATGGATACCAAATCTGGGGATCCTGGTGCAACAAATAACGGTCATCAAACAGCAGAGATTGGCTAAAGCTCAGACCGCTGGGGCTTTCAGATGCATCACATAAAACTTGCGGGCAAACCTCCCATACCATTGATTCGAGCTTCCCGCTCAAATCTATTATTATTATTTAATTATTTAATGAATTTATACCCCGCCTTTCTGCTCCTATGTTAGGGCACCCAAGGCGGCTTACAATAAAAAATACAGAATACAATTTAAAAACGTAACAGATAGTTAAAAAGCGACAGACCACAATGGACAATACCATTTACAGATAAAAAAATACGAGTTAAAATGCCAGCCCATCATGTCAGCTATCCCACCTCCAGATACCATTCATCAAGCGCGGTATAACCAAACGGGTGTTTTTCAATTCAAGGAGCGCACTTTGAGCCCATCTTGCCCAGCCAGCGCTCATTAGAGCTGCTGCTTAACGTGCAAAAGCGTCCAGCACCATCCCGCCCTTCCCAGGCGGCCGCTGCCACATCAGTCCCTTTACTTACCTTCTCACGGTCGATGGGCTTCTCGGGCTCTTTCTTAATCTCCTCCTGAGTAACGCGAGACTCCACCGCCATCTTGCCGCCTGTTCGGCCCAAGCCGACGCGGGAAACGGCTCAGGGAAATAAGGCGACGAAGAGAACCGAACGCCTGAGACGAAGGACAGGGCTCCCGCACCTCGGTCTCTTCTCAATCCCACGAGGGTGTTTAGGCCCGCAACTGTCCCGCCTGCCTTTCCGAGGTCTGCCTAACCAAGATGGCGGCGCCCACAAGAGCCGGGAGGAGTGCACTGCTCTCGCGAGACTATGAGCAGAACTCTCGCGAGAGAAGAGGCGGGGAACGCGGGTCAATTTCGAAGCGGCCAATACGCGCTCGTGGTGCGGACGAAGGACGCGAAGATAGGAGAGGCAGTCGCGGTACGACCTTAAACCTTAGGAGTAAGCCCACTATTTCTAATGCGATAGTTCTCTGAATAAATAGGTTTCGTCCGGATTGCATCGTTGAGTTAGAGACTAGGACCGAAAAGCACCTGCTAAGGGGATGCGCTATTTGGCAACAGGTTTTCTCGAGTTAAGAGGACGCGCGTTTCATTGAAGGATGTTCACACGGCATGTTCATGGCATTAGATCCGTCCTTAGACCTCATTAGACCTGTGGAGGTCGCGCCTAAGTTCGTTTCCTCAGAAGGCAATGCCACTGTGTTACTCTGTGGGGTTTCTCTCCAGTAAACGTGTTTTGGAGTGATGCATTTTAAAAATGTGTGTCCTGCCTTTCCTTTGCACGAGCAAATGCTAAAGGTGGCTAATGCTGCAGGCAGAGGCGGACGCTGCAATACATTATTATTATTAATATTAATAATAACAATACTGGATTTCTACCCTGCCTTTCTGCCCGGTATTAGGGCATCCAAGGCGGCTTACAATAAAATAAAAAGAATACAAGATAAAATTAAAACAATGACAGACAATTAAAAGCAGCAGACCCCAATGAATTTTACAATCATTAAAATTAAATATTAAAAATTAAATTAAAATGCCAGCCCGACATATCAGCAACTAATAAAACACCTCCTTAAATAGAGAAAGATCCCTCCGACTAGCGAGGGAGCTGTTCTTAATACTAAGGGGAGGGTATTCCATAACCATGGAGCCACTACTGAGAAGGCCCTAATTCTGACTGCCATCCACCTCACCTGGTGGTGGCACAGTCCTCAGTTTCCCTTCAGATGACCTGAGGGCACAGGTAGGATTATATGGAAGAAGGCGGTCCCTCAAAATACCCTGGACCCAAGCCATAAAGGGATTTAAAAGTCAAAACTAGCACTTTGAATTGGGCCTGTAAATCAATCAATCAACAGGTACTTATATACCGCTTTACAACACGAAGTCACAAAGCGGTTTACAGGCAAATAGTAATAATAAAGTTAAATGGCTCCCTGTCCCAAAAGGACTCACAATCTAAAAAAAGGCAGACCGCCAGCAACAGCCACTAGAAAGACTGCGCAGGGCTGAAGAGGGACAGTTACTCTCCCCCTGCTAAATATAAGAGGAACACCACTGGAAAAAGTGCCTCTTGTCCAGTTAGCAGGGGTTAACTGGCAGCCAATGAACTGGCAGCCAATGTCGTCGCTGAAGCAAAGGCCCAACTGAGTCGAACCAATGAGCCCCCCAAATGGCACGTTCCCCTTGCTCTCTCTCAGGAAGCGAAGGAGATGTGCAGGCTCCTGCAAGGGCAACTGGGGCTATTTTTGCCCAGGCAGTGGTGCATTCCCCTTGTTCCCCGACTTGGGAAGCAAAGGGAACAGCCAGCTCCTGCAAGGGCGACCGGGGCAATGGCACTCCAGCTGCCCCTGCAGGCAGCTGGTGCGTTTCTCTTGCTCTCCGATTTGGAAAGCAAAGGAATGCATGGGCTTCTACGGGCGCAATTTTGGATGCAAGGAAGGATGGGCTGCTTTTTCCCGCCTGCTAAGTCCGCATCCCCTCACAGCACCCTAATATGCCTCTGGCTGCAGAAAACATTGATTTGCAAACTGGGGTCACATGGGTTCTAAATCTCATTTTCTATTCTACCAGTGATGTGCAAAGGCACCTGCAGTAGAAAATGTGTTGAGAAGAGACATTCACCAGTCCCTACAATATTTTACAGGAAGATCAATCTCTCATGTAAACCACAGATAGCCAGCCCGTGCACGATGCCAGTTAATGTCATGTGTAGGTGTGTCAAGTGGTACGTGGGATATGCATGAACCACTATAAAAGCCTATCAAACAACAGTTAAAAAAATGTGCCCAAAGTGCAGTTTGTACTTTCGTATGGCAAACTGGCATTTCTACACACCTAGAAGGTGAACGCAGGGGTGTATCTAGACAAAATTGCGCCCGTGGCACGCAATGAAATTGCGCGCCCCTGCACGCAATGTCATGACGTCACGACCTCATGACATTGCAGGGTGTGGCTTCTGCTGCCATGTGTCTGCAGAGCCAACACACACACACACACAAACAGACATAAACACACACACGCACAAAAACAGACCCAACCAGGGAAATGCAGCCAGCTCTGCTGGCCATCCCGTCCCGCCTTACCTCTTGAAATCCTGCATGAGGCGCCTCCAGGCCGCCATGGACATGGCGGGCTCGCGGTTATAAATAAATAACATATACCGGGTGGCCCAGGGGAAGGGGAGGGAGGTGAGGCGGCAGGGCAAAAGCAGTGGCTGGGTGGCGAGTGAGGCGCTGAGGAGGCAGCGGCGGCGGCTCCCCAAGCGGCGGCGGCCTCTACCACTCTGAGTGGTGCACTCGCGCCTCAGAGTAGGGGGGAGACAGGAGGAGGAGGCCGCGAGGGGTGGGGAGAGGAGGCGGCGCCAACCACATAATTGAGGGCGACAGGGCGCCTTAAAGTGCCAGCGCCATGGCAGCCAGGAAAAGCCGGCAACTTTAAGGCGCCCCCGCGGTTTGCAGAGCCGGGGGGCACAGTGGCAGCTTCCTTCCCCGGGGCTGCCGCTCGGGCACTTTAAGTACTCGAGCAGCAGGCTGGGAGGGGAGACGCCAGCGCGCCTCCCGGCTCTGGGGGGTCACAAATTGGCGGGGCGGGGTGCCATGCCAATGGCGCCCCCATCTTATAGAGCCCCAGGGCTCGTGCCCCCTGCTGCCATAGCCTAGTTATGCCTCTGGGTGAACGACCCACTTCCAGATCCAGACTCTTCTTTCTGCCCAGGCTTGCAGAGAGAAGAGCCTCTGTGTGACCCTGTAGTGGGTCATTCACTTTCAAAAAGTAGAAACGGAGCAGTTTGCCGTGGGAAGGTACAAACGGTGCTTTGGGGCATTTTTGTACTATTGTTGACATGGCTTTTACAGAGGATTTGTGTTAATTATTAAAAAGTAGAGATGTTTTTATTGTTATTAAATAAACAAGTAGAAGAGTTGGAGCCAAACAAATCCATCAGAATGTTAGATTAACATAGCAAATCTATTCTTTTACTATATTCAGGAGCCGCAGAAGGTAGTTGGATGCAAAGAGAAGCAGGGCTCTTGGATTATGTTTACATGGCGGAGCGCGGGAACACTTCTCGCACCACATTTAAGTAATTGATAGCTGCTCCTCTTTGTAAGACAACAAGCCTGTGAGGGATTGAACACTTCTAAGTGTCCTCAGGAAGCAGAGCTTATGCCCTGGGAGGATTGGAGGCTAGTAGAGCTTGCTCCTCTTCAATTCAGTCTTGTATTTTTCTTTGGCTATTTCTTGGGTGCAAGTGGAGGTAGAGATTTTGTGGAGGATTATTGATGTTGGGTCACTTTTTATGTTGCAAAACCTCACCATATTTGGCTCATAGTTAAATTAGACTGCAGAATAAATGACTTTCCCTCTAGATTTCAGCACTGAGAATGAATTGTTGTGATTCAGTTCCAATAAAAAACAATGCTGCAAACCTCTAACTCTGGATTTAGCCTTCTTTTTAGGGCTCATTTATGATGGCAGAAATTTGTGTGTGTGTGTGTGTGTGTGTGTGTGTGTGTGTGTGTGTGTGCGTATGGATGGGATTCACAGTGGTGGAGTCCCCTTGTTTTATGGAGGCCATTCGTATTGAATGTGAAATGATTAGAATGCCACATGTAACACGTGTTAGCTCCATTCAGTGATGGTAAGATTCAAGCAACAGATCATAGAAACATAGAGTTTGAAGGAAACCTGCAAAGTCATCTAGCCCAACCCCCTGCCTGTAGCACTAAACCTTCCTAGAGCATCTCAAACAGGTGCTTGTCAAGCCTCTGCTTGAAGGTCTCCAGTCAGGGAGAATCCACCACCTCCCTTGGCAAATGTGTTTCACAATCTGTTATTTGCTTTTATGGATTTCCTTCCTTGGCCAGGTGGTGGTGGTATTATTAACAATATAGTTATAGTGTACATCTATAGTTTTGTCACCTCATCTGGTGGCAGCACAGTCAGCAGAGCCCCCTTAGATGACCTAAGGGTACATGTAGGATTATATGGAAAAAGGTAGTCTCTCAAATACCCTGGACCCAAGCCATAAAGGGTCAAAACTAGTACTTTGAATTGGGCCCGGAAACAAACCGACAGCCAGTGTAGCCGCTGAAGCAACGGCCCGACTAAGTCAAAGACGAGCCCCAGCAACCACATGGGCAGCCGTGTTCTGCACTTGTTGCAATTTCCGGACCTTCTTCAGAGGCAGCCCCATGTCACTAGGGCATGGGTCACCCAGGTCTGAGCAACCCAGGTATGGACACAGCTGGCACGGGTATGGGCACAGCGAAAGCCGAGCAAAGGCTCCCCTGGCCACAGCCACCACCTGGGAGTCCAGAAGCAGCTGCAAATCCAGAAGAACCCCCAAACTATGGACCTGCTCCTTCAAAGGGAGTGCAACCCATTTTTCAAGTTTTACTTCAAGTTTTTGTAATCAGCATGATGTGATTCAAAACAAAAGAAAAATGTGACAATTACAAAGGAAAAATGCTACAAACTGAGAAATGATATATAGAGTAAAAATCTCAAACATCTGACACTCCCAGATGCAAGGGAGTGGCAGCAAGATACAAGTATCTGGTTGTCTCGTGTGCTCCCTGAGGCATCTGGTGGGCCACTGTGAGACACAGGAAGCTGAGCTAGATGGGCCCTTTGCCTCATCCAGCAAGGCTTTTCTTATGTACTTATTAGCAATAAACATATTTTAAATTGCTGAGGGTCGGATAAAATCTTATGGAGTGGGCAAATGTGACCCCCAGGTGGTAGTTCGGAGATCCTTGCTTTAAGGAAGCAGTTCCCAACTTTCAGTCAGGCACTTTCCCCTTGAGGCTAGCCCAGTGATGGTGAACCTTTTGGGCTTGATGTGCCAAAACATTGGAAAATGCCTAACTTCTCTGCTAGCGTGTCACACCGACACACACACCCAAACAAAAGGAAAACAATTCTTTACATATTCATTTAATTATAAAAATAGAATCCAATAATGTGTGGTGCCAATTATTATATAAAGAATCATCAAATAATGACAAAAATGAAACATGGCTCAGTTGTCATCAGGTATTTGTGAATCCTGGTGTGTCACCCAAAACATCGTGGTGTGTCACTGTTGACACGCATGTCTGATTTTGCCTGCCATGCAGTTGTTAAAGGTGTAGAGCATTTTCAAGTAAAAAGATAGATATTCTGTTGTTTTACATTACATAGTTTCTGCTATAGATTACCAGATCTTTGCCAGAAGCAGCATCTATATCTTTAATGCACTGAGGCCTCAATGGCAGAACAGGATAGGAGGCGCAGCAGCTACTATGTTGCTTAGGATGTTTAAAGCTATAGGTATCTGGGCAAGGACTAACAAACCTTTCTGCCATTGTTAGCTAGGGTTCACAGGAAGGCCTATGGGCTGCAGAGTAACCTTTATTTTCCACGTAATTAATTTTTAAAAGCATGTCAGTTGTTGCTGATCTGAAATACCCTGAGGATTAGCTAGGTGATACTCAAGCATATTTCCATGATCAGGATTAATTGCAAATCAAGCCATTTTGTCAGATAGTATTGAACAAACTATTTTCCTATTATCTTTTTCATAACTGAAGTGTCCATATATTATACAGATGTGCCCTGGTATCCACTGATTTGATATCCACGGTTTCAGTTATCCACAGATACCATGGATACTGGGATGCCTGTTAAAAAGAAAGGAGAACATTAAATGAACCTCTCTCTTTTTTTTAGCTTGTTGCAGCAAAACCACTAATGTTCCCCTGTCTTTAAAAAAGCATCCCCAGTATCCACAGTTTCAGGTATCCACGGTGGGGTCTGGAACAGAACACCAATGGATACCAGGCATGCCTCTACTTACCTTTGAAAACCATTCAGCATCTTTTAGATAGGTAGTAGAGTGCATTGCCATAGCGCATTGACAACACCTTTAAAGAGTTATATATTTATTGTTTGGAACATTTTGCTGTTTTCTTCCTTCTGGCAGGTAAATCTGCCAGGGTCATCGGAGTCAGTAGCATTTCTGTTTGTTCTTTCACAATGCTCTTGTCAAATCTCTCTCTCTCTCTCTCTCTCTCTCTCTCTCTCTCTCTCTCTCTGTGGTGAGGCCTGTAGTAACAATATTGCTTTGTTCTAAGAATAGATCTCCAAAAGTATTCTAAGAATCTGAATTGTCATGCAATTAGAAGTGTACTTTGTTCAGAGTAAAAATAAGGGGCGGTTGCTTGTTTTGAGTAGTAGCTGCATGTTTAAGGGGCAGACAAGTGGGGTGGAGGTCACAGGAAATTAATTGCTAGCATTTTTTCTCAGAGTGTGATGAATCACTTACATTCTTGACATCGAAGTTCAGATTCACAAGAATGCTCAGTTTGATCAACTTCCTTTAAAATGTTGAACTCTCTGAGCATGATGTGTTAGCAAAGGTTAGTCCACTCTTGGTATAAATAAATTATGTTACTTCCATACTTCCATGTTCCATGTTATGCTATGGAAGCCTAAGGTTAGAGTCACTTATGTCATTGAGGGTGCAATCCTAAACTGAGTTAGGCCGGCATAAACTAAGCCAGCAAAGTTTGACCAGCACAAGGGACACCGTAACGTATGTTTGGACCACTCTCGGAGTCAGAGAGGCCAGCACACAGACGTGAACCATATTTCCTGACTCCAAGAGTAGGTTTATGGTGGCCTTTGTGCTGGCCAAATTTTGCTGACTTGGCTTATGCCGTCCTAACTCCAGTTTAGGATTGCGCCTTCACTCAAGTCCTTTGCTGGCAGAAGGTCATGCATCAAAAAGCACTTCTGGTCAACAATTGACACTTCTGGCTTATTACCAGTTCATTATTACCAGTTCATCTGAAATAAAACTGATCAAGCTGCATTCCTGGGTACAGTTATCTGGGAATACATCCCACTGAAACAGTGGGATTTGGTTCTGAATGGATTTGCATAGTATTCCACTATCAGTAACACAGAATAATTGTGTAACTAATCCTTAGTGTTCATAATTTTCTAGAGAGTCTATTATGTTGCTGACTCTTTTACTTGTAAGAAAAAAACAAGTTTTCAAACACTGGAAGCAAGTTATTCTGTGCTTTATTATTACATTTCTCTTTGGGTTTAAACTTTATTTTAGAGCTTATAGGTGATCCTGATAGAGTATGTGCCCCATTACTGGATTTGCCTTCTTGATGATACTTTATTATAAAGGCATACCATGAACGTTTTTTCCTTGGCTATGGTTTTGACCTCTGCACATTGTTCTAGGGAGTTCAGTGGCCCTCAGAATAGAGAAGTTGACATTCCTTAGCTAGGGCGTTCTTTCCAATTTTGTAGCTAATTGTACTTCACAATTATGTACAGTGTATGTGTTTTAAGGGTTGGTTCCCATTTTTTTGGAGCCATTGGAAACTTCACCTAGAGCAGCAGTTCCCAAGCTGTTGGTCGCAATCGATGGGTTACGACCTGATTTTGGGTACTGTACAGGGAGACCAGATGTAATAAGCACAAAGGAAGACACAGCACTCCAAAATGTAGGACATTCAAGAAAAATGTAGGATGGTACAAAATAAAAGCTAAAAAAACGCATATATATTGATGTTGAGGTGTCTTGTCCTCCTTTAATGCAACCCAACCAGTGAAGGAACAAAGGACACACACGCAGACAAGTGATGCAGGCAGACCCTCTTGACGCTGGCAATGTCTGTCTGTCTTGAAATGTAGGACATTTTGAAATGTACCCAGGACAGAAGGTTGAAATGTAGGATATATGCTAGAAAAGAGGACATATGGTCACCCTGGTCCTGTAAAGACCACCACCTGAGCTTCTTTTCAGTTATCATCAGCCGCACTTCAAGCCACACTGTGTCGTGTTCTTGGTGACAAGAGACAAAAACATGCATGTCAGCAGGAACACGACATGATGGAAGTCCGGAGCAGGCTAGAGAGCTCCGAGCAGAGGCTTGGCAGTGGGCTTTTTTTTCTGCTCGGTTTTTCTCTCGCTCAGTCCTTGGCCCACTCTTGACCTCATCGCCTCATGTTCTCGTCGACAAGCATGTTTTCATTACTCATCAGTGAATACACAACACAACAAGGCCCAGAGTGGGCCAAAGACTGAGGGTGCAATCCTCAATCTCCCTTGGGCTGACGCATGTCATTAGCCGTCAGCCCAGGACTTGTTGCAAACGGGTCGTAAGGCATGTCTGCACCAGCCCAAGAGGTGCTGGGTCAGCACAGCCAGTTGCACCAACCCAGGCAAGCGGCAGAAAGTGACACATAAGCTACCCCCACGCCGGCAGGGCTTGGCTGACACGGGGGCTTTTCTGGGCAGGGGAAAGGCAGGAGGGAGTGTGGACTAGGGCAAAGGGAAGGCAGTCCCATTGGCAGGGCGGACCAGGGAAGGGGCAGGAGGAGCTGGATCCTAACAGGCAGATCCTAACCCCTGTCCCTGGGCTGCGTGATCCCAATTCAGGCCGGTGCAGGCAGCTCAGATTTGCAGGCACAGGTAGGAGCAACCATATTGGGCTCCCTGGGGCTTACCCTTACCCTGCATGGTCCCCTTTCCATGCAGTGAGCTCCAGCTGCCAGATGCCTTGATTAGGATGCAGTACAGACCAGCCAGCCTGCTTGCTCCTGCCTAAGTTAGGATTGGGCTGCCCGTGAAGGAAAAGCCAGAGAAATCTTGGCACCTGACAAGCCCGCCATTAGAGCCTGTCCTCAGAAGTCTTCAACTTGCTCTGGGCCTTGTCAGCAGACCTCGGGCAGAGGTGTTTCCTCTCACCCAGACTATTTTTCTCAGCTTTTCTCTTGCTTTGTCTTTGTCCCACTCTGAGCTTCATTGCATTGTGTTTTTGCTGACAAGTACGAAAACTTAAAAATCTCTGTAGTGCTTTCAGGGTTGCTTTCAGGGTTCAGGGTTGCTTTTCTCTCTTTATTTAGCGCCCCTTGCAATGTGAAAGAGAGATGCAATCATGAAATCCCTCTATTGAAAAGATCCATTCCATGATTAGACTTCCTATTTTACCACAAGGTATGTGTATACGAACATGTAACCATAATAGAATTATAGGAATTTCTTGCTTCATTTCGTCGTTTCCCTGAAGAAGAGGGGGGGAAAGCATAAATGGTCCTGTGCGTATATTAGTTCCTGTAAAACAGTTGTGGGAAGCTGTACATTTCTTTGTCTGCAGTTCCAAGACAAAAATATTTATTCTATTGTAAATATTTGGGTAGAAGATTTTTTTTCTTACAAACCTTAATGTTTTCGTGAAATTGGTGAGTGACTTAACGCCTAGGAGCTGACTGCTTGCATTCCAGGACCAAGAGTTATAAAATCAGCTTTGAGCCAACTTCCTTTCATGCTACCCCTCTGTCAAGTCCAGCTCTGACCTCTCTGGACCACCTTTTTCAGGAATGGAGGCCATTCAGCCTGCATCCTGTCTCACTAATCCTCCCCCCCTCCAAATCAGGAGAGTTTCTGCTCTGGAATTTTGGCTTCCAGTGGGGGGGGGGGGGGAAACTGAACTTGAACAAAAGCTCCACAATATCAGACTTGCTTCCGGAAGGCACACTGAGAACACAACCCTAACCTGGAGTTGGGCCAGCACAGTTAGGCCAGCAGAGTTTGGACAGCACAAGGGCCACTGTAAAGTGTGTTTGGACAACTCTCGAAGTCGGAGAACTCGGTGCACATCTGTGTGCTGGCCTCTCTGACTCCGAGAGTGGTCCAAACATCCTTTACTGTGTCCCTTATGCCGGCCAAACTTTGCTGGCCTAACTGTGCCAGCCTAACTTCAGGTTAGGATTGTGCTCTGAGCTGTTGAAGCATAAGAGCAATACAAGGCGTTAGACATGTAACATTAAATTAAAAAGATGCATCTTCCTTATCTTGGTAGCATTGCATGATAATAGCTGAATACTACCAAGGGTGGATCTTCACTGCAGTGGCACAAGAGCTTCACCACCACCATGCATGTAACCCTGTGATTCCTTGGGTGATTTTGAGCCTAATCCTATGTATGACCAATGTCAGAAGTAAGTCCAATTATAGTCAATAGAGCTTACTCCCAGGTAAGTGTGGATAGGACTGCAATCTCTCTCTCAGTCTAACCTATTTTACAGAGTTGTTATGAGACTAGAATAGAATGTATGTTGCCCTAAACTTTATGGAGGAACCAATATATATACATGTAGACATAGTACAGGTGGGGACTTTTTATCTGTGAGGGTCCTGATCACGGAACCCTCGTGGATTTAAACAAAATCTTCAGATTTAACCACACAAATTAAGTCTATGGATTTTGCCCACATTCCCATTCCAAACCCAATTGGAGCTATGCCGGAGGTCCGGAGGGCTTTCTGAGGCCCGCCAAGGCTGCGTTTAACAATGACTTATAAAGCATTTAAAGCATCACTTCCAGTTTTTGCCAAAAAACAGAAGTAACTTTTTTTTTTTGGCTGAAATGGCCATTCTGAGGCCCACCGAGGCCACAAACAGCCTCAGAAGAGACCAGACCACATCACTTTCAGAGGCTTCATGTTGAGCCTAATCTGGCTCAACATGGGTCCAAGGGACCTGTGTTGAGCCAAATCTGCAGATGTAAAATCCGCAAATAATTAGGCTCAGTCCTGTACTACTGTTTCATGAAACAGTCACATGAACACTGAGTTCGCTTTCTCTTTTTAAACCCCACTTCTCAGTTTAGTAAGGGATATTTTTTCTCTTCAATTCCCCTTTCCCTGGAAACTGGGCAAACAGGGACAGCTGGAACACTGCACCTATGCTTGTAAGCCAGCCACGTGCTTTGACCGTCATTGTTACTAGGATATCGTTTCCATTCTGGCAACAGATCTTCCATAAAATCTTAATTGAGCTGCTCTTGGGTTATTCAAGGCAGAGGTTTGACATTGTAAAAGGTAAAGCTGTTGAAGTGTTTCAATTAAAGAGCAAACACAGGCTGTCGCTTTGCGCTGTGTGACGCACACAAAAACCCATCTTCCCACCCCCATCCCGGGTGCAGAACAGAATGTCTAATGTGAGAACTGCTGTTGCCTTCTGTGTGACGTGAACCTTTTATGGTCCTCAGAAAGAACATTAATGAAAATGAATGTCAAAATTGGCCTTTCACCTAAATTCACAGACAGTCCAAGCAGCATCTGTAAGGGGTGTGCGTGCGCACACATGTGCATGCGCGCGCGCGTGCGCGCGCACACACACACACACACACACACACTATCCAGAAGATATTAGTTCCAAGGAGACCAGTATACCAGTTTAAAAGAATCTGTAGCAGAATTTGTGTTTTGATACCATTCCACTTCTGAAGATCAGTTCCCTTGGGAAAAACAGAATTGCCATTCGACTTGGCTGTCCAGCTTCATGCTCTCCCTCCATCTCCATAGCGTGCAGCGTGACTTGCTACGTGTTCTGATGTTAGTATGCTGTGTATCTCCTTGTACCCTCACCACATTCACTGGCAGAGAAACACACAGTAGTGTTAGAACACAGTGTGACAAATGTGTACTTGTACCAAGAGCCTGAGCCGTGAATCGAGACTTCCCAGGTTTGCTTCCCAGGAATCTGCAACGAACTCATTACAGGCCCAATCCTATGAAACTTTTCAGCACTTTTGCAGCCACACCAACAGGGCAGACTCAGTATCCTATCAGTCACAGAGATTTCCTCAAGGTAAGGGAACATTTATTCCCTTACCCTTGGGGCTGCATTGCAGCTGCATCAGTGCTAGAAAGTTGGATAGGATGGGCTCTAGGTGACCTTAGCAAGCTTCTCCTCAGGCTCAGCCTCCCAACTGCAACCTGGGGATAATAATTACTTACCTTACAGGGTTGTAGAGACGACATCAAGATACCACAACCAAGAGCATAATCCTAACCTGGATTTAGGCTGGTACAGTTAGGCCAGCAAAGTTTGGCTGGCACAAGGCACATCGTACAGTGCATTTGGACCACTCTCAGAGTCAGGGAAGATGGTACACGTGCTGGTCTCACTGACGCTGAGAGTGGTCCAAACGTACTTTACGGTGTCCCTTGTGCCGGCCAAACTTTGCTGGCCTAACTATACTGGCCTAAATCCGGGTTAGGATTGCACCCTGAAGTGCTTTACATACTCAGAAAACATGATCTCAGTGCAATGACACATGGTGGATGGGTAGGGAGAGGATTGGCACAGGGCTGCTGTCTTTGGGGAAAGCACTATGTTTCTTAAGTGTTGCATGTAAAGTTACAGAAACACTTTCCATCCAGCCCTTCGCATCAAGGGTCACTGCCCTACCTCATGACACACCACAATAGGACTATTTATTTCAGCCTAGAAAATAACTTAGTGAGTTTTAATGTTATTAATTCTAAGGACTGAAAACTTGGCTTCTGGATTCAAGCCACTGTCTGCCTTTTATTTGTCTCTTTTGTTTTGCTCGCCAATTATTTTCCTGCCCACAAATGTGGGCAGGATAAATGGCACCTAGTACACTCCACATCCATGTTCCCTAACCTGGATTTCATGACTCATGAGATCCCACTCAGCATCAAATTATAGCACAAATAGGAGACACTGAAAGAAAAAGGCTAAAAATGGAAAATAAAGCCAAGACTGCTGGAGAGCTTTTCAAACAAGCAAGTAAATATCCTTTAAATGAGCTAAAAACGGTGTACTGTGTGGGAAGAAAGTTCAGAATGAAAAAGCCTCAATTGGTGAGAAGGAGCTTTGGAAGACCGGGAAGCAAACAGTAGTAAGGGAATGGAATGAGAAAAGTCCAAGTATCTTTGCAGCACTTCAAATCGTTTCATTTTATTGTTATGCTTTGATAACAGCATTTCTATGTTGCAATATAACTGCAAATTGTCATCAATGCTTATCTTGCAAGCTTTTTAAGATTTAACAATCTGTTAAGAGATCAGCTTTATTTCCTCTTGCAAATTCACTCTATTGTGCACATTTGTCTTGAATTCTGTGTGTGTGTGTGTGTGTGTGCGTGCGTGCGTGCGCGCGTGCGCGCGTGTGCGCACCTGTGCAGAGATAAGTGCCTGCTTGCCTATTAAGGATTTTAGTCCATCTGATGAAGTGGACTGTGGTCCATGAAAGCGTATGCTGAAATAAATTGGATTGTCTTTAAGGCATGACAAGATTCTGTGGTTGTGGTTGCTGCTACAGACTAACCTGGCTAACGTTCTGGAGGATGTCCGCAAAACTGTCAATTTCTGTTTTCCTCACATTCACACACTTTAAATCAACCTCATTCCTTGGGGAGAAGAGGAAGACAGAACGCTGGTGGACATTCAAGAGAGAGCTACAGATACCTCCCAACCATGAACTATCATCAAGGAAATATCTGGGCATCCTGGAATAAGAAAAGAAATGGCCAGTCAGCAGCCGTCAAGAATTGGAAATCACTGTTTCTCAATGCTTTATAACTCTAGAGACTAGTAAATTAGGAGGTGTCATGCAAGAGACCATTGAGACACACACACATATGCACAAACACACCCCTTAAAGTGTCTCAACAGCCATTCCTTCTCCCCAAGGAAGCTTGGACACTACAGTCCTATAAGGGTGGATTTAGGGATCTGCAATATGCAAAGCAATAAGCTTCAGAAATATTGTCAAGAACAGTTTCACAATCCATGCTTGTTGCAAATAACAGATGGGTGCAATAGCAATGAGTTTCAGAAATAATTGCAAAATACAGAAGAGACATATTACACTCCTGTCTAGTAGGATCTAACCCAAGCCATTATGAAAATCTATGCAGAACAGCATTAGCACAACTAATATGACAGAAATCATTCCCAGGATTGATTCCTTTCTGAGAGTCCCCATTTCCTGTATAGTGCCCAAACTCCATAGCATGAATTTCCCACACCAGGGGATATATTATTTCAGGATCTAGTTCTCTTTTGGAACCATTTTCCAAATATAATGGAATGTGCACCTTTGCCTTCTTATGTAAAAAACACTACAAAATTTCACTAATAAGATTAAAGGGCATTCTTTTGCCCAGATACTTTCATGGTCAACATAAGCAAAGAGAATGCTTCTGGACTCACAGCTCTCCCTGGAGAGCCAGGTGGCAGTGGTAGCCAGGTTTGTCCAGCTTTGGCTGGTGCGCCAGCTGCGACTGTCAATCGAACTTGACTATGGTGGCCTACGCCCTAGTGACTTCAAGATTGGATTACTGTAGCACACTCCATTGGGGGCTTCCCCTGAAGACAGTTCAGAAGCTGCAATTAATGCAGAATGCCGTGGCCAGTGTTACTGGTTATTGGAGCTTGACTCTGTCGGACTGCTGCTTCTGCATAGGCTGCCCATTCATTTCCAGGCCCAATTCAAGGTGCTGATATTGACTATTAAAGCCCTTCACAGTTTGGGTCCAAGCAGCGGTGTCATGCAGCCGGAACGCTGGGTGGGAGGAACGGGTGAGCGGCAGCCCGCCCGTTGCATACCGCTCTGTTTCGCCATCTTCCCCGCCCCCGCGGGGGCGGGGAAGACGGCAAAACGGAGCGGTACGCAACGGGCGGGCTGCCGCTCACCCGTTCCTCCCGCCCAGCGTTCCGGCTGCATGACGCCGCTGGGTCCAAGCTATCTGAGGGACCACCTCTTGGGTAGTCAGAGAGGTCCTTCCTGCAAGTGCCACCTTTCTCCTGAGTTAGTGGCAGCACATAGATGAGCCTTCTCTATCGTGGCACCACAATTGAGGAAATTGCTACTCGGGAAATTGAGATCTACCTCATGGGTTTTTTGTAAGGGTTGTACTCCAAGGAGGAAAATGTTTTTCAGGTTTTAGCAGGACAGTTGCATGGAGCTGGGAGTGGAAGAATTATGCAGAAATATTTTGGTGAGGGAGATGACAGTCATAGTTTCTCAAAAGAGTCAGAGAAGCAACCTAGTTTAGAACTAAAATTAAAGAATGTTTACTGACATAGAAGCTGGGTACAGGAAGCTTAGTTTGGACATTCATTACAAATCCAGTTCTCAACCATGTAAATATCTGCTGTCCTATTGACCTTAATTCCATTGCAAAATCTGTGAATGCACGACTCAGATCTGTATTACGGTCTAAGTGTTTGTGTTTAGAAGAGAAATATTCCAAATGGCTGCGTTCCCCAGGAAAATAAAATGTGTCTCTACAAACAAAATATGTTTGGAATGTCAACTGTGGTGCCAGTTATTTAACACAAATTCATTTGAAACATCCAGTGGTGTCAGGAAGAATTTATTATGGGGAGGCGTGGAAAAAGAAACCCAACTTAGAGTAAAGTAAGGAAGTAATTAGAACAGTGGTTGTCAAACATTTTAGACCAGGACACACTTTTTAGAATGGCACTCATGTTAGGACCCTCTGGAAGTGATGTCATAGCCAGAAGTGACATCATCAAACAAGAAGTGCCGTCATTGTGACATATTCAAATGACACTCCTGGAATGCAAACTGACATTCTTGGACTGCAGCAATTGCACAACCATGAAACATAAACTGACAAAAAGCAAGATTTGGACAAAATAGTATGTTAAAAGCACTGAATTAAAAACATTTTTAAAACCCAAACTTGAAAATTCAAACTGTTAACACTCACGAAAGGAATATAGCAAGAGTCAGGTTTGCAGCTTCCAAGATGGCTGCTCCCAACTTTCCACGACCCATCTGATATCAGGTCGCGACCCACCAAACACATCCTGCCCCACAGTTTGGGAAACATTGCCTTAGAAAATTCCAGACCTGAAAGTATGTTATGAGGTGAAGTTGTTCATTTTGCAATCATCAAATACTTGCAAACCTTAAAAAGACTTTAATGATATAAAGCAGCATAGCTTCATTTTTTACATTATTGCTGAACTTAGCCCATGATGAAGTATGGCAATGTGATTGCTTAGTATTGCTCAATGGTGTTTTCTCAGTAGGGCTGGATTTTTTTTATAAAGACACCTAAAAATAATGTTATGCGCAAATCAAAAATATCCCTGGGACAAATTTTTTTACTAGTATAATACACACATGATTATTAAACTTGGGGAAACAAAACCAAGCACCATTGTGTATGTATCTATTTGTAGCAGTGGCATACCAAAATCATTCAGCACCAGGGGCCTATAAATTTTGAGTATTCCCCCTAACAAATTTATGAAGACCTGCAATTGTCATTTTGCCAATCTTTCTGGATGCTATTCAAAGTGTTTGATAGTTACCTTTGAAATCCTTAACTTCTTAGGATCAAAGCAACCTGAAGAACTGCCATCCTTTATATCAGTGGTATTCAAACTTTTTAGACCGGGGCCCACTTTTTATAATGGCACTTGTGTTGGGACCCACCTGGAAGTGATGTTGTGGCAGGAAGTGACATCAAGCAGGAAGTGCTGTCATTGTAACATCATAAAATGACACTCCTGAAGTGCAAACTGGCATTCTTGGACTGCAGCAATTGCACAAACATGAAACATCCCTGACAGAAAGCAAGATGAGGACAAAATATTATGTAAAAGCAATGAACTAAAAACAAAATTTAAAAAAAACTCTCACTTGAAATTTCAAACTGTTAACACTCACAAAAGGAATATAGCAAGAGTAAGGTCTGCAGTTTCCAAGATGGCTGCTCCCAGCTTTCCATAACCCACCTGACATCAGGTTGCGACCCACCAAGTGGGTCCTGACCCACAGTTTGAATAACACTGCTCTATATAATCTGATCCCAAACTGTGAGCCATGGCTCTACAGGAAGCCACAGAATCCTAATTAAAAAGCTATCCTATACAATGTATAGGATTATAGGGAACCATGGCCCACAGTCAAGTAGGCTCAGTAGGTCAGGGAGCCAGCTGCCAGTTGAAAAAAATTGGGAGCCACTGCTCTACATGGATCTTCCCATTCAATGGGGTGCCCTCTTGTGTGTTCTTTCACCATCAGAAATTTGGTTCACAAAAATCCACAAAAGGGCTAAGTTCCCCCAAGAAGTGTAACTCACTATATAATACTGTGAGGTGAGGCCGGCATCTTCTTTGCTAGTTTTCCTACACTGTCTACAGACTTTTTGTTCTAATGTCAGAGGCCTTCACTGATTTGGTATGGATTTTCCTTCTCCATTTGCTGTATGGTCTGTACAGTGCAACCCACAGTGTGCACAATGGCAGTCCTAGGGGCTTCCCCACCTGGGGGCAAATTCCCAAGGTTTTACTCTCGCTGCCCCATCTGAGGGTGCAATCCTGACTTTGAGTTAGGCCAGCACAGTTAGGCCAGCAAAGTTTGGCTGGCGCAAGGGACACTGTAAAGTATGTTTGGACCACTCTCGGAGTCAGAGAGGCCAGCACACAGACATGGGACATCCTCCCTGACTCCGATTGTGGTCCAAACGCGCTTTATGGTGGCCCTTCTGCCAAACCAAACTTTGCTGACCTAACTGTGCTGGCCTAACTCCAGGTTAGGATTGCGCCCTCAGTCTTTTTAAGTATACCTCTTTACTTGAACCTTTGCCACCTGATTCTTGCCCTGCCTTCATTTTGTGTCCTGTTTCTTTTCCCCCTTTTGTCTTATTTCAGAAGACATAGGAATAACCCTGCTGGGTCCATGTAGTTCAGCATCCTTTTTCAAACAGTGATTGGCCACAGGCTTCTGAGAATGCCACACATGGGGCCTGAAAGCAACATCCCTGCCACTCTGTGTGTCCCCCAGAATAAATTGCAATTCATTCTGTTTCTGGACATGGAAGTTCCATTTAGCTATCCTGGCTACTGCCTATTTCTAAAGCTGTGACCTTTCCCACATCTTGGGGCAGTGAATTCTTAGATCAATTACATGATGAACCAAAACCAAAAACACTCCCCCCTCATTTTCTTTTCCTGAATGTACTGTCAGTTGATCTAATTAGGTATCCCTGAGTTACATATAGTGAGGAAGCTATTTTTCATGTTATCCACTTTCTCCACACATCATGTTGTAAATCTGCATCATAGTGCTCCTTTTAACCTCATTAAGAAGTGCGCTCTGTTACATTCAGTGGGACTTTTCATAACAAATATGCTTTGCAGAGCAACAACGCAAGCCGACCATAACTATATTGAAACCATAACTTAGTAGCCCACACTTTGTATGCAAGGGCCACAGATCCAGTCAATTTCCAATCCAAAGATTAAAAGGCCTGAGATGTTGGAAGATGGTAGGGCAGACAGTACAGGAATAGTCTGGTCAGTGGAAGTATCAGAAAAATATACTCAGGAGAAAAAGTGCTTTGAGGGGGATGCTCTCATCCCAAATGATCTTTGAAGTCCTATTGTTTTTAGATAAAATTAAGTTTCAAGCAAACATGTTTCAGATTCTATAATCTCAAGCTTGTTTGCTTGCAACTTCAATTTCTTACTTTAATTTCCTTACTTTAAGTGCCAGTATGAGTCAGGGGTCTAGCAAGGTGTGTTTGTCGGGGCCAATGTTCATGTCTGAGAGGAGCTGCTGGCCCGCTTGCTCCCCCTCCGTCTTTCGTTTTACTCTGTATAAAACCTGTGCAACTGAAAAAAAACAACTTGCACTGATGTTTTTATGTCAGAAGAGAGAAACAGCCTCTCCTGGACGTGGATTCCCATAATATCGTGTACTGTAAATAAAACCCACGTTATTATATGGACAAACTAGGGAAGGGGGCAAAACTTCTAAATCTCCGCCCAGCCTGCGCTTGACGAGTAAGACGCTGCGACCCCACCCCCCTTCCCTCTGGTATGCGGAGGGAGGGAGATGGAATGACGCCGGAGCCCGGGTCACGTGGCGCGAATGGAATGC
This sequence comes from Lerista edwardsae, assembly GCA_029204185.1. Taxonomy (NCBI): domain Eukaryota; kingdom Metazoa; phylum Chordata; class Lepidosauria; order Squamata; family Scincidae; genus Lerista; species Lerista edwardsae. The sequence goes on from JAJKFI010000030.1 coordinate 11,417,238, forward strand.
TAACAATGTAGCGAATGTCCCAACTGTGCCCTGCTGCCGCCGCACTCTGAGCCCGAGAGGGGGAAAGAGAAGAATGGAGCGGCAGCAACAGCAGCAACGTGCCGGGGGCGGCAGCGGGCGGCACAGAAGGGGAGCAGCGAAGGCTGCCCCCTGACTCTCCATTGGACATCGAGGGAAAGAGGAGGGGGGCTAAGTGCGGGAAACCCCCTTCCTACTTAAACCAAGGTAAGGGCTGTGGAGGGGTGGGGCGAGGCGAGGGTTTCCCCCTGTGGGGGGGAGAGAGCCCCCCTCCCCTGCTTGGTCGCTTTCGGCCTCTTTAAAAAAGGGTTGTTGTTTTTCCGGGGTGGGGGGGAATCCTTTTCACGCGTTGTATCGCTTCACGCGCTATGGTCGCCCCGGGAAGGGAAAGGGAGAGTGCAGGAGAACAGTTTTCCTTCCTGGACGGGACTTGGGAAAAAGTTCCTCCCAAGTAGTGGTGCATGGCAGCTGGGGGAGCCAGCCCCGCCACGGCGAGTGTGGAAAGACGGACAGGCAGGCCCGGGGAGATGCGGCTGGCCCCAAAGAGTCCTCCTTGCCAGAGGTGGCACGTCGGGGTGTGTGTGTGAGAACTGTGCGGGGGCCAAAGCAGGAAGATGGGACGTGGGGTTTGCCCTGTTCTTGCCAGGAGGCATCGCCGATTTGGAGACCCTGAAGCAGATCTTCGCCCTTTGGAAGATGCTGCCAGCCCCCCCCCCCGTGTCTTGCCCACCTATAGGCGGAAAAAGGTATGGAGAAAGCGGTATCTGTGGCAACAGAAATTGCTGGAAGGCCACCATTACCGGAGCGGGGGCGCGGGCGCACCCCCCTCTCGCCCTCCCTTTCACAGTGGCCCACTAGGAACACTAGTTGCTGACTAGAAGAAACCCGGCCTGGCCGCGTATCTGTTTTCTGCTGTTACCGTGCAGCATATGGTAAGCAAAGAAGAGGCTTTTCTGCAGGACTTCCGGATCAGAAAGCGCGTACTCTGCCCGGAATCGGGTTGACACAGGCGCGGTGGCGGCACTGGCGAAGTGCTTGCTCGTGTAAGAATAGCGCACATACGAAAACGTTGCACGTTAGTGCCCTTCCATTGCTTGTAAGAGCTAATATGTCGACGGTCGGCTGTCTGGGCGGATGCGCCGCGGGTGTGCTAACTTTCCCAAAGAATGGGCCCACTCACGTGGTTAGCGCGTTTAAACGCGACACGGTGCGTGCGGAACGCGCACACGGACAAGCGTGTTCAGACGAGGGATCGCGGGTGTTTCGGTCTAAGGTTTTCCCCTTAACACACTTTAACCATCCCGTCGGACTCGCGATTGGATAGTATGTGTGTTGAAAGCCAAACGCGGGGCGTTTGTGCCACTCAGTGCAGAAGGGGCGTCCTAATGCGCAGTAGCGAATAGTGAGTAGTAAGCCTTAATTACGAATTAAGCAATGCGGAGTACTTTTTGCTGCTGTTGAGGATGTGGCATGTTAGTGACAAGAGGTGGAGTCTGACAGTCTGGTCTTAGGCGTGGTTCTTTGGAAGCAAGTCGGACTGAGGTCTGTGGGGCTCACTCAAGCCAGGGCGCTTCGGATTCATGTAGCCCTGAGTTGCTGGCCGCGAGGGCAGCAGCGGCTCAAAGACCGTCGCCCCTATCGTTCGTTCGACACCCCACCGCCCTCCGTAGGCCTTCGAAGGGGGGGGCAAGCGGTCGGCAAGCCCGCCCTGTGTCGGCGCGTGGCGCTCCCTCTGACCACGCTCGAGGCCTCTCGCGGGTCCCCACCGGAAGAGAGAGAGCGAGCCAGCCAGCCTCGAGCAAACTTTCCAGCCCTGGAAAGTCAGGCGGCGCTGCGCGGAGGGGAGTGGCGCCTTTGTCGCTGTGCGGCTCTGACACAGCTCCTTGCCTGTGTGCCGCTGCGTCCCAAGCCCTCGGCCGGAGAACCCGTGGAGACTTTGCACCGCCGGCCCTTATCCCTGGGCCTGGCCGCCCCGAGGTTTTCCTAAGCGCACCTTTTGGAGCAGCCCTCCATGGGCATGACAGCGGAGGCGGGCCGCCTGCTGACTCCAGCGCAGGTTCCGCGCACTGACGCCCTCGCCTCTGTTTTGGGACGGGCCGCCTCCTTTCCATGTCAGCTGTGTGGGTGCAACCCTGATTGTGAATTTGGGGGTGGGGCAGAATTCTTGGGGAACAACGAGTCGCCTTCATTCCTTGACATCTTTCTAGGGTCTCTGCCCCCAGGGTTTAAATTGGGGATTAATACCACAGATTGCAGCTGCAGTGCAATTTTAAACATTTTTACTAGGAATTATGGTCTACTACTGTGTTCAAAAGAACAGACTCAGACTAGTAATTTGTTTTATGGGGTTCTAAATCTTAATGTTTAACAAAAGTTGAATCCCTTTCTGACTCCCTTAGGTCAGTGTTTCTCAAACTGTGGGTTGCAACCTAATGTCAGGTGGGTCGTGGAAAGCTGCAAGCCCTCTTGGAAGCTGCAGACCTTACTCTTGCTATATTCATTTTGTGTGTGTATGTGAATAGTTTGAATTTTCAAGTGAAGGTTTTTTTAAAAAACCTTTGTTTTTTATTCAGTTTTTACATAATCTTGCTTTCTGTCAGGGATGTTTCATGGTTGTGCAATTACTGCAATCTAAGAATACTAGTTTGGATTTCAGGAGTGTCGTTTTATTATGTCACAAGGATGACATTTCTGGTGATGACATCATCTCCAGGTTAGTGATATCAGTTCCACTTAACTGGGTCCCGACCCAAGTGCCATTCTAAATAGTGGGTCCTGGTCATTGCCATTAGTGATTGTAGGGCTAGGGCATGCAGTAGGGAGGAATTATTGGCTTTTTGAGAAATTCATCTGTTTTCTTTGCTGCGAATGTTCTAAATTTCTCCACACATTCCTCTCAATCAGTCAATCAATCAAAAAGTATTTATATACCGCTTTTCAACATAAAGTTCCCAAAGCGGTTTACAAGCAAATAATAATAAAGTTAAATGGCTCCCTGTCCCAAAAGGGCTCACAATCTAAAAAATGCAGAACACCACCAGCAACAGCCACTACACTCTCTCTCTGTCTCTCCTGCCTTCTTTCATACTTTCTCCTTCTAGCAACATTATCCTTCATAAATCTATTAAGTCGGACCGGTAAGCCCTATTAAGTACTGTAGGACTTAATCTCAGGTAAATGTGTGTAGGTAATTGCAATCTTAGTTTTTAACCTTATACATGTTTATCTGGGCATAAGTCCCATTGAACTGGACGGGGCTTACTTCTGACTAGGCATGTGTTGGACTGCATTGTTAGTAGTTGCAGATATTTTTGATCCATTCTTCTTTGGGAGCATTCTGGGTGGCAATTCTCATTCCAAACAAAACATTGGTCCTGATATTTGTTACTCTTTTGAAGATTAAGGTTTGTCATATTGTACTTTTTAGCAATGGATTAAAAGGCATGTTCAACTCTTTTGAAAATTATTTCAAAACCATTTTGGTATGTGCCCTTGATATGCGAAATAGGCAATGGCCTGTTTCATCGGAGGCTGGCTCATACCTGTAAACATTTATGCCATAATAACTGTGTTAGTCTTTAAGGCAGTGATTTTTCAGCCTTGTTTATCTCATGGCACACTGGCAAGGCGTTAATATTATATGGTCAAGGCATACCATCAACTTTTTGACAAGGCACTGTGCTGTCAGTTGGAGGCTTGCATCCTCCAGTGGGACCATTCATGGCACACCAGTGTGCCGTGGCATGGTGATTGAAAAATGGCTGCTTTAAGGTGTCACAAGACTCTATTGTTTTTTCCTATCATAAACTGATATGGCAGCTCTTCCAGGAACGAACGGTCAGCCTTGGCAATTATCCCAGTTGAGTGTATATGTGTTTCATATGCACCAGCGGAGCAAGTGATCCCTCTTCTCACTTTAACGTTTGTTGATATAAGTATAGAACTATAAAATTAGTGTGGATGAAGAAAGAGTGGAGGAAGCTATTTTTTTTTCCACTAGTATGAGGGAGATCTTTTTGTATCTTGAAAGAATACACAAACAGAAGTTGCTTCATAAAAAGAATACTGCCGCCTTTATTTTGCAAAAAAAACAAAAACACCCATAGTGATTGTTAATGTGGCGTTTTAAATAATGCTTAAAACCAGGAGATATTTATCAGGTGCTGTGAAGCAGTGACACTCTGAAATAAGACATTAGACAACCATTGTTTTGCTGCAGGTTAATTCTTTTTGCAATGCTGCTTTGCATTGTTTTTGGCTCATCTATATCTCATCATTTTCTCCTTGCAGTTTCTGTGTCAGAAGCATCTGCTGCATCTGCACACAGGTGATGTTGGGCCAAATGGGAGGATTTGTGGAAATGGTTAGCATCCCATGCTTCTACATCTGTGTGTACATGCTGAGGTCGTGCTGGGACAACTGGGCACTTGCTTTTCTCCCTTTTCATTTAAGATCTCACGAGAGTTGTCATCCTCTGTGCAGTTCATATATCTAGTGCAAGAGTGACTACAGTGTAAGAGCAATTGGTGTCAATGGCAATTTATCTAGCAAGATTGCACAATTGAGTGGCATATGATGTGGGGGGGGGGAATTGGAAACCACTGAGTAGGTGGAAATGAAATCACCAGGGTGTGTGTCTCATCTTTTAAGCGAGGGAAGTAAACCAGACAGGTTAACAAGGACTCAACAGCATGATGGTATCAGAAGTGAAGGCAAGTGTCACCCCAGATAAGGCGCTCATGTCCCTCCATGAATTATTCACTAAAACTTAGAATAGGGACGCAATCCTAAGCATATTGTTACTTGATAGTTCATGCAATCAAAAATTTTTCAGAGAAAATGTTTGGAATGGCAATGTGAAATGCCATTATTTCTCTTTCAGAAATCTGGCATGTGGGGTAAAGCATTGCACACTAGAAAGGCATTTTGCCTCTTTTGTGCCCACCAATTTTTTTTTTCTGGTGCCACCACTGCCCAACAAGCTGTCTGGTAGAAAATATTGCATTGTCTGATTTGTGCAACTTCTGTACGCGAACAATACCTATATGTGGCAAATTGCAGAAATATTTGGCCTCTTTCAGTTTGTAGATTATATCCATATGCCTTAAAATAGCTTCCCTGGTTGTTTTCAGTATGGCCAACATAAGTCTAAGTGATGTTATATGCTTCATATCTCCACTAACTTGCAGTAATGCAGACAAGTACTATTTGTGAGCTAACTCTAGAAATAGTCAGGTTGACAGTGATTATTACTTTGCAGCCAACAGAGGACTTGCCTCTATTGGAAGGAGTTGTGTGCCAGTGCCTCTTGCTTAAAGCTGTAGCAAATTGTATTTAGGTTCATCTGTGTAGAGGAGTCTTGTGAAGAAAATGTTTCTTTACCCCTGGGTGAGGAATTGTCCAGTACGTATCTAACATTTTGGAGTTCTTGGCATTGTGGTCTTGAGAAGAAAATACAATTCAGTGGTAGAGTGTGTACTTTTCAAATATAGAGATCCCAATTCAGCTCCCACATTTCATGTTATTTTGGAGGGGGCCATTGCTAAGTACCAGAGCATGTATTTTGCATGTAGAAGGTTACAGGTTCAACTTTTGGCACCTTCAGGTAAAGCTGAGGAAGGGTCTGTAACTTTGAAAAGTCACTTCCAATCTGCATTGACACGGAGTTAGACCAGTAATCTGACTTGTTACGACACAAATTCAGATTAAAACAGAGGTTTTCAAACTGGGCATCATGACGCTCTTGCCTAAAAGCCTCTGCCCAAAGGTAAAGGGCAGAGAGGCCCAAAGCCTCTCTTAAAGGTAAAGGGGTAGAGAAAAGCAGTGATGTGATCACCAGGATTGCGTCTCTGCTGGCAAGATAATGGGGCTAGAGGGAGTTATCACTGCCCACCCATGGACATTGCTGGGATGAACAGCGGTAAGTTCCCCCAGCCCCATTATCTTGCCAGCATCGCTGCCATTCCCCACCCCTGCAAGCACTTACAGTTCTTTTCAAACTCTGGGGGAGTTTGACAACCGCCAGATTAAAAGATCTCTAGCAGCAGCACTTCTGCTTATTAGTAAGTGCTGGGATAAATGGATCATTGGATCATTGGATAAATGAACCCCTGCTAACTGGGCAAGAGGCACTTTTTCAAGTGGTGTCCTCTTATATTTAGCAGGGGGAGAGCAATTGTCCCTCTTCACCCCAGCACAGTGTCTTTCTCTTGGCTGTCGCTGGTGGTGTTCTCCATTCTTTTAGATTGTGAGCCCTTTTGGGAGCCATTTAACTTTAATGTTATTATTTGCCTGTAAACTGCTTTGTGAACTTTGTGTTGAAAAGCGGTATATAAATACTATTGATCGATTGATTGATTGATTGGTCTGACAGTATAATCAGTACTTTATATCATCCTCAAGTCAGGTCCTAGAATGAATGCAAAGAGTTGTCCCTCATATCAGGATCAGGTGGGCTTAGTTGTAATCCTTAGTGGTTCTGTCTGAGTACAGTGCCATGTAATCTCAGCAGAGCTGCCATGAACTCTTGTATTGGGAATGAAACACAAGTTGGTGAGCAGATATACCAAGCATAATTTACTGTATTCACCACTTGTTTCTGCTACTCCTGCTGCTTGTTTAGTATTGCTTGCACCACATCAATGATACCGTGTATTACCGTAGGATCAGTTCTTTTGTAAACTCAGCTATATCTCCCAAAGGCTGGTCCTTTGCACAGAGCAACTGTTGCTTATAGGTTCATCTGGCTGTGTGGGCTTTGTTCATCTAGCAAAGCAAGAGTTTCTCTTTTCCTTTCTGCAAAAAGAAAAGGGTGCACAGTTGGTTGTTTTGGAGAAAAGGATTTAGTATTTCTGAGTTTAAGCCGTCTAAGCAGATGTTTTAAAAAATGATTGCTAGTTGTGATGGCTATGTGCTCCCTCCAGGTTCAGCAGCAGTACATCTCTTAATGCCAGTTGCAGTGGTGATAGAAGCATGCCTGTCTCTTCTGTATATGGGCTTACCAATGGTTGATTAGCAGACCACTGTGGGAAACCTATGTAGAAGGCAGTAGCGGTGCTTGCAATATGTAATGCGCCACGGCTTCATAACTACCCTACTGGTAGAAAGGGCCTTTAACCAGATCCAGCAAGGCTTTTTTTTAAAGTGTTCTGGATTTGGGGTGCTTCATCTTGTGAAATTCAGGTTTGATAGTTATAGCAAAAGCATGATAAAAGTGTGATAGAGGGAATTTAGTTCTCTGGCCATCTAAAATGTAGCTTTTCTGAAAAAAAATTAGTTACATTCTAATGGCATGATAACATTTTTTCCTGTTCGTGATACTTCTGGGAAATTGCATTTGTTCTCATTTGGAATTCTTTCATCCTCAGTTGTCTAAAGAGTTCTCATACATGGGTTTGGTGATTCCACTTAACAGTTAAGGAAATTGATTTACCATACATTGAGTAAAGAAATGTAAGGTTAGTTTTTTTTTATATCTACTTCTACACCTTGGTGTTGCAATATTGATTACTGCTCATTGCTCTTTGTATTCACTAGGGTTAGATAATTTAAACAATCTGATACTTACTGCTGTTAGTATCTCATTTATTTTGTGAGGGCATAATGGTAAAGTCCTCTTGTAGTATTTTCGTTGTCTTTCTAAATATTGATTGTTCTTTTTCAGTAGTAATAGATGTTCTTGTTTCTACATGGTTTTGTAGCTAACAGTCAAAAGGGGACAAATTAAATGCTTGCCAAATAAAACTGAGCCCCTAAAAATTGTGGTCCAAAAACAAACCATGGTTATACCAAATTTAGTAAATGTTCACCAAATTTAGTAAATGTTCACCAAATGTATAACATGACATTTACATGACAATACTAGTTTTTAGCTAGCAGAATTATATGCCCCAAACACGGGGTTAGGGTTTGGGTTAGGGTTATATTATGAAAATTTACTGTTTTGGGGAGACAAAACCATTTTTTAACTGTCAAATACTTTACGAACATGATAAGAACTCAATATGTGGTTATCACTTTAGGATTATTAGGTGGTCTAAAATTTTGTGAACATTCACTATTTTTGGGAAACAAAAGTATTTTTTTAAAGGAACATTTTCATTAAATTTGGTGATCACTTAAACACGAGCCAATACAAAATGCATTACTTGTTATTTTGGGATAAGATAGAAGAGACTGGTAGGAAGTAGCACTACTATTCGCTATGATAATTGTGCCATAATTGGGGTGTGTGGTAAAACTATATAGCCAGTGTAATTGGCAGTTGTTTGGTATGTTTCTTCAATACTAGTCTATCAAAAAGGCCTCTAGATAACTTTCCAACTTGTCTGCTGTGTTGTAAGAACAGTGCGGGTCTCCTAGATATCATGGTGCTTGCCAGTACTGTGGAGTTAGTGGCACTTTGAAAACGCCCTAAGTGAAAAGCAAGTCATGTGGCTGGATTTTCTCTTGATCCTCAGTATTAATTTGCTGCAATAAGAAAAGCATATTACAGTAAAGCTTAGAGACGCCCAAATTATGTTATAGCTCACTTGTGTTGAAGGCATTTTGACATGTAATGAGCAAGAGCGCCTCTGCCCTGGAGAACTTTACGTCTAGACGAACAAGATTGACGGAGAGTTCATCTATACACAAAGAAAATACTAATAGCAAAAGAATTTGTTCATATTCTCCCCCCACCCACGCGACTTGCAGTCTCTGCAACTATTTGCAGAGAGAGGAGGCCTTCCCCTTCCCCTGATTTGAGTGCTGGAATTCTAGTTGAGGAGGGGAGGTAAAATACACCGCCTCCCCAAAGCTTGAAGATGGATCATAGTTTATTTCCATTCCTCAGTGGGGGAGGGGGATGTTGCTTAATCCTATATAGTGCATGTTCTTTTCAGGGATTCAAGAAGCTTTATTAATTTTAATTTTAAACATTTTGGCTGCTGGAGTAGTTCATCTTGATTGCTGATTTTGGAAACTGATACAAACAGCAGTGAATAGATGCATCACTTCTGCCATGTTGTTGCAGTTTCCCCCTTCCCCAAGCACCTTTGCTTAAGTTAGTGGCTCTTAAACCTTTTAGCACCGGGACCCACTTTTTAGAATGACAGTCTATCCGGGCCCCCTGGAAAGGATGTCATGGCCAGAAGTGCTATCATTGTGACACCAGAGCCTGCTGCTTTCCTGAGAATGCAGCAATAAGTTGGGTTATTTCTCAATCATTTTCTAATAGCAAAGTGAATCAAAAAGAAAAAAGCCTATTTATAACCTTGACACAAGCAAAATAACCATGCAGCCTTCCCCCTTTCCAGTGTCCCACTTTCCCATAGTTTTCACTGATGGCTACAGTAGGTGCTCCATGACCCACCTGAAATTGGCTCACCACTCACTTAATAGATCCCAATCAACAGTTGGAGAAACTCTGGCTTAAGCAGTTTGCTCTGGCAAAGTGAGAAATTGCTAGAACTGCTTGATATTTCATGGAACAGTTTGTTCTGTGGACCAGTCTGCATATAGTTGCATTTTAAGAAAAAATGATGCTTTTTGTTTGAAGAGCTGTTTAAATTTCAGGATCACATTTTCCTTTACCTGTAGGGGTAACATTAAATATCTCTGCACATAGTCTTCTGATGAGTGGAAGAACAGATTTTGGATCTTGCTTGTCATAGTCATTTTAAGGGACTCGATTATCTCTTTGTTAGAACACACATGGCTGCCTTCTTTATCAGGATATTTTTTCCTTGCTTGTTTGAATCAAACATAAGGGAAATCATAGCATTAGTGTAGATGGGGGAGGCATTTCACACTGCAGTCTTTTGGGTGATTGCTGAGGGCCGTTGCTGCCTAGCCTAGTTCTCATACCCAAGTCATCATCCTGTGGTCTGTCATTGTTGCATGTGTCCTTTTGTGTCTAGTAAGCAAGACGCAAGCTTGGTCTGTCACAGTAGTTGATCATGCCCCTATGTGACACAAGGTTATCATTTGTATGTCTCCCCATATTCTCTGGGAACTATTAGGACTGTAAGCCTTGGTTATGTTTAAATGCTTACTGTGTATTAGTAAGCATTTAAGCATAGATGTGTTCTTTCCCTCTCTCACAGCACCAAATCCAGGGGACATCCACTAAAACTGAGTGTTGGGAGTTAGAACGAATTTTATTAGAACAAATAAAAGGAAATACTTTTTACCCAGCAGATAATTAATCTGTGGAACTCCTTGCCACAAGAGGTGGTGATGGCATCTGGCCTAGGTGCCTTTAAAAGGGGATAGGACAGATTTCTGAAGGAAAAGTCCACTGTGGGTTTATAGGGCCCACAGCCCTACAACAACTTTTGTTAATAGTTGGCTACTTCAGATGCAGGGGAATGGCAACAAGATGCAGGCATTTTGTTCTCTTGTGTGCTCCCTGAGGCATCTAGTGGGCCGCTGTGAAATATGGGAAGCTGGACTAGATGGGCCTTGGTCTGATCCAACAGGACTCATTTCTTATGTTTTTATAAGCTTCACATAGGAAGCTGCCTTATCCTGGGTCAGATCAGTGGTTGATTTACTGTTCAATTTATTTTATTATTTTATTATTTTATTATTAAGTTTAATCTATGGTTTTCATCTTATTTTTATGTTCTTATCTTTTTAATTTTATAAGCAGTATGGAAATTGTTAAAAAACTACTTTAGCTCTTGTCTCTTGAGCAGCAAGGCTTTAGAGCAAACAAAGATAATAGTTTGACAGTATTTGTGTTTCTTTCTCCTCAGAAGCTGGCAGACAGCAAGATGAAACTTCAGGGTTTTCTCACATGTTTAGGAATCATAAAAACTGCAAGCCGAAGAAAAATGAAAGTGGTCGCTGCTGTTTAAATCTTACGTAGTATTGTTGCCATCGTGCCAGGAACAGTCCAGAAGCGTGGCGTGGTCCCTGCCCCAGACTGTTTGCAGATCTGTTATCTGAGGATTGTTTTGCAGCAGACGGATATCCTCAAGAGAAGAATTTTCTTGAATATCCCTTTTGAGTATACGTAAAAGAAGTTGGTATTTATGCTGAAACAAAACTGGATTAATCATGAGGCCAAAGACTTTTCCTGCTACCACATACTCTGGGAACAGCAGGCAAAGACTACAAGAGATCCGGGAAGGTTTGAAGCAACCAACTAAATCTTCCAGCCAGGGATTGCCTGTTGGACCAGGTGGTGAAGGTTCTTTGGACCCCAAAATAGTATTAGGGAAAGATGCTGCCCGGCAGCAGCAGATGCGTCCAGCTGCCAAGTTTGGGCCTTACCAAAAAGCGCTGCGAGAAATCAGGTACTCTTTGCTGCCTTTTGCCAATGAGTCGGGCACAACGTCTGCAACTGTTGAAGTCAATAGACAGATGCTGCAGGAATTGGTGAATGTAGGATGTGATCAGGTAAGTGTAAACTTGGCACAGTCCGGCTCTGCAATGAGATTATGAATTATCTAAACATCTGGATGTTGGCTACCGGTTGTGTTGGAAATACTAACACAGACCTGATTTGCTGCTCAGTATTGGCACTGCCCCTTTCATCGTTGCATGGCTTGGTACAGTACAGGGACATAATGCACCTGTGCCTTTGCAACAGTAACCACTAAACTAGGTGTGCCCAACAAGGTTCACAGGCCAGATGTGGCTCCTGGAAGCTCTTTATCCGGCTCCCTTGATAATTGGACTGTTGCAGTGCCATCTTTTCAGGAGCACCACTGAAAGGCTCTAGGAGGGAAAGATGGAAGGAGGCCACAGAAGGCAAGGAATGCTACGGAGGGGGGCAGACCAAGAGGGGTGAGAGAGGGAGACATTGCCAAGGCACTAGAGCCGAATTATTGCACAGGCAGTGCTCTCAGGTAGCACTTCTGATGAGACATTACTTCATAGACCCGCTCTTAGCTGCTGAGCTAAGAGCACTGTGCACTGCGGCAGAAATGGCACAGCTGAAAGGGTGGCCCGTGTGATAATAGGTGTGTCCCATGTCTTGAAAATACAATGAAGATTTGCACATTTTCTTTGCTGTCATTTGCAGCTAATAAGTTGCAATGTAAGAACAAAGTGTTTATTTCTGGCCATCACCTGCTTAATAACATCACTTCCTCTTGAATGATGTCACGTCTGGCCTTGAGTAGGCACCATGAATGCGGTTTGACTAAGGAGGTTTAATGGTAGGAGGTGGCATGATGTCATTTCATTGAAGCCACATCGGGGCATCTGACTGAGTCAACCAATATGGTTGACTCAGTCAGATCATTGCCGCCAAGGAGGATTGCCGTGAATTCACAAATCAAAATCTCCCTGCATGTGTGTAAAAGTTAATATCAACCTCTTTAAACATGCCTGCGTGTTCTGCATATGGGTGTGCGAATCGCTGTCAGAAAAATGGGATTTAATTTCCACGGAAAGATTCATGTATTCACATTACATCGGTTCAATAAAACTACAGTTCACTGAAATAGTGCATTATTTTTGAAGCTGTGTAATTTCTTCTTGTTCCTAGCAATCTTATTCACCATTTTCTGACACCCACTGTTAATGGTCTAGAAGGTTAAAAAAAAAAAATTTCCCCCCTCTTTTTTCCCCCTTCCCGTTTACACTTTTTTTTCCCCCACCTTCCATTTTCTACTGTAATATTTTTGAAATTCTGAACATTAACAGAATTTGTTTTATGGTGTGTGTGTATGTAGAAGTTTAAAAAAATACTCTTAATAGTCTAGAAGTAAAAAAGAATTACTCTCATATTGACAACTACTTGTGTTATGAAGAGATTTTAATGTAATTTTCCTATATATTTATCTAATTTTTGCCCATCCTCCCCCTTTTTTTCTTTCCTTCCTGTTCACACACTACTTTTCCGCCTTTCATTTTCTGCTGTAATATTTATGAAATTCTGAACATTATCAGAATTTTTTTTTATGGGGCATGACCGTTTTATTTTTGCTTGTGTAGATTTCAATAAAGTCTGTCAAAATAGTGCAATCTGAGTTTAAATAGACAGCAAGTAGCATTTCGTCAGGTATGTTCAGTAATATAATTATGAGGAATTTAACCTTGTAATTGCATATTAAATCATAATAAGGTTACCAATAATGTGTCTACACGATCACATGTTTTTATTTTCGTAAGTTTTTATTTAAAGAATAAACTATTAAATCCTAAACAGTATGAGCAAAGCAATCTGAAATGCTTGGAATGAGGATTGTTTTGAGTCAACTAACATGGTGGCTAAGCCCGCCCACTGGCTTCACTTCACCAGCATTTGCGCTTAAGGCAGGGCGCCTCCTGTTACTATAAAACCTTCTTGGGTTTGACCCACTATATCAAATGAGTTTGACATCCCTGCACTAAACCATGTGGAAATTTGTTTTGAGGAAACTAGTGAGTTGCTTTGCAGTATTCTGTAGGATTCCTCATAGCAGTTTGTATAGACTTAACATGCTTGGCAATTATTTGGTTTCTTTTTTCTGTATGGGAAGAATACAGATAAGAATACATATGGGGATTCACCATTGTGAGCACAAAGCATTGCCTTACTCTTAATAAAGAACACAAAAGCTCATTTATACTTGCAACCATGTATCTGTAAAGTTCCAAATAAGATCACAGTATTACTTTCAATGTGCTACATTCAGTTATCCAAGTAAGAAATAATAGGATTAGCTAAAAAAAAGCTATAATGTGGTTTTATTTTAAGCCACTCTTTCTCCACAGGTTTTCAGAGTACCATGCAATGTCAGATAAAACATTGCAATAAACTAAGTCAAAAATACAAATAAAATATATGTATTTTATATTGAAGTAAACAGTCCTTAGTGGGCTGCATCTGCAGAGACAGAAAGCCGACAAACAAGGAGTCTGCAAGCATAGATGCAGTTCTGGAAGGAAAACTATTTATCAAGCGATCTGACATCCTCAAAAGAAGGAACTGAGGAATGTAGAATATGTTTCCAAACTGATCATTTTGATACTCAACTATTGGACTGTCACCCAATTAATTATATTGCACATGACTAAAAGATGTATAGCTTCCCAAGTATTTATTTCCATTCCACAAGACACGATAAGAGGGCCCTGGGGCATAGTTTGAGGGCAGATGATACAGCAACCTTATTGAAGCTTTGCAAGTCTAGGTATTGTCAGTACTTGGATGAACAATAGCTTGGAAATCCCACATATAGAACCCTGAGCTGATGAAAGTCAGACAGGATGTTAAAAAGGATAAAAATTATTAACTGTCTATTTATCCAAGGCCTGTTACACAGAGATAAGTGCGCACTTATCTCATGATGAACTGCAGTTGTGCGTGCTGGCTGTGATTCACAGTAGTTCATTAACCTCATCTTTTTGATAACCAGCTCAGAACTGCTTTTCCTCAGCGGTCCATTTTGCTGAGTCATTGGATGCCAGCAGAGTCCTCAGTTATAGCTGCAACCAAACACACTTACAAGAGTGTCCTATAGAACTCAGTGGAACTTACTGCTGAGTAAACTTGTGTAGGGTTGCTTTGTAAGTTAGCACTGAGTACAGCAAAAAATATATCAAAATTATGTAACTCCGCATCCTGCAGGGGATACCACAGGATTTTTTTTAGTTGGGGTGAGTGTATGGCCAGCACGCACACAGATCTTCATTCCTCTCCTTGGCTAGCAGAATAATTAAGGAAATATATGCGAAATATGCATTTCAGGAAGCACAATCTTTTCGACACACTGAATGTCATTTCTTTCTTTTTTTTTATGATCAGAGGACACAGCTCTAGGTTTCAGCATAAATGATGTTGTGTACTCATGCCATTCAGAGACACAAAAACAATGTTCAATCACAAATATTTACTGCTTTCTGGAAAACTGTTCCAAATATATATTTTAAACTAGGGGATGTTCCTATGGGGGGAGGGGGAGGGGGAGAGACAGAGACAGACAGACAGACAGACAGCTAGAAAGAACAACTTACCTTGCTCCTTTTTGTGGGTGAAAAAATTGTTTTCAATGAAAACAGGAAGCGTAGATCATGCTGGGGGCTCCTAGCATAGCCTGTGTTTTCTGTTTTACTTAAAGGGACCACAAGGAAGGAATGAAGTGAGGGGTAGCGAAATGGAAGGCCACTGCCTGCATCTGGAAAAAAACCTACATGGGCAGCAACGAACTGCTTCCCTCACCTTAGGAGAAATTTTAGTGAGAAGAAGCAGATCAATGCAGTTCCATCTGTGTGGCTGGAGGGAGGCAGATGGGGTGAAGGGGCACCCCACACCTGCTGCTCTTCCTGTTGGCATATTGATCGTGTCATGGATTGGCCGGCCCAAGGAGCAGGAGGTAGCAGAGGATCAACAGGTAGATTTCTTGGTGATTTGCAGTAAGCTGACTAGATAGACTTCCAACTGCTTTACAATAGCAAAGAAAACTGCAAATAAATATCCAAGTTATCTGCAATTAGGGGCCTGGTGCTAAATCACTTCTTAGCACTCTCATCTCTAAAATATGGTTTTGATTGGATGCCTCTGACCAAGTCTTTATATAGCTGTATTGACTAGTTTTAGAGAATTGTGCCAGCATGCTTGATTTGAAGTATCCCAAATATAGATTTGTACTTGTCTGCACAGGTTATTGAAAAGTGCAGCTCACTGGGAGAAGTCGGCAATTGGCTCTAACACCCCATGTGTATCTGGATTCTGTTAGTGGACTTCAGGATTCTACTAATAAACAAAGTCTGCCCATCTCATACTTAGCAATCGATCTGGCTATGTGCAGCATGCAATCTCCCAAGCAAGCTTTGCTAAATCAACCATTGTAGCTCTTCCACAGTGCATATCAGCAGAACGCAAGAACCTTGTCAACATCTCCATTCTGAAAAAAACCCAGAGTGTAAGCGAGAATCCAAACCTCTTCAGGCCCATGAACATATAATACTCAATCATATGCTCAATTACAGCTATTCAGTGTAATTAAAATATTTAAAAAGCGACTACTATCTACAACAATGCCATGCAGCATTCCACCTCTAATTGCCTGGGGCATTTCCAAATTGATTAGTGATATGCAAGCATCCTATCCATAATCATGTGCCAGTATTTCTTGAAAGCTAAAAGCCATACTTTCAAGCCCAGCAAGTTTTGTATACCAGCTGATGGGAGACTGGCAGCATTTCTGGTTCCATACTTTTGTGTTGAGTAAGGTCATGCCTTCTGCTGACAAGTTCTACAAGTTCTGGAACACTCTAGGGTGGTTTTTTAAAAAATCAAAAAACTCATATTTGTTTTAGTCATCTCTGAAAGAGTAATGTATAAGTATCAGCTATACATCCAGTATCAGCTATACATCCAGTTCTGGAGACCAAACATGGAATTATTTTGAAGGCCTCAATGTACACATTATTTAATATTTAGAGAGCTTAATTTGAAGACCTTCATCAGTTATGTTTTTTCCCCCTTGATGATCTCTGGTAAATCAGTTGGCTGGATTAATTGATTATTGCAAGTATTAAAGGGTTGCAGGCCAATACAGGGGTGAGAAAAAGCATAATAAATACATGTTACATTGTATATTTATTTATGATTTTTACTCCATCTTTCCTCTGCCAGGACAGATGCCCAATGTGGCTCAATGTTTGGAAAAAAATACAGTACACAAAAATTAAAAAATAAGCAATAAAATATAAATAAAAAAGTAAAACAACTCATTGGAGGAGGGTAAACTATTTACAATGCCAGTTCTACTGCATACCGTATCCTGTCTTTACTGAAAATTTGAAACAAAAATATGGATTATTTTTACAAGTGTATCACCACAATCCTGTGTACATTTACTCAGAAGTAAACATTTTCAATGGAGCATTTTCAACTTACTCCCAGGTGAGTGCAATTCTAGTGTACGTAGGATTGCAGCCTATGGTTACAAGAGCACCCTTACCCAAGGGTAAGCTCTGTGGAATACAATGCGGTTAACTTCCAAGTAAACGTGCACAGGACTATGCTGGTAAACAACTAAAAATATTCCTGTAACAGCAGTGTATGGACTGCATAAGCAGTGCAATCCTAAGCATATGTGCTTAGTGAATCCCATTTAACAATGGGCATATTTCCAAATAAACATACATAGGGCTA
Source organism: Lerista edwardsae (assembly GCA_029204185.1). Lineage (NCBI taxonomy): Eukaryota > Metazoa > Chordata > Lepidosauria > Squamata > Scincidae > Lerista > Lerista edwardsae. Next base: position 11,434,336 of record JAJKFI010000030.1, read on the forward strand.
CACAGCACAGTTTTTCCCGTCTTAAAAAGTGCTGCATAAATGGTAGATACTAGCAGTAATGTAGAGCTTCATTTATCAAAATTCCTCAGATCCCATGGCAGGCAATTACATAAATCTGTATTTAATTACCCTGCAAAATGGTTCACATTTTTCTTCTAGATCCATTTACCACCCAGCTAGCCCTTTCCTTTCATAAGGCTGCTTTCTGTGATAGTGGCAGAATGAAAAACTTTTAAGTTTTGCCCAAGGACCTGGATAAGTCTCTGTGGTGAGCTGGAGGAAGGTATTGTTTTAGAAACACAAGCAGAAAGATTTCTCTTAGGCATGGAGAACCAGCTGTGTGGTTTTCTAGATTCTAACCTCTGACAAAAAAAGAGGTTTTTCCTGGAAGAAACAGAATAATGTTCCCACTGAAGAGATTAATCACCCGAGTCATTCATTTGTCTTTTCAAAGTCAGACTTATCCTAGAAAGCCACACAACTACTGTCAAGTAATTACAGTTTTGCAAAAAAAATAAAAATAAATCAAGATGGTAACACTACTTTTGGACTCTCTGCCCCAGAATGCCCATCTGATCCCCCACTTTATTGGCAGTTTGTTGACCATTTAGTTTCATTATGCCTTTAGATTCAAATGCCTCCCCCCACAAACAGATTCTGATAAAGGAATCTTGTGTGCTCCGAGGCATCTGCTGGGCCAACTTTGAGATACACAAAGTTGGACTAGATGAGCCTTTGGCCCAGTGGGGCTATTCTTATGGGCTTCTACTGCTGTCAGTTGTGTTTTGTTTTTGGTTTTTTGCTGTTAAGTGTCATGGAGCCCGCTTTTCATGGTCCCCAAATATCACTGTTCTTGGCAATCACACCAGGAACATTCAAGAGGGGTAATTCCAAGAAGCAACAGGAAATGGGGGAGAGGAGGCAGAATGCCACTTAATCAACTGGGCAAAACTGAATTGGCTGGTTGGGAACAATCTTTTTTGCAAGAGAGCAAAGATTCTCCCTGTATTTGCGTGGCTGGTCATATCTTATTTAGGGATTGGGAAGCAAAGAAGAGAAATGGTGGCTAATGATTCATGAGCGAGACAACCAGGAGAAGGAGCAAGGATTGTGAATTGAGACAACTCCACAGCAGGAGGAATGCCATGGAGAAGGAGGACATAATCCTAACCTGGAGTTAGGCCGGCACTGTTAGGCCAGCAAAGGTTGGCTGGCACAAGGGCCACCCTAAAGTGTGTTTGGACCACTCTCGGCATCAGGGAGGATGGTGCTCGTCTGTGTACTGGCCTCTCTGACTCTGAGAGTGGTCCAAACATACTTTACGGTGTCCGTTGTGCTGGCCAAATCTTGCTGGCATAACTGATGGCCTAATATAACTCCACGTTAGGATTGTGCCCTAAATTTCTGTTAAGCTTGAACTAAGAATTCAAGACTATTCTGTAAGAAGGCCAACTAATGCTCTCCATTATATGTTTGATTTCACTAGCTGTAGTCTCAGAATGTTGAATTCTAATTGCTCTAGTAAATTCTTGGCTAGAATGGAAGAATACACAACTCTGCTAATACTCCAACATTCCTAAAGGATGGTGCTGTCTTCTGATTAATTGCAGTGTTGGGAACTAAAAGAATAAGAGGTCTTTAGGAGTATCGACATTTCTGAGAACATGTTTTTGTATTGAAATGAGGGGTTTGACACGTGTTTAGTGCGATATTCTTGATTACATGCTAAAATGGTTTGATCTTGCTGTGATGGTAAATATTTTTTAAAGTGTGTTATACATGAAGAGCAAAAACAACTAAGGCTGCAATCCTAACCTAGGTGGCACAGCTAGGCCAGCAAAGTTCGGCCCGCACAAGAGCTCATTTGGACCGCTCTGAGTCAGGAAGGATGGTGCGCACCTGTGTGCTGGCTTCTCTGACTCTGAGAGTGGTCCAAGCATACTTTACAGTGTTCCTTGTGCCGGTCTAACTATGCTGGCCTAACTCCAGGTTAGGATTGCTCTCTCAGTTTTGCAGCACCCTAACAAATAGCTGGTGACATAAGCTGTTGTGAGCCTTGTTAAACTGACAAGGTGATCTCTAGCCCATGAAAACTTATGCCACCATAAATTTAGGGTGCCACAAAATTTCTGTTCCTGCTGTGACCTACTAACACAGCTTCTTCTGTGGAATATAAAAAGAGCTCGCAAAGGTAAGCTTGTCTTCTTGACTGAACTGTCAAGGGATATGTATTTAGCAAATTAGAGTGCCTTTCAGCTTTACTCCATCCTTCTCCCAGCTGGGGAAAATTACCAAAGTGCCTCTCAGCTAGAAAACTGCTGAAAGGAGGTTGTGTTACTTCTGTCCAAGCACACAGTGGGCACTTTAACTCTTCACGAAGTCGGAGGGAGCAAACCTGCTTATATCAGACTGAGGAATCTGGTTCAGTCTTGGACTCATTGACAAGCTTGTCAGTTGTGAAAGTAGGTTCACTGTACAGAAAGCACTATGAACCCCCTTATAAAAAAAATCCATTGAGGTAGTTTCCCACCTCCTCTTTTTAAATTGTCCCATTCAAAATCAAACTCACCATTTTGAGTACATTCACAAATTCTTTTGCTAGTAGTTGCACAATTCATTGTCTTTGTTGAAGTCTGTTCCCTGAAATATTGTTATGCAAAAAGGCTTTGTTTAATGCTGTGCCTGCAAACATTTGGGGTGCTCAGATTTTTTTTTAGCTGTGAGCCTGTAATACTTTGGGGATCTAAATGCAACGGTAGCAGAAGTGCAATTAAGGATGGAAATGCTTTTCTTTCTTTTCTCCCAAAGTAGAAGCTGTAAAAAGAGAAAAGATTGGATGAAAAATGAATCTTGCTTAACCAACTTGTTCCTTGGGCCATATTTCCTGCAGTCAGCAGTGTCACAATCAATTAAACTTGATTTAAATTGCTTTCTTTTTCAGTAAAAACGCTCCACAAACTTTCCAGTGATACAGATTACAGCTCATGTTAGGAGGGGAAGGTTAGGAGAACGTACATGAATCAATTCAGTGTTTTCAGGGTCAAGTTGATACTTAAGCGCTAGAACTTGGGTCTCTTTGTATTCTACTGTTCAATCAACTCAGGTTCCAGTTTTCATTACAAAGGACTTCGTCAGTTATGACGGTAGAAAGAGCTTGTAAAAGCTGCAGGTGATAGAAAACAGAGTTTCAGATGTCAAGGGGAGACTGAGGCAGAGTTGGATAATGATCAAAAAGGCATATGCATTGTTACTGATGTGTTGTCTACATTTTGAGGGGTGCTATCTCCTGTGAGCTCCTTGAAACACCGCCCCTTGGATAGCTAATAGGGTTTGCTTGAGCAAAACAAAGCATACCTCAATCATTGTAGGCAGTGCCCCTGTTCTCATAATCACTGGAACAAAAACTAATGTTAATTATTATTATTTATTTATTAAATTTATATCCCGCCTTTATGCCCGAAGGCACTCAAGGCGGCGTTACAGTAAAAAACAATAAAAACAAACTTAAACATTAAAAAAAACAGTTAAAAACAGTATTAAAATACAAAAACGTATGTTAACATACGTTTGATTCAGTGGAATTCGGATAGGTTGTAGCTGTTAGAAATAAGGCAACATTGGCTGCAGGAACTGAAAGGGAGAAACAACATTTCATGGGCACAAACATTCCATGATGCAGCAGCTGTCAATCAACAGTGGCAGTTGGCAATGACAGTTGAACGGAGTCTCTAACTAAATTTCCAGAGAGGTGGATATGCTTTGTTGAGCTCTTCCATTAGTTTAGTACTCTACAAAGACTGTTTTACCAAATACATTCAGGTTCTATGTTTCTAAGCTAATAGAACCTCTGGTACCAAATCAGATGATGTACCAATAAGCAATTGATAATCAAAAGTAAAGAGTTTGTTTTAATCTTTTACCTCATCTTCAGTTTCCTTATGTGCATCAAATTGTTTTAATGGCAAGCAGCTTAGTGGCAATAAGTCAGTGTATTACAAGAGGAGCTTCTCTTTTCTCTGTCACTATACTCTGCTATCAACTGTTGCCAAAACTACCCTGCCCCAGCTGTAACCTTGGTACAGAAGGCCCCTAAGGTACCCTGGACTGATAGCCAAACCAATCCCAGAATGTAAGTTCTACCAATTGTTCTTTACTTAAGATAGTTATAATATTCAGGCATAAGTACATACAAGTATGGATCGATACATAAGTGTGTGTGTGTAAACCATGAGACAAAGTAAGTATGGAATACCCAAACGCCTTGACCCACAGCTTGAAATCAGAGACCTTCCTTCCTATCCTACACCTCAGAGACCAAGCAGATGGAATTACCCAGGCAGCAGACCAACTTCCTCTCCTAGATGACACACGAGAGAGATAGTGGAAGCCCAGGACTCGGAGCTCCCACGAAGATGGAGATCACAGAAGACCCTGAGCCTGAAGAACCCCAAGGGCTGAGAGCAGCCACTTTTGATAGACAGCCCTGCTCAGGGCCCCTTCCATCTTTTTACACTGAAGTTGCAGTTTCCACTCAGGTTCTGCCCTCTCTCCCTCCTCCCTGACTGGTACCAGCCTGCTACCTGTCTTACAGAGAGTTCATCTCTGGACAGAGGAACCTAATGGATACATTTGCTAACATCTCATAGACCTTCAAAAGGAGAAGAGGTTATCCAATCAAAAGTTGCTGAATCTACGATGCAGTGTAGGGCCTCAAGCTAGGGTACAAAAATTGTCATCCAACACAACCAACCTCAACAGTTGCCATTGTTCTCCCCCCACACACGTACAGCCATATGTAGAAGTGCATACATGCTCACATGCTTTCTCTTAGCATTAATGCAAACATAAGAAAGTTGACTATGTGAAGCCAAGTAAGAACAGATTCCTATTTCCTATTTGTCCTGTTAGTCAAGCATTTAACATGTTCGTTTTTAACATCCAGCTTTTTCTTAACATGGGTGTTAAATTTCCCATAGTGCCAATTAGTGTGTCTGTAAAATGCTGTAATCCTGAGCCAAGTGTCTGTGTTTCCTTGAAATAGAATTTGGATTTTCTTCATGAAGTATACCTCAAATTCCCTTTCAAGATAATCCACTTGGCAATTTTTCTTTTTTTATCCTTTAGACTTCATTATGCTGAAGGGAAACAGAGGAGTAAAAGAGATAAAGGCATGGGTAGAATTGTGAGAACCAAGTTTCTTTATGAAAAAAGGAAATGGCTTCAGCAGGTCATTGAAAATGTGTGCATTTTTGTTCATTCCTAAGCTCAGACAAGTCACTTCTGACCAAAAGGTTGAGAATGTTACCAATGCAACAGGAAGTTGTATCACAATAGTATTGGGGTGTAGCAGTTCCTGTCGGAATGATTCTATGGCCAGTTGAAACCTCTGCGTTGTTAAGAAAAGTGGATTTGTTAGGACCCCAAATGGTTTTGCCTACAGCAGAAATCCCTACATTGTCACATGGAATGAGATGTGTTCCCAATGGTCCTCCTTTTAAAGTTATGCCTATTTAGCTGTAGCGGTGCTGCAGCATCAGATGCTGCCAGACCATTTACTGGATTGAGATTTTCTAACTGGTGAAGATAAACCAGTTCAAGCAGATAAAGTATCTCTGCTTCTCCCCCTCCCATCTCCTCAGTGGTCACATTTGGAACTTTGAACCTTCCATTACTTTGATTTTGGAATGGTGGATGGATAGCTCTGATTGAGCAGAGTTTGAAGAAAATGACAGCACCAGTTGATGGGGTTATGTGTGAGCAAACTTGTTGTGCAGTTATGGCCTCTCCCATGGACAGAAATGTCCTGCCTTCAGAAAGTATAGTATACTCGGAGCAGCAGCAAGAGGTGATTCAGATTACCCGTAACGTATTTTGGGACAGAGGTGGGTACTGTGGCGTTGCTATGGGTGGAGTGTGTGTGCAGGCCGCAATAGATGATATACACATGGGGAGGGTGATGCCACTACTGCCCCAAATTGTAAAATCTTGGTATTTTCAAATACCTTGTTATATATCGTACGATGTGGCATTTACAGTAGAATGCAATGAAACAAACCGCATTGAAGTGTCTCTATTCTATTTATAGCCAAAAAAAAAAAAAAACAACAGGAAAAGAAAACATTACAATCTTCTGTAACAAAAAGTGGATTTTCTTAACTCAAAATTGTCCAGTGAAACCTATTGTTCTGAGAGCTAGTTAGTTGTTACGACATAGCAGGGAATCAATAAGGTATTGGTATGGTTACGCTCTCATATCCATGTATAAGAGCTAATACTAGAACTCTTATTTAGTTGTGTGAACATCAAGTTGGTCAGTGATTTTTTGTCCGTTGCTTTATAGTTTTATATCAAAAATAATTAAACCCTAGTGATGCCATTGCATTTAGGTTGTACATATGATATTGTCATTTATCCTGTGTTGTCTGGTATGGAAGGAGGTCTATAGGCAATTGTGGGCAATAGGCAATGATGGATTGTGCAACCTCCTTACATTAATAGTAGGCTACTTCAGAGTACCGGGTGCAAGGGAGTGGCAACAGGATGCAAGCATCTTGTTGTCTCGTACCTCCCTTGGGCACCTGGTTGGCTGCTGTGAGATACAGGAAGCTGGACTAGATGGGCCTTTGGCCTGATCCAGCAGGGCTCTTCTTACGTTCTTAGAGTGACTTGGGAAGCAAATGCAATTGCTGAAAAGAGAAGGCAGTTCTAAAACGGCTGTGTTGAAGTTGCTATGTTTACTGTGTTAGAGTTGCAAAAGACATTATGCGCCAGAGTACTGCTAATGCCAGTAATTTTTAGCATTTTCGAGGTCAGAGGGGCATGACACAGTGCTCCGGAATGCACAAGCTACGTGCCACTCTGAAGAGGGTTTTGCTTTAAAGCAGTTGATGGGGTATGTGTTTTGACATGTGTTTTCCCAGATTTTTTTGTGTTTTGTTCATTACAATTGCATAGTGAGGGTCTAATCTTAAAGATGCTTAAGGACTGGTATGGAGGGGTTTGGTGAAGGCTGTCTTCAGAAAAGTGGAGTACAGGTTTCTTTAAATTGTTGTGTTTTCCCATATTCTCCTCGCCCCACCCCTAAATCATTTTTAACTGCTTTGACCAGATGCTATTGATAACACAGGCCTACATACATTTTGCTACACACATTTATTTACCATATTTTTATTCCGCCTTTCTTCCCCTAAGGGGACCCAGAGTGGCTATTAGTAGACCTATTCTTGGCTGTATTTGGGGTGCTGAATCAAGCAGTCCTCATGAGGAAGCCATGGCATCTGCTTCCTCATGAGACAGCTGCTTGGATGGTGGCTATGCCGTATCTCCAAAACTAGAGCCAATTTTGGTAAAACCAGTGTCATTTTTTTTAAATTCAGCACCCCCAAAATATCCTAAATTCATTCAAACATCCTTGGAAACTTAAAAAGTATGTGTTCTGTAGACCTGTGTAACTCTAGGGATACTACTGTTGATGTCATATGTGCTTCTGAATTATAGGAGTCACAGGAAAGAAAGAAAAAAAGCTAAAATCTAGAGGTCAGGTTTTTCCTCCATAGGCTCCTGAGCAAATTCCATAGCTTGAGAGCCAGTCTGCCTTGGACTTGACTTGAGTCCTAGAATTGGACTTGGCTACATGATATCTGGGTTCAAGTGCTATGCCTGTCATTTGTGACCTTGTACAAGTTGCTTTTCATTTCAGTTCTCAGTCAGTAACATGGGATCATTGTGATGTTATTCAAACTGTTGGGGACTGAAATGTAAAATGCTCTCCGGCTTAAATATTCTATATCCATAAAAAGCTGTGTTTGGTAGTAGACCTGGTTGTGGAATGTCAGCAGCAACATCTAGCACTGAAAATATAAAATTATGATAGCTCAGCTGGTTGAAAGAACAAGTTAAAGCATTGACCAAGTTAAGTGTGAAGAATGACATTCAAAAGCTGGAGTGCGCAGATGGCAAAGAAACATGAACATTTTTGTGGATGGCTTCTCTTCCTTTCCACCAACTTGTGCCAGTGAAATGCTTTGAGGACTGAGCTGTCCATCTGTAAGGAGAAAAATACTTTAGATGATTAAAAAAAACCCTGTTTTTCCCATCTACAGTTAAGCAAAATGTTGGTTTGGAACTGACCGTTCGGAATGGTGATCAAGGACAGCATGTTCCCATGTGGAATATGTTCTTTGTGGAATACAGCTAATATTGCTAGCATTTTGACAATGATGAAGTATTGTGTTAATATTTTCTACATATTAATGTACTAATAAATGTATTGGTAGGTAGCATATTATGCGTGCCTATCTGTTCCATACCTTGTACTCATTCTTTCTGCACAGAAGTACAACTTCTGACGGTTTCCTTGAAATCATGCAAGGCCCTATACTAGCAAGCAACTGTATTTTTTTTAAAAAAAATCCTATTTTAGTGGCTCAAATGAACAAAACAATGCACAACTTAAAACAAGTGAACTAATAATTACATTTTTCCTAAAAGAAAAAAATGAACGTGATCATATAATGCAATCAGTATTAAATCTGGATGAGAATAAAGGGCCAGCAGGAGACTGGCCCTTTATAGGATGTTATAGGATGAGTGGTAGGTTCAGTATAGGTTGCAGTAAATACCTCCTCCACTTCATGAGCCATGCACGGCAAAGAGCTGCATTTACATGTAAAACCCGGCATCCAAATTACAGCAGAACACAAACTTATAGATGCAGCCATCTACAGTTAAGCAGCACAAAGACCTGGTCAAAAGCAAGCAATTAATACTCCTGTTTTACAAATCAGAAACACTGAGGCTGAGAGACAAGACAGTCTGTACAAGGCTACCCATGAAAGAGGATCTGATCTTGCTCTTGTTAAACTACTGGGATCAAGAAAGCCAATTAAATCATCCAGTCAAAAAGCAATCATGCCGTTTAACAGATGCCCAGCCCTCTGTAAGGGATTCACTGTGACCAGCCCATCAGTGTCCCACTCTTTCCATTAGTGAGGCTGTGCAGTTGTCTTGCTTTTAAGAGATTAGCTATCATTCATATACATTCTCTATAACATTGGCGTCTTGAACTACTACAGTGATCCTTAAACTTCGTTGTAGGGAATAGCACTCTTCTGGTTTTGTTTGTGTAGAGATCACCGTATTTTTTTCCCTGTCAACTGGTGTGGATGAGGCTGTTTGGAGGGCTTCCAAATTAAAACAGTGTACCTCTACAAGCTGAGTAACCTCATCATTGGATAAAGCAGGCATTGCATGAAAGCTTTTCATGCAACTGTTATGCATATTATTGTAGCTATACTGTCATAATTGGCTCTGAATAGTAGTGTTTTGATTGATACCCATAATGTCATGGTGACGTGGAGAACCTGTAAACCTAGAAGTGGCTAGCTAATCCTGAAAAACGCTTCCCTTCATGCCATTTATTAGATTCACCACTGAGTCTTCATCTTCTCAGAACTTTCTTCTACCATTGTTGTGGCCACACCTATCCCATGAAAACCCACAGCAGTCCATCAGAGTTTGGGCTCCCTGGTCTGCCAGGCTACAGCCTGAAAACCAGTGACATCACTGGCCATTGCCCACTCCAGAAAGCTTGCCAGCTGGGCTAATGAGCCTTAGCTCTCTACAGGGGTTGGGGTGGGGTAACCACCAGCCCTATGAAGGGCTTCTCCAGCAACGGGAAGAGGGGAGGAAGGTGCCAGGCACTAAGGACAGCTGCCAACAAAAGGAAAGCATAGAAGGAAGACTGAGAGATCCCAGAAGGAAAGGAAAGTTACACAGAAGAATGGGGATGGTGGGAAAGAGAATATGAATATCCCCCCCCAGGCCCTGGAAAGAAGATGACTGGTAGGGCTTCAGATCCTGTTGAGGGGGAGCTGGGCCAGGGGGCTCTAACTTGATGGCCAGCACTCTAGCTGTTCTAGTGCCCACCTGGGACGAGGCTGAACCAACCTGTCCGGAGGCCTACAGCCCATCCCTCAGAGAGCTCAGACAAACATAGTTGCCTAGCAGGTGGCCTAGGGCCTAGGGTATCCTAGGCAGCTATAGTATAGGCATAGGACTGCCACATTAGGCAGTCTGGTCGGGGGTGGGGGAAGGGGATGGAGTTAACTCAGGGAGAGGACTAACCCTTCTTTTCATTTCCCATTATTGAGCCCAATAAACTATGCACTGTTTGCATCTGGACTTCTGTGTCAGTGAACTTCACAAGCCCTCCTGGGAGGAGGCGGTAGGGATGACTGTGTTGCATTGCACATTTGTTGTTACTAGACATTACCAGGAAGAGTGGCAGGAGGCTTAAGACTGCTGTTCTTCATAACCTCTAGTGCAGCGCTGGAACAACGAGAGAGCAAGCTTGATATTCATGCCCCATGTCATTTTCCAAGAGGAAGAACGTGCAGCTGCTCACTTGAGGTGTTGACCGTCTCGTGAAAGCTTATTCTTGGTCAGCAGGAGACACACATAAACAAGAATTTGAGTAATTTTGCAACAGCTGCTTTGTATGAAAAAGTCTGACCTCTTGGACATTTAGTCTAGCTATTGTTTTTGCTTCTGTCAGCCAATGAGGAACTCGAACATTTTATCCGATGTTTTTGGAAAGCAGAGCAAGGAATGGCGTTGTAGTATTAATTTAACAAGCTTCCATTGTAGTGATATTCTGACAGTCCAGATTCCAAGCTTGCAGCTGCTATAACTGTAGGATGGGACAAATTCAATTAAGGATGAATTCTGTTCATTATTTCTGTCATGTGTTGTATTGTGCTGAATACATTCTAGCTTCTCTTGAAATTGATGCAGAATCTCTCAGTGATTTCAATGGAGTTTGATCAGGGCTGATTGCAGCCTTTCAGAGGACAGAGTCTGTTTCTGAAGTGGCTGGAACAATTGAGTTGTTATTTCTTTTCTGTCTTTGGAATTCATTGTCTTTGCCATTCTCAGGGATAGGGCTGCTGCAAGGCTGTTCCTTTCCATTGCACAACTTAAGGAATTCTGGGTTAAGATATGATAATAGCAAGGAACTGTTTTGTTGACCTCCTCTGTATAAATAGAGGCCACATCACAAGAACTCCTGGAGTCCTAAGGTGGTTGCCCCCAGGGCTGCTTTCTCTGCTTCAGCAGCATGTTTCCTTAGCTCAGCAGAGATCCTCCCATCTCTTGGGCTGGTATGCTTTCTTTTTTGGCTTTCTGTCTGCCCTTATCTCTCCTCTCATTGCCTGCTCCTGCCTAGATTCCATGGACAGCACCTCCCACACGTTGCTGTTCCATATGCCATCTGTCACTTTCACTTCCTCATGGACTATTGTCCGGATTCACTCATTGCCTAGAAAACTACACAAGCATTTCACTTTCCCAGTAAATTTTGTCTTTAGGCTTCTTTTTGATTCAGTCAAGATTTGTAGAAAATCGACCTGCAAAAGAGTTGTATCTTTGGCCCTCTGGGCCTTCAGATCCAGCTGAAAGCTTAAGAGCTGGTATAATCTAAGGGCTGTGGGCCTAAGAGGTCCTCAGTTCAAATGTCAGCTGACAAGACTCACTAAGGACCTTTCATCCCTCTTTCGGCCTAAGTGCCTCATCCCTGCAGTATGGAGAGACTACAGTGACCTACTTTGTAGAAGTATTGTAAGGATTGTAGAGAACAGATGTATGTGCTATACACATACTTTCAGTACTGAATACTTTCAGTATTCTAAAGTGCCATAGAAATGCTAATAGTACAATTGTAATTGCCCTTAATGTTAGTGATATACATTTGTAAATTCCACTATAATGGCACTGAAAATTGAAGAGAATGGTTGCTCTTGGCCTTACAAAAACGAGAATTCTTGGCCTACAACTCAAGTGTGTTTTCAGTAGTGCTAGATACAGTAATTTGGGGTTCTGGATTTTAGAGAGGTACCCTTCCTTGTCCCACACTAGTTCTGTCTTTTAAGACATAAAGCCCATTGCTGCATGACCCAAGCAAACATCCCATGGTTGCATAACACTCTAAAGAAGAGCATATTTCAGCTACAAAGCAGTCAGATCAGCTTTCCTAAAGGATTTAATGACCTTATTAAAATATTTCTAGAGGGAATATTAAAGAATAAAATAACACTTCTCAAAGCCTGGCAGAACTAAACCTCAACCAACCTTGAGAAATTCAAAGTGATGTTTTTCAAAGTTAAAATATACCTCTTCGCCCCATCTACAGACCACCAAACTTGAATTTACTGCTTCTCCTCCCCATTTCCAGTTCCCCCCTCAGACACAAATAGTGGCATATCTTGCTAGCTTTGGAAGAGAGAATGGATAATGGTTCCTTATCAAATGCCTGCCTGTCAGCAGCACACACCCCAAGTTGCAAAACGGGCAGGGTATTGGCTGAAGAAATATTTCTGAAATAGCGCCATTCACTCTGTACTGCCAAGATTGTGTGACATGGTGATGACTTGCACATCGTCAGAGTATACCTACTCAGACTGCAAATTTGTCTAATGCAGGGGTCTCGTAAAGGTTTTGCCGTGAGGGCCAAATCATAAATCGAAGGCTGCAAAATAAATAAAAAATACTGATGTGGTGAGAGTTTGAATACAGTAAGTGGGTGGAGTGGGTATATACCACATCCAGCCATTCAAAGTGCTGCATAATTTCATTCCATTCCATTCAGCACTTTGAGTGCTGAATGCGGTGTAAGAACATAAGAAGAGCCCTGCTGGATCAGACCAAAGGTCCATCTAGTCCAGCTTCCTGTATCTCACAGTGGCCCACCAGGTGTCTATGGGAGCTCAGTAGACAACAAGATGCTTGCATCCTGTGGCCACTCCCTTGCACCTGGCATTTTGAAGTAGCCTTCTATTAATGTAAGGAGGTTGTACCACCCATCATAGCATATAGCCCATGCTGGAAGATCCAAAGATATTTTGAGATATTTTTAGCTTGAAGAGGAACCACACAGTTTGACCACGCAAAGGTAAGAAATACGATTTTAGCACTTTTTAAAAGGGCATTTAAATGGTGATCCCAGTATCCATGGGGAGTTCTAGAACAGAACCCCAGCAGATACTGAGGTTGTACTGTATTTATCCCCCATCACAGGGTGCTGTGGGCTGAAACAGTCAAGTTTCCTCACCACAGGCCAAGGGTCCATGGTGAGTCCAATCTCTCCAGGCTGCATGGAGACTGTTTAAAACAACCATAGTAGAGGCCCAGCGGGAATGCATACCACATAGAAAGAAGGGCTCGATTCGGTCTAGGAGGGTGCCTCCATGGCTAACGAGTAAAGCTAGAGAAGCTGTAAAAGGCAAGGAAGCTTCCATCCGTAAATGGAAGTCTTGCCCCAGTGAGGAGAATAAAAAAGGACACAAACTCTGGCAAAAGAAATGTAAGAAGGTGATGTGGGAGGCCAAGAAAGACTTTGAGGAACACGTGGTCAACAACATAAAAAGGAATAATAAAAGTTTCTTCAAATACGTTAGAAGCAGGAAACCTGCCAGAGAGGCAGTCGGCCCGCTGGATGGGGGAGGTGGGAGGAAAAGGGAAAAATAAAAGGGGACTCAGAGATTGCAGAGAAATTAAATGAGTTCTGCATCTTTCTTCGTGGCAGAAGACATCGGACAGGTACCGCTGCCTGAATGGCCCCTCCTGACTAAGGAATTAAGTCAGATACAGGTTAAACAATCAGAGGTTTTAGACCTAATTGACAAAATAAAGGTCAGTAAGTCACTGGGCCCAGGTGGCATTCACCCGAGAGTTATTAAGGAACTGAAAAACAAAATTGCCGATCTCTTAACTATAGTATGCTACTTGTCCCTTAAAACTGCCACAGTGCCGGAGGATTGGAGGATAGTGAACGTTACGCCAATCTTTAAAAAAGGAAGGAGAGGGGACTTGGGAAACTACAGGCTAGTCAGCCTAACGTCTGTTCTGGGTAAAATGGTAGAAAACCTAATCAAAGATAGAATCTTAAAGCACGTAGAAGAGCAAGCGCTGCTGAAGGAATGTCAGCATGGCTTCTGTAAGGGTAAGTCTTGCCTCACAAACCTTTTAGAAGCCTTTGAAAAGGTTAACTGGCATATGGATGCTGGCGAACCTGTGGATATTACATATCTGGATTTTCAGAAAGCATTTGACATGGTCCCTCACCAAAGGCTACTGGTTGAACTTCACAGTCAGGGAATAAGAGGGCAGGTTCTCTTATGGATTAAAAACTGGTTGGGGAGCAGGAAGCAAACAGTGGGTGTCAATGGACAATTTTCACAATGGTGAGAGGTGAAAAGCGGAGTGCTCCAAGGATCCGTCTTGGGACCCATGCTTTTCAACCTGTTTATAAATGACCTGGAGACGGGCATAAGCAGCGAGGTGGCCAAGTTTGCGGATGACACAAAACTTTTCCGTGCGGTGAAAACCAGAAGGGATTGTGAAGAGCTCCAGAGGGATCTCTCCAAACTGGGGGAATGGGCAGCCAAATGGCAGATGCGTTTCAATGTAGACAAGTGTAAAGTGATGCACATTGGGGCAAAAAACCAAAACTTCAACTATAAGCTAATGGGTTCTGAGCTTTTGGTGACGGATCAGGAGAGAGATCTTGAAGTGCTAGTAGACAACTCAATGCAAGTGTCGACCCAATGTGCAGCAACGGTAAAGAAGTCCAATTCCATGCTTGGGATAATCAAAAAAGGGATTGAGAATAAAACGGCCAATATTATTATGCCACTGTACAAATCGATGGTAAGGCCACATCTGGAATACTGTGTACAGTTCTGGTCGCCACACCTTAAAAAAGATATAGGGGAACTAGAGAAGGGGCAGAAGAGAGTAATTAAAATGATTATGGGACTGGGGCACCTCCCATATGAGGAAAGGCTACAGTGTTTGGGGCTGTTCAGCCTAGAGTAAAGGCGCCTGAGGGGGGGACTTGATTGAGACATACAAAATTATGCATGGGATGGATAGAGGGAGGTTCTCTTCCCTCTCTCACAATACCAAAACCAGGGGACATCCACTAAAATTGAGTGATGGGAGAGTGAGAACAGATAAAAGGAAATACTTTTTCACTCAGCGGGTAATTAATCTGTGGAACTCAGATTAATCTGTGGAACTCTGTGGAACTACCCCTGCTAACTGGGCAAGAGGCACTTTTTCCAGTGGTGTTCCTCTTATATTTAGCAGCGGGAGAGTAATTGTCCCTCTTTACCCCTGCGCAGTCTTTCTAGTGGATGTTGCTGGCGGTCTGCCTTTTTAGATTGTGAGCCCTTTTGGGACAGGGAGCTGTTTAACTTGATTATTACTATTTGCCTGTAAACCGCTTTGTGAACTTGGTGTTGAAAAGCGGTATATAAGTACCTGTTGGTTGGTTGGTTGGTTGGTTGATTGATTGATTGATTGATTGATTGATTGATTGATTGACTCCTTGCCACAGGAGGTGCTGATGGTATCTGGCCTAGATGCTTTTAAAAGGGGACTGGACAGATTTCTGGAGGAAAGTCCATCGCAGGCTACAGGCCATGATGGTTAATGCAACCTCCTTACTTTAGAGTTAGGCTACCTCAGAATGCCAGATGCAGGGGAGTGGCAATGAGATGCACGTATCTAGTTGTCTCGTGTGTTCCCTGAGGCATCTGGTGGGCTGCTGCGAGATGCAGGAAGCTGGACTAGATGGGCCTTTGGCCTGATCCAGGGGGGCTGTTCTTATGTTCTTATGAATCAGAGTTGAAAGGGACCTACAAGTTCATCAAACTCAACCCCCGCCAATGCAGGCTGTCCATAACTTCAGGATCCCCGATAGATGGCTATCTAGCCTCTCTTCAAAAATCTCCAATAAGAGTCTACCACCCTTGGAGGCAAGTTGTTTCACTGCTGAACAGTTGATACTATCAGGAAGTGTTTCCTAAGGTTTAATCAAAACTTCCTTTGTTGTAATTTAAACTCATTTCCCCTGGTACTACTCTCTGGAGCAACTGAGAATAAATATCCACTCCACCTTCCACATGACATCCCCTCAGATATTTATAAAGAAGTTATGTCACTTCTTACCTATTTCTTTTCTAAGAGAAGCATACCCAAGTCCTTCACCCTAGGCCTTTCATCATCCTAGTCACCTTCCTCTGGACCAGGGGTCTCCAAACTTATCAGCATGAGGGCCACACTGTACATATTTTTGTGGGCTAAAAAAAATCAGTTTTGTGAATAAATGAGTGAAATTTAAATGAATACATTTTACTTTGGATCTTTTTTGTAATAAGCATGGTATGATTTAGAACAGTGTTTTTTAAACTGTGGGTCAGGACCCACTTGGCGGGCATGACCTGATGTCAGGTGGGTTGCGGAAAGCTGGAATCAGCCATCTTGGAAACTGCAGACCTTACTCTTGTTATATTCCTTTCGTGAGTGTTAAACAGTTTAAATTTTCAAGTGAGGGTTTTTTAAATTTTGTTTTTAGTTCAGTGCTTTTGCATAATATTTTGTCCTCATCTTGCCTTCTGTCAGGGATGTGTCATGGTTGTGCAATTGCTGCAGTCCAAGAATGCCAATTTGCATTTCAGGAGTGTCATTTTATGATGTTACAATGACAGCACTTCTTGCTTGATTGTGACACTTCCTGCCACAATATCATGTCCAGGTTAATGACATCACTTTCAGTGGGTCCCTACACAAGTTCCATTCTAAAAAGTGGGTCCCAGCCCAAAAAGTTTGAATACCACTGATTTAGAACAAAAGAAAATGTGACAATTACAAAGAAACGATGTCATGCTTAAACTGAGAAATGATATGTGTAACAATGTCAAATATTAGCAAATGCTCTGACAAAAAAACAAATTGCTGCAGGCCGGATGTAGCCCTCGGGTCGTAGTTTGGAGACCCCTGCTCTGGGCCACTGGTCCGTCTAGCTCAGCATTGCCTGCACTGATTGACAAAAACTCTTAAGGTTTTTTTCCAGCAGTTTTTTTTTCCAGCCTTACATGGAGAGGTCAGGGTTTGGGAATCACTGTGCTATGCCTTGCACATTCAAACTGTGAGCTTGGCCCCCCAGTTGACCCTCAGAATCCTTGCAGAAAAACCCATCACCCTTTATAATGTATAGGATTGGAGCCTAATGGGGAGCTGCAGCCCATGGCCAAGGGAACCGCCTGTCAAAACATTTGGGAACCTCTGGCATGGCAGGTAGAATATGCATCGCATCTACCACTGATAGAAGATCCAAGATCAGTAAACATGGGCTCAAGGAAGTGGCTGCTATCTTCCCTCTGGGCAACTATGAGGACCAGAATAACTCTGTTTTGGCATCTGCCCTGTTCCTTTTTTAAAAAAAAATATTTTGCTGCTGCTCGTTGACACTGAATAGGTTGTGACCACCATCTTGGATTCCCATATAGTGGGGAAGAATGGCATTTTAACACATCTTGGCATGGCAATGACCGTTCCCCCCCCACAGTGTCCCAGAAGTATCTGGGTGGGGCATTATAGAAAATCAGGAGGGTGGCTGATGACCACCTGGTGATGGATGGAGCATGGTGGCAGAAAAAAGACTCATTGCCAGCCAGCTATGCCTCTCTGGAGCACCCATGCATGCCTTCAGTCAAGATTGCTATTGAGCCTGCTTTCTACTGTCATGAGCGGGGTATAACCAATCTTGTGAAGTGGAATCTGAGATAATCCAAAGCTCTTTTAATTGAAGGTGGCGCTCCAAACATATCCTTTGCCGGAAGCATGTGAGATTTCAGTCAGAAAAGCAACCCTACCACAATATTACTATGTATGATAATATTTATATACAATTCATCCTAACTGGAGAGCAAGTGGTTCTTCTCTTGTATTTTAGCAGGGGAAGAGGAATGGTCTCTATTCAGTCCAGCACCGCCTCTTTTCTAATGACTCTTTTCTGCAACTTCTTTTGATTGTGAGCCAATCTAATTGGGACAGGGAACCATTTACTTATTTTACTATGTAAACTGCTTTGTGAAATTCCTTGTTTGAAAGTGGCATAGAGGTATTCTGAATAATATCTTAACTATAAAGAGAAATACACAAATTTTGATAAATGAACATTAAATGCCTTCTCTTCACGGCAAGGAACGAAACTTGAAAAGGTGTGATCAGCTTACTTATAAGATTACATTTTGTTCCTTTAAACATACTTGCATAATACATTAATACATGAAGAATAACTGAACACTTCCTTCAATTTCTTATGTAAGATTTTTTTTTATAGGTTGCTCAAAGAGACTATTGTCCAAATGAAGAGGTGCTACAGGAAAGGTTTGCTGCTTTTTAAACACATAATAATCTGCAGGCACCTGCTGACTTCCTATTCCCTATCTGAAGCTAAGCTGCGATGGGCTTGGCCAGTACATGGGAAGGCTACCTGCTCTGAGCCTTATAGAAAAGCAGCTGGATATAGATGTAGGCAGTGTCTCACCCTGATCCCTTTGGCTGGATATAAAATGTAACTGTGTTAAGGGCCCAAACCTGTCCAGCTTTCTAGCACTGTGCCATGAGGCTGTGCCAACCAGGTACATGCTGCATCCTGCAAAGGAGTGGGGGTCAGTCACAGAGGCCTCCACAAAATAACGGAACCTTTGTTCCCTTACTTTGGGGTTGCATTGCAGCTGGAACTTTGGATAGGATTGGGCCCTACGTGCACCACAAGTGCTGATCAGTTCTTTCAAAGTTCATCTTGAGGAGTTATTGGACATACTGTAGTTACATAACATAAGAAGAGCCCTGCTGGATCAGACCAAAGGCCCATCTAGTTCAGCTTCCTGTATCTCACAGTGGCCCACCAGTTGCCTCAGGGAGCACACGAGACAACAAGATGCCTGCATTCTGTCACTCCCTTGCACCTGGCATTCTGAGGTAGCCTTCTACTAATGTAAGGAGGTTGCACAAGCCATCATGGCCTATAGCCCACAATAGACTTTTCCTCCAGAAATCTGTCCAATCCCCTTTTAAAGGCCAGATGCCATCACCACCTCCTGTGGCAAGGAGTTCCACAGCTTAATAACCTGCTGGGTAAACAAGTATTTCCTTTTATCTATTCCAACTCTCCCAACACTCAATTTCAGTGGATGTCCCCTGGTTCTGGTGCTGTGAGAGAGGGAAACGAACATCCCTCTATCGACTCCATCCCTCCTATGCATAATTTTGTACATATCAATCACGTCACCCCGTGAGGACAACTAGTTGTAGACTAGTTGCAACTGACACCACAAGAGAGGGTTTTCCATCTTGTTTTCTGTTCTTGTTTTTCTGGGCAGCTAGTTGAGTAGCTTGTAACTTTGGATCGGCACATGCAGCTGAGTGATTTCTTTACATCCAGCTGAACACGGTTATTTTCCTTGAACCCTTTGAAGAGTTGTTAAACAGCACAGATTTTGCCCATACTCCAAATCTTCTCTTTGCAGAAACAGAGAAACTAATCCCTTCTAAGTTAGTGGCTATGGTAATGAAATGCTTTTCCTAGTGGGTAGTCCTTTTTATAAATGTGATGTCAACCAAAATAATGTTCGTCTAGTGCATGTGTGGTAAAATTAGCAAATGTATCACTGTGCTGATGAAGGGAAATAGTCTCATCAAAGCAGTTCATTGAAAGTGCCATCCAGACAGACTACTTACCCTGAATGTTGGGGTCATGGCACTGTGTGTGTGAGAGACAGGGGGAGAGAGCTTGTGTGTGTGTGTGTGTGTGTAACTGCTACTTAGGATGGGGTACAAGCATATAAACATTTGAAAACATGGAGAATCAGTATATTGGGATATTTAGTAATCTAAAGCTCACTATTTTGAGGACCAAATCCTATCCAAATTTCCAGGGCTGATGCAGCCACAATGCAGCCTGAAGGTAAGGAAACAAATGTTCCCTTACCTTTAGGAGGCCTTTACGATTGCTTCCTCACTGCAGCCAGGAAACTGTATTTTTGCGACCATGAGGACAACTAACTTTTATTGATACACTATTCCCATCTAGAGAGACAACCATCTCTTACATGCATGTATGCATGCACACAGGCACATTGACCTCAACTTTCAGAGAAAGTAATCCTAGGGTGGCACTTTCAATGAATAAAAACTATATTGGTATACGTCTTGTGGAAATCATGGCATATACCTCTCCCTGATTGCTCCATACTTCTAAAGGAAAAAAAAAAGATCTCCATTTACTTGCATGCTCCAAGCCAGGAGCTATTGCTACTTTAATCTTGCCTGGAATTTGTGTGAGAAATACTAATGATTTATTCCTTTATAAATGGGTTTTATATTGGTTCTCTGTGCAACACAACAGTTCTTTTTACTTATCACCATCACCTCAGTCCTTCTGAATGGACTTTAATATGAGGACAAATACTTTATCAACTTTATCTCCAAGTGTAACAAAATTAACAAAATTCTGTCCTACCTTTTAAGGGGGGGAGCTGCTCAAGCATATCCTCTGAATGTGCTCTTTATACTTTACCCATATATTTTAACTCTCTCTCTCTCTCTCTCAAGTTCTTGTACTAGCAAAGGCAGGATACTTCAATGTCCTACTTTAGTACTCTTAACTTTAGTACTTCTGAACTTCTATTGTAGTTCAGAAACCTAAGGCATTATTGCCCCATGGCACTTATATTGTAAAATTGTCTCCCACAGGCTTCAGGATTGCCAGATATGGCCTGGACTACTACATGTGTCCTCCAACAATGGGCTTGCCTTAAAAGGCAAAATCACATTTCTCCTGGAGATGCCATTCTGGCACGATATTGCTTCTTGTTTCCCCTCCATTGAGGAAGTCTTTATCTGTTTCCTGCATCTGTCACCCATCCCTCTTTGTGAATAGAAAAGCAAGTTATTAAGAGAGAGCGAGAGAGAGAGAGAGAGAGCAATAATTTCCTTCATCAAGATCTTGAATGACCTATTGTCTCTTAGGTGTAGTGGGTTTCTGGGAGGAAAAGTTGACACTGGCTAGGATTGAGATAGGAGGAATCTAACCTCTTGAGCAATATTTACTCATGGTGAACAATAATATTAATTGTTCTGGTGACCAGCATCTTTTTCAATGAAAAATGTTGCTAGACAGCCTTATAAAAGAACTAGATTTCTAGCCTCTGCCTGCATGAGTAGGGAAAAAAGCCAACAGAGAAGCTAAATAAGGAAAACATCCCCTGCTATTAGTCTATAGCATTGCAGAGCCTTCAAGTGAGGATGACTTAGAAATATCTCAGCTGGCTATTAAACTTGTTTTTCTTGGGTCCAATGGAATTTGTGGCATTTTTTTAACCATTTTTTTTTGTTTAGCGCTGTATCTTGGCATAGATCTTTAACAATTATAATATCCATAAAAAGCTCAAAGATCTTCATCTACATTATGTCAGTTATCCTTACAGCTAATGAGGCAACTGAAGATCAGGATTGGGAGTTTGAAAGTGTATGGGGCTTAAGCTGAGAGATGAGTGGCTTCTGCTTCAGGTTTGAAGGAAGATTTGAAATGGGAATTACCCATCTCTCCTTTTTGCTTCATGAACTCTGAAACTGTCTCACCTTGATAGGACAAAGAAGAGGCAGTTTTGCATTAATGTAGGGACAGAAAGCTTTCTCTACATTAATCCCCTGACGTAGTAGGAAGTTTTCCTTATGACGTAAGCATGGGGTGTTCGATTTGTTGGTATATTTTTGCTCCCATATGAACCATTTTTATTTGAATTTGAACACAGCTCCCCAATCAAAGGCAGAACTGATGCAGTTTGTAGCTGCTGGTGGGAGCAGAACAAAATGTTGCTCATCTTATTTTATTTTATTTATTTAAAAGATTTTTACCCCGCCTTTATGCCTGAAGGCACTCAAGGCGGCATTACATAAAACTATAAAATTTAACATTAAAAAACACTATAAAAGAACATTAAAACAACATATTCAAACAAAATTAAAAACATAACAATAAAATTTAAAAAACCAAACCCAGTGGATCATAAAAATATAACACCCCAGCCAGTCAACCTGTCAACAATTAAAAGCTTTTTTAAATAAAAAGGTCTTCAGCCCCCACCGAAATGTTAACAGAGAGGGAGCAGTTCTCAATTCTAAGGGGAGGGTATTCCAAAGTTGGGGGTCCACCACCGAGAAGGCCCTCTTCCTGGCCGCCACCCCTCTCACTTCTCCTGATGGCGGCACAGTCAAAAGGGCCCCTCCAGAAGATCTAAGAGTACGGGTTGGATTATATGGAAGAAGACGGTCCCTCAAATACCCCGGACCCGAGCCGTAAAGGGCTTTAAAAGTCAAAACCAGCACCTTGAATTGGGCCCGGAACAGAACCGGCAGCCAGTGCAGTCGCCGAAGCAACGGCTCGACAGAGTCAAACCGACGTGCCCCAGCAACCACCCGAGCCGCCGCGTTCTGTACTAGTTGTAATTTCTGGACCGTCTTCAAAGGCAGCCCCACGTAGAGTGCATTGCAATAATCTAATCTAGATGTCACTAGGGCGTGGGTTACTGTGGCCAGGTCCGCACAGCTCAGGTACGGCCGCAGCTGGCGAATCAGCCGAAGCTGAGCAAAGGCTCCCCTGGCCGCCACCGCCACCTGGGACTCCAGGTGTAGCTGTGGATCCAGGAGAACCCCCAAGCTGCGAACCTGCTCCTTCAGAGGAAGTGCAACCCCATTCAGAGCAGGACGATAATCCAATACCCGAGCTGAGGATTTCCGAACCAGAAGCACCTCTGTCTTATCCGGATTTAATTTCAGCTTGTTCGCCCACATCCAGCCCCTAACCGCCTCCAGACAGCGATCCAGGGCCTCAACCGCCTCCTCAGAATCAGGGGGAAAGGAGAGATAGAGTTGGGTGTCATCAGCATATTGATGGCACCCCACTCCAAACCCCCGGATGACCTCTCCCAGCGGTTTCATGTAGATGTTAAACAGCATGGGGGATAAGATGGAACCTTGCGGCACCCCAAACCTAAGAGGCCGGGGTGTCGAACAAGCATCCCCCAGCACCACCTTCTGGGATCTGTCAGCCAGGAAGGAGCGGAACCACTTCAAAACAGTGCCTCCAAGCCCCAATCCGGCCAGCCGACCCAGAAGGACACCATGGTCGATGGTGTCGAAAGCCGCTGAGAGGTCCAGCAGGACTAACAGGGTCGCACTTCCCCCGTCCATCCCCCGGCGCAGATCATCCACCAAGGCGACCAAGGCAGTCTCCGTCCCGAATCCCGGCCTGAAGCCAGATTGAAATGGTCCAGATAATCCGTTTCCTCCAGAACCCTCTGAAGCTGGGACGCCACCACCCGCTCAATCACCTTGCCCAGAAATGGGATATTGGAGACTGGCCGAAAGTTGTTTAAATTTGTGGGATCCAGGGAGGGCTTCTTCAGGAGGGGGCGAACCATCGCTTGCTTCAAAGCAGGCGGGAGCACCCCCTCCTTCAGAGATGAATTCACCACCCTCCCCGTCCACTCGGCCAGCCCTCCCCGGGCAGCTCTAATTAGCCATGCCGGGCAAGGGTCAAGCGGGCAAGCAGCAGGTCTCACACTCCAGAGAATCCTGTCCACATCCTCAGGCTCTACAAGCTGAAAAGAATCCCAAATCATAGGATAGACAGGTTCCCCAGGGACATCACTAGATATGCCCACAGCAGCGTCCAAGTCATGCCGGATCTGATCGACCTTATCTGCAAAATGTTTTGCAAACTCATCACAGCGAGCCTCCGTGTGCTCCTCCCCACCAGTAAGGGGGGCCAGATGTAGAAGGTTACGGACCACACGGAATAGCTCAGCCGGACGGTTCTCTGCAGATGCAATGGTGGCAGAGAGGTGTGCCCTCTTGGCCGCCACCACTGCTCTGGAATAAGCTTTTAATTGAGCCCTAGCCCGTGTCCGGTCAGATTCGGCACGAGTCTTTCGCCACCGACGCTCTAGTCGCCTGCTCTGCCGCTTCATCGTTCGCAGCTCCTCAGAAAACCAAGGAGCCGCTCTGATTCTGCGACTGGGCAGAGGACGCTCAGGAGCGATCTCATCCAGGGCCCTGGCCATCTCCGAATTCCAGAGGTCTACCAGGGCACCGGGTGGATCTCCAACTCTGGCAACAGGAAAATCCCCCAGAGCCCTCAGGAATCCATCTGGATCCATCAGCCTCCGAGGGCGGATCATAAAATGTGATCCCCCGCCATTGCAGAGGTGAGAAGCTGCAACAAGCCTAAATCCCACCAGACAGTGATCTGTCCATGACAAAGGAGTGATCTTAATCTCCTCCACCTCCAGATCACCATCAACCTGCCCCGCAGTAAACACCAGGTCCAGCGTGTGTCCCGCCTCATGCGTCGGGGCAGATATTCTTTGAGACAGACCCATGGTTGCCATGGAGGCCATGAAATCCTGAGCCGCAGGTGTTCCCGGGGCCTCGGCATGGACATTAAAGTCCCCCAACACCAAAAGGCGGGGGGACTCCAACATCACGCTCGAGACCAGCTCCGTCAGCTCAGGCAGGGAGACTGCTGGGCAGCAAGGCGGGCGGTATCTTGGAGCAAGTTCTAAAAAAACAACGGTTGCTAGAATTTGGTTTTCTTGGGCTGCTAAGTCATACAGTTCTGAGAATATTCACAACCTATTACAGTCAACTCTGCAACACAAGCATCGATTATCTAACATGGTGTGTGTGCTTCCCTCCTCCCCTGAAAAACTGTAGTTTTATCTGTATTCTCATATATGCAGATGTAATCCAATTTGTTGAAACATATACAGTAGTTGAATTGATTATTTAATTGTGTGGTAGCATTTATTTGTTTATACTTGTAGACTTGCACCTACTGGCTTCACTCGGGGCTGTATCATTATTTGCTTCCAGACCATTCACCAAGCCTTAATTTTTTTTGTGTGTATTTTAATTTTGTGTAGGAGATGGCCATAAGAGCTTTAAAACAGACTAGCAGTAGAAGCATTGAAGCTGCTTTGGAGTACATTAGCAAGATGGGATACTTGGACCCTAGAAATGAACAAATAGTCCGTGTCATTAAACAGACTTCTTCAGGTAAGCATGGGTGTGTTAAGCATTTATTTCTGTGTTTCTGAGTTGTTTAAGCTTGCTTAAGATCCTGCGTGAATATGAAACCAATTTTACAACTACCTTAGTCCTACTGAGGTTTCTCAAGCAGGAAGATATCTTGGTCTGTGTGGCAATCAGCACTTAAAATTCCATTCCTGGGTCATTTTGATGTGGTAATGTGTGATGCAACAGAATGGAAGTCTTGCAGCAACTTTATTGATAAAGGATTGTAAAGCAGTTTACAGAGATTAACTATGAGAATGTTGCACTGTTGATGATTTTAAATAAGGGAGCTTTAGCTCAGCTAAAGATTCATTCCTATTACCACCCCTTCTTCCAATTTCTTTTTCAAGTTGATGGAGAGGTGTCTACAGAAAACACAGTGTGCCTCTATATTAGCACTTCCCCTATATCCTTTCCTCCATATCTCTTTTGATTCATTATGGAAAGAAAGTGAACTTGGCCAAGAACTATACCTGAGCCTGCCAGGAGTAGCAATTGACGAGTTCGGTAACTTGGGGTTGTGTGAACACTGTGAAGGAATAACTCAGTAGCTCTTATTCATATGAATAGTTTCCTAATGTATTCCTATCAATATTTCTATCCTCCTCAGGAAAGAGTATTATGCCAAACAATGTAAGCCGTAGGCCAAGTTTTGAAGGATCCAGCGAGTCTTTTCCGTCCTATCACCAGATCAGCAACCCAGGCTATGAAGGGACAGGCTTTGGGGCAGAAGCTGCCAACGTGCTCAGTGAGGTTCCCAGGCCATATATGGACTACTTGCTTTCTGCTTCCCAGTCTGCAACCATGAATGCTCCAGTGCAAAGGCCACCTGGTATCGTCTCCCACAACACACCTGGCAGTCATCAGCAGAAAACATACCCTGCAAACATAGATTCTCCAGTGATCAGTTACCCAGTGGCTAGTCACAGTAGTCAGGCTTTGCAGCTCCCGGGTACCCATGGATCAAATAGCCCGCATTACAGCAGACAGCCTATGATGGTGCAAGGGGAGGCTCTTGGATATGGCATTCAGAGAAGTCAGTCTTTTCAAAACAAGTTGCAGCAGGAGGGAGGGTACCCGAGCCTTCCAAATAAAGCAACAGTGGTTCAGAATAACTCTGGCCATGGGTTCCAGCAAGCACCAGCCGGGCTGTATTTGCCACATTCTCATCACAAGCAACCAATCCCATCTTCTCACCCAATGCATGTGATCAGCAGAGGCCAGGCATTTCCAAATGAATTTTCAGACAGTCCACCGCAGGGTCTGTTAACACCATCTAGGAATAGTCTGAACATGGACCTATACGATATGAATAGCCCTCAAGTTCAGCAATGGCAAGCAAACTCTTCCTCCTCCTCTCGCCGTGATTCGTTACAGAACCCAGCATTGGAATCCTCTCCTCGTCAGCATGTGCCATTTCGACCAGATGCCTGTGTTCCGAGTAGAACCAACTCTTTTAACAATCATCAACAACAAATGCCTGTAGTATCCATGAGACAGACTCCACCAGGGAAAGCTGACGCTTCCATCTCTTCTCCAAATACTGTCACTGCAGTCACATCTGCTCATATTCTCCAGCCAGTGAAGAGCACAAGAGTGATGAGGCCTGAACCTCAGACAGCTGTTGGCCCTGCTCATCCTGGCTGGTTACCGGCACAGTCTTCAGCTGTAGACAATTTAGGGATGATTGAACAGCACCCCCTTCCTGTTGGAGGAACAAATGCCTATCAATTAGATGTTGAATACAGCAATCAGGAGCTCAGATGTCCACCACCGCCATACCCTAAGCATTTGCTTCTACCTAGTAGCTCTGAGCAGTTTGATATCAATTGCTTACGTACAGGAATCGAGCAGACACTTCGGGGAATTCCGAACTCAGCAGTCAACAAAGTTGAGGAAAGTGGGGAAAGGAATGAGAAAATCAAAACAGCCAAAGTGGAAAAAACAGGGAAGGATAAAAAACAGATCCAGACATCCCCAGTACCAGTACGGAAGAATGGCAAAGATGAAGAGAAAAGAGAGTCCCGGATTAAGAGTTACTCGCCATTTGCCTTTAAATTCTATATGGAGCAGCATGTGGAGAACGTCATCAAGACGTACCAGCAAAAAATTAATCGTAGGCTGCAGTTGGAGCAAGAAATGGCCAAAGTGAGTACGTATATGTGTGTGTGTGCGCCTGTGCATGCGCTGGTTTTTGAAAAAGCTAGTAGAAGTGAGACCAAGTTAAAGATAACTTCAGTCACAGAACAGACCTCCTAAAATATAGTATTATAATTTTGTACAAAAATACGAAGCTGGCATTTCTAGTTCTAGAGATTTGGCCCAATGTTGACTGTAGTTTTGTGTTTCTTTCCCCTGCTTCTTCCAATCATGGAGGAGGAACAGAAAATAATGATCAGTATTTTATATGCTTTTGAGTGTTCAAAGCACTTCACATTAATTATCTTATGGTAATTCTTACAACAAACTGTAAAGTAAGAAAGTTGCATTTTCCCTGTAGTGTAGCTGAAACAGAGAAAAAGAGTGGCTTGCGGCTGTGCAGTGAATTTGTGACAGATTTGAATTGAGGAAATCCTGATTTGTACCTTACGCTTCTAGTCACTCTACTGCATTAGCCCTAAAAAGCTATGAAGCCCCTTGACTACTGCAATTCTTCTCAGTAGAGTTGACTGGGCCCGTTGCTCAGGGGAAGTAGTATAGTTCAGTGGAAGAGCACAAAGTTTGCTTGTTCAGGATTCCAGGTTCAGTTCTTGGCATTGCCGAGTAGGGCTGGGAAAGAGTCCTGTTTGAAACCCAAAGAAGTGCCAACAATTGACAATTAAATACTGAGCTAGAATGACAAATGATCCTATGTTCCTGTGATATTTTCCAGATTTGTTTTGAACATCTTTCCAAGCTCATCTTTCTAACCATGTGGGCTACCATGGTGCACACACAGAAGAAAACACTGAGATTCTCATCATGCCTAGTTCTGAGCCCAGACTAGATTTTGTACTGCTTTGACGTGATTGCAGTAAGAATGAGCAGAGCCTTAGCTGTATATGCCGGAGTTGTAGCTCAGTGTAGAGCACACACTTTGCATAAAGTTAATAACACTTACCGTATGTATAACGCTTGAAAGTATTCAAAATACTTTGTATGATTTATCTTGTAAGTGTAACCACCAGCACCCTGTAAGGGAAGTATTATTCCCATGTTGCAACTGGGAAACAGAAGATTGAGAGGGAATGATGACTAGGGCCACTTACCGCACAAGCCTATAATTGTCTACTCAGAAGTAAATTGCATTGCATTCATTTGGACTGTCTCCCAGGAAAGTTCATATAGGTTTGGGTATTAGAGAATTTGCGGTAGAGGTAAGATTTTAACTGGTGAAATCCTGATCCTTAGCCACTGTGCTATGCCGATCAAGGGTTCTGTGTTTTCACACATTTGGAGCTTGGATGGAACAAAATTACTCTACATTTTTAAGATGCTTCCTAGGTGAACATGTTGGTAATATATATAATTTTCCTGACTTGGTTTCTTTCTTGTCTCCCTTTACCACTGATGTTTTCTTATCAAGGCTGGTCTTTGTGAAGCGGAGCAAGAGCAAATGAGGAAAATCCTCTACCAAAAGGAGTCCAACTACAACAGGCTTAAGAGAGCCAAAATGGACAAATCCATGTTTGTAAAAATCAAGACTCTGGGCATTGGGGCTTTTGGGGAAGTCTGCCTTGCTTGCAAGGTGGACACTCATGCTCTGTATGCCATGAAAACTCTGAGGAAGAAAGATGTACTGAATCGTAACCAAGTGGCTCATGTCAAGGCAGAGAGGGATATCCTTGCAGAGGCTGACAATGAGTGGGTGGTCAAGCTATACTACTCTTTCCAAGACAAAGAGAACCTGTACTTTGTGATGGACTATATCCCTGGTGGAGACATGATGAGCTTGCTGATCCGGATGGAAGTCTTCCCAGAAAAGCTAGCTCGGTTTTACATTGCCGAACTCACACTGGCAATAGAGAGTGTACACAAAATGGGGTTTATCCACAGAGACATCAAGCCTGACAACATTCTGATTGATCTCGATGGGCATATCAAACTGACTGACTTCGGCCTCTGCACTGGATTCAGATGGACACACAACTCCAAATACTATCAGAAAGGTACTAGGCTTATGGATTTGAGGTCAAGGAGATCATTGTACATGTTTTTCTTTGCATAAGCTTCATAAGTTTTCAGTAGAGATGAACTGCAGGAAGAACAGGGTATTTCAGTTGTGTGTCTTGATGCTTACTTTCAGCAGGCAGTGGGCATTGAGGGGTTGTGTTAACATCTTCCTAGAAAAGATGGTTTTGAGGAACAATTAGAATGGTGGTGTCAGTGGTGTTCCTAGCACAACTGATTCCCAGGGTTTACTGCTCCCACTGCCTCACTCTTGGCTGCTCCAAACCATGGGTAGACCTGGCCTCTTCCTTGAGATCCCTTGGAGGAGATCAGGACCTGCAATT
Source organism: Lerista edwardsae (assembly GCA_029204185.1). Lineage (NCBI taxonomy): Eukaryota > Metazoa > Chordata > Lepidosauria > Squamata > Scincidae > Lerista > Lerista edwardsae. The sequence goes on from JAJKFI010000030.1 coordinate 11,463,813, forward strand.
TGAAGGACCCAGTAGACCTAGCCTCAAGATTCCCCTCCCCCTGGGGATGCCAGGTCAATGTTTGAAGGGCCAGGCATGCTAACCACCACGCCCTGGCATGCACTTGAGGTCCACCATCCCTGCCCTGCCCTTGGTACTCTATTGGGTAGCGTCTCGCATGTGTTCTGGGAGACAGGCCCAGGCGTAAGGCCCAGGTATAATAAGAGTTGTTTCAGGGAATAGGAGGCATAGAGACAGCTGAGGATGGTAGAATAGGAGAAGCAAAGATTGCAGGCACCTGGATATTGGAGCCAAAACAAGAGAGGAGGAGGGACTTCAAAAGTAAGGCTGGAAGTTGGTGCTGGTTTAGAGAGTGGTCAGGAAGCTAGTGCAAGAAATTAGAATGGTACATAGAGGTGAAAAGCCTGATATACAGGCATGCCCCGGTGTTTTTTGGGGTTCAGTTCTGGACACCACCACGCTGGTGGATACATGGAAATGATGGATACATGGAAACCGTAGATACACGGAAACCATGGAGCTTCTTTAAAGAACATCTGTGGTTTTGCTGCAACAAGGTAAAAAGATTTGTTCAATGTTCCCCTGTGTTTTTAATAGGTGTCCCAGTATCCATGGTATCAGTGGATAACTGAAACTGTGGATACTGAATCAGGGGATACCGGGGGCAAACCTGTATGTTTGTGGAAGGCCAGAAAGAATTGCAGTATTTGATGTGATACCACTCAAGTGGAGGTGACTTTGCAAGAAACTCCATGCAATGTACTGTGTGTGCCTCAGAGCTGAACTTGTAATCTGATAAGATGAAATACTGCAGAGCCTTTTGGCTACTAAACTTTAAACACCCTTTTATTGTAACATGTGTAAGATGAGAAAAAAATGTTCCTTTTTCTCTCCACTCCAAAAGGGAGCCACATCAGGCAGGACAGCATGGAGCCAAGCGACCTTTGGGATGATGTGTCTAACTGTAGATGTGGAGACAGGCTGAAGACGCTGGAGCAAAGAGCTAAAAAGCAACATCAAAGATGTCTAGCCCACTCCTTAGTTGGCACTCCCAATTATATTGCCCCAGAAGTTCTGCTTCGTAAAGGTAGGAGATTCTTATCTAGCAGACCAAGGTTGCAGTTTTAGTTCCTATCTTCTCTTATGCAAATGTTATTGGCCTGAGGAAAGCTTGGGATTGACAGCTGTGAATGTTCACTAGCTCTGGAAGCATAAGTATGCTGTCCAGCCACTAAGTCAATATACTCTTTACCCTTAGGGCCGGGACACACCCAAATACTGGAGTGGTAGACAGTTAGAGCAAAAAATAGAAAGTTGCTGGAAATCATTTTCTGTTCAGTCCTTGGAAGTCATGTACTGTAGTTTTTAATCACCAATTTGTGGCAATTGAAAATTCTGAAACATATGGGCAGAATGTTTTTCTGTGCACCCAAATATTGACCAGTGCTAAATGACAAATCCACTTGCACAAGTGGTAATTTCACTTACACAGAGAAGTAATTTTTAATGATGCCTCCTTCTCTTTGAATCATATTTTGAGGGGCTGCAGAGGGAAGGAGAGGTAGGAAAGCCCTATTACATTAGTGAAACTTTCATGGAAGGAAAGTTGGGATCTAAGCCATTGATAGTGCCAGTGATTTGTGGGCTAAATCCACAGGTTTAATGACCCACTGATTTTTTTTATGTGCGAGGGTTCTGACAATAGAACCCTCACGATAAAAAGGTTCCATCTTCATATAGAGTGCTGAACAAACACCAAGTACTGTTGTTTCTATTTATCTTTCAGGTTACACTCAACTTTGTGACTGGTGGAGTGTTGGTGTGATTCTCTTTGAGATGCTAGTGGGGCAACCTCCCTTCCTTGCTCCCTCTCCCACAGAAACCCAGCTGAAGGTAAATTCACTTCAAGTGATTTTTGTAATTACGTTATGTGATCTCTCTTTCTCACTCTCACTCACTCACTCACTCACACACACACACACTCACACTCACACACACACACACACACACACACACACACACACACACACA
>JAJKFI010000030.1:11465853-11543853 GCA_029204185.1 Lerista edwardsae
CACACACACACACACACACACACACACACACACACACACACAAATGCAACTGGAGTTGCAAGTGCTTGATCTTGGTCTCCAGCAGCAGAGAGATGTTGCAAGGTGGACAAATTTTATCTTGGGCTGTTGTCTAAACTGGGGTGCCTACCAGTTATTTTTTGGTCCCCAGCAGGAGTAACAGAGCAATTTCACGGGGTGTGCAGGCCCCATCTGTGTGTGTGAGTGGGGTGGTGTTGGTGTTGCTACTAGATTGTAGGCCCAGTTCTATTAAACTTTCCATGTGCTGCATGGAAAGCACAGGTCCAAGCTCCATGTGCAGCACAGGTCATGTGCTGCATCCTGCAGTTGGGGAGGTGGGGAAACAGACACGTTCACCTTCCTCATGGTAAAGGATCACTTCTTCTCTTATCTCAGGGCTGCATTGCAGCCGAATCCTCAGTGGAAAGTTCAATAGGATTGGGCCCTGTGACACTGCCACATAGACCACTGGTGGTGGAAGAACTTTGGCAAGAGGAGGACCAGGCTGATGGAAAATGCAAAGTATCTCCCTGGCTTCCCCTTTAAATAGCTGTTTTTTTTACTGTTATCTCAGCTTTTTTTTTTTTACTGCAGCAAGAAAGATGATGGGCAGGGAGTATAATCAAAAGTAGAGCTGTCATTGGGATCAACTGTCTGGTTGTGCTTTTCAGTTGTTTGCTTAGCAAGTAAAGATGAAGCCTATGTTGTGAAGTCTTGCAATTCAAGAGGAGTATTCTTGAATGTTAACTGGGTATTTTTGTCCTTTAGGTGATAAACTGGGAGAACACGCTGCACATTCCCTCCCAGATCAAGTTAAGTTCCGAAGCAACTGATTTCATCATAAAACTGTGCTGTTCTGCTGAAGAGAGGCTTGGAAGAAATGGAGCAGACGACATTAAGGCTCATCCATTTTTTGACTCCATAGACTTCTCTACAGATATCCGCAGGCAGCCAGCTCCCTATGTCCCAAAGATCAGCCATCCAATGGACACCTCAAACTTTGATCCAGTAGAGGAAGATGGTCCATGGGATGACACTAGTGAGGATAGCACGAGAGCATGGGACCCGCAGACCTCTTCTAGTGGCAAACACACAGAACATGCCTTCTATGAGTTCACTTTCCGGCGATTCTTTGATGACAATGGATACCCATTCAGATATCCAAAGCCTTCTGGACTGGAAGTAAGCCAGTCTGAGAATTCTTCTGATGTTGATAGCAAAGATGGGCTAGATCAGACTGGAGCCTGTCAACCTGTGTATGTGTAAATTATTGTACAGACTTTGTAAAAAAAAAACATTTATTCATAAATTTTAGTGTCTTCCGGTCATGGTCCTTGGTTGGGATATATTCCAATTGAGGCTAATACCTGTCTGGAGATCTGAGAACTTTCAGACAAGGTCCTAAATGAAAGCTGGTTCTGATTTAGGCCATCTAGAACTGTAAATAGCTACATGGATGAGTGCACTTGAAATCAGGATTCTCATCATAATTTCCAAGTGTGGAAGTTTTACTCTTCTTAGGCATTCTTTTTTGGGGGGGGGGGTCTGCATTGCCCATTCTGAGCATTTACATATTTCCACACAGTGTGCTATATATAAATATATATATATAAATATTATTTTTTCTTTAAGTGAGCAAAGAGCACTTATTTTTGTTTATAGCAGGGTTATGTTTTTTTCCTACTAAATTATAGGGATTAATTTTGACAAATCATGCTGCTGTTCTTCTTTTCTACATTTTAAAAAATAGTATCGCACTTATGTCACATATTTAGGAAGTGTAAGACTGAAGAACGTGTGATTAGAGGTCTCTGTGCAATAATATTTAATAAGAAAAAGTCCACTGTCTAACGTCCTAAATTTACTGGTGCCATGTTTATTTACACCATGATCTTTGTGTGTTTCCACATTTCAAAATCTTGGCATAATTTTTGCCGCTGCTTTATTTCCCTCCCCTCCCTTTAAACTTTGGAATTTAACATAATCAAAGCGTGAGCAAGTGGCAGTTGGGCTGTGACTTCAGTGACTGGTGTGTGAGGAATGTTGCATGGGTTGTGATTAATTTTGTTTTAAAATTTCCTTTTTCTTGCCATTCACAGGCAGGCCCTGTGTATCCATTTTTTTAACTGAGGTTCTAAAACTTTGACCTTCAGAACTTGTGTGCTGATAATGTATTGTGTGGATGGTTTTTCTATTATGACTGTAGGCCACCTTTGTTTTGTGTAAAACCAATTACAAAGCTTATATAATTACAATTATATAACTTGTGTATTGGCAGTGTGTGTACAGAGGGAGGGAGAGGTCAATATAATCACCGTTTGTTTCATCAAATCTTTGTCCTCCCAAAGAAGGGTAAACAGAAAAACATTGTTTTTAAAATCTATTTGTGGCCAAAATCTATTGACTCTATAAGATGAACTGACTCAAGTAGCATCTGATATGCAGTGTTGAAATTTGCCATATACTATTCAATAATATTATTTAGTGTCTGTATGGGGAAAAATATATAGCTGAGAATGTTCGATTCTCCATGCCTTAAATTGGATTCATTAGCATTTATTATTTTTTTAAATCTTAACAGTGATGGGACTTTTCACAGCAGTAAATGTTAAAGGTTCTTTCTTGAATGTGTTTGAACACGTGAAGCTGGCCTCATGCAGGATCCTACCATTGGGTCCATCTAGAATGCTGTCTGCGCTAAGTGGCAGTCTCTCTCAGAGATCTCTCTCAGAGCAGAGGTCTTTTGTGGCCCTGTTCCCTAAGATCCTTTAATTCAAGGAACCAGGGAATGACATTAGGACTTTGCACATTGAAAGCATGAAGCTGCAACTCTTCACCAAGTACCTCTGTTCGTTATAGCAAAGCACTATATGTGGCTCTTCCATTTAGGCATCCCCCACAATAATAGAGAAGATATGGAAACACATCTTGGCATGCCACTTGGAGACTGAGAAATGACATGCATAGTAAATAAAATGCGTGTAGTTAAAGAAAAATCTGCCAAAGGGCACTGTCACAGTAGTGTAACAGAAATCATAACAAAGATGCAAACCTTGTGATAACATGATTCCCCCAATAGTGTTAATTGGGTATCAACACTGCATTGAGTCAGCAGTAGCTGCCAGAGTTCAGAGGCTGGAAGGAATTGTGAATTACTGTGTCTTAATTCAGTAGACAACTCTGTTGTAACCACATATATGCAACATGAATATGCTTGGGGTTACTACGCCTTAGTTGTCTTCAAGTGATATAGCCCCATCTTAAAAATATTAGTCCTTGGTCTACTTGGTCTATTATATTTTCTTCATATTTTTTATGATGGACCATACTTATCCTTCATCTCTATCAAAATGAAAATATACAAAGTTTTTAATTTAAAATATGCATTTTATTAGCTATGTTAACATGAGGATTATTCAAAGTGATAATGGAATACTAAAGATAATTAAGCCATACATATCTTCATTTATATTCTATGTATCTAAATAGATTTTGCAAATTTTTAATTCAGATTATTTTAACAGTCCTATTTTTAAATAATTGATTGCAATAACATTTGAGGGCAATATTCCACTGTGTTCTTGCTTTATTTTAATTTTTTTTACTCTGAAGCTTCATTTTTTTCCTATTTTCACATATTACTCCTTAACATTGTAGTCTATCATATCCTACCCATTGTCTAAGTATCTAAAGCAACAACACCTGTAAAATCCATCAGGCTAAACTAAACAAAATGATTGTGTATTTGTTTACATTTGTATGAAAGGTGTGTTCTGAGGTATGCAGTGCTTTTGTGTTGTGGCGGTCTATGAAAGATTCAGTATTACTACTTTTCTATATAATAATGTCATGTTTTTATATTTACATCTATCTGACATTCTTTCATGTGGTAGGTTCTTCCTCAGGAACTCAGTTTAACTGTTATTTATTTATCATTTGCCTTTCGAAAGCTTCTGCTGGCACAATTTATTATTAAAAAAAATCAAAGTTTAAAATGTTTGTTTGAATTCTTGTGACCTATGAAATATTATATTAACTGATATTACACAGCCCTGTAAAATCAGCCCACACTTTTTCATTTCCCAAAAATGTACGCCTGCATAAAACTCTTGTGTTGGTATTCTCTGGGGCTTCACAGAACCAATGTTTGTAGGCCCCAGGCCCAAATGCAGTTGCCATAGGTAACCAGGTAAATGTGCATTTACAAACCTGGTGCTAGACTTCTGGAGACAAAAGATCTGAGAAGATTGGGGAAGGCCAAGAGTGGTAACGAAATGAAATTTCAAGGGTGAAATAGGTGTACTTGCCTAGGTGGTTGTCACCAAATTTTGTCTAGAGTTTAAGGTGTGAAGGAGTTTGAAGAGTGGTTCTCAAGTGAAACCAAGTTTAAGAATTTCTTAGGAGATGGGATTTTGCACATCCCCCCCCATGGGTCTAGAACTCAACTGAAATTTAAAAATTGATTGGCATACCTGCAGAATTAGCTACAAGGGCAATGTTGTGAGAAAAGCATACATCACATTCAGTGATGTCATCCAGGTGCGCCAGGAACTGAAACGCCTGGATGATTGGCAGCCCTCCGCCCCTATGGCGGAGGCCAGCCACGCCTCCCTGCGCCTGGAATCGCTCCATTTCAGAGCGATTCGGACGCGTGGGAGGGCGGACGGGCCCAGGAGCAGCTCGCCCATCCTCGGGAGAGGCGGCGCAGCCTGGGCCCGTCCGCGGAACGGCGTACCGGGCCGTTCTGCCAGGATGACACCGCTGATCGCATTCACAAGATCACATATCTTGTATTTTGCAATAAATTAATAGTTACTAACTGTGGATTCCAAAATAAAGAAAGTTTAAAAATATGTCAAAATGCTTTAGAAATTTAGAAAACACAGTATGTGTTGTGATTTTATAGACAACAACCTACTTAATCTGAATGCAAGCAATGGAATTATTTTATGCAACTGGTGCATCAGTAAGTTTAACAAGATTAGAACTAAAGGTTATAGGCATACAAAAGATATATCCTGCCTGCTGGAACACTAAAACTCAAAGTGTGAACTCTTCCTGATACATCAATGCATAAATTTGAATTAATGCTATATAATAGCATATGCAACATGGATTCAAAGCTGCAACCAAATGTTCCATTTTTGTGTGAGATAATTAACTGTAAGCATATGTTTGTACTTAAGAAACCATAACATATTCTGATTCTGTACTCCTAGACACTGCATGGACAGGGAAGAAAATCACTTTACCACTCCACATAAGAGAACTCACATAAGGGAAATCAGCCATTCTGCATTGCTATCTGGTTAATGCATGTTAAACATGCATAATTAAGAGTCCAATGCCAAAAAAGCACACACTGCATCCTATTGGGGGAGGGACGTGGTCCGAATACAAATGGGAAATAAAAATAATTTTTATTTAACCTTTGTGTAAGCCCTGGGGCAACCTATGGGTCTCCTTGGACCTATGCCACCTATTCTGGTGATGTATGACCGAGAAGGAAAACGGGGAGGAGAGGTCTGTAAAAGAGCTGATAAGATGCGGCTTGTGCCATTGCCACCAGATCTGCCTCCTCCAGTGTCCTCCCATCTCGGTGATTCCCCCCTCTGCCCAGAAATACTTCCATTCCTCCCACACCCTTCCAATTTCACCCCCACTGCTGCCTTACCTTACGCCAGTGAACTGTGTCTTTGCTGTTGGCAAGCACAGGCAGCCACCAACTATAGTGCTGGCACCCTTGTTGTGCTTGGTGTAACATGATGCACACTGGATCCAAGCATTTCCACCCAGATCCTAATGCTTCCATTGGTAGAATGTACTTTCTAGCAGAGGACTATAAAGGATAGGATTGGGCTTTCTTTTGCTGTATTTTTAAAGACCAGTATAAATCCCGCCAATAATTTATGGCCTAAACCTAATGAAGGCCTGACCTGGCAGAAAGCATGCCTGTTGCAAAAGCGCTTTGTGCAAACCACACTGACCAGAGTGTGGTCAGATCAGATATGACTGAGTAGTTGGCGCACCAGTTGAAACTGAGCAAATGCTCCCCTAAGCCACAGAAACTACCTGATTATCTAGGGCAGTGATGGCAAACCTTTTGGGCTCGGCTTGTGAAAATGCTTAACTTGACTCTGCTGGCGTGTCAATCCCACTCCCAAACAAAAGAGAATTCTTTATATTCATTTATTTAAATTAAAAATGCAGTCCAATCGTGTGTGCTGCTATATGTTGCATAACAAAACAGCCAATAATTACAAAAATAAAAATGAGTAAAACAAACTCAATTTTTGTCAGGTGTTGAGGAATGCTGTTGTGTCACCCCAAATGTGGTGTGTTGATACTTCGACACTTGTCATAAATTCGCCATCACTGATCTAGGAGTAATGAAGAATCAAGAAGGACTCCCAAACTGCCAGTGTGCTCCCGCAGCCTGCAACCCATTCAGAACAGGTCAATAGCCCAATACCTGCATCACAGTTCTCCCAAGCAGTGGCATAATGAAAGTGTAGCCCAGTGCCGAGGACAACATGATGCCCCGGAAGTGACATCACAAACCACAATTTTTGCATGACCGTTATATTTTCATTTCCTTTTTGGACATAACTTTTGATAAGGATATTATACTCAAGTTTGTTCAATTGCCTTCTGCATTGAATTACCTTTCCATTGATATATAACATGATGGAATTATTCATGCATACCAAGGTTCTAACCATTTTGGCCACTAGTGTCAATCTCAGCTTGTTGCCCCCCTAAAGCTTGTTGCCCATTGCAATTGCACCCCATGCAGTTCTTCACCTACACCCCTGCTACCAAGTTCTCCAATTATGTGCTGATTTCATTTCAGCGTGTTGACCCTAATCCAGTCCCCTACTGCCTCTGACAGCACCTTACAATGTCCATGGTCTACTTGCGATTAGATTATATGCAGCCTTAACATATCAAGTATATGGAGGGGCTTATTACAGTAGAATGCACAGTTCCACCATTGTGAAATTGTTCCTGGCTGATTTTATTAGCTAGGGAGGGACCCATTGTATACCAGAGGGATTGAGCAGACACAGAGCAGATCCCAGACGGACCAAGTAGACAGCCTCAGACTTACAAAGCCTCCTGTCCACATTCTCAGATGAAACAAAAGTCACCAATAGATGCTTAGGGGACATTGACTGGAACTGTTAATATGGTGTCTAAGTTGTGATGGATGCAAAAGATTGTATCTGTGAAGTGCGTAGCAAATTGGTCACAATGAACCAAGTTGCTCATCTCTACTTCTGAGGAGCCAGATGGAGCAGGCAGGCCCCTCCCAACAGCTCAACCAAGTGGACTTCTGAGGACACGATGACAGACAGAGAAAAACACCAGAGATCATGCCTCTTTATAGCACACAGCTCCTGGGAAATCATGTAAGTGTGTGCGTGTGTGTGAGAAATAATAAACAGTAATATCTTTCAATAGACACTTTATGGTTGAAAAGGGCCATCTAGTGGTTAAAAGGAAGACCTGTGTTTCAAATGAGTAAGATTAGCTGATCAAATTTCTTCATCGCTATTAATATGTTTTAAATGAAATATTAAATTAATTTGTACTTTTAAAACTTACTATGATGCAGCCTGTTGTCTTCAGACATTAAAAGAGTATTGCAAATCATCCCTGAGGGTTGATTTTGACATTTCTGCTAACAGCAATCAATCAGCTGGTTACTCTTGTAAGGCTTTGCATACATACGTATGTAAATCAAACATGGGCAAGCCAAGAATCTGAAGTAATTAAGCAATCTAGTGTTTGGCTCATGAGACAACTGGGGGCTTGAGTCCTGTCATTATTATTACATTATAATATATAATTACATAAATTAATATATGAATGTATAATATTTATATTATGATTGCTGAATGCTAGTGACCTGTCAACTAACATTAGTTATTAGGCAGCATAAATTGAAAGGACTGCAATTTATGGTTTGCATAGGATTTGATCAGACATTTGCCTCTCTGTCTCACTTTGTTATCTTGGCTGTTCCTCCATTTTGGTTCCAATCCTACCCTTTCCCCCAGCATACCATGCAGTGGTACCAAACAGTCTGGCTATTTGGGAGAGGAAATATTTCTCTTACCCCTCTGTAAGCCCCTTAACTGCCAATGTGTCTCCTTAGACCTGCACCAGCACTTTAACTGGGGACGTAATCCTAACCTGGAGTTAGGCCAGCACAGTTAGGCTAGCCAGGTTTGGCCAGCACAAGGGTCATCATAAACTATTGGAGCACTCTTGGAGTCAGAGAGGCCACCACACAGATGTGCGCCATCCTCCCTAACTCCAAGAGTGGTCCAAATGCACTTTACGGTGACCTTTGTGCCGGCCCAACTTTGCTGGCCTTGGCCTAACTGTGCCGGCCTAACTCTAGGTTAGGATTGCACTCTGGGACATATTGGCTTGCTCTGTAGGAGTGGGTTAGCATTTGGCGCAGGTCGCCTCAGCCCTGCCCTGTTTCCACCCCAATCCTCCCACAGCTCACCCAGTTACACCCACCCTCTCAGGATCTTGAACCATAAAGCTGTCTTATAATGGCCTGGGCCATCTTGTTCTGGTAAACAACATTTGTGGAGTTTCTGATATTTACTGTGGAAAAACATTGGTATTCAGCTCCTTTAAAATAACATACATTTTTTAATAAAAAGCATTACCTGGACCAAGGTTTTGCCAGAACTATAGGAAGTTCAGAAACAGAAATGCATACCAACAGGAGCCATTAATTAACTATAGATTTATCTGCTTGTGGAAGACAAGGATGTCCTTTGTACACATTGTAGTGCTAGTTTGGGAAGCCTCTACTCTGTGACTGGCATTCAGCCAAATGTGAAGGACACGTCTTATATGGGCATAAAGGGTGCCGTATGTGTGGGTGACAGTCTGCTTTAAAAAAAAACCACATATCCAAATGATTAATAATAGGCTATTGTGATACTGACGATACTCAGGAAGATAAACCTGCCACAACATCTGCTTATGTCTTATTATCGTGGTACCACTGAGAGTGTCCTGTTTGCATGGGAGATTAGCATGTGCCTGCCCCCCCCCCCAGTTATATAGGCAAATTGGAAGCATTGCATGATGGTCTCCGCTCACATGTGGCTTTTTCAGACACTGACATTTTTGAAAGTGGAGACACAGGGATTTCAAACTGAAGTCAGTAAACGTAAAGAACCAACTACAAAAAAACCTAAGGCTAAGCTCACCATGACCTTAAAAGTTATGATTAAAAAAGCCTTGGCACTGGAAATATGTTTTGAATGGATGGGGGAAGGTCTGCAGTATGGGTGCCTTCCTGAACTGCAGTGCACTGGTCTACCCATGGTTGGTCCTAATGGGTAGATCTGGGTTCTGCTGTTGTTTCTAATGGGTAGACCTGGTCTACCTGTGGCTGTTTCCAATGGGTAGACCTGGGCTCCTGTGGGGGCGCACTTCTATTGGGTGCCCAGGGTGCCGTTTGCTCCTGATCCTGCCTTGCCTTTTCTGGAGCAAATGCTTAAGGTGGTTCACAATGTAAGTTTAAAAATGTACAATACATAAAACAATTTGTTTTAAATGGCAATAACCACTTGGAGGAAGACAACCACTTAAACCAAAGCAGTGCTATAGAGGCACAGGGGACAGACAATGACACATCACACCTGGAAGTTCAGTGATGATGCAATGATGTCATGGCTGAACATCTGGCCCTTTTGCCCAAAAAGATTGCCAACCTCTACTCTGGTCCTTTTGGAATGTTGCAAATGATGGACAGGAACATTCCAAAACAGTTAGTTAGAAGACTTGGGGAAGAGGATTTAGAGTTGGATATGGGAGAAGATGTCAAAATTGTCTTCCTTATATGATTAGAATACACTGTTTATCACGTATGTTATAGGGAGTATTGCTTAATAAGATAATTAGGTTTATACTTAGCTTTTCAATGATTATTTACAAATTCTTTGACAATTGTCACTGCCCCATCTGAAGTAAAATGTCTGCCTGATGCTCTTGTGGGCCTTAACAGAAGAGATGCACAGAAAGTGGAAAAGCAACTCCTTCCATTCCCCCACTTAAACTACACTATGGTAAACTAAACAAAAAAACACAAACCTAATTTAAATGTGTTCTGGGGCAGTTTAGCTGTACAGGTGAACAGTATTGGCCTCTGTGCTTGTATTTGGTGTAGTTGTCTAGACCACAGCAGTGTTTCTCAAATTGTGGGTTGTGAGCCAATTCAGGTGGGACCCCATTTCAATGTTTATTTTATTTTTTAATATATTAGACTTGATGCTACCATGGTATAAGACTACATTTGGGGAAAAGTTACATACCTGTACATATCTATGTACATGCTTTTAACAATGCTAAACAATGGGGCTTACTCCTAGATAAACTTTTCTATTGTTGTTGTTGTTGTTGTTGTTGTAAACTTTTAAAGTACGTACTTAATTGATTTGATTGTATACTGGTGTAAAACAGTTTCTAGGTTGTAACGGTTCATGGTGTTTTGAGATAGTTTAAGGGCACAATCCTAACCCACTTTCCAGCACTGACATAGCTTTGCCACTGGGGCATGCGCTGCATCCTGCAGTTGTGGGGAATATTTGTTTGACATGCGAATAATTGTGGGGAATATTTGTGCAGGGAATATTTGTTCCCTTACCTTGGAGTTGCATTGCGCTTACCCTGGTGCTAGAAAGGTGGTTAGACTTGTGCACTAATTGTTTTAACTTGTGTTGTTGTAAGGAAAACAGTGTAGCTTGCTCCAGTGCAAGCACAGGCAGGGATGACACCCATTTTAGCTGCCTGTCCTAGTTCTCTGGCTTAATAGGAAGATGGTGGCAATGATAAGGAATTACATTAAAGAGAACATGGAAGAATTAAGGCTGCAGTCCTAAGCACACTAATTAAAATGGTCCCATTGAACGCAGTGAGGCTTACTTCTAAGTAAATGTTTTGACATGCGCTCTAACCACTATAGTCCTACGCAACTTGAGGTAAATTAGATATAACTTAGAGCCTGGGCTTTTTGCATTCATTTCATATTCTGCTCTGAGAGCAATAAATTATAATTAGTAATATGTATGAAAATGTTGCAATGGTCAAAGACAGTTTTAATGCTATTAAGATTAAGCTTCTGTCAATTTACATAAAGTTTCCAATGCTAAATTTCTGTGACCTATCTGTCACCGTGGTATTATATCATAAACCTTATATTTAAGTGCTTTGGATTCCATGTATAAAGCTAAACATCTTATTTTTGTCACTGTAGGCTGTTTAATTTGTGTTTTATTGTTTCAGTGACCATTAATCTGTATGGACAAAGAGGTCTATGGAAAAATCATAATTCATTTTTGAAGCGTTGACCTTCAAAGTTATCTTCAGGATGTGCAGATGGTGGACTAGTACAGTTTGCTAACAGTTCTCACTTAGAAATTTATCTGTAATGGCTCTCAGTAAGTATTTGGAAAATGTGTTTTGTTTTTCTGCCTATAACCTTACTGATAAATTAATTTTGAGTTATTCTAATCTTTTTTTTCTACAAAGTGCACAGCCTAGGAAGTGAAAGTACGATGCTGCAAAGAATAATACTGCATAGGAACCTGGAACATCAGAAATGGTTAGATAGTGTCACCGAAGCAATGAACATGAAATTGGGCGAACTCTGGAAGCTAGTGGAGGACAGGGAGACCTAGCGTGCTGTGGTCCTTGGGGTCGCAAAGAGTCGGACATGACTTAGCGGCTGAACAACAACAACAAATGAAAAATTGTTTTGCTTAGGAATGTTAAAAGCCACAGGCCAAAAATTCCAAGAACTGAGTCCAAAGGGGCTATACAGTATAGATTTGTGTTTCTCAGATAGGAGTCCCCCTAATGATCTAGTTAAAAACTTTTGAAACTGAGGGGACTTTAAAAGCATTTATTCTACAACACATGTTATTATGTAAGAAGAAAAAAGTTAGTGTTTGGGGGCATGCCTAAAATCCCAGCCAGTTAGAGCCCAGAATTTTTCACAAACTTAAAAGAATATGGCTAAAGGGATTTCTTATTTCTAGTTACTAACACATGTCTTTAAATCTGAATACTATTTAACTTAAAATTTGAAATATTAATGGATATGAATTCTGGAGATAATTTGCTTTACATGCAGGCAGGGCCATGATTTGAGGAATAAGGGAAGGAGCTGTCCTTGTGGGCTTGAATGTAAACTCACACAGAGATATAAATTCAGTGTGACAGGGGAATTGGTATTGCTTATCTTCTCTTCTGGCAGGGCTGATGTAGACATTGGGACAAATGCAACAGGTTGAAAAGATACACCTGTTGAATTTCTGCCTGTTCTACCACCATTACAGGGACAAAAGGCCCTGCGGGAGAAGGAAAATCTATTTGGCTCAGGGAAACAGCTGATCTATAAACCAATGCATTCTACAGTGAAGAACGCCACGTGCACAGGTGATTATAACTTTCACTGGCTGAGGTTCAGGTAAGGTTTATTTATTTATTTATTTATTATTAGATTTGTACCCCGCCTTATTGTGCCCGAAGGCACCCAAGGCGGCATTACAATATAGATATAAAAACAATATAACAATTCACAATTAAAAACAATTAAAACAGAATTAAACAATACAATCAAAAATTAAGAACACATTTAAAAACAAATTTAAAAACAATATAAAAACAACAAGCCCCGTGGGTTATAATAACCAGCCAGCCTGTCAACAATTAAAAGCTTTTTGGAATAAAAAGGTCTTCAGCCCCCGCCGAAATATAAACAAAGAGGGAGCAGTTTTCAATTCTAAGGGGAGGGTGTTCCAGAGTTGGGGGGCCACCACCGAAAAGGCCCTCTTCCTGGCCGCCACCCCTCTCACTTCTCCTGGTGGCGGCACAGTCAGGAGGGCCCCCCCAGATGATCTAAGAGTACGGGTTGGATTATATGGAAGAAGGCGGTCCCTCAAATACCCCGGACCTGAGCCGTAAAGGGCTTTAAAAGTCAAAACTAGCACTTACTGCATTTTTAACTTTAGCAGCGTATTTTAATTGGCCATGAACCGATTCGTGCTCCGTGCGCGCGTATATATATACTAGCTGTTTATGACCCAGCGTTGCCCGGGGGCAGAAATTATCCCCAGGCTCTATTAGGAGGAGGAATGAGTTTGATCTGCAGTTCACCCCCACCTCTGGGGGCGTATGGGGGGGCCCTACCCCCACAGTATATCTGTCCAGATCGTAAGGAAGCAGTGTACCACGTGTGGTGCACATCGTTCCAGGCGTTCCAGAGTAATGGTGGAACATACACACAAATATGCAAACCTCCCTCAAAAGCATGACATAGTGAGATCCATATGTAGACATATAGAACCCGTCCCTGAAATAAAACAGTATTGATGACCTGGAACCCACAATGCACACTATCACTGTGAAATGAATGAGGAAACAGGGACACCCTAATCTAAGAGAGCAACATGAAGGTCCCACTGACTGTCTGCAGGTCCTGTAGCAGGAATCCGCCCTGATGTATGAGAAACAGGCAGAGGTGGCCTGTTAGCTCCCTGGACATAGGCCCCTCTCAGATCTGAGCGGCTGCTGGAACTCTCTGGATCCTGCTCTTTCCACCCTGGCCCACTCAGGCAACACTGGCACAGCTGTGTAGTTAACAGTATTGATGACCCGGACCCCAAAATGCACACTATCACTGTGAAAGGAATGAGGAAACAGGGACAGCATCAACTAAGAGAGCAACATGAAGGTCCCACTTACTGTCTGCAGGTCCAGCCCTCACGTATGAGAAACAGGCAGAGGTGGCCTGTGAGCTCCCTGGACATAGGCCCCTCTCAGATCCGACTGGCTGCTGGAACTCTGTGGATCCTGCTCTTTCCTCCCTGGCCCACTCAGGCCACGCAGCCGAAGCATTTTAGTTTCACTTTCTGTTCTGCTCAGTTTCAGCTGAGCTGCTGCAGAATCGTCTGTGACCACAGGGTGGCAGCAGACCTGTAGCCCCATGCAATCCCCTTGGTTCCTGACGATCCGGCCCCCTCCCTGAAAAACAGGGGGCTGTAGGGGGGTCTGACCCCCGCAGTGATTCCTTCCAGGCTGCAAAGAACGTGTGTGCCAAGTTTCGTGGCCGTGGGTCAAGGCACGGAGACGTGTATAAGGAACATACATACATACCCGCATACACACACGCAAACGTCCATTTTTATATATATAGATATCTGTGCGTAAATAAAATACACGCGCGTGGGCTAGTGTGACTTCCTGGTGCGAGAACTCTGTGCAGGCTCAGAGGCGGGTTCAGCGACTATGGTTTATTTCACAGATTTCGATCAGCGGGGACTCCGAGACGTTCCCATATTATATGGCGTTCCTGGGAAGGAAACCGAAGCCAGAGCTTCCCGCGTTCACTCGCTCGGAAGGCACAGAGCCGCCTCAGCTCCTTATCGATCCCTCCGCCTCGATCGCTATCAGGGAGGAGCCCCCCGCCTCCCCACCCCAGGCCAGGGCAGCGCTGCGCCCTCCCCAGTTCCCCGCCCGCTGCTCCCGCGCAGCGACGGCTGCTCTCGCCAGCTGGGCGCCTCCCGCCGACTGAGGCGCTTCCAGGCGGACCCGCAGCCCGCGGCGAGGTGGGCGCGACCCCTCCCCCTCCTCGCCCGCCGGGACCGGGGATTGGCTGGGCGGCCGCCCCGTCCCAGAATGCATCGCATGGCGCGTCATTGAAGAGAGACCATGATGGCGGCGGCCGTGGCGGCGGGGGGAGCGCCGGAGGTGATCGCCCAGCTGGAGAACGCGGCCAAAGTGCTGATGGTGAGGGCGCCGCAGCCACCGCCGCCCTGCCGGACAGCGGGAGGGCAGTGGGGAGCCGGCGACAGGGCGTGGGAACGTGCGCAGCCCAGCTCGGCGCTTTCTCACTTTAGGGAAACCCCGGGAGTCCCTCAGCAGCCGCAGCCTCGCGTCACGGGCAAGGCTCCCCTTAGGCGTCCCGCGGTGCCCAGGTTCCCTCCATGGAAGAACCGTCGCGCATCCCCGCCGGGTTTCATCGTCTTTTCCCTCCAATATCACGCTTTCGAAACTTTGTGTCTGCCCCGGTGGTTCTACCACTCTGAAGCTGCCCTCCTGTGCATGCATGCTTGGGAGGTTGTCCCATGGAAAGGGGGGGGGTTATCTCTCTACACGCGTGGGTAGGATTAAACAATCTCTCCTCGCTCTTGTCCGCCTCAACACACTTTGCAGTAACGCCCCCCCCTTTTTCCTTTGCAGTCTTGCTTGCTTCCTTCACCTCGATCATAACTTCTGGCACATCTCTAGCACTGATTCTTAATTGAGTATGGCCTGAAACCACATTGCTGATTTCAGTAGCTGTTTTCCTCTCTTGGCAGTCAGTGGCAATCTGCAAAATCTAGTATGGACTAGTGAAGCGTTGTCATTTGAAGACCCTGTCCACAAAATAGAAAACTGTGCTGAGTCAGGAACTCATTATGAAACAAGACATCATTTGATTAGTGCAGCCATATTCAGCCCCTGTTCCGTGGCACATTGATGTGAATGGTCCTCAGGTGTGCTGTGGGAATTTGGCAGAGGGTCATTTATTAGGAATGTGAGTTCCCCACTGACAGCACAGTGTGCCTTGTCAATTATAAAAAAAACCACCTGATTGTATGCCTTGATCATTTTAGCGCTTTGCCAGTGTGCTGTGAGATGAAAAATATTTGAGATGTGAGATGAAAAACCATTGAAAATCACTGGTAGTGAATGCCAATGTATTTGTAAGTTTTTTTCCCCTCTCCCCTCCTCACTCCAGTATGATTGGCTCATACAAAAATTGACATAATTTTTGAGATTGATGATCTTATGTTTTGTTGTGAGAGCAAAAGTTAGAATGACAAAAGTTAGAGAGAGCAAAAGTTAGTGTAGAGTACAATCTTGTTGTTTATAAAATTGATTGCATTATTTTCATACAAACTTAAGCAACGTATAACGTAAGTGGTACTTTGTACAAAATACTGCAGCAATACTTACGAAAATATAATAAACCAGAAGCCTAAAGTCAAACATACACTAAAAATGGCCCACAATTAATACTGTGTTGCTATTTCATAAGATCTATTCAGCTATATGTATGACACAGTTCATGTTTGTGCTTGTTAGAGCCTTATGAGGTGAGAGGTAACTGTAATTCCATTTTACAAATCAGGAACTGACTTCAAACGTACTGTGTCAGCAAACGTATTCACAGTTGATTAGCAAGTTTGTATATTGTGTTTGCTACATCAAGTCTTTGAGTGAACTTTAGGATGCAAAAATTAAAAATGCTGTAATAGGGTAATAATATCATTATGACCAACTAAGCTGTTGCCAAGTAGTAAACAAACTTTTATCTAGAATACTTTTATCGGGTTGAAAGCTAAGCAAAACAACTGGAGTGAGAGTTGTCAAAGAGAAAAAGAGGTGCATAATGGAAGATCATGCCAACTTCTCAGTTTTTTACAATTTAGAGAATATAGGGTGAAGGAGGTGTTGGATGTATAGTTAGATGGATTTCAGTTTGCATGTAGGACTACTGGGAGGGGGGGAGGAACAAAAATGGTTATTTTCACCATTGAAAATATGAAATCTGATCAATTGAGTAAAATGTATAGATAGAATGAAATTGTGCTTGTTTACAGTACTCAGCAGACAGTGATATAGTACATCCATGCAAGAGATACATTAAAAGTGTAATTTATTAAAAACTTTACTTGGTACATTTTTCTACTACAGGACTCAGCATGATATATATGTGAATACCTAACCTTTTTTTTTTTGCAACCAATGTTAGGTTGAGAATTGGTAACTGGCCTCAAGGTTACTTAACTCAGCAAAGTTACAGCCTAATCCTATTCTCTAGCACTGCCGAGAGAGATATAGCAGCACAGAAATGGTTTCCATTGTATCTGCCGCCATTGGAATCTCTGCGACTAAAGGAACATTGGTTCCCTTACCTTGAGTGAAACTCCACTGGCTCCAATTGGCTCTCTTTGAACCAGTGCCCTTTATTTAGTGGGCACCAAATTGAGGTGACTCCTGTTGGGTGGCCCAGGATTGGATGGCAGCCTCTGCCGCTGTCCCTGTCCCTCTCTGGAGACTGATCTGCCCCTGGTCTTCCCTCTGTCCAGACCTCCTCCTTGGCTTCTCCCTTGCCCAGAAAGCTGCCACCCCCCATATTGGGGATGCTCACTGCAACAACAGGGATGTTCCCAGTGTGTCCTTCCCAGGTTCTGGCCTCTCTACTGGTGCTGAGTGTCTTCCACCAGCAGGAAAATGCCTTGCCTTGCAGCACTTTTGCGACACCCAGTGCCAGTGGTGTGAGCTATGAACAGATAGCATGACAAAATTGGATGCCACAACCAGTAATGCCCAGCAGGGGGTGTTGGTTACTTAAAAGAAAAGCTGTAAATTCCAAAACGTTGCTATACAGTACATGAGAAATTTGCAAGCTGACCTGAAGTAGAAAGAGAAAGCAATACAAAATTAATTCCCTAAGTGTGTCTGGCTAGAAATAAATCCCTGTTGCTGGCTACTTAGCTTGACCTGGGAATGCTGGCCTTCTACACTTACTGGGAAATAAACGACTTGCAAAATTAAAACAAGCATCTTTGTATTTGACCTTCAGTAATCTAGGTTGGATTATGTCGTGGGGTTACCTGGTCAGATGAGGAGAAACCACCTGGCCACTCCATCCTACCTTGTTACCTAAAGAGATGGACTTGATTGCCCAATTGGTCAGCATGTGCCAATCTTGGCAGAACAGTTGGCTAGGAGTTATTGTCTTCAACTAGGTGTTGACATGGCTTTTTTGTGAGTGACATTTCAAAAAAAGAATCTCAAAGGATTATCTGATTTATGACTCTTTCATCTAGGATGCAAGAGCCTCTTTGGGAAATCACAGCATCTCAAAGTTCTCTGAGGTCTAGAAATATCCAAACTAAGAAACAGGCAAAGTATAGAGTGGGGAGGAAAAATAGGGCTTTCATCACACCCTGTTATCAGAAATATATGCTACAGCCTTCCTAGAATTTTATCACTTCAGAATATTGGTCAGATGCATGCATGTCTCAGTGCTTGCTCATATAAAAATCTACTTGCATATGGAAAGATAGCATGTCAGTTCTAGCTAGTTTTCTCTCTGTGATAATTTTTTGAGACTAGCGAGGGCTTGTGGATGGGTATGTCCATTTGAGTGTGTGGTAGTATCACTGAATGTTCTGAAGTGGTATTTAGGGCTGTCCCATGTGATAATTATTTGTGAATGGGTAACTTGACTCTTAAGAGGCTTTTGTGAGATACTTAAATCAAGGGGTTTATGGACATTCTTATTTGTTCACTCAGGTTACTTTTGATAAGGTGTGATAACATCATTTCCTATTGCAAAGCAAATGGAAAATGAGACAGCCTTCAAGCCTGTGTGAACAGCAGGGGTGGGGGATCACAAAATATCTTTTGTTAGCAAATAGCCCTTGAGATTGCCTTCTGACTGTATAGTAGAGGACTTTGAATTTAACTGCAGCCATCTTACCTTTTCAACGTAATACATGGTGGCATGCAAAACACTCCCTTGTATTTGCCATTTCAGGTCAACAGAGCTACACCTGTAGAGGTAGCTATCTTCTGCACTAAGTGGATTTTGGAGGCTGTAATGCAGCCTTTTGACAAGGTCACTGAAAGTTCATAAGGGTGAGGGTCAAAACACTGGTTAATTACTTATTTAAAATATTTGTATCCCACCTTCCTCTTCCTGCAAGGGATGAGTTCATGGTGGCTCACAATATGTTTATTTATATCCTCCCTTTTGATCAAGACTTTGGGGATGGTGGTGGCTTACAATACTAATAGAAAACAACCCAGGAACCCCAGAGTCCTCTGGCCAATGCCTCCACTTGCTTCTCCAGCCACTGGCAGTTTGGAACAGAGTTCTTTTCAGGCATGGAGTGAGAGGGGAGCTCCTTCTAACTAAATTCTCTGGCCTATGGTGGAGTCCAGAGTGATCCTCCCTTTGCCATGGTATCCTGGGAGTCATCTACCCTCATCAGTAGAAGCTGCCAGTGTTCTTCTGAAAGCAGCTGGGAACATAATTTAAAAATTATCTTAAATATTTTAGGAATAGTGGAGATTTTGGATGGTTTTATTCTATTATCTGTCTCCAGCAAAAAAAAACTGTGGCTCTGTGGCCTGTGGATCATGACCCAATTTTTGGTGGTTCGTGAGACTGACAGGGTAGATCAGGCTGTGTGCATCCAGGTTTAAACAACCTGCTACTGGGGGAGCCCTGCTGTCCAATCACCATTATAATCACATAATGACTGAGCGGCTGGTAAAGTGAAAGATTTTGTAGGTGTGTCTGGATGCTAAAAGATTTGGGAACCATTGGCCTACCTGGCCTATTCAATCTTTTCTCTGTTAATAATAGAGTGTTTACCTAGAAAATGCTAAGAGATGTAGCCTAGAACTTAAAAAAGAAATGTTGAAGTTTCACGAATACTCGAGAAGCTGAATTTTACATCTGTTAAAGGTATATTCATACAATATCTGGGACTGACTCTGGTACTTTTGCACCTTTCAGAAATTATCCTCTTATTGAACACAGGATGATTTGCAAGGTGGTTCTTTCATTTTTCATTTTTGTCCTCAGAACAGCCCTGTTAGGTAGGTTAGACTGATAGGTAGTGACTAGTGCAAGGGCACCCAACACCTGAGTGGGATTTGGACAGGGCTTTTTCTTACTTCTAATCCAATACCAACCACTGCACCAGACTTTCCAGTGCTGGTGCAGATGTGAAATGGGGCATGCTTTCCATCCTTCAGGGGGGACAGTCGTGGAGGCTTCCTCGAGGTAAGGGAATGTTTGTGTTCCCTTGCCTTGTGGCTGCATCAGTGCTGAAAAATTGAATAGGATTTGGCCTTGACACTGTTGCAAGTTAAGAATTCTGTACAACTTTGCATGTATGTGCTAAAATGCTATGCAAATTGCTTGTATGCTGAATTTGCCCACATTCAGATTTCATGTGGGTCTGGAGCTAATCTTAAGCAATAGATCTGACTGTAGTCTGTGTGATGCTCTTTTGTAGGTATGCAGATTCACAAATATACAAAACAACTTATACAGAGGAAGATACAAAACAGTGTATAAAGCTAACCCTGTATTGACTGTTTGGACTGGCAGCAGTTCTCCAATTCCTTGGGCAGAATTCTTTCCTACCTCTGCTACCTTTTTGATGGGAGGTTCTACAGATTGAACCTGGGGTCTTATGCATGCAAAATATTTGCCGTACTGGTAAGCTGTGGCCTCCTTCAAAGGTGCAGCAGCCTCTTAACATGACTTTGATAGAGGTTACTTTGTGGTTCACACAGGGGACCACAGCGGGTGGGCCAGCCCAGGGCAGGGGTGGGTTTGGGATGCGGCTGTTAGGCCACATCCTAGGCCTCATCCCCAGGCTGCACAGTCTCCTTGCAGGCGCAGATCCAAGGAGCACATTGTGGAGGCTCCTGCCTCCTCCTAAGTGGTGCTGGATAAAGTGCAGGCCGTCCAGCCTGCCGGTTCCAGCGCTATTTAGGATTAGGCTATTAGTATACTTACTTGCACTCACCTGTTCATAACTAATACTATTAGCAAATGTGTTTTGTGCATTGCTTCCATTTAAAGTATTCTGGAGCTGATGTCTTAATGATCCTTCTGTCATAGAGCCCATTTTACCCATTTCATTTGCTATGTTAAAGGTTAGGTGGTGAAGTGCCTATAATTCTGGCAGTGAAATGGGGACACGCCAAAATAAAAATGGTTTCTATGTACTTTGGGGGCTCCTTGGATATGCAAAAGTTTGTCTGTAAGCTGCCGTTTCATGTATAACTAAGCATAGAGATAAAAGATACAGATAGTTGTTGCTTTCATGAATGTAAGAGTATCTCTTAAAAAAAGTATGGTCATCTGACTAATAAAACAATTAGCTGATCACTTTTGTACGGAAGTTTCCTAGTATGTTAGTAAAAGTAGCTGTATCCCATTTGATTGGAAGGTGGGTGAAGGAGCCTTGGTGAAATTGAGACAACTACTGCAATGTGCTATACTGGTGGAGGGGTTGCTTTTGAAAACTGTCTGAAAAACCTCTATTAGTGCAGAAATCAATAACCTGTGTGGCACTGGAGGTCAGGCAGTTTCACTTGGTCTGTCCACTGTTCTTGCAGTTGCTGGTTTTGACCTTTAAAACCCTGTACAGCTTGGGACCAGGTTACTTGAGGTGCCGACTACGTTGGAAAGCAACAAGGAGCAGGGCCTCCTCTGTGGTGGTGCCTTTTTAATGGAACTCCTCTCAGTAGGATTATGGACTGTCCCGTCTTGTAAGGGCTGAAAGCCTTTCTTCACCTCTAGGCCCTCTTTTCTTAGTTGCTTTTGAGTTTTGTGCTTTCTGCTTTTATGGTATTTATTTTTATTAGTGCTATAATATGTATACAGGTAGACTACCCCTTATCTAGGCATCTGAAATACAGACGTTTCTCTCCCAAGTTTTTAAAAAACTTTCTGTAGTGTGAACCCAAGAAGGTCTTGTGCTCATTTGCATGTACAAACAGTGTATATTCCATGTACAGTACAGGTACAGGTTGTAAGTTCTGTTATCTGCTCTATGTGTGTACTTGAACAGACATTGTTGAAAAATGTCAAAGAGGCCAGCAGGCATCCAAATGGGTAACTGGAAAAGCAAGCGGAAGCATTTTTCCTTATAGTTACGCAGTTATTCTGAAATCCAAATACCTTCCTGCCCCAAGCAGTCCAGATAAGGGGTATTTATATTCAAAATACTGGCAGGGGTAAACAGGAGAAGCATATGAATAGTTTCAAGTACATGTTCTTAAATGTAGTAACATTTGGGTATGGGAGCTAAGGCATCGTGCCCGGGCTTCATGGAAAAGAGAAACTTTGAGAGAAGAAGGAAGTGGTGAGGAAACTGCCCTCAGGTAATTGGGAGGCAGCAGAGTTATTGGAAGGTGGAGATGACCTTTGGATGGTTGAGGGTAATGGAAGTAGAGACATGGGGGGAACTCCCCCCCCCCTGGGAAATTCCAGGATGTGTGTGTGAAAGACAGGTAACTTTTTTTTCCTGTGTGGTGCCCCCTTCTCTCGAGAAATTTCAGTTCTTCCAACAGGAAGAAATTTGTTGGACACATTAAAGGAGCTTTAGAAACAATTCTGATGATTTTTTTTTCCTTTGGAATGAGTTAAGTAATGTTCAAGACAAGGTTTTACTTCCCCAAATTGCCAGGAACTCTGTGGTATGACTACTTGTATGTAAGTCTACAGAAGTAGGGAGTACTGTTTTAAGAATATTGGGTATATTTTGTTATGCATATGCTAGTATTGGTCATGAGTAGTTGATTTATATTTACTGACAGATTAACAGCAGAAATGCTATGCTGTACCTATGCTATGCTAACCTATGCTAACAAGTACCTATGCTAACAAGTACCACTGTTTTGCCTATTTAGTGGTGGTGATTGAAGTGATTGCTCTTTATATTTAACTGGGAGAGAGTTAACTGTCCCTATCCCTCCCAGCTAGTGTCCCTCTCAATGGCTGTTCCTGGTGTCTTTTTTTAATTGTGACCCTCATGCCACAGTAGTCTGTAGGTGTGTCTTAATCTGTTTGGAAGCCTTATATTGTGCAGTAGTAGTGTAAGAATTTTTTAATCAAGTGTGAATGTGCTTGCAGTGGCCTACTGTGGAAAGCTGCAGCAAAGGATTAGACGGGCTGCTCGTGTGGCCGTATATTTCTTGTGCATGGGATGCTTGCTGGTCTATGGCTGAAGTGCCTTCAGAGCTTTCTTGCTTGAATTAATTGTTAGATAGTGAAGAACATGTATCTCTCCTCCACCCCCTGGCCATGAGTTTTGGATCATTTTATGTACCATATAGATACACTTTTCTCTTAATTTGCATGCAACTTTCGCTGGACCTATTTTCATTAATTTTTATAACGTCAGAATAGATTTTTGCTACTGACAGTTGTCTGACTGAGTACTGATCTAGTCCTGGAAATACGATGCTTTCCAGGTTCAAAGTGGTCTTATTTTAAAAAAAAACATTTTGGGTGTTCTCTGATCAGTACTATGGCAAACTTTGTGCCTTCTTTTGATAGGATGGTTTAGTTGAGTGTTTGCTTAGTTGCTCTCAAATATCCTTCAGCTTCTTAAAGTGTAGAGTATGTTCTTGTGTTTGATTGACTTGCGCTTTTTATAAAATCTTGGAGTACTCTTATTATCTTTAGCACTAATAAGAACAGGCTCGCTTGCTCTTTGCCAATGTAGACATTCTCTGTCCTTTCAGTCTCCTCACCCAAGAAACGCACTATGATTGTGAACTGAAACTCTGGACAAGAATTATTTTTTCAATGACTCATAATAGCACTTAAATACTGTGGCAAAAATCTGACTTGGAAGTTATTGGTGTGGTGGTTAGCTCTTTTGAGGTGTGCGTTCTTGTTTTTCAATAACGTACATGCCGGAGCATTGTTAGTTAGGTGGTGGCTGAAAATCTTGAGGGCAGTTATCATCACCCCCGTTTAGTTAAGTGTCATCTGATGAGATGCAACTTGATCCTTTCAATTCCAGAATCCATAGTGTATATATTTCCATGATGTGTATATATTTGAACATATGTTGTCACTGCCTTTTCATGACTGATTGTTCTGATTGGTTTGCAATTCTGAACAAGTTCTGTCTACTCCTCCTAACATTCTGAAAGTCCAATAAAGGTAATGTGGCACTGATTCAAAGCATTATACAGATACAGTATAACATGTTTGTTAATGAACTGTTGGGCCAGATTGTTTGTGGCAAACGTCAGTTTCCCCCTGGCAACCTAGCATGTTCCCTACTGCCATTGAAATCAAGCCTGGAATGCAGCTATTGCAGTGCTAGCTGGTGATTTGACAAAGCCAGGCCATGTAGACTGCACATGTACAGTGGGGATACTGCAATACTGGATTAATTCCATAGGCGAAACTGGGAGGGGAAGAAGAGTTGTCTGTTTGGGTGAAGTAGCAGGTGAGTGACTACTCGCTGAACTGTATTTCAGGCTTGCAAAGAAACTTTACGCACTTATTGGGAGAATGTGTAAGGTGTTGAAACTTTGTCTGAATAGCTATTCAGTAGGTTCAGATTTTTCTGTGAGATAGCATCACTGTTTCATTTGCAGCATGCTACTTTATATGTGACACTAGGGGGCAGTGTACCACTCCTATTGCTTTGCCTAAAGTTGAATCTTGAATTTCTCAGGATGGCTGTACTACTGCACATGACAGCATTTAGCTATACCTTCAGAATGGCTGCAAATGCATAACAGTGAATTTGTAAATGAATAAATAAATGAATAGCAAATAACAATAAATAAATGAATAACAGTGAATTTGTTTCACATCATAAGAACACAAGAACATAAGAAGAGCCATGCTGGATCAGGCCAAGGGCCCATCTAGTCCAGCTTCCTGAATCTCACAGCGGCCCACCCCAGGTGCCCCAGGGAGGCAGGAGACAACAAGATGCCTGCATCCTGTTGCCACTCCCCTACACCCGGTACCTGTAGCCCACCACCTTTGTAAGGAGGTTGCACAATCCATCATTGCCTATAGCCCACAATGGATCTTTCCTCCAGAAATCGGTCTAATCCTCTCTTAAAGACATCAAGACCAGATGCCATCACCACCTCCTGTGGCAAGGAGTTCCACAGATTAACTACCCGCTGGGTAAAAAAGTACTTCCTTTTATCTGTTTTAACTCTCCCAACCCTCAGTTTTAGCGGATGCCCCCTGGTTCTGGTGTTGTGAGAGAGGGAAAAGAACATCCCTCTATCAACTCTATCCCTTCCATGCATAATTTTGTATGTCTCAATCATGTCCCCCCTCAGGCGCCTTTTTTCTAGACTGAAGAGCCCCAAACGCTGCAGTCTTTCTTCATAAGGGAGGTGCCCCAGCCCCGTAATCATTTTTGTCGCTCTCTTCTGCACCTTTTCCAACTCCACTATGTCCTTTTTGAGATGCGGCGACCAGAACTGGACACAATATTCCAGGTGCAGCCTTACCATTGCTTTGTACAATGGCATGATAATATTGGCTGTTTTATTCTCAACCCCTTTTTTAATTACCCCGAGCATGGAATTGGCTTTCTTAATTGCTGCAGCACACTGGGTCGATACCTTCATGGAATTGTCCACCAGCACCCCAAGATCTCTCTCCTGAGCTGTCACAGACAGCTCAGAACCCATTAGCCTATAGGTGAAGTTTTGGTTTTTGGCCCCAATGTGCATCACTTTACATTTGTTTACGTTGAAACGCATCTGCCATTTGGCTGCCCATTCCCCCAACTTGGAGAGATCCTTCTGGAGCTCTTCACAATCCTCTCTGGTTTTCACCACCCGGAAAAGTTTTGTGTCATCTGCAAACTTGGCCACCTCGCTGCTTATCCCTGTCTCTAAGTCATTTATGAATAAGTTGAAAAGCACGGGCCCCAAGACAGATCCCTGGGGCACTCCACTTTTCACCTCTCTCCATTCTGAAAATTGCCCATTTACTCCCACTCTCTGTTTCCTGGCCCTCAACCAATTCTGGATCCATAAGAGGACCTGCCCTCTTATTCCCTGACTGTGAAGTTTCTTCAGCAGCCTTTGGTGGGGGACCGTGTCAAACGCCTTCTGAAAATCCAGGTATATGATATCCACAGGTTCACCCACATCCACGTGCCTGTTGACCTTTTCAAAGAATTCCAAAAGGTTTGTGAGGCAAGACTTACCCTTACAGAAGCCATGCTGACTTTCTTTTAGCAGTACTTGTTCCTCTATGTGTTTTAGGATTTTATCTTTGATAAGGCTTTCCACCATCTTACCCGGAACAGACGTTAGGCTGACCGGCCTGTAGTTTCCAGGGTCCCCCCTTCTCCCTTTTTTAAAGATTGGCGTGACATTGGCTATCCTCCAATCCTCTGGCACCGTGGCCGTTTGAAGGGACAAGTTGCATACTCTAGTTAAGAGGTCAGCAACTTCGTTCTTTAGTTCCTTAATAACTCTTGGATGTATACCATCTGGGCCTGGTGACTTATTTATATGTAGTTTATCAATTTGATCTAAAACATCTTCCTTATTCACCATTATCTGCTTTAATTCCTTCGTTAGGAAGGGCTGTTCGGGCTGTGGTATCTGCCCAAGTTCTTCTGCTGTGAAGACGGATGCAAAGAATTCATTTAATTTCTCTGCAATCTCCAAGTCCCCTTTTATCTCATCTTTCCCTCCCTCACCATCCAGCGGGCCAACCGCCTCTCTGGCAGGTTTCCTGCTTCTAACATATTTGAAGAAGCTTTTATTATTCCCCTTTATGTTGCTAGCCATGCGTTCCTCAAACGCTTTCTTGGCCTCCCGTATCACCTTCTTACTTGTCTTTTGCCAGAGTTTATGTTCCTTTTTATTCTCCTCACTGGGGCAAGACTTCCATTGACGGAAAGAAGCTTCCTTGCTCTTTACAGCTTCTCTAACTTCGTTTGTCAGCCATGCAGGTACCCTCCTGGACCTTGTTGAACCCTTCTTTCTTTGCGGTATACACTCCCGCTGGGCGTCTACTACTGTCACTTTAAACAGCCTCCACGCAGCCTGGAGGGATTGGACTCTTTTTACCTTCCCTTTCAATTTCTTCCTAACTAGCCTCCTCATCTGAGGGAAATCTGCCCTTCGAAAGTCCAGGGTTCTTGTGTCAGATTTGCTCTGCACTCTTTCCTGGACATGCATGGCAAAACCAATCGCAGCATGGTCACTGTTCCCCAATGGCTCAGTAACACATACATCCCTCACTAAGTCCCGAGTGCCACACAATATTAAATCCAGAGTCGCCTGTCCTCTGGTCGGCTCCATGACTAGCTGCTCTAAGGCACAGTCATTCAACACATCAAGGAATCCGGTCTCTCTTTCTTGACCAGAGCAGCAGTTGACCCAGTCAATATGAGGATAATTGAAGTCCCCCATGATTACAATCCTGTCTCTCTTGGTCACTGCCCTGATTTGTTCCCTCATTTCAAGGTCACCTTCAAGTTTTTGGTCGGGAGGACGATAGCACACCCCCACTATTACATTGCTCTTACGGCCTGGTAGTTTAACCCACAGTGACTCCACGGAGGAGTCCGGCCCACCTTCAGTTTCTACTCTGCTGGATTCTATCCCTTCTTTGATATAGATGGCCACCCCTCCGCCAACACGCCCTTCCCTGTCCCTCCTATAGAGTTTATAGCCTGGAATTGCAGTATCCCACTGATTCTCTGCATTCCACCAGGTTTCCGTTATACCTACTATATCAACGTTTTCCCTAGCCACCAAACATTCCAGTTCCCCCATCTTTGCTCGGAGACTTCGGGCATTCGCATAATAACACCTATATATGGGGTTCTCTAACGAGGGACTGTTTTTTGATCCCTTTCCCCCTCCTCTCTTTGTACTGGACAAACTATCACTTACACTCAGGTTTGACGTTCTAATTCCTACTCCTCCATTGCTCTTTGGTACTCCTCCACCCTCCTCTTCCCGTAGGGATGAGGAGTTCCGAACCGGACGCCACTCGGCTCCTGTCGGCTTTCCCCCAGGGATCAGTTTAAAAGCTGCTCTGCCACCTTTTTAATATTAAGCGCCAGCAGCCTGGTTCCATTTTGGTTCAAGTGAAGCCCGTCCCTCTTGTACAGGCCTGGCTTGTCCCAGAATGTTCCCCAGTGCCTAACGAATCTAAACCCTTCCTCCCGACACCACCGTCTCATCCACGCATTGAGACTCCTGAGCTCCGCCTGCCTAGCTGGCCCTGCACGTGGAACTGGTAGCACTTCTGAGAACGCCACCTTGGGGGTCCTGGCCTTCAGCGTCCTGCCTAGCAACCTAAATTTGGCTTCCAGGACCTCCCGGCTACATTTCCCCACATCGTTGGTGCCAACATGCACCACGACCGCTACCTCCTCTCCAGCACTCCCTACCAGCCTATCTAGACGAGACGTGATGTCCGCAACCTTCGCACCAGGCAGGCAAGTCACCGTGCGGTCCTCACATCCGTCACAGACCCCTCTCTCTATATTCCTAACTATAGAATCGCCCACAACAAGGAGACCACGACCCCCCTCCCGCCGAGGAGCATCCTTAGTGCGACTGGATGCGGGCTCATCACCGGAAGAAGGGGCCCCCGCTGGGGGATTGATTCCCTCTGTTCCAAGCTGACGTCCTCCAGCCCTGAGACTCCTTTCCCCAGCAGCTGAGGAGCTGCCTGGCTGAGAATGGGACGAAGCCTGCAAGTCCCCGGAAGTCTCACCATGAACCCTCACTACCTGTCTATGCTTCTCCAGGTTGGCAACCAAGGCCTCTAGGGAGCAGACACGTTCCCTGAGTGCCTGGAGCTCCTTGCACCGAGGACACACCCACGACTTATGCCCCAGAGGCATATAGTCATACATGTGGCACTCTGTACAAAACACTGGATAGCCCCCACCCAACTGCTGGCTGTCTGGCTCCATCTCTGTATTTATTAAGGGATGAACTGCCCTGCTTCTCAGAGAAAGGGCAGGGTCTGGGGCCCTGGCTTCCTCGCCCTGCTGCTTAACTCGCACAGATGCGTAACACGCTTTTACCTGGCACTTGGTCGCGGACGAGGCACTTCGTCGCAGGACAGCACTCGCTGCTCGTGTCCACTCGCTTGGAACTGCTCTGCTATATACAGGAGGTTCTGCCTTTATACATCAATGTATATAGCGTAGAGCAGCAGTTCTCAAACTGTGGGTCCACCTCTGAGTCTTGTCCCAATTTTTGGTGGTTCATGAAACTGACAGGACAGATTAGGCTATATGCATCAAGCTGCTGATGGGGTGGGCACTGCTGCCCAATCACTATTATATCCACATTCCTTGGCATTCATAAATCAGGCAGCAGCCTCTAGGGAAGTGATTTTCAGTCATTGTGCTGCAGCACATTGATGCGCTGCAAATGATCTGCAGGTGTGCTGCTGGAGTGCACTGAGTGCAGGGTTACCAAGGATTGACTGTACTTTCTTTCCTCCACCACCCTCATAAGCACGGGTGAGAGGCATATGCCAAATGACCTGTTCGTGGGAAGGATTGGTAGGGTGTGTGTTCTATATGATAACCCCCATGCCAGAACACCCTGTGTGTTCCCTTCCTCTGTCTTGTGATGGCTTCTCTTTGTGATGGGCTCTCCTTGCTGCTGCTTTTATGACTTCTCCAGGCTCTGAAGCGGAAGTATTTCCTAGTGTACCCATCCTCTGTAGTCTTGCGATTATTCCCTAGGCTCTGGGGACAAATCTTAAATCTCTATGGTGACTTAACAATCTGAATTTGTCCAGCCCTAGTATAAAGGTTGGGTTGTATTTGCAAAATGCACTTCTGAACTCCAGATTGCTCCTTAGAATGGGCCCTGCATATAGGGAAGTTGGCCATCCTTGGTCTTTATGGTAGTAACATAGAACTGTGCTGTTTACTTTTTAAGGCTGACAGGCACTTTTACGCACATACCTGGGCATAAGCCACACTATATCTAGCAGAGCTTATTTCTGAGTAAACATGCATGTAGTTATTAGAATTGGGCTATAAGTTTGTCAACATTCAAAATTCTCTTAAAGTAGTAAGTTGATTTCCATATACAGTACTTGTAAGTTACGCAGAGGCGGATCTACAGGGAGGGCAAAGCTCTAAGTGTTGCAAGAAGCCTTACCCTGTCATGTAAATCCCTCCTGTCCCTTGCTGCTGTAGCCAGTAAGCAATGCCAAGATGTTGCTTTTCCCAGTGAGGATTGGCTAAAATGGTGCAGGAGAGGAGTGATTTCCACTGCAAGGTAAGGCTTCTTGCAAAACTTAGAGCTTTGCCCTCCCTTAGATCTGCCTCTGAAGCTACATAAATTGAAGTGCACTAAATTCCTTACATATGTACAGGTTAGGTTCCTGGAGTATGTATGTCAAAACATCTGGTTGTTGCTGACCCAGAACTAGTGTGCCTATGTGAAAACACCACTGAAAGACATACTGCACCTGCAGAAAAGTACCAATTTGAAAGTAACTTGGGGGCTCCAGTGCAATGTCCACTGGGTCAAAGCAATTATAATTCAGAACCCTACTGTCATAAGAATGCTTCTTTGGTCTTAATTTTTAGTCTCATTCATAATTAAATTATAAGGTTTAAACTGTAAGATTTTTAACTTCTCTATGTACTCATGGATAAGTCTAAAAATTTATGCCTGAAAATTGACCCTGAAAACATGGCTCAAATTATACATGGGTGAGTATGTTAATGTTCATAATTCAAACATCTGTAAGTTGAGGACCTTTGACATTGCATCCCTGCAGCCATTGAGGCACCCATTCCTGGGCCACTCCCCTTAAGGGGGAATGGCCCTTTTAATCTTTCAATGGTGGGTTGCGACCCACCACCACTTTGAATCCCACTGGCTGAAAAGTCACAAGCCAAAGTTCTTGAAGCCTCAATGTAGAGTCTAATTTTGGAAGTTAAAATACTCGCCTGTGTCACAGTACTGCAATCAAGGGTAAGTGTGTTGCAGTACAAAATCCAGAGGAAGTGTGTGTTAAACACTTTGACGGCTTGAAATGTGGGACATAACTGCTAAGGATGCAATTATCACTACTACCATTAGGGCCAGTTGAGGCTCTCCTGATATAATACCCAGGGCAGCAGGTTAAATGTTCCCCCCTTACCTGATGATGTAACAGCCTCCTACTCTCCATGTTCCGGCTCACCACTCTACCCCCCTCCATCCTTCTTCCTCTGTCTTCTCCTTTTCTAATCCAGAAAGTGAAAAGAGAAAGCGGAGTAGTGATGGGTGCACAGAGATGAGTCCCCTCCCCCAATCTGATGCCTGAGGGGGCTGCTTCAGGACTTCATTGGGTTGGGGGGCATTTCTTCTTCTAGCAGACTAAGATCTCAAGTTGTTTACTCCATATATATTTTATGGCTCTTTGCTTGTGGTCATAGTATGGGCTGGATTGGTTAAACTCCATGTAAGTGGGACTGACTGATGAGAGTTGCACTATGCAACCCTTTGGCTCCTTTTAATTCTGACACTGAATTAGGCTGAATGCAGTATGAACGGCCACTTTGAAAACGAAATGCAGTTTTGAGGTACAGAAAGAGATGTAGTGCTTATGCCTGAGTTTTTGACAGAAACAGCACTTAACAGCACTTCTTACAGAAGCATGGTTTTTCTCTTTAGGCACCACCTTCCATGGTCAATAATGAACAACGTCAGCATGCTGAACACATACTTTTGTCATTTAGGAAATCCAAATCTCCATTTGCTGTTTGCAAGCATATTTTAGGTAAGTCCTATATGTGTTTTCAGTTATTTAGCTGCAATGTTAAGATGCAGTGACCCACTAAGGCATGTGACTTGAGAGTTGTGCATGTTAAGTACTGCTCACAGGCATGCCATGCTGAATGGGTTTTTAGCCTTTCGTTCAGCAGTCCAAAAGCTCCTGATACCTGAATGTTAAAAAAGTGGGCAGGGGGAGGAGCTTAAATTTTGCCAGCTATAGCATAGCAAATTTTTCACAGTTCGTTCTATGCCGTCAAATCCCCGCAATGCTTAAGTTATGAATTGGTTGCTTCAATTTTGATTTTGTTTTTAAAAAATTATGTGCCCTGCTTTTCTGTTAGATTGCTCATATCAGCTTGCAAGTTTTTTTAAAAAAGCCTAAGAGCAATTTAAAAGAAACCCACCCAAACGAGCAACTTTAACAACTATCAAAGCTAGCAACTGGTAATATAAATTTAAAAAAAAGACATGAGAATGATCCAGTCTTCATATAGCACTTAAGCAACAATGCAGGCAGTAAGTGAATGTGTTTGGGACAGGCGTTCCAAGGATCTCAGCCCCTTGCAGAAAAAGCCTGCTTCCAGTAACCTTTCATCTAATTTAAAAGATAGAGGCACTTGCTTTAGGGCTTCTGGAGATGATAATTTAAGCAAATGGACAGGTTTGTAAGATACTAGCTTATGGATTTTAGTTGTAAATCCCCTTGAATACTAATTTTAGTAGAAAGGTGGACTGTAAACCTTAGTGCAGTGCTCTCAAGCTTTTTAGACTGGGACCCACTTTTAGAACAGCACCCATGTCGGGACCCACTGGAAGTGAAGTCATTAACCTAATAAAATGTCATAATAATTTTAATACAAAATTTAATAATAAAATTAATAATATTTTAATAATAATAAAATTTAATAATAAAAATCAATAATAATAAAAAATTATGTCAGTAACATAATAAAATGACACTCCTAGAATGCAAACTGGCATTCTTGGACTATAACAATTGCACAACCATGAAACATCCCTGACAGAAAGCAAGATTAGGACAAAGTATTATGTAAAAGCCTGGAACTAAAAACAAAATTAAAAAAAAAACACCTCACTTGAAAATTCAAACTGTTAACACTCACAAACAGAATATAAAGAGAGTAAGGTCTGCAGCCTCCAAGTTGGCTTCTCCCAGCTTTCTGCCACCCACCTGACATCAGGTCATGACCCACCAATTGAGAAACACTGCCTTAGTGTGTTTCAATAATCAGTTGGGTTGGGAGTGTGGGACAAAACTTGGCAGCAGTGAAGCAAAAGACACTGTTTCCCCTGCAAGAATGAAATGTTCTCTTTTCCACTCCCCTGTGGGCTGTGAGCATAGCAGCAGCACTTTCTCAAACTGCCTGGTTGCAAGTGCCTACCTGATGTACCGGTTTGGAATGGACACGCTCTGCGACGGTAACAGTTTATATACGTTTTGGGAAATAGTATTTAGATGTGCTTATTTTACGTAGCTTGGTGGATTTGTTTGAGTAGTGACTTTTAGGTTAATAACTATAGATTGTAAACAAAATATTGGATCTTTCTGACAGAAACTAGTAAAGTGGACTATGTCCTTTTTCAAGCCGCCACAGCGATAATGGAAGCCGTTGTACGAGAATGGATATTATTGGAAAAAAGTAGCATTGAGTCACTACGAACATTCCTATTAACGTACGTCTTACAAAGGCCTAAGTAAGTACAAAGTGTATTGTCAAACTTTTATAATGATGCCTGAATAAGGATTCTGGAACTGTTGTAAATGTTCCTGTTAGATAGATGTTAAATTTTACATAGCAAAATAAATCAATGAATGGTTCCCTGTCCCCAAAGGGCTCACAGTCTAAAAAAAGATGCAAAGAGACACCAGCAGTAGCCACTGGAAAAAACACCATGCTAGGGTGAAGAGGGACAGTTGCTCTCCCTCTGCTAAATATAAGAGGACAACACTTTAAAAGATTCCTCTTTGCCCAGTTAGCAGGAATATGAATTGCTTAGTTGTAATAAATAGCTTGTATTTGATGGTACATATAAAATCCAATATATAGTTAAGCTTACCTTGAAGCAGATTAGAGGAATGTATTTGCCTTCAAAGTTATAAAGATCTCAGGTTTTGAACCAGAAAATATTATGAATTCATTAATGTTTATAATTGTCATAAATGTCATAATCACAAAATATAGTGATCATTCAAGTCATACAGGCTTAGCAAGCTGCTGAGAAACAAACATAAGATTTAAACATAACCTAATTCCAAATACATTGAATTATGGGGGAAATTGGGATGGTGAAAGAAACAGAACACTTTTATACAAGGGCAGCACAGTACACTCTACCAAATAAGGTGCTGCCTGATTTATCCATATTTCCAAGCAGATAAATCCCAATGTATTTGGTGGTACTTATGCTTGAGTGTAATTCAACCTTGCAGCGCAATCCTATACACATTTACCTAGGAGTATGCCCCAGTAAATACAGTGGGAATACTGAATAAACATGCATAGAATTGCAATGTACGCTTTCATAAAATGGTGCATTGTGTTCTGTGCTTTGCACACTTGCAAATGCTACATTTTTATGTGGGCTTTGTGCATGTGATAAAGTCAACTCTTTTCTGCAAATTGTTCATGCCTCTATAAATGAGTTCCTCAAAGTACCACAAGACTCAACAGACTAGCACAGAATTTGTGGCTTTCTAGTGTAACATGTCCTTGATTTTATTGCATCCAAGAAAGGTAGAGAGAGCCTACATAATATTAAACTTAATTACACTTTTATCCTTTCTTCAAGGAGCCCAGGGCGATGTACATAATTCTCCCCCGTTCTCACAACAGCCATACTCCTACACCTGCGCCTCATTGATGAGTAGAGATTTGAACCAGGATATCATCTGACACCCTAACCACTGCACCACAATTAGGTCTAATGAAGTCAATAGTTACTATATTAGATTGTATTTCACATATAATGGGCTCCCAAGGCAATGAAAAATTCTTATTTTTATTTTAACAATAAGTTAAAAAATTCTAAAAATTTAGTAAGCAAAAAGTCTAACCAAAGGGCAGCATCCTCAGAACTAGAGTATAATGGTATAAATGAAGAGGTTATAGGATCACGAGAATTTAATTTATCCAGTTGGAAGCTGTCTGTAGTATTCACAATAGTCATGAATATGACATATGTAAGCTGATCTACGTAGAACTCCTGAGGACCAGTGGTCTTGAACCTACGGTCATATTGCATGTGTGTTCTCATAGCAGATCTTTCCAGATCTAGATCTTTGCAGATACAGCCATTTATTAGTTTGTTCATTCCATGGATTAGTATCCTACTTTTTAGAGCCAAACCCTTGCAACAAATAAAAATCTAATAGTGCAGGAATTGCCAGTTGCAACTTCTTCACTTCTTGCTTTATTTTTTTAAAAGATTTATATCCTGCCTTTTCCCTGCTGAAGCAAATGCCCAAAGTGGCTTACAAACACCACATTAAAATGTACAACAAATGTTCTTTCTTCCAGCTCACCTGCTCCCCGTGCCAGGTTGTAAGTGACAGGCAGTTTGGGGGCACCTTTGTTTCATAGGAATGGTGTTTGCATGTTTTTCATCAGTGGGTCAGGTGAGGGAAAGTTCTTTATCACCAAGCAGCAATGACGTCATTGGCCCCAAGTGGCACGGGGTAGTGGTAGAGAGTCCATACTCCTACAAGCTGAAGAGGATGGCTATGATGTAAAGGTATAGAAGTAACAGCTCTCTGAAACATTATTCTGAAAGCGTTCTACAGTGGCTACACAAGCAAACTAGGCTTGAAGCCTCTAGATTAGGGGTTTTCAAACTGGGACATCACAATGCTCCAGCCTGAGAAGCTCTGCACGTTTCCCCTTAAGGGGCGGGGGCAAGGAATGGCAGCGATGAGATCGCCACGATCGTGTCACTGCTGCAGACATAATGGGGCTGGAGGGGACTTATTGCTGGCTGCTCCAGTGTCCTTGGGGGTTGGGGAGTCCTGTGGACCTTTCATGCTTCCACAAACTTTTAAAAAAAGATCACAACCCACTTCCAGGTTGCGATTGCGAAACTACGAGTGGGTCATGACATTTTTTTCAGTTTGTGGACTCATGGGGAGCCCTGCAGAGGGGTGCATGCGGTCCCCCAACCCCCAAGGACACCGGGACAGCCAGCAGAAAGTCCCCCAGCCTCATTATGTTCACAGCAGTGAAGTGATCGCGTCGCTGCCATTCCCTGTCCCTGCAAAGACTTAAGAGCGCTTCCCAATCTCTGGGAGAGTTTGGGAACTGCTGCCCTAGATGACCAACATAGTGGAGTTAAAATGCTGAGACATGGATCTAGTTGCCAGTTAAGTCAGTCTGATCAGCTCCTGCGCTTACAACACCAGTATAAATTAAGAATTTTGCTTTGCAAATGTTAAAACTGTCATTTTATCAATGCTGCTGAAAATTTTAATTTTTAAAATTATATTCACAGCCTCCAGAAATATGTACGGGAGCAGATATTATTAGCTGTAGCAGTAATAGTGAAACGAGGGTCCTTAGATAAATCAATTGAATGCAAGAGCATTTTTCATGAAGTCAGCCAGTTGATAAGCAGCGGTAACCCCACTGTGGTAAGTTATTGCATTTTAAGTTTATTTTAATCTAACTGTACACATTTGTCCTTGCAAACATGGATTCTTAAGCCTTAATTCTGGCACACGTTCAGTGTAGCTGTAGCCTGGTCTACACATGCAGTAGACTGAGGGGGTAGAATGCTGAGATGGTACAGTCTGCCACTGGTGAATGGTATGCTTCAGTGATTCCCCTATACCTTAAAACCAATCACCACCCTTCTTGCAAGTAGAAAACCAGCACAGCAGGGAGTGAATTGGGGCAGAACCTTTTTCCTCTTATGTGCCAGATTTTCTCTTCTAGGGATTTCTTTTTACGTGGGAGTGCATTCCAGTGGGGTGTATCCCCTCCCCTCCCCCACCTGCCATTTGAAGAGGTACAATCCACCCTACCCCTATAAACTAGTCCCATTTCACTCTGCTCCATGTATAGACCAAGCCCCTGTTGCTGCTTTAAAGGATGTTTGCCATTATGTGGAAAAAATGGGCATGCAGCTATCTGGTATGCATTTAGCAACCTCAGAATGGAAATAAGTTATATTATATCTTAACCCAGGCACTATGTTAAATCTGTAAGTTAAACCTTGGACTCAAATTTGGCATTAAAACACAACACGAATCAATTTTTATGACTTGTTGCGTAGTTTCCAGTCAAGTACGTGTGACACCTTTGTTGAAATCTTATGACCGAAACACGTGTTTGAAGAACCACAATAGTTTGCTATCAGAGTGGATTTTTCCATTTGCTGGCAGTGATTTCCTTGTACTCAGTTCAGTTTACATGTGTCCCTTACTTTGCCCTATCTGTGGTTCAGCTGTTGGAATTGTCTGAGGAAAGACCTTCTCCATTCCCTCGGGAAGTGGTGTGGTTAGGTTGAAGGGGTGTGAGCAGGCACAGAACTGAAAATGGCAATATAAAATTTACTCATGTTACATTCTTGGAATCAGAAGAGGAAATATTGTCCACCCTCTCATGAAGCTCTAAATAGATTTCCATTTAGTTCAATTCCACGTGCTATGCCAGAAGATAAGGTTTGAAGATTCCATTATGGAAATAAGTCTAGTTTTATTTATCTTCTGGTGGTTGAAGATAAATATTTCAAAGTTATTCAACTTTAACTAGTGATTTCAAGGGGTAACATCTTCCCTACCCCGACGAAGTCAGTAACAGCAATACAATAGATGCTGTGTGTCTTGTGTTCAAATAAATAAAATCACCGTCACAAAATCCAAGAAGCTTAAGTGAAAGCAGTGGAACTGGCATCATGTTACTAAAAGCAGGTATATATATAAAAAACCTATTATCTGGAGAGAATTTCAAGATCATTCTGGTATTTAGATCCAGGCAGGCTTCCTGTTTATCAGCAGTCCTGTCTACTAAACTACATGCAATAAGTTGTAGAGAACTGTATTTTCTCAAGGTATGTTTAAGTGCTGTATGTGTTGCATCAGAAAATCATTGGCATCTTCAAAAACATTAGGTTGTTGGAACATTGGAACAAGATGGGTATCTTCATTTGGCTATAGGCCATGATGGATTGTGCAACCTCCTTACATTAGTAGTAGGCTACTTTAGAGTACCGGGTGCAAGGGAGTGGCAACAAGATGCAAGCGTCTTGTGTCTCGTGTCTCTCTGGGGCACCTGGTTGGCCACTATGAGATACAGGAAGCTGGACTAGATGGGCCTTTGGCCTGATTCAGCAGGGCTCTTCTTATGTTCTTATGTGCTAAGACGTTTTTTTTACGCCAGTGGAGGTCAGCTTGTTCCACCTATGATTAAGGTTCTTGAGGCTAAGATCCTCCCCCATTTACTATATGGAGTAGAACTTTGGGGGGAAGCGGCAATTGGGAAACTGGAAATTTTGCAAAATACCTTTCTAAGACAGATTTTAGGTGTGCCGCAAGGAACCCCTTCAGTGCATATCAGAACCGAGCTTCGTTTGCCTTCTATAGCGACTCGTATAGATCTAGCTTTTCTCAGATATTGGAGAAAATTATCCGTTTTGGATGACACTGTTCGGCAAGAGTTTGTTGGGATGAACAGTTATCTTGTGGGGGCTGGGCAAAGCAGATTCTTGTCAAACTTAGCAAATATAATTTAGATCAAGATAAGTTTATGACACTATCTCCCAAAGATCTGAGAGAGTGGTGATTCAATTGGGCAGCTGATCAAGACAAGGCCTCTCTTAGGGAGTCTCGCTTCTCTTTATGGTACCCTTACTCTACACTAATCCGCGATCCCGTTTCTTGGATCCATGTATCAAACCTTTATGTGGTTATTCCACTGTTCAATTAGTTTGGTATCTTTTAGAGGACGTACAACCTAAAATATCTTATGCAGTGGCTCACTTTGCCATTGCAGCCAAAACGTTGAGACGCTGTTTTGTAGACAATGTTAAGAGGCCGAGCTCATTGCCTTGATAAATGTTTTGTAAGCCATGGTTTCTCTGGTATGTTGTAATGACTTATGAGTTAAACAATAAAGTATCGTATGTATGTATGTTCTTATGTACCCCGCTGAGATGGGCATTTGTACTCCATCTTGTCCTATTTGGCCAAGAGTACTAAGCTGTCGCCTGTCCTTTGTCTCTTGCCAGAATTTATTTTTGAACTCTTGTTTAGTCATATTCAATAATGCATCAAAAGTTCAAAGTAGTGATAATTTTTGGGGGAGGGGGAACACTCATTTCCGGATAGTGGCTTAGAAGTGTATTTTGTCCCCAAATCCATCTCCTTACCAAGTGGTCAGTGGTGTCGGCCAACA
This sequence comes from Lerista edwardsae, assembly GCA_029204185.1. Classification (NCBI taxonomy): domain Eukaryota; kingdom Metazoa; phylum Chordata; class Lepidosauria; order Squamata; family Scincidae; genus Lerista; species Lerista edwardsae. The sequence goes on from JAJKFI010000030.1 coordinate 11,504,667, forward strand.
GGAGAGACTTTTCAATTGTGGAGCATGCGCATGCGTAGCATTATAGGCAAATATATACATTTATACACATGTTATATGCTACCGAACAGAATCTGAAAGGGCTATCATGTTAGTGTCAGTGTCAGAAATAACTATAATGCTAGGAAAAAACATCAGTTTCTTATTACTGCAGTGCACGACTGAAACTGCAAGCAAGCTTTTTTTGCCACTTGTTGATAAAAATTTGATAGAACTGCCGGGGGGTATACAACCCCACCCCTCACGGGGCCAGGCCTGGTAAGATGCCATCAGCTGATCTAGAGATTTACATTTGCAGCTGGACACTTTTGTTCAAAGTACCCTTGATTAATTGCACACTACATTTTTAGCTCAGGGGAGTTTGAATTCATAATTTTGCTTGTTTATGAGAGGGGGCTCAGATGAAGGGCTGCATATGTTTCAATGAATTGTACCTTTGCGCATATAGTCTCTGATGGACAGAGCTTCTGCTTAAGAGCCTATGACTAATTTTAGTCAGCTTAATTCATGTTTTCCACCACTGATTCCAAGATGCTGAGGAAATGAATGTGGGATAGACTCCTCTTAACCACAAATGCCTGCAGTTCTTTGGCACTGGACCCTGGTACAGAATACGGTTTCTGCTTTGGCTATTTGAAGGATTCCCCTTTCTGAGACCTGGAGCACAGCTATATCACGGGTGTGTTTTCTTTCAGCTGCCTATGGAGTTGCCTTGTGCCTAATATATAAAAATAGTTGATTCAACATGTCAGATTGGTCATCTAATATTTTGAGTGAGCTGCATACTCCTGACTACTGGAAAGTTTCCAGAAGAGAGAGGGCAAATGCCTTAATAGACTGTGGAAAATTTTGAATTTGGACTGAAATCAGCAATTTGGTAAAGCATTGTGGATTGTTAAAATATGAAACTATTGATGGTTTCTCAGAACTGGTGTTCTGAGGGGAAACAAGGCAGACTCTTATTTTTACACTTTGTAGCTGAAGAAAATGAGTTTTTTTCAGATTTGTTAAACATTGAGCATGGAAATGGAAAAAGCTGCATACGAAAATGACATTGGGTAGACATTTCAGTTAGTTGGTTCTAGGCTTATGTCTTGTGTGCCTTAAATATCCATGATAGTGAATCTTAGATCAAAAAGGGTCAAATCATAGGTTGGTGCTACCAACACAACCTTCTGTTTGCCTGTTTCCTTCTCCCTTTGTGTGTGCTGCCTCCATTAGTTATTCCTTAGAATGGAGGATAGGTACAGTGACAAGATAAACCTGGCAAGTATGGTTTGCACTTGAATTGCCGGCCACAAGATAGTCTTTGAAGCTAGTCTGCAATCCTGATTGGAAGACAAGCACAAACTATCATTTACCCATTCAGATATAATGGCAAGATATGGCATAGTAGTACTACTAGTAGTAGTACGTAGTAGTAGTAGTAGTAGTACCACCACCACCACCACCACCAGTATTTATATATTATATTGCTTTTCTTGTCATTTGATTTCTCCTCCAACTTGGTTGGAATACCTATGTAAACATAGGTATTACATACTGTACAGGTATAGTATTACATACTGTACATACTGTACAGGTATTACATACTATGTACAGGCATACAAGCATACCTACAGGTAGGCTTTCTCAATCCTGTGTAGGGGTTGTTACAATCATAGTTCCATGCAAGATTAGAATTTATCTTCCATTCCAGGGGTTATTCTTAACAATTTGGCGTCTCTGGCTGCACTTGCCACCTACATTTAATCTGACAGGAATCTCCTTCACTCTCACTTGAAGGGTTGTTGTCTCTGCTCCTCTCATCTGCTGGAGATACAGCAGATAAAATAATGCTTGAGTGGTAAATAACATAAAGCTGCTTATATCATGTGTATTGGGTGCAGACCATGTGCTCCGGCATGTGCTTTCAAGTCTATGCAGTGGTGTAGCTATCCAGGGCCCATACATTTTTGACAACCCCTGTACAACAAAATTATTTATGTATTTATATTTTTCACATTTTATTCATCCTTCCTCCAAAGAGCTCAGGGTGGTATGCATGTTTCCTCCTCTTCTTTTGTCCTCTTTTCACCCTGTGAAGTAGGTGAGGCTGAGAGATAGTAATAATCATGACAGGAAATGAATAATAATATAATGGCCAGGAAATAAATGCAGTGAATAGTTCACTGGTGCCATTCGCCACCCGGTCCCCTCCTCTGCTATTGCTCCCCTGCACAGAGTACTCAATGACATATTGGTCCTGTATTTGGAGGTTCAATGTAGCCTTCATACATAAAGTTACATAAGACACTTTTATTTTCTTTTTTGGTTTGTTTTTTGGCCATAACGTTTGAAAATATTACACTCTGGTTTTTATTGAATTCCTTGTGAAATTCTGCATTGAACAGTATATAACATGATAAAACCATAATTTTGGTCCCTAGTGGTGACACCCCCCCTAAGGGTGGCACCTGGAGTGCCCCCCCATCCCATAGGAAGCTACACTACTGAGTCTATGGGAGTTCTGTCATTGGTTTGAGTAGCACCTGGATTTATCTCCAGAATATCTTCTCTATGGTATTTGTTTACCTGAGATTCTAAAAAAGAGAGTGGTAAATATCGCCTTTTTGATTTGAGAGAGATTGTGTAAGGACATGGAATTCTACAAAGAGTCCCTTGTTGAAAGTAGTAATTCTGGAGCAACATGCTACTTCTAGAGTCCCCTTATTTCTAAGTATCTGCTTCCTCCTGCAGCATGACTGTGTTGCAATCATGTACAACTTGTGTTGCAGCTAGACAGTTAAAACAGTGACAATATGGATTTCATAGATGCATTGGAGAAGAACAGCATCCCTATAAATCATCTCGATGTTATCTGAAAATGATTTAAGATAGCAAGATTAGTATGTAGGATTAGTATATTGTAGATTAGTATAATATCTGTTATAACAGAACTGTGAATCCTTTCGACCTACATGTATTGCTGTTTTCTCTTTCCTGCAAAGAGACAAAAGTAGCATTCTCCAAATTATGTTGTTGGTGTTCTGTCATGAAAATGCACGTGTAAAGGTGACCGCTCCAAGCCAAGTGCTTAGATGAGGACAGGCGTTGCATGCGGACAGTTTTAGCTGCTGAAATTAATTCTCTGATCAGGGTCTGTGTTTTGGACAGGTGTGCGCTAGCCCCTGTATTTTCCTAAACAGTCTTTGAACTCTTATCCCTCTCATCCTCTGTAACCCAACCACTCTCAAATAAAGCGGTGAACGTATGCCACCGACAGCCCAGACACAAGTGTGAAATCCTTCAAACATTCGTTATGGCTTCAACTTCCAGTTTAAATGACATTCTTCTGAAAGCATGAGTTGCATTGTATAACAGCAGCTTCACCTGCAGATATCTTCATATTCTGTGCTATTTTTCTGTGCAAGTTTAAATTGTTCTCTAAAAAATCAAATTGCTTTTTTGCATGTGTTAGATCTAAAGTAACATTTTTAAAAGGAAGGGGACAAGAACAATAATTGGGTGAACAAATTGTCTGCTTTGACTGGGTGTCTGATTGCCCAGTTAATCTCTCATAGCACATTCTCATTGATCTTCTGTTAGAGCAGCTGGAAAGTATCTTTTAAGCATGGCAGACTTTTATAAAGTATATTCCTGGTAGTAAAGCCCAACTGGGGTAAGTGCCAGACTATTCTGAGAGACAATCCATTCTCCAGACGAGAAACAAAAAACCTATTTTGTTAAATGGGTTTGTTGTTGGGGTATGTTGTTCATTCATGAGGTGCAACTAATGAAATTGCTGCGGAGTGAGAGACTAGTTTCATGAGATGTGCTCTTAACTGGTACGACACTAATGCGTCCAGTCCAGTTGCACTCAGCAAAACGGCACCTTTTACCGTGTTAACAAAAGTAGGCATCTTTGCTAGCTTTTAGTGCCTGGTTTTCTCTAGTGTAAAGGTAGAGTAGAAAGACTTCTGCAAAATAGCCTGGTGAAGGTGCAACATCCCCAGCTTTCCAAATGACTAGGATGTTAGAGATTTGTGCACTTTAGTTCCTAGCCTCTTTTCTTTTAACTGTAGTGGCGCTGCATTGGGAGTAACCAAAGTTTTCCTCTTAACCAGAGTTTGAAGTGGATTTGCAAACCATGGTTATGGCATAATTCTGATGAAAATTAATCATAAGGGCAGCCCATTCCTATGTTTCCCCAGCGCCCAGGGTCACAGCAACACCAGAATGGCTGCCGCTGTATCCTTTGGGGCCAGGGAGTAACCTGGAAGTCTCCTTGAGATAAAGCAACATCAGAAGCCCCAATGAATATACTCAGATCTGCACCCACTATTGAGCAGGTGCAGAACCAAGGAAACCTGTGTTGGCCTCCGGCCCAGGAGGCGGTTCAAGATTTGGTGGTAGACTCCACCCCCAGCCTGTCACAGGCCTGATCCTCCCCTGCCCAGTTCTTCCCTTTCCTGCCTCCAAAATACTCACTGCCTGGTGCTCCAGTGCTGACTGGCATTGGCCTTAGTTCCAGCGCTGCATCTCTAGCACTAGTGGTAAAGTGTCTTACAGCACTTTTGCAACATATGGCAAAGTATAGGGTTGCAAAATGTCGGTAACTACAAAGTCCCTTACCAAGGTTCAGACGAACCGCAGAAGGGTTTGGAGAATTCTCTTAGGAGAAGGAGAGACAATGGCCTCCTTAGTTGCTGATTTCATGCTCTGGAAGTCTCAACCCTAGGAACCCTGCACTGCTCCATCCCTTTTGATTTTTCTGGTGCAGACTTGGTAGTGGCATTTGGCATTTAGGGTTGGTTGAGGCTGCTGAGGTTATTTCAGTTTCTCCTGTGCATTTTCTATGCGCGCTCTGTGTGTGTGTGTGTGTGTGTGTGAGAGAGAGAGAGAGAGAGGGGGGGGGGAGAGAGAGAAATGAACACACACCAATATAGGAATAATTCCAGTAGCATGTGGTATATGTTCCCCAGCGCCCAAATACTGCATGAAACAGTGCAGTAGGAATTCAACTGTGTCTATGTAGCGAAACACAAGGAAGTTGCATTATGGGAGGCATTACTATGCAACAGAAACACTATGTTGTTCACTGCATTGGGATTTTAGCGAAAAGCAGCTTTATAAGTGAATAACAAATTCTGAACAAAATTGCAGCTGTCTCTAACTTCCTAACAGCATCCTTTCCTTAGGAGAGAAGGAAAACTATATCTCAGACTGTTGTAGTAATGTAAAATACAGGTCTACCCTGGTATCCATTGATTTGGTATTCAGTTATTAAGATAGGGGACTCTATTGTGTGTGTTTTTTCCTTGTTGCAGCAGAAACCACTGATATTCCCCTATCTTTAAAAAGGCATTTCCAGTATCCATGGTTTCAGGTATTCAGGGGGAGGGGTCTGGATCGGAACCCCAGCTGATACCGGGGCATGTCTGTACTATTAAAGCATGAAATCTTCTTGGGCACTGTTAATGTGGTAGTGATACAAGACAAAGAGGCAGATGTACTGACCTAAAAACCTAATCTCACTTTAATTTTTGGAGGCAGATTAGGCCAGAACTTTGAACATTAAGCTTTAATATTATAGACAAAATGAAAGTAAAAGTTTTAACAAGAAAATAAAATTATTTGCTTTGTCTATGAAGACCAAACTCGGTATTTCAAAAACTGACTAAATTCAGCTCTAACACACTTTACATAAAAGCCTTTTTTCCCTTAGTCTGTCTAGGATTTATATAGCAAAGAGGAATGTTAATGTTGTGTATACTAGCTGCGATAACTAGCTGTCTGTGGGGTCAAGGTACTGACATCGGAGGCATTTCTGAACAAAGATGTTGCAGTTGGTGGGTGGATGGCACTACTGTCAGCTGTTGCATGACCTCGCATAAATAGTATCATCACTACTTTAATCTTTCGGGTGTTCAGAGGTAGTGTGCATATTTCCATTTAACCCCTGGACACATGCCGGCATGTGTGACCCTTTAACAATTCTTGTTCCTCTGTCCATCGTTGGTACCTTGGCTCCGAATAGTCTAGGAATAGAGCCAGTAGTTGACTGCATCTATTGTGTGTAAAGCCAGAAGTTGTATACTGTATATCTATTGTGTATACATTCATTGTGAGAACAATGAAATAGTTTTATGTAACTTTGCTGGCCTCTGTAGGATGCTGTGAGGCTCTCGTTGATCCTTTTTGGTACCTAAAGGTTTCCTTGAAGCTTTCCATCAAAACAAACTTGGAGCAAGAGATGCATGTCTTATATTCAGAAAAATTTAACCATATCTTATGGTTTCATGCAAACAAAATGCATTATTCTAAATTTGCACTCTACCCCTTTTCAGAGGAATGCAATGGCAAACCAAAAGTTTTCCTACCAACATTCTGGCTAGGTTCAGGCTTGTATTTCCATTGCTGCGGTTAAGTATCAGGTGCTTTTAACCTCTCAATAAGAGAAGGATAATCCTAATGTGACTATGTACTGCCGTTGGCTTTCAGATGGGAAGCTTGTATAAGACTTGGCTAGCAAAATTTGACTGACGCCTAACAATTTGTTTAGTCCTTTCATGAATAAGGCTATAGAGATGGTTGAAGTGTGCCTTGAAGCCAGAATCTCTGTCTAATCTAGTCAGTTCAGGAATTTCAGTTGCTAAGCTTGATATAAAGTTAATTTTTCTGTGATTTGGAAGAGCAGAGCATTCCTCTCAGCTAAAACGAAAACTGATCTCTTTCTAGTGTTAACACATCTTCAATTCTCGTTCAGTTTTGGATGGGGAGGAAGGTATTAAGTTTCTGGAATCATTATTGAATTGCTGCTTTTTGCCTTCAGTAACTGCTGTCATGGAGCAGAGGCAGAAAGCACAATGGGGAGTCTTTGTTGAGAAAACTTGGATCTTAGTAATAGAAAATTGTGCTAACTCATATCCAACCTGATCCTCCTAACAGTGTTTCAGAGATCAGGAGCAGACAGTGTCATTATGTTCTTCCTCTCCCAGGCCTTTTTTCTAGTATAGGGCCATTTGTCTTTCTCCTGATGACTTCAATCAGGGCTAAAGGGTATGTCTGTACCATCCTTAAGCAATGCACAGACAATGGCCAGTCTCCTAAGTGCTGTATCATGGGCTCTTCCCCTCCCACAAAATTTCCATATTTTATTTTCAGAAAGAACTGTGATGCTGCGTTACATTTGCCTTGGCGCTTTTTATAATCATGGTCAGCTCCAGACCACAGGCTTGGAACCAAAGAGCCTTCTATTGGAGGTGAAGGCACTTCTTATCCAAAAAAGGTTTACTGATTTTTGTCCTCCTTAGCTCCCTCTGCAGCATTCCTACTTTAAAATTGGTTCCAGAAGATCACAAGAACTTCAAGAGTGCCTTTTGGGATAGATGGGATGGGCTTGTAGCTGGGGGAGGAGGAGAACTGGGTGCACCTCATCTTGGGGGGTGGTTCTACTTCTTGTGCAGTGAGATCTTGGGAACCAAATCATCATTTGCAACACATAACAGTTTACAAACCAGTTTGAACTAATTGTTTGAGGTCACTTTTGGATATTTGCCTGTGTATTTAAATTCCATGATTAGTAAAAAAGAATACTGATGCAGATGACATTGTACCATGGCTAGCTCTGAAAGGGAGGGATAATTCATGTCCCAAAAGGAGAAGCAGTATGCCAGTCTACTACTTGTGTTTTTGCTTTGTTTAATGCATTTGTACCCCACTCTTGAGCTGACAAGGCTCCCTGAGCAGCTTACATAAAAAAAATAGGAAACTATTATAACAGAAATGGTGGATGATATGTGTTTATCCCTCATTAAGTGATCAGTGGTCACGGGAGAAGGACCTTAGTCACAACTTGCAAAGCATGAGCAGGAGGTGACAGTGATGACTCTTTACCTTGTTCAGTTTTCCTTTCCATCAGGCACTTCCTGTCTCTTTACTATGATTAATACACCTGTTACACCTGCATCCGACAAAACAGGGTTTGCAAACCAGGTTCATACTTCACCATGGAAGCCCATGTTAGGATTTATGATTATGTAGTATAGAGTACTATACATAATGTTCTCAATGTAGTTAGAGATTGGGACAGTTAAATCTGCAATGTACCTTTTTGAAAGACGGTTGAAATATAAAATTAAAATTAGAACTTCTAAGTACTAGCTAGTGATTTGAAATTTCAATTTGTGTTCTAGTTTAAATTCTGGCTGGAAGTTTATGCCTTTGTTCAAGTATCATGTCCCAAAAGGAAACATGACATAAAATACTGGGTGGGAAAAACACTATTTTTTTTCCTGTTATAGCAACTGGTGCACTTTAGGCAGAGCCTGTGTGAGGAATGGTGAGCTTACCTTTTCTGATTAGAATTGAAGGAAGCAGCATTTTAGCTTATCTTAAAATGAATAAAATAATGTAGTAAGATCAAGTCAAAAATTGGGTTTTACATCACTGAATTACTTTGGCTAAACAAATTATCAATCCTTACAGCAAACATTGGCCTGTTCAATTTTAACGGCATTGTTGAGTGAGTTCTCAAGTTCAAGCAAAACCAGCAACATTGGACTAAGTATGGAGTTCCATGGGAACTGCAAAAGAATTTTTCAGGTAAATGAATAACACTTGTTTCTGAAACTCTACAAAGGGACGCACAATTTTACTTAACCACAAATCCATGAAATGCATGTATTTTGTGGTGTTCGGTGCAATGCATAGGTTTTTGTGGGTACTGGTGAGGCTGCTATGTTGGGATGGGGCAGAAGCAAGGGATGCTGCCTGGACACCTATCCCTGGGTACCTCACGGGATGACTGTGACGGGCATGGTAACCTGACACTGACAGTCCCACATGGGATCTGTTGGTGCCATCAGGAAGGGACCACTCCAAAAGGGGGTGCCCTTCCTCCTGTCTGGTTGGGACCTGTTATTAGGGTTCCTTCAGCACAGAAGCCAGTTTTTAAAGAATCATCTAAAGTATCGGCTGTGACCTGGTCAACCAAACTGTCTCTGCATCTAAATGTACAAGACCTTCATAGTGTTAACCACGAGTGATCTGTAAGAGAGAGGGGGGGCACTAATGAAATAAGATATGTGTTTTAAAAAATAAAATAGTAGACAAAAAAGGGAAAATGTGTACAGTTAAAATGAGTTTGAATAGGCTAAAGCAGTCACTTGAAATTAAAGACAACATGAAATAAAATCTAATGCAAGCACCTTGAGTTTTCCCTGTCTAGAATTAGGTGCAGTTCCATTGCTGGTCTGCAGGGTCCAGAGGGACAGGAGAGCAATGCGCCATTCACTTTGCAAGTGCAGGCACAAAATGCACTCCTTCTCAGTCCATCTCCCTTCACCTCCCTTTGTTCATGTCAGATAGATGGACTTGCTGATAGACAGGTGTGAGCAAAACCCAGCAAAAAGTTTTCCTTCTGGAAACAGGGACTTCTCAATGGGGTGAAAGGTTCCCACCTGGCAGAGGCCTATCTACTCAGTAGGTGGCAGATGTGTAGCAGGAGAGACTCCCTCATACTTATCTAAAAAGAGCTGCTGTTGATTACCCAAGGAAAAAGAACTGTTTTTTTAGCTTGATTATCCCAATAAGATGTGATTAAAATGTTTGTGCTTATATTTGCATAGGAAGATGATCTCCGTCAGATCTTCATGCTCACAGTAGAGGTACTACAGGAATTCAGCCGGCGTGAAAACCTTAATGCTCAGTTGTCTTCAGTCTTTCAACGTTATCTTGCACTAGCCAATCAGGTCTTAAGCTGGAATTTTCTTCCTCCAAATTATATCCTTTTTAGAATTATTTCTAGTCAGACATGTTACTTGCTCTTGATAAATCTTGTAGAAACAGTATAAGCCTACCAACTCTAATTACCCGCAGATTTTTTTTATCCACGAAGATTCCGAGAACAGAATCTTTGTGGATAAAAAGGTTCAACTTGTATGCAATACAGCCATATAAGTATTTACAAACATGACTGTAAGAATTCCACATGTTGAAATTACGGTTACATTCATATTAATGCTGACTGCAATTAATCAACAGTGTAAAGATTAATGTTTCCCTAGAATTAATCTTCTAGTCCAGGCAATGGACCTCTTCACTATGGTGTGCCTAAATGCTCAGTTCCGACTTAGTACTGGCAATCCTGTTTATAAGCTGGATTTAGGGACTGAAAAGTTTAGACAGCTTATAAAGGGGAATCTCTGTCCATAACTAATAATGTAGGTAGGTTTTAATGGGCACTGTTGATGCACTGTTGATGCCCTTTCATTGGACTTGGAGAGGAATTTTATTCTATGAAAAACAATGGTATAGGGACTGTAGATAGTGGCATGCAGTCCTGAACATACACTAACAAATATACACTCCCCTCTCCTCCAATTATCCGTGATATGAGTTGACAGTTTCGTATCTGGCAGTGAATTGGATGCCAAGGGAGAGAGGTAAGTGAGCATGGCAGGGGCTCAGGTTATTCTCCCTCTTATTGATGACGGCAATGCTAACATTGACAGTACTGCAATCAATGTTCCTTTAAAGATTGGAGAGTGATGGAGAGGAGAAAGAGGTGCATATGGGCACAGGGCAAAATCTAAATACTGGGAATGTCCCTTTAAGAGTATAGAGGAGAAAGACGATATGTAGGTGGGGTATAGCCGTAAAGGACATACATGCTGGGAATTTGTATGTGTAATTCTTCAAAAGGTTATACTTAAATGTGGGTAAACATATAATGGGGAAACTTATAACTGGGACCTCCTGTCCATGTTCACACTGTGCCTAGCTTTGTCTTCCCCTCTTGTCGCAATCCTTCTGATATATCCCACTTGGGTGTGAAGGACAGTAGGGATAATGGAAGGGAAATGATTCTCTATTTTTAGTCTCATCTCAGATCAAGGGAAGAGAATGCACTGTAATCTGCTCTCAAGTTATTTGTTCAGGACCTTGCATGAGAAGTCTAATGTAGACTTAACGTTTCCATCTCTTAACAATGGTTTGGAGAATGAGAGTTGGCCACTCCCTCTACCTCCCCTTTCCAGTAGGGTTTTCCTTTTTAACAATTATTTAATGTTGCCTCTGTGCCAAAACTGGTCAAGTTCCCTCTTAACCTGGGTTTAAAAACTCTGGTTGAGGGAAAATCCAGTTGGAGTTCATCAGGGTTATCATAGGTGGCGATGTAACATAAAACCACAGTTAAAGCTGGCAAGAAATGAGAGGGAAATTGGCATGGAAGAGTGCGAGCCTGTGGCTCACATCCAATTGTGAATCGTGATTAAGAGATCAGCAGCATTACGTTTGCACAGGGTTATGGCCAAGGCTTAATCTGAATGGCACTATAATTCCTCTTTATGTGTATGAGGTCAAAGAGCATTTTAAGACTTGCAAAGAAAAGGGGGATAGTAGAAATAATGGCATCCTAACTGATTTCCATTTATAACTGCATCTTAACACCAGATGGCTTAATTTTGTTCCTGTAAATAGGTATTAATTGAAGGGGATAAACAAGTCTTAGACTAAATATTGAAATATGTGGTAACTAACAAACCTGCATTTTTTAGCCCAAAAGGACAGCTGTTGCTTAGGCTGTCATTCTGAACATTACATGAAAATGACTGTTTCCAAACCTCAAGTTTATTCCACTAGTTGAATTTAAATGAAATTAGAAAGCTAGATTTCCTTGTCCAAAATTAAAAGGATAAATTTAGTTAGTGGTTTATATTTTATTCTACTTTATATTTAAAATATTTGGCATTATTTTAGTAAACGTTGTATGCTGAAGACTATATTCTAAAATGAGCTTTAAAACATTGGCCATAAATGCTGTTCCTGCTTTTCAATAAGAATAATATTTTGACATTACAATGTTATTACTGTGGGACAAATTGGTGAGCAGCTTGGAGAATTTAACAACACAGAGGATTTAGGAGCACATTTGGGAATTTTTATGGGGCATTTTTAACAAGTGCTCTTAACAATAAAAAAATCATTTTTTTAAAAAAAGTTAAATGTTAATATAGCCTGTTGACTCACATTGATGCCGAGCCTCATTGAAAATGAAACTTTGTTCAATAATGAAATCATTTAAGAATTGCATTCGGGCAATGAAAATGTTTTACGTTGCTTGTAATTTTCTTCCCCTTTTCTCCTTTATCAGTATTGTTGTATAGGGTTCAATTTTAATATACTGCTCTAGCTTTAAAATCAACCAAATAAACTTTGGGGAGATTAGAAAGCTGTATTTACCATATTTTTATCTCTCCCTGTGCTGTCTTAAGGACAAAACCTCTTAAACTATTTCAGGGCGCAATCCTAACCAACTTTCCAGCACTGACATAGCTGTTCCAATGGGGCATGTTCTGCATTCATCAGTGGGGTAGTAGTCATGGAAGTCTCCTCAAAGTAAGGGAATGTTTGTTTCCTCACCTTGGAGCTACTACATTGCCTTTACCCCGGAGCTAGAAAGTTGGTTAGGATTGAGCCCTTAGTTTTATAGTGGATCTCAAAAAGGAATAGCATATTTCTCTCTGCACAGTAAATATGACATCATGATAGGCTAAGCTGCAACTAGTGTTCTGGATAGTTTAAATAGGTGAAGTTATCACTTTGGGCCAACTTTGAATGAATATAGGCTTACAAATGTGTTTAAATGCATGTTTCCATTGGAGAAACCCAAGTTCATCATGATATTTTTGGACTAACATCCTATGTTATGGTAATAACTGTAGTGAACTGTATTCAATACCACTTATTCTAAACAATTTTTTCCTCTTTCAGAACACTTTCCCCCTCAGAACATAACAGATGTCCTTTGTGTTAGATGCTGAAATTCTGCAGTTGGAAATGTTCATTCAACAGTGCTCTCCTGTCAATGCATTTAATACTTTTATTTGCTTTTCTGCATAGCATGAACATAGCATCAGAATCTCAGTCTCATTCTGTTAAATATTAAGGAATAAGATCCACAGAGAAACTTGAAAGTGCAAGTCTTAAATTGTTATAAGATATTGTGCATCAAAACAAACCAGGATTTTTAAATAGGGTGTTGAAAAAGTATGTTTTACACTAATGTGAATACCTGTCAAGTGTGGTATCACTTTGGTTTCCCTTTCTCCTCCTGTCGCATTGCGAAAATTGTTAAAGCAATCGTGCCTCTATGGAATGTCTCGTCATTGTGATCAAACTGTTATCTGGCATTCCTAGAGCATTCTTTTTTTTCAGGACTTAATACCTTTTATTCCTTGTCCTCATGCATGAATTATGCTGTGTATGTGAAGAGGCTTAATGTTTGTTTCCATTGCATTCTTTCTGAATGGGACCTGTTGTATCTGGGATTTTTTTTTAAAGCCAAGTCGGAATGTTGTTGTTGACCTTGACACCAGATAACTAGGCAGACATTATATAGCTATGTTTGAATCCTTACAAAATGTGATGCTAAAACCAACAGAGTCCTGGCGTGAGACCCTTCTGGACAGCAGAGTTATGGAGCTTTTCTTTACAGTAAGTCCCATTCTCCTATTTTTCTAGTATAGCAACAGATTTTGCTTCTCCCACCCTTGGATGAGGTAAGATGGATTTAGTTGAGATAGTTGCATCATAAATGAATTTATTTTATTACCAAGCAATGATTATATTGTGGGTTAAAGTGTTTTTCAGAAGGTACTAAAAAATGTATGTCTGTAAAATGTACTTATTGAATGAAAGGTCAGTGTGCAGAAAGTAACTATTGATATCTTAGCCAGCATGAATATTTCTGCATACTGGCTTAATGTTGTTGCTCTAGCTCCTTGCACATGGAATTGAGATTTCTGCAAGCAATTGTGACAAGCATGTTAAGCAGCCTCTAAGTAATTGAACAGCACTTTTCAGGAAAGTAAAGCCCAGTGCTGCATTGAGTGTTCCTTATCCAGACTGCTTGGGATGGGAAGGGGTCTGGATTTTGGATATGTCTGGATTTTGGAATAATTACATAAATACAGTGAGAAATGCTTCCTGTTGCTCTTTTCACTGTTACCCTTACCCTGCTGGCCTCTTCGACAGTTTTCAAAAACGTCTATACATGTACACAACTCAGAACAGAGAATAGAACTTACAGCCTGTAATTGCACTGTATGTGGGAATGAGCACAAGATCTTCTAGTGTTCATACTATAGAAAGTTAGAAGGAGAAAAGGGTCTGGATTTCAAAATAGTCTGGATTTCAGATTTCCAGACAAGGGGTAATCTACCTGTGTACATATTTTCTTGGAAGTAACTCCCATTGAGTTCAGTGGAGCTATTCTCAGTGGACATAGGATTACTGCATTATTTACCAGTACAGAATTTAGTTTTTACAAGTTAATATAGGGGAAAATAGAGTAGTAGTAGTAGTGTGCTTTTCATATTGGGTTACTGACCTGGCAAATGAACCAGTTTGGGTTTATATCCCAAAATAGAATTCTTTATTGCTGGAATTTGAGGGTATTGTTTTCAAAGCCAAGGAATGCATAATACCTTGTGTAGATGATGAATAGTATATAGAAGTATGGGACAGTAGTATCTGTCCCGTAGTGTGTTAATTCTCCAGACAGCTTTAGCTGTTATGCATGCATAGTTGCTTGTACTTTGTTTTAGTCTCGCTCAAGCATTTTCAAAAAGGTGAAAAACTTGCTGGCAGACCACTTAACAGCTGCACACAATGTGAACAGCTGTCTAGACTATCCAGACAGTTGCTGCTGTCAGCTGGGAACCTCCTCAAACAAATAGCTGTTTGAATTTACAGGTTAACCCTTTCTAATGTAATTCTGCGTTGAGAACTATCTAGCAGAAAAGCTTTAGATTTTGGCACCCTCCTCTGCAGCACACATATCTAAATTCCCATTGGATAGCAAATCTCTGGTGAAACTGGTGAAATTGTGATCACCATCTATCATCTTATCAATGAATTACTAATTAAAATAGTTAACTTGCATTCGTGCTTGCAAATTCCTGGTTTGTAGAGTTTATTTTCAGCATTTGTGTCTCAGTTGGAACATAGCATACTTTTATTAGTCATGGAGAAATAAATGGCTGCCAAGAATTGATTTTTTTTAACTTAATGTGCCTTTGTAGAAAGTTTAGTATCTTGTCAACTTTTGCAGTAGAGAAGCTAAAAATATTACTTTGGATGTCCGTATATTAACTTGGATACTGTTTGCTCAGTTATTTAGCAGAATACTTGCAGCATGAAATTAGTGTAATAATGGCTAAAAATAACAATAGCATAATGAATCCTATGATCAGTATGCCTGTCAAATTCCAGATTCTCCACTTTGCAGCCAACTATATGAGATCTTTCTTTAAAGAAATGTGCTCATTTTTGGCGTAAATATTCAGCCAGCAGTTGAATGCTCATTTATTTTCAGTGATGATAGCTTAAGCAAGTTAGTGCCTAAAAATTAAGCTGTCCTGCTTTGTAAAAATGAGATCAGTTAGCTTTGAAAATTAAGGTTTTGCCACAAGTGAAATGTATTTGCTTTCTTGAGGGTTCAGTGTTTACCTCTGCAAAAGAAGCATCTATATAATCTTGATTGAACTTGTCGACTAACTTTAGCAAGACGCTGTAGCCCAGGCATAGTTAGCATAATACAGATGGCTGTCATTATTGCTGTTTTTAGAAGTAGGAGCATGTCTGACTGGCTGGCATCTGTTTCTCTCTTTAAGACTCAACATGCATAGACAGTTCAACATGTAGGTAGGTCCCAGGGAAACCTTGTCTTTGATTGATTAAATATGACTTAGGAAGTGAGTATAAGGAGAAAGCAACTTGGAAGGTTTAAGTACCTAGAAATAGACTCTTGATTTCCTCCCCCCCCCCTCAAATTTAATAGGAACTAGAGTATGAGTTTGCTCTTTAGAATTGCAAGCCATGACATGATGGTAAGTATTCTTTCTCCTGTCCCATGTTGTTTTAACCCTTTGCTTCTTTAAAGGTACATCGAAAAATTAGAGAAGACACAGATATGGCACAAGACTCGCTGCAGTGCTTAGCCCAGCTAGCCTCCCTTCATGGGCCTGTGTTTCCTGATGAAAGTTCTCAAGTTGATTACTTAGCTCACTTCATTGAGGGATTGCTCAACACCATCAATGGGTATGTAATATGCTTGCTTCCTAGAATTTAGGTTTGTAGTGGGAGAGAGGGAGGGACTTGCTTCCCATTTCTTGTTTGTAGCCTGAACAGTGGCATAGAACTAAACAGCATGTTTCTGAAGATACTGCAGACTACCTTGATTTGATCATACCAATAGAAATATTGACTTTTAGCAACTTTCTTTTTTTAATGTCTGCAGAATTGAGATAGAGGACTCTGAAGCAGTGGGAATATCCAGTATAATCAGCAACTTGATCACTGTATTTCCTCGCAATATATTAACAGCCATTCCAAATGAACTTTTTTCTTCATTCGTTAACTGCCTCACACACCTTACTTGCTCTTTTGGGAGAAGTGCTGCCTTGGAAGAAGTGGTGAGTACCAGCTGTGAATTTAAAAAAAGGCTTGCTTTAAAATGCTCATCTGGTGTGTGTGTTTAACTTTAAATGTTACTTTGCATAGTATCAAGCTTAACATATCTCTTGTCTTCCACGTGATTAATAGATTTGTAATAGTTTAAATGGGTTATGAATGTTCAGATAAGCTTAGTTTAAGGGCAGCTTTTGAGATAGTTTTGGGTTAAAATTCAAGACGTGCTGAAGATTGGCCCCTCACTAATTAATTGCATAGGCTTCACAGCTTCAATTGACATATAGGAGCCTTTGAACTTTTTCTTGGAAGCACAAGTCAGGTTTTCTTGGATTTAGCTGTGGGAATAAATGGGCAAAACTGAAATATATCACATATTACTGTTTTAATGCATGCAATTTAACTGACTATTCCAACCAGTTGTCATCTCCTTTTAATGAGCTTCCTGTCAATGATTATGTCTGGATGGACTTCTTTGAGAGCAGGCTTGAATCAGATTGTTTCCATCATTATGTGCCATAAAAAACCACTAAGATGAAAGGAATGGTCAGTATCATAGGTACATTCCCTATCCGCCCCTACTCATTTGGAGGTTTTTGCGGGTATATTGGCACACCTGCATGGAAGTACAGATTGAGTACAGACTGTATCTCTTTAAATAGCCAGGTTTGGTCATGGTGGTATCCCCTTTTCTTTCTTTAACCTGAGGCTTCAGTACAAAGGGTGTCTGTTTGGGCTTCTAAAAATGGGGGAGGCTTTCTCCTTGGCTCCACTTTCCTTTCTATGAATACAGCCTGTTAATACTTACTTCCTACCTATGTGCATTATCCTTCATTTCCCCTCTACTGTTTTCATTGCACTGTCTTGTTTAAACACAGTTTTACTATTTCTGTTGCTGATTTTTTTTATTTAAAAAAAATAGTTTAATTGTATAGACTGTGAACTACTAGGCCCCTTTTAAAGTGGTGGGCCTCTTATATTTAGCAAGGGAGAGAGCAACTGTCCTATTCACCCCATCATAGCTTTTCTCCTAGTGGTTGTTTGCTGGTGTTTCTTTTGCATGTTTTGCTAGACTGCAAGTCGTTTCGGGACAGAGAATCACTTATTTATCTACTTTGCTATGTTTAGTAAACCACTCTGAACTTCCTTGTTGAAAAGCTGTATATAAATATTAATAATTCTGCTTATGAAGGACTTATGAAGTGGCTGCAGAATTAGGCAGAGTGGATGTTAGAATATGGTTCTACATAGAACAATATTATTTATTATTATTATTAATTTAATTTATACCCTCCCTTTCTGCCCATAGGCACGCAAGGCGGCTTACAACAAAAAACAGTAATACAATAAAATTCACAACATTAAAAGCAGTAATTTAAAAACAATATTAAAACAATTAAAATTTAAAACAACAAGCCCCGTGGATCATAAAATATAAGCAAGAGTATAAAAACCAGCCAGCCTGTCAACAATTAAAAGCTTTTCGAAATAAAAAGGTCTTTAGCCCCTGCCGGAATGTTGCCAAAGAGGGAGCAGTTCTCAATTCTGAGGGGAGTGTATTCCAAAGTTGGGGGGGCACCACCAAGAAGGCCCTATTCCTGGCTGCCATCCCTCTCACCTCTCCTGGTGGCGGCACAGTCAAAAGCCGCCCCCCCCCCCGATAATCTGAAAGCACGGGCTCTCAATAAGGTATCTTGCCTAGTTAAATCATTATTGCATGAGTGAAAGACTGTCAACATCAATGTGTATGTAGCTGGTATCAAGAGATAAGTGGAATAAATACCATAATTGGGGGAAGACATCTTCTGGTTTGGACACAGAATATGATATGAAAACAGCCATTTCTGCAGCCAGAATCAGAGCTGGTACAATTGTGCAATGAGGACACAGAGAACTTGGGAAACTATGCTCTCTGCCGCTATTTGCTTGCATGGATGGGATACAAATTAACAAGCGTGTATGCCTGGGCTATACAGGTGGGACCTCTTT
The DNA here is from genome assembly GCA_029204185.1 of Lerista edwardsae. Lineage (NCBI taxonomy): Eukaryota > Metazoa > Chordata > Lepidosauria > Squamata > Scincidae > Lerista > Lerista edwardsae. The sequence continues at coordinate 11,523,129 of JAJKFI010000030.1, forward strand.
ATCTGTAGGTTCAGCACCCATGGATTTGGCTTGGTGCAGATGCTGGACCCACAGTTGAGGGCTTCACTTGACCTCTTGCTCATGATCCCAGGTGCCTTTCCAAACCTCTGGGGGTTCTCTGGGCCTCGGAACACCCCTGGACATGACTGGAAGGCACTTGTGGTTGCATCCATAGGTCTTTGGATGGCTCCAACCTGCAGATTCCGTTCACCACAGATTTTGGTATCTGCCAGGGTGGAGTGAGGTCAGGGAACAGATCCCCCGTGGATACAGGGGGCCAACCTGTATCTTTTCTGGGGGTTAGGCTAAACTAGTACTTTTGTTGAGAATGCTAACAGCCTTAAACCAGCTCTGCACAAATTAAGACATTTTCACATAGATGAGTGTTCTGCGCGCTCAGGCTTACTCGTTCAGTAGAACCTCTTCCCCGGCCCCCACACAATCACAACAATGCTTCCTAGCCCTCGGACTGTTCCAGTTGAAATCTTTTTTCCTCTGTAACCAAGCCGTTTGTGGAGCGCAGCATGCATTGTGTTGCTCCTGGGCTTTGAATAGGTGCTTTTCCTGGTGTTGGCAGATTGAAGGAATTAGCTGGAGATTGTATAAAGTGGATAGATTCAACGCTCTCAAAACTTACCTTGTCACCATAGTTATTTAATTTTGTGCAATTCTAGATGCAACGTCATGGTGGCATTTAGTTTTGCAGTTTGTAGATTTTTTTTATTTGCACAGATGGCTACATATCAAACACCAGAAGGGTATTAGATTTCCTGCAGAGGATTCTGCTCTGACAGTCCCTAATACCATGTAGGTTCATGGTACGGCATGTCCTTGTGCCTGGTCTCTCTCTAAATGTGTGCTCCAATTTAAATGACTAAGGAGAGAAGTAGCAGAGTTATTGAACATGCTAACCAGAATTTTTCAAACTGCAATTGGCTAACTGGAAAGAATGGGTAAGGGAGGATATACACAACACACCTGTGACTGGCTGTGCATGTCTGTATGTGGATTGAGGAAGACTTTTTCAGGAATCTAAGCTTGCGGAGCATCTGAACATTAAATTCTCAATACAATGAATGGCTGGACATGGAGTTTCTCAAGTGCGCACTGGCAAAATAGCCAGCACAGATTTGAAGAGGCCCATTGTCAAGCCTTACCTGGGGGTAAGCCTTCTCCCGAGGTGCCTCCTACAGCTGCCTGCAGTGTTCTTTCTGCAACACTAATAGTGCCAGCCATGAAAGCCATAGATGATATGTTGGTAGGGGGAATAGTTGCTTCATCGATGCTTTAGCTCCAACCTGATATATCAAATTAAGATCAATAACTCTCAGTGATGCCAGCTATTGTAGTGAAATGCCAGCTATAAACATTTTAGAATAAATATGTATGTATGCATCTTGTAGTAGTTTGATATTAAATATCTAAATATACAAAAAGTTTGTGAATGAAGATACTTTATTTGTGTATTCCTAATAAATTCAATAAACATATTGAATTATGGTGTTGGAGAAGAGAGTCCCCTGGACTGCAAGGAGATCCAATCGGTCAATCCTCCAGGAAGTCAAGCCTGATTGCTTCCTGGAAGGACAAATCCTGAAGCTGAAGCTCAGATACTTTGGCCACCGCATGAGAAGAGAGGACTCCTTAGAGAAGACCCTCATGCTGGGAAAGATTGAAGGCAAAAGGAGAAGGGGGCGGCAGAGGATGAGATGGTTAGATAGAGTCACCGAAGCGATGAACATGAAATTGGGCAAACTCGGGAAGCTAGTGGAGGAAAGGGAGGCCTGGCGTGCTGTGGTCCACGGGGTCGTGAAGAGTCGGACATGACTTAGCAACAATAAACATAATCCCATAAATAAATGAAAACTTGGACAACTTTTTGATAACAAGGACTTCTTATTTTCTATCCTAGCTTGACAAAGATGACATGGTATACATGGAGGCATATGACAAGCTCTTGGAATCCTGGCTTACTTTGATACAAGATGACAAACATTTCCATAAAGGCTTCTTTACCCAACATGCTGTTCAGGTTTTTAATTCTTACATTCAGTGCCACTTAGCCGTTCCTGATGGTACAAGGAATTTGGTAAGTTCGTGGGGTAATGGAGATCTTGGCGTGTCAAGTTATGTAAAATTTTGCATAACCTATATAAATAAATACTGTACATATTTTTCTGAAATAAGTCATTAAATGTATATAATGAAATTGGTGATAAGGACATCTCTTTAGTGTGTGACCACTTGGGAGGCTATGAATTCTGACTTGAGTCCATCCTACTAATGTAGCTCTGTATTATGGTATTGCTTTTCTGTGTAGGGGATAGCTTCCTTTCTAGATTCTCACCATTAAGTGAAAAGCATCCTGGCTTTACTTGTTACAAACATCTGAAATCTCCATCATAACAAGCAAAGAGTTGTGCTGACAAGCAGAAGCATCCCTAAAGGGGGGTGGGGCACTAAGTTCTGCAAGGCGCCATTTCTTGCTCCTCTCCCTTGCTGTCATAGCCAGTCCTTGCAGTGGAGGCATTGCTTTCTCCGCAAGAACTGACTATGACAGTGAGGAGAGGAATGCTTTACACGGCAAGGTAAGGTGTCTTGCAAAACATAGTGCTCTGCCCATCCCTCTTTAGGGAAGTGACTCCTGACAAGCAAAGAGAAAGCTGAAATTGCAATGACAAGGGAGAGGGAGGAGATGGTTGAACTTTTTTCTTATATTTATCTCCAGTTTTCTTCCCCCCCCCAAAAAAATAGAAATCTAGTTAAACAGTAGGAGGAAACGTATTTACCATATTTATAGAGCATTATAATGACTTTCAGAGTAGGTTACTGTAAAAATAGATTCAAATGATTAAAGTCTAAAAAATGAATTCAAAACTCCATTGACAAAACCCTAACTTAAAATCCTAACTTGTGTAGTATAGCAGCAGTTAGGACAATCAAAGTAAAATGATGGGGCAAACTGCAGCTCTGTAAGTGGCAGCTCCTCCCATGTGTGACTTCAAGCTCATCCTGTTTTCTTGACCTGTAGAAGGGAACATTCAAAGAGGCAGGGCTCTGTTTTTTCCATATGATAAGCATAATTTGTAGCCTGACATAAAATTACTGAGGTTTTTGAGAGGGGTGATACACAAGATGGATTATAGTTCATTTTGAAGAGATGGAAAGATCCTAAGGAGTGTGATTTTTGTTTGGTTAACTGTTTTTATTGTATGTGAATCACTTCATATGGAGATGTAACAGTTTCCCTTATTGTAGTGCACGGCTTTTGTTGTTCCACTAAAGTGTACTGAAATATTTTTTCTCGGGAGTGTTGTACAAAGCCCAAGTTAGTGTTCTCGGAAGCATTAGCAGGTGGTTATAAGTGTTGGTCTTAGAGACTATTTCATAGAAGAGAAGATTTCATAGTTATGAATTCATAACTAGGCAATCTTGGCATAACTTATTTATACAGGTTAATTTGCTGCATTCTGTGAGATAAGTCCTTCATCCCATGAGTAACCATTTAAAAGCCACAGCTGGCAGTGAAGGGCCTGGCTTGCCTGATATCAAAGCAGCAGCTAGGATTTTCAAATAGAAGTACACTCTCCAATAAACAGCTGAGGCTTTGAAGTTGTTAAGAGCATTATTAGCCGGTTTTCATAAAGGAAAGAGGGTTTAAAGAGACTCTTGGGAAGACAGCAAGGCTTGGATCCAGTTTCCAGCATCTTCTACTGTGAGGGTAAAAAGAATTGAGGCATTTGAGTTTTATTATGCCTTCTGTTTTCCAGAGTTTTTAGATCTGGCTGTATATTGAGAAAAATGAGAAGTTACCCACGTGGAGAACCATAGAAACTAAGAGAATCCCAAACTTTTGAATTGTTTAACCTAATTGGCTAGCTTATTAAACTGGATCCTTTCTGATTAGATGTTGACTTACTTATATCCCATCTCCACTCCCATCTCTTGGTGCTTTTCAGTGCCTTCTGTGATTTGTCTGAGGTTTTGCACTAAGTGCGACTGCAATGACATAAATTATATATAGACTTCAATAGAATGGCTGCCTACAGGATTGTAGTGAGTGGAAATGAAATTCAAATGAAAATAGTAAAAGATAGGGATGTAGCTCTCATTTTCTTTTCCTATATTCAAGCTAAAAGTTCCTAAATCATAAGCCTGGAATTTATTTTTGAACAATAGAAGTCGTGATGGAACATATTCTTTAAGTTCAGACAATGCTCCAAACTCTGTTTTTGGCAAATCAGGATATTGTTGCTTTTATGCTGAGAGTGTAAACTAGTTTCTTACAAACAAGTGAGGTGGTGATAACTACATTCATTATAGCTTGTGTGAAAAATTGGGTTTATCATTTATAAAGAAAAGTGGGATTAAATGTTTTGGAAATGAACAGACAAGCTGTCGACTCCTGTGCTCCTTTCCCAGCTGCTTGTTTAGTATTAACCATAGTTTTAATCATGTCTAGTGTTTGCTCTGCAATCCGGAATTGGAAATCATGAAGTCTTTCCAAGTCTGGTTTAGAGGCAAATGCTAATCACATCTTGCTCATTTAAAGATTAGAATGAGTTATGTTTTGGAAACTGAGAGGAGAAAGTGTGCAAATCTGTGGCTTGTTCTTTGCTCTAGCTGTGTTTTGGAGGGTTATCTGTTTGAGCTGAGAGTTTGTCAGTAATCCACAAGTATGGAGCCAGGGGAAAGTTTAGCCTGATGAATATCTTGACTTTTTGTTTAAGTTTTTAGAAACTTCTTGTTTCTAGTTTTTAGAAACAGAGCTAGAAAAGGTTACAAAAATTAAGATGGTGTCCTGAAGGCTCAGAATCCAGAACAGGTCCCAAGCAAGGCTTTCTGTGATCGAGGGTGGATAGGTGAACTTTTCAATCATGTCACTTTACTATGTATTTGATATTTCTAAGAAAGGCAGTAGAAATCAATTAACAGATAATCAGTGAAGAGCAGCTGTATCTTTTTGTTCTTGAGTACCGTAGATACTCGCCTATAAGTTGATCTCGCAGATAAGTTGAGGGCAAGTTAAGCAAAAAAAAATAAATGGAATTTGCTATGACCCATGGCTAGATAGGTCGAGGGTAAAAGGAATAAGCAATATAAGCTTTTCATAAGCTCTTTTCAGTTCAGCAATAGAGCACAATGAAACAAATATTACTTCAGCATACACAATCATCCAGCAAAGAAACTAATAAGAAATCTAATCTTATTCTAAGTTACAAAACCTTTTATACACTGAGTATCTCCAATGAAGCCGAACAGCTCCCTTGGCCTCAGCCAAGGTCATCCTCCCTCTTCTTTTGGCCAAACTCCATTTATAGTGGTTGCCTTGCTGTCACGTGCAAGTCACCACCAGTTATGATCTTGCTCACATAGAGCACAGAGGCCTGGCTTGATTAAACCTTTTACACCCATCACCCAGGCCTCCAGGTGTTCAATTAACTCCACTCTGACAAGGTGTATATGAAATTCTTTGAATTAGATAATTTTGTCTGATTTTTATCACATCTTGAAAAATGACCTGCCAGTAATTGTTACCTAAGAACTCTTTCCTGGCAGTGTAGGGTGAAGCAGGACCCTATCAGCAGTTCATGGAGGCACTGCACCTGTTCCACAGCTGACTTTGCTCCATCAGAGGTATAGGGCCTTGCGCTGCCTACCATGTGACCTCCTGCATTTACCACATTAACCCGTGTATATGTTTACTTGGGTTTTTGGGGCCAATTTCAAGGCATTTGTTTGACTTATACACAAGTATATACGGTACTTTTTTCCACCATGGTTTTTCTCCTAGAAATTTTTACCACGTGTACATTTGTCAATTATCTGAATTTTTAAAAACAGATGCCAGAGAATTAACATTCTACAATATAATGTTTAACTTTTTAAATATCAGACTGCCAATGGTGTGGCTTCAAGAGAAGAGGAAGAAATAAGTGAGCTACAGGAAGATGACAGAGACCAGTTCTCTGACCAGCTGGCCAGCGTAGGCATGCTAGGAAGAATTTCTGCCGAACACTGTATACCTCTTCTTACAAGGTAATGGGCTAGTTTTTAAACCTTAGCACACATTTTTTTTCATGAATTGTAACAATTATTTTTCAGTGTGAATTTAATTGCAATCAGGTTTGTTCATGTTTCTCCTCAGTTTATTAGAAGACAGAGTGACAAGGCTTCATGGCCAGTTACAAAGGCATCAGCAGCAGTTAATTGCCTCACCAGGATCAGGCGCCATTGACAATAAAGTGCTTGATGACCTGTATGAGGATATTCATTGGCTTATCCTAGTCACAGGTGAGTGAAGATGTTTAAATACACTAAAAGTTTGACGATGTGCCACTCAATGGTACACAGTGATTGGTGCATTCACAGTGAGTCATCAGAGTTGTGTATGTGATCCCTCTGCAGTAACAGACTTCCTTTCATGATACGAAAGCAAGCAGGAAGTCTAATCCTTTCTATGACAATTTTTCATTAAATGCGTGCTCATGCTAACTGTAATGCAAAGCTTATTTGCTGCATGGAAAAGAATGGTGAAAGGGTCTCAGTGGCTCTGTTTGAATCTATTGTGCAATAAAAAAAGCTTGGATAAAAGACAGTGTTATAATTATTGCACCTAGAACTGCGTAAAGCACAATGTACACGCGCAAACTTAACGTCATACTGGATTGATTGGCATGTGGTTTAATAAAGTTCAATCTTCGAGAGTATCAAAGTACAGTGAGTAGTGTATGTACAGCACTGAAGTCTCTGTTGGTAGGGGAGAACAGTTTATATTATTAATAATACTTATGTACTGCTTTTCAACAAAGGTATTTCACAAAGTGGTTTACATAGTAAAATAAATGGTTCCCTGTTCCCAGAGGGCTCACAGTCTTGGGGGGGGAAAAAGGTATGGAAGAGAAACCAGCCAAAGTTGCCATTCTGAATTGAAGAGCAACAGTTGGGATGAAACTCCTCTTGCTGTTATAGGCAGGGCTTGACTTTTCAATCAGAAAATGGAGGAGGGCTTTTCAGGTGTCCGGAATAATCAACAAGAGCAAGCCGTCAACTCTTCAGTCTTCAACTTCTCATACCCAGTGAGCCTAGATCTATGGGAGCTGCAGAGGACCGTCTGTCCCCACGGCTGGTTTTGAAAGGGATCCCAAAAGTATCACCTAGTACTTACACAGTACTGGGCACACCTGCTCACAGTGGTAAGCACTATTGCACATGCAAGGCAAGGTTGCTGTCCCTCTTTCTTTTATGGATTGGGGAACCTTCCAAATTTAGCTTTCTGTCATCTTAATGCAGTAATTCTAATAGCAAGTTAATTCAGAAAGAAAAGAGAACAAAGACGGCAACATAAGCAACACAAATGCCACCGAAGGAACTTGGGTTCATCCAGAAGCAGGAGTTCCCATGTATCTCTCCCGTTTTGGATGAAAGTACAAAATTGGCTGGATTCATCTTATTCTGTCATCTTCAGACTCTTCCCAGGAGTTATTTTCAGTGTTTCACTGTTTGGGCCAGTCACAAACCGAAATCTGTTAGTTCCCTGCCAGAGGAAGGGCATTCCATGCTGACCGAGATAGGGGCCTATCTCCTTCAATTCTCACACCTGTGATACAATATTACCACAGACGTGTAGGTGAGAGAAAATGTTCCTCTACCAGGCAGAGTAAAAGATGGTTACCAAGGACCCCTTTCTACTCTCACCAATCACAAATCTCTGACAAAAGAGAATGAAGGCATTTGACATGTATTAGGCACCAATGGATGAAGGAGAGATTTGCTCACTCAGACTGTCCATCTTTGTCCATCATCTGTCCAGCACACTGTCCATCTTTGTTCTGGACAGTAAATTAGAACGCCATTCTAGACTGAATTATCTCATTTCGCAGTGAAGAAATTTAGGATTGATCAGACTTCAGAACAGATCTCAGCATTTCAATCAGCATTTCCTTGCATTGGTGGACTTAAAGAACTTAACTTACCCCATGATCCTGTTGCTACGGACGCTTACATTTTCTTTCATTGCCAAGACTACAGAAAACTCAGGAAGATAAGTGTGGAGACCTCTTCCCGCAGTTCTGTACTGGTTGTATCTTCTGTAGTTCTGTATGGATGAGAACCATCTTCAATCAGAGAATCATGGCAACATCTAGTACCCATTTCCAGGGTCCAAGCATCTGCCATGATCTAAAGTTGCTCTACTTGGCTCATGGGTATTGAATAGACCATTCTACATCAATTAGGGTATTCTTCTCTCATATTGCCTCACAAGTGATCTATGAGACTATGTGAAAATTTCTCTTCCTGGTGTGGTCTGATCCCCAGGTTTTTGCTAGAGTTTGAGAAATTATAGGATTGCTTCAGTTTTCTGGATTAAGCACTTGGTACCAGACACTAAAAAGACAGGGATTTGCTCTGGCAAGTGTCCCCAGCTGTAATTGTGCTGAGCCTCTTGACTCATCTGCACACTATAAGATGCCTTTTCAGGATAGCTAAAAAGATTATCCCCCCCACAGTTCATGGGTTCCCTGTGTGTGTGTGTGTGTGTGTGTGTGTGAGAGAGAGAGAGAGAGAGAGAGAGAGAACATAGTTTTACATGACCTTAAAGGCCTCAATTTGATTCTATGACCAAAACATCTCTAAAGGAGCTTTCTCTTAATTCTACTGTTCTTTCTTGGGAACATGTCTTCAAATGAGTCTGAAATGAATAGGTGCTCGGTTAACAAAAATAGCTGTATATTTTGTCAGGATAAGGTGATCTTTAGGACAAATTGTACATTTGTTCTTTACAGAATAAAATCATGTCAATCATTCAAAGATTAAGGCAGTTTCCTACCTTCTTGTATAAAGCTTGTCCACCTAAACAGAGTGGAGTGCACACAATGTCTGAAGATTATAAAGATTAAAGGCTGAGAGAAACAAACGTGCTTTTCTTTCCTTCAGTACAGAAGATAGTCTCATGATCTAGTTTAGATAGGTGGCTGAGAAGATTGTTAAGGTGTGATCAGGAAAGGGGTATTGATGTCCATTGGAGAGGTATCCACGGTGAACTTTCAGGTCATTGACTGTGTAGATAAGAACTGTAGTGCTGTTACTTTTCTCCTTATGTATTCACTCTGGAATAAAATTGATTCTTGTGTTTTTACAGGTGTAGGCTTTAACTCTGGGGATGGGATCTCAGAGTGTATGCCTTCTAGGTTAGGGGCCTTGGGATGACATCCCAGTTTCTGCCTTATGGGATCTCTCTTCGTTGATTATGCTGCTGTTGCTTTTTCATTTTTTAATTGTGGATTTCTTCCCCCCCCCCCAGTTCAATCTTTTGGCTGAGTTGTACCAATCCTAGGAAAGGATCACTCCTTCCTAGGGAGAATCACTGGTTTGAGCAAAAATCTGGCCCTGTCTGCAACAATAGGAGGAGATTCTTCCTAATGTAAACTTTTCCTACATCAACACGAATGAAACATCATACAGTAGTTAGTGCCTTTTACTTGGATGCATCCGTTTTCTCTAAAATTTTGGAGTTGTCCCATTTTTAGGGATACCAAATGGGTACAACAATATGCAACAAGGAGGGCTTTCCATCATGGTTTTATGGATCTGAATGTTTTGCTCAACTAATAGTCATATACTACTTGCCAGTATATTGCTAATATTGGTAGCCTGAAAGTTTGCATCAGATTAAAAAGCTGCTGTTGAACAAGACATATACAAATGGATCAAGTATCTACATGTGATGGAGGATTGGTGTTACAAGAGCCCAACCATGTTCCCACTGAACACATCCCTTGCACCCCATATGCATATTAGACATCACAGTTTATAAAACTTTGTGTGTAAATGCAACAAGTGTGATCCTCTGTTCAAATGAAATATGTGCCATGCAGGTCCAGGAACATGGCACTGTAGCATGATCCGGATTCCCCATCATGTGTCTGCATAGAGCTGTAGCTGCTTCTCCTGTCTCTTCCTTGGTTGTGTTTTTAAGTATAATATTCCTGCTGGCCATCGAATATTTCTTCTGGAAAGAAACTACCTCTTGGCTGCCACTGTTACAGAAATGAGAAGTTTCAAGTTAGTCTATGGTGCAAACCTAATAAAAACAAAAAAAGGTTGGATTTAAAAATTGGCGTTGGTGTTATGGCAAAGATGTACACTATTGAAGTAGTGTTTAAAAGTGACTAAAGCATTTCTTTTAGTAGTGTGTCTTCCCAGTGATTGTTTCATTGTAGTGTTTAGACTAATTTCATGCAGAAACTGAAATATGTAACTGTAAATGAAAGTTGGACCATATGAGCGAATTCAGTCAAATGTGATGCCAATGTTCTCAGCCTCTTTTGTGATGGCCCTTAAAGCAGTATTTAATCTAGGTCAGGTAACCTGAGGTCACTACTTTCTTTTGTTTGCTTTTAATTTTAAGGCTACCTCTTAGCTAATGATACTCAGGGAGAGACTCCGCTAATACCTCCAGAAATAATGGAATATTCCATTAAGCATTCAACTGAGGTTGACATCAATACAACGCTTCAAATTCTTGGATCTCCAGGAGAAAAGGCCTCTTCCATTCCAGGGTACAACAGAACCGATTCTGTTATTAGGTAATTTATTTAGTATCTTAATACCAAATATTGAAAACAAATCAGTAGTTGACAGGATAACGCCATTTATTATTAATCCACATAAAAATGAAAGCATTGTAAATGTTGCTGATTGTGATAGAAGTGGTATAGGCTCTATGTCAAAGTGGCCGTAATGGCCCGGAGCGGTTGATGATCCAGAAATCAAGGATGCTTAGCTTCTAGGAACATTTTGTTTTGCATTGAAACTTAATATTGGACTTCAGAAGCAGCATGGAGTGGGCAGGAATAAAAAGTTTGAATGGCTGATCACTGGACACAGACGTAAAGAGCTTCTAAGGAAAGGTGAAATGATATGAATGTGTAGAAATTCCATTTGCAGATGATATGGCTGAATTTCCTAAGTTGAAAGAAATATCTCCTACCAAGCAGAAGTGACTAAGAATTCTGTCTTGAGCAGGAGACTAAAACTTCTCCGTCCAGGTTCTTTAAGCTCATATGAAGATAGAAAACAAATTCCTTCTATCCACTGAAATGAATAGATGTTTTTCAGTTGCAGACTAGGTTGTTTGGATAATTTTTGGAGCATATGTACTGCTTAGAGCTCAGATTGAGTGCTACAGTTCAGTTGACTTGAATGGTTTCTGTTCTTTACAAGAACTAATAAGTGTCCGAAGCTCACTTTGAAGAAATAGGTTTAATTTTTGAGGATCCCTTGTTTTTTTAGTTCAGATAGTGATAAGCGAGTTGTGCTTTTTTCTCAAGGCCTAATGTTCTTCAGGAAGCCACATACCTGTGTTTATTACTATGCATTGGATTTCTAAGCTGCCTAGCTTTGATACATGCTGAAGTAAATATTATGCCCTGGGACTAAACATAATTTGATATTAAGCAACAGTAATATTGGTTCAGCCTGACCTGGGCATTTTCTCAGATGTGTTGTGAGTTTTGAAATTAAGCTCCTAGTTGTTAAATACAATGGGATGCGGTTAGAATTCAAGTGCACTGTAAAAGCAGCAATAAAAACAGTATTTGCAATTTTTTCATTGATAAATAGGAATCATATTTAATCTATGAAAAATAAAATGGGGAACGGGCAGTTGACTTTGCAGATCCACTAAAAAAGGTTCAGGAAATAAATATGTAGTTCTAAAAAAGATAAAATAAAATGCTATTGAGATAAGTGAGATTCATTACAGTGTGATTTAAGCATACTTAAAATACATGATAAAAACATTCAAGAGTTGCAATTACTTCAGGTTAATTGCATATCCTTAAGCACAGCTTCCCCTTCATATATTACAGTGGTTACAGCAAAGACCTCTTGTAAGCACACAGCCAACGCAGAGCTAGAAAGAGTTGTTGTACTCAGGTAGACCACTAGCCTAGCTCAACTGTCTGACTCAGAAGATTGCCAGGATCTTAGGTAAAAGTCTTTCCCAAATCTCAAAGTCCATGAATAGAGATCCTTGAGATGAAACCTAGAGCCGTGGCCCAACTGCACCCTGCACCTGAGGTGGGGTATGTTTTTGCCCTGTCCTGCTTTTGGGTTGTGTGTTCTGTGGGAACCCACAGCTTACTCCTTGGACATCTCTCACACCTTTTGTGCAAATTGCAATGGTGGCAGTCCCAACCTCGTCCTCCTCTCCTAGATGCCACTGCAATCTTCCCTCGGGCCTTCCTTCTGAAAGAGGAACTTGCTGCATTTTCTGTCTTTTCCTCCTCTTCCTGCAGAGGCTGCTGACTAGATAGTTTCTTCCTTGCTCCTATTTCAGAAGGGGAGCCATAAGGAAGTAGATTGCAAGGCCACAGGATTGGCAAGGCCCAGCCCTGAATAAAAGAGCCAAGCTCACAAGGTTGTGGACTGGAGGGAATGGGCACTCATGGGGTCATGTGGTACACAATTTGTCAGTTTGCCGCAGCTGCTGCTCATTTGGCTGCCTCACCCAGCTTCATGAGCAGACCTGCTTTGGGAACCTGGAACCTTGTGCATGGTAACTATGCATTCAACTATTGAGCTGTGACCTCTTCGTCCTGTTGTATGACGCTGCCTGACTTCCTCCATATTACTATGCTACATTAAAAAACCATAGCTTCCTCTGTCTGATACTGATATTTCAACCATGTATCAAGTTTGGACTGATACTAAGTGATAATGATAAAATCTGTTGGCATAATGCCTTTAAAAGCAGCTTCAAATACCACAAGTAAAATTGGCACGGTTCCTGTTGTATTGTGGGCCATTGTGAGATACAGGCAGCTGGACTAGATGGACCTTTGGCATGATCCGGCAGGGCTCTTCTTATGTTCTTAAGGCCCAGATTGGGTTTCAAGTTATTTACCTCAGAATGCCAGATGCAAGGGAGTGGCAATAGGATGCAGGCATCTTGTTGTCTTGTGTGCTCTCTGAGGCACCTGGTGGGACACTGTGAGATACAAGAGCTGGACCAGATGGGCTTTTGGCATGATCTAGCAGGGCTCTTCTTATGTTCTTAGTAATTTGAGAGCCCAGTGCAAACGTTGAAGATTATCCCTCATTACATATTAGTTTTCAAGGCTGAGAGAAGGCACTGAGTAATAACATTTAGCGGCTGAATGAGCAGAGACTTTCCTCTGAAAATGTACTTTCAATCAGGGTTGGGGAAATTCTTTCAGAAATACTGGAGAGGATCACTGTTGTCTTTTAAAGATTAAGCCCATACTTGCGTGTGACAGAAAGACAGGGGCAACACCCATTAAAAGGGGGAAAACATTGAAAAATGATGTGTGAACATCTTCTTCAGGTTGTTGTCTGCTATCCTAAGAGTTTCAGAAGTGGAATCTCGAGCAATAAGAGCAAATCTAACACACCTTCTGAGCCCCCAAATGGGAAAAGATATTGTATGGTTCCTTAAGCGGTGGGCAAAAACGTATCTCCTAGTGGATGAAAAACTGTATGACCAGGTAAGACTCCTTTAATCAAATAAAGTACTCTTTCATTCATGTTTTGTAGATGAGCATTCAAAAAGTGATCTAACACCTCCTGCACCTGATAGGTGACAGAGTGGACTGAACCAAATTCTGTTATATGCTTGAGATAAAAGCTAGAGCCCTAGCCCAAGTGCACCTTGCACCTGGGGTTGGATATGTTTTTGTGTTCCCGTCCTCCTGCTTTTAGGTTGTGCGTGTCCTGTGACAAACATGGAATTACGAACACATTCTGTTATATGTACAGGCTGTGTACATCAGATTCCCCCGAGGAGGAAGGGCATTCCTAATGGACTGAGGAAGCCCTTGTGCCAGTTGTGAGGTAGGGCTGTCAGTTTAACTGCCACTCCTCCACACTAGGGTGACAGTTTCTCCAGTTCGGCCCTACCTCACTGAGAGATAGGACGTTGACAATTAGGCTGTGGGCTGAGACCCCATTTTTAAACCTTTTTTATGAACCTCCTCTGCATTTTTTCTTTTCCTTTGGCATCTTCTGACTTTTGTTTTCGCATCCGCCATTTTTTGGCTGCAAAGACGCGCTTGCTAAACCTCTTAAAGGGGAAGACATTGTTAGCCGCATTGTCGCTTTACAGGCTGATGCAGCTGAGGCTTTAGTGGGGAGAATAAAGTGGAGAAGATGGCTACGGATCTCAAGCACCCTGTAGACTTTTGTATGTAATTTGAAAACAGGTGCATGTTTTACCACCAAAGACAGCTTGCCTCCCTTTACAGTTATGATTTTCCTAAGGTTAACTCATTCTTAGCAAAATGTGAATTTTGGGAATTATGAGGGAAGTGTACTTTGTGTATAGAATGTGGGACGTAAAGAAAGTAAAATTAGGTCGTTAAATCGACAAGGTTTTATCAAAATGTACCATTTTTTTAATCTGGAAAGATTTTCTTGGCCTCATTCAGAATTACCAGCAGTTTTAGGGAGATAAGTCTGTATTTTTTAATGAGAGTTTATTTGAATGCAAGGTGCATTGAGATTGAGAGAGCTGTGTTAAAAGGCATCAAATTAACAGTTGAGCCCTTGCATATTGTCCTTTTTTATTTTTCAAATGATGGATAAAACTGCTATTTTAACCATTTTTAAATAGATAAGTCTGCCATTCAATACAGCATTTGGTGCTGACACAGAGGGTTCTCAGTGGATTGTGGGCTACCTCTTAGAAAAAGTCATCAGCAACCTTGCCGTGTGGAGTTCGGAGCAGGACCTTGCAAATGACACCGTGCAATTGCTTGTAACTCTGGTAGAAAGAAGAGAGAGGTAAGCCTGGGGTATTTAAAAACACTTTCAGAAAGGCTCTTCAGATTGGTGGTAGTGATGTTCAGTATGTATTAGGAATAATCAGACACTGGAGAAGTTTAATGGATAGAATAACATAATTATAGAAATGTTGAGGTGAGTTCTAAGCATCTGGATTTGCTCTTTGCTCACTGCTTTCACTGTAGTCATTTGACCACTGCATGTGTAAATGAGCCATCTGAAAACTAATGACGGATAGAATATTCAGTTCATCCAGTGTCACTTCTAACGTGCTGTTTTTCAATCAGTTCACACGTTCAGGTGCATGTGGTAAATTGTATTGAAACTAAATGGATTGGAAATTATAGCAGTAATTATAGCAAGAATAGCCTAGGGGAAAAATACCTAGTCTCAATTGCATATTGAGCTGTATGACTCATTGGCCCAAACTGGATACATTCATCTGCCTATCAGACCAATATATCCCAGTGTCTGCAACATGCTTTGTCCAAAGTGCCAGAACAAATGTAGTTGCAGAATATTTGCTTCTGCAAACTTGGCAGCCGCCAAGCTTAGGCAGTAAAGAATAAAACACACTTATTCCCAGGATATGACTGGAACGTACACAATGCGTTCTGAGAACTACTGATGCCTAAGTAGTTCTGAGTAGTCAGTGCCTGAATGGGAACCATCTGGAACTTGTGCATACTGCCGTGAATTCCAGCATAGAAGGCAGTCAAGATAAAATTATAATCTATAACAATGTCTTGAAGGGTGGGGAGACAAGATAAGTACTACACAATTCTACCATGATTTTCATATTCTCATGGAGTAGGGTGATGGCAGCATATGATGTAATGGCAGCATATGATGTAAAGAGAAAATTATTCACTTACTAAACAATCAGACCTGCAAATTCTCTCTGTTTTAAGCAGAGAGAGGGTAATATAGGGAAAATTTGAGCATAAGTGGAAGCTGGTTGTTCTAAGTACTAACAGTAATCCTTTTTAAAAAAATAGTTGATACATATTGTCAAGATTTTTTTACCCCGTTACTAAATACCTTTCTGTTCCTAGGGCAAATCTAGTAATTCAGTGTGAAAACTGGTGGAACTTAGCAAAGCAGTTTGCCCAGCGGAATCCGCCTCTTCACTTTTTATCCAGTTCTGTGCAGCGAACGTTAATGAAGGCCTTAGTTCTAGGGGGGTTTGCTCATATGGATACAGATACCAAACAGCAGTACTGGACAGAGGTAAGACAAGTAACAGAATAACTTAGAAGACCTCAAGTTAGAATTCTTGGTTTGTAAGATCCTCCTTTATTTAAGCATTTTCAAATGTTGCGTTGCCTAGATCAGTGGACCCCAATCTCTTTAGCAGTGGGATCCACTTTTTAAGATGACACTCTCTCACAGGGGGTAGGCAACCATTGGATATATGTGAGCTACTTAACAAAACGACTAACTGGAGAAGAGCTACTGCAGTGGTTCCCAAACTGAGTCATGGCCCCCCCAGGGAGCCACGGAAACCAGTCAGAGGGGCCACAGAATCCTCAGGAAAACCCTGCCATCCTATACAATGTATGGGATTTTAACCCTGATGGGAAGTGACCCACCAATAATCAGGGCCTGACCCACAGTTTGGGAATTTATTCTGAAACATGAAACTGGAATAAATCTTGTTTGCCTTTGCTCTATAGGTTCTTCAGCCACTTCAACAGCGATTTTTGAATGTGATTAACCAAGAGAACTTCCAACAAATCTGCCAAGAGGCAGAGGTGAAGCAGGAAATCACTGCCACCTTGGAGGCACTTTGTGGTATTGCTGAGGCTACTCAGATAGACAATGTAGCAATTCTCTTTAATTTTCTGATGGACTTCCTCACCAATTGCATTGGACTAATGGAAGTGTACAAGAATACGCCAGAGACTGTTAACCTCATCATAGAAGTTTTCGTTGAAGTTGCACATAAGCAAATATGCTATCTGGGAGAGGTAAATAATAATATGCATATACTTTGGGGGTCTGGATGTTGGGGGGGGCATTTGAAAAAGTCTACCGTTGTGCAATTGGCTATTGAATATACCTAGTCAACACTCATCTGCTTGGTCTTTCTCTGTGTCCATCATGCTGAAGAGTTAAGAATTACCTTGCTGGATGATATGAAAGGTCTGTCTAGTTCCTGTTTCCAATATGGATGTTAATTACAGACATGAAAGTTGCCATAACTTCAGGAAATATTTTCAAAAGGATGCTCCGGCATGAAGCTGCCAGCTTGGTGCCAAATCTGCATATGAATTTGATTTGATTTGGGCTGAGTAGAATTAGGGAGGGGTTGGGGGGGTCACTACTGGTTGTAATTGCCAGTTAGATATTTTTATATACTATTCATAACCAACTGATTGGATCTTTTAATTGAATTACAGCAAACCACCAAGAATCCTGTGGCATCTTAAAGACCAACACATTTATTGTGCTGTTGTGGACCAAAGCTCAATACAGCACATGAAATGTTATTTTGCAAATGTGAACAGGCACACCACAGGCTATTCTAACACAAGGCCTAACAATGCAAGAAAGAGATGATTCATTACTATGTTTTGCACATATGCCAAGGAGATTCAATTAAAAGATCCAATCAGTTGGTTATGAGTAGTATATAAAAATACCTAAATGACAATTACAACCAGTAGTGACCCGACTCCTCCAGCCTTCTGGCATTTGCCTAAAGAAAGTAATCCAAAAATTCCAAAATGAATTAATCCAGAGTTTAAGTGGTGGTGGATTACATACATCGTTAAATGTGATTCTGAAAGACTGAAAAATCAGCAGTATTTGAATGTGTTACTATTTGGTACATATCAATTCTGCCAAATGGGTATCATTATATAGAGGTTGTGTCTCGGCATCCATAGGCGTTTCATTCTCGGAACTACTGTGGAAGCCAAAAACCATGAATAATGAAATCCGTGATCTGAAATAAAATCTGGTGGCCAACCAGAGGTAGTATCTAGAAGGTTGTCTGATTTGCAGGAAGGCAGTGAAAACCTCCTGGTTAACCAGACTGTTTAAAGAGTCTGGCAGGCATTCTGTTACATTCGTAAAGTCTTCTGTGGGTCCTTGTGCCCTATGTTCAGAACCCACAGTGGATCACATCATAGGAACATAAGAAAAGCCTTGCTAGATCAAGCCAAGGTCTTTAGTGCAGCTTCCTAAATCTCACAGTGGCCCACCAGATGCCTCAAAGAGACCAAAAGACAACCAGATACTTATATCAGCCACTCCCCTGCATCCAGCATTCTAACATAAGAACATAAGAAGAGCCCTGCTGGATCAGGCCAAAGGCCCATCTAGTCCAGCTTCCTGTATCTCACAGCGGCCCACCAGGTGCCCCAGGGAGGCATGAGACAACAAGATGCTTGCATCCTGTTGCCACTCCCTTGCACCCGATACCAGTAGCCCACCACCTTTGTAAGGAGGTTGCACAATCCATCATTGCCGATAGCCCACGATGGACCTTTCCTCCAGAAATCTGTCCAATCCCCTCTTAAAGGCATCAAGACCAGATGCCATCACCACCTCCTGTGGCAAAGAGTTCCACAGATTAACTACCCGCTGGGTAAAAAAGTACTTCCTTTTATCTGTTTTAACTCTCCCAACCCTCAGTTGGTACCTCATTCTGAGGTAGCCTATTACTTTTGCACCACCCCCAAGAAAGACATAAGACTGTGGTTAGGGTTTAACACTAGTAACCAGTTCTTAAATCATGAAACCTACTGAACATTCGTCCCTCCCTCACTAGTCTGATACCAAATCCACGGCTAATGAGGACCAACTATAGTATGTTTATTTTCTTGCTGTGTGCAAGTTTATATAATGTTAGAGTAGTATAGCTATAATAGAAATCATGTGCATAGAGTTATGACCATTGTTACTAAAAGCTGAAACTCCTTTTCTTTGCAGTCTAAAGCCATGAATTTATACGAAGCCTGTCTGACCTTACTTCAGGTATATTCCAAGAATAACTTGGGTAGACAGCGAATAGATGTTACAGCGGAAGAGGACCAATATCAGGACCTCCTTCTCATCATGGAGCTTCTCACTAACCTTCTTTCAAAAGAATTTATAGATTTCAGTGATACAGGTAGGAGGGAATCCAGAATGAATAATATAGGGCATTAAATCCAGAAATCCTCTTTATATGTTCACTCATAAAAGGTCCTTTTTACAGCCTTGCACTTGGGTTTCTGAAGCCCTCTTCCATAGAAATGTTTGGCCATTAAGGTCTTTATGGAAACCCTTTTCTGGCTTCCTCTTTAGAGGAAGGTGGGATCTTCTGCTTGCTTGCTGGCAACTCTTAAGTTTTAGGCATTACGTTTAAAATGACTTTATTTGCCTGTAGTTTTAATTGAATTATGATGTTGGAGTGAATTGTAATGTTTACTGCTGTGTTGGATTTCACTTTGACATGTATTTATTGATCTTCCAGTGCCCTTCTGCTTTTAATGCAGAATTTTTTTATATTTTTAATTTATAAAAGTTTATACTGTTTAATTTTTTTATATTTTCCAATTTTCATGTTTTAATATGGATCCTGCCTTGGAATCTTGACAAGTTGAAAGTTGGGACGTAAAGCCACTAAATAAGTAAATAAAAATGTAAATTGTAAATGAATGTGTTGAACACACCCATGTCGAAAATGTGCACACCAGAGATAGAGCTGAGATTTGCTTTGATGCTGAGTGTACATGTTGTAGCAAATCTGGGAGTGTTTTCTGTGCAATGTGTGAAACAACTCACTGAGAAGTTAGTTGAATGTAAGAGATGCCAGACTAAGCGTTTTTCATGTTTGTTGCCATGAGAACCTTTGGAAAGAAACTATCATGGCCAACTATCATGTACAACAAGGTTGTACACCCCATAGGCTGAGCTATCAGATAGACTGGTGGTTTACCATCAGGAAGATTGGTGGTTACTGAATATTCCTAAATGAAATTTTCTGGTGTTTCTCCATTTTGATAGATTTGTCCTCTATTCTTTTTTGGCTGGGTTTCATTTTGTCAGAGCATAAAGAAGAATCTGATACACCAGCTATAATTGAACAAAGTTTATACATTGCATTGTGGTCTTGGTGAATGTTTAAAAATAAATCTGTACCAAGCATTCAATACAGAACATGCAGAACTGGTATGTGTTTAATACATCTCACCAAGTACTAAGCACTCCTAAAGAGAGAGGAGGTGTGAGATAACTGCGGTATGTACAGTCTTGCTGAAATGCATATCCAGAACTCACGTTGCTTTGGGATGGGTGTGTGTGAGAGAAGCAATACCTGCTGATTTAAGACTATATCCAATGTGGCTAAAGTTTGGTGTTCAGAATGGGATTTAGGGTAGAATGTGTGGTGGTCTAATATGACAAATATAAAATTGCTATATTTTGTTTTTCTGTAGACGAAGTATTTCGGGGACATGAACCTGGACAAGCCACAAACAGATCTGTGTCAGCCGCAGATGTAGTCTTGTATGGGGTGAATCTAATTCTGCCTTTAATGTCCCAAGATTTGCTAAAAGTAAGTACAGTTTAATACAATGGTACCCAACAGGGCTGTCACCCTGCCCCCAAGGGCAATCTGAACCACTGCATTCCTTCTTAAGGGGAGTGGTGACCGCAGCAGCTACACCTCCAGAATCATGCCACTGCTGTGGAAAAAAAGGGTTTTTTTAAAAAATTACCTGGAGGTCAGGCCTCCCTGCTGCTCAGAAGGGCTCCCTGACATGATCACAACCTACTTCTGGTTTCATTGTAAAACTGGAAGTGGTTTGCAATCGCATCCAGGAGCCATTCTGAGCAGCAGGGAGGCCTGCAGAGCATCAATGCATGCATGTGCGCGCGCACACACACACACACACACACACACACACACACACACACACACACACAC
>JAJKFI010000030.1:11543863-11624702 GCA_029204185.1 Lerista edwardsae
CACACACACACACACACACACACACACACACACACACACACACACACCGTATCCTTAGAGGGTGGCGCTATCCCCAGGTACTTTTTGTGCCGCAGTTGCATGATCTGGGAGGTGCCATCACCGTCATGTCCCAATCCCACAAATACTTTCAGTGATCCCAATGTTCATGTAAAGGTTGGGAACCACTGGTTTAATACAATCTTGCAGATAGGTTGAGAATGATTTTACAAGGCCACACGATGGGGGAGCGGGATATCAAACGTTTTCTACGATTACCTGTTGTGTGTCTGGCTCAGAAATGTGCCCCCCCCCCATTCATGGAATGTTCCCTCTTTTTTTGAACCTCACAAAGATGTTGCTTCCTGTCCCTCATGTGCTCCAGAGAATATTTCTACAGGGTTCCATTCTGGTGTACTGAAAGCACAAGAGTGTGGATTGTCTGCTCCAGCCACAATGGTTTCATTCATCCAAAACTGTGTTTACAAACCTTGTCTGTACCCCTCTAAGTACAACGTTGTTTGTTCTAATTTATTAAACTTTATATTCTGACTTCCATCATGAAACTGAAGGCAGATATGTATAGCTAGTCTCCCATCTAGGCTTTAATCAGACCCAGATTAGCGTAGCTTTAGCAAGGTATTATGTATCTCAAGACCATGTCCTGAGATCAGTTCATACAATTTCAATTGGAAACCTTTCTGACCTACCCCTCTTACATTGAAGCATTTTAGCCAAAGGGCATCTAAGCAGTCCTTTAAAGTTCTACAACAGTGATTTTCAAACTTTTTAGTATCAGGACCCACTTTTTAGAATGACAATCTGTCTGGGACCCACCAGAAGTGATGTCATGGCCAGAAGTGCCATCATTTTGATGCCAGAACCTACTGCTTTCCTGATAATGCAGCAATAAGTTTGGGTTTTTTCTCAGTCATTTACCATTAGCAAAGTGAATCAGAAGGGGAACGCCAATTTACAACCTTGACACAAGCAAAACAACCACAACTCCCCCGCTTTCCAGCATCCCATCTTCCTATATTTTCAATATGGCTGCTCTAGGTGCTTCATGACCCATTGGTGGATCCTGACCCACCGTTTGGAACCATTGTGCTACAATATAAATTTCCTTACACTACTTTGGATTATTTCTGGGGTTGTAATTTTTCAGGAATTGCTTTGTATATCAGGTCAAATTGCTGAGTAAAGAATGATTTTTAAAATTACACTTTAAGTATCAAGTTACCAAATCATAGCGGATACAGAGTATTATAAAAGAAGAACTTTGTGGCACTTAAGCCTGACATGTTTGTTCAGCATAACTGTGTCTGCTGCTATAGATTGCATGACTACACTTTTGGAAGTTGTTAGCAGAGGATTATTTATCAGTACTTTCATACTGAAGATTCAATATTCGGGATTTAGGGTTGCATATGAGTTGGAGGTTTTTCCCCTATTTTTGTGAGGGAGAAAGATTCAACAAATGGAAACATAATAAAAGAGAAATTCAAATGTGTAGAAAGCCATTAGATTTTGCTTAGCCATTTAAATTTGTTTATTCTCACAACAAAAAGTCTAACTACAACTTTTCTGATTTTTCTTCAACCTACAGTTTCCATCGTTGTGTAATCAGTACTACAAATTAATCACTTTTATTTGTGAAATATTCCCTGAGAAAATTCCACAGCTTCCAGAGGACTTGTTTAAAAGCCTTATGTATTCATTAGAATTAGGGATGACATCGTATCCTTTATGATGAACTTGTGCTGAATTCTAGTTTATGAAGCAATCTAAAATGCTCCCTTTTCAACTATTAAATGTTGAAACTATTGAACTGTTGAACTATTAAATGTTACACTTCAGAGATATACAATATCTATTTGCAACTTTTCTGGTTCAGATGTCAGAGTTAAATCATGCTTTCATACCACATTCCTGAGTTTCAAGCTCCCCCAGCCCTTTCTCCCCTTTGTGCATGTGTCAGTGTATGTGAGAATTCCATTGCCAATCTGGGTTTCACACAAACTCCATACAGTATTTTTGTCATTGTTGCCCACCTAAGGCTGCAATTCTGTACATACTTACTGGGAGTAAGTTCCTTTAAATCTGAGTAGATATGTCTAGGATTGTGCTACAAGTGATGGGATAGCAAGTCATAAATCTTGCAATTTAAGTGTGTGACAGAGAAATGTTTGCTCCCTGATAAAACATCCCAGTTTAGCCCAGATTTCTCACATACATGGTAGTTTTATTTATTTATTTATTTATTTATTTATTTATTTATTTGATTTTTACCCCGCCTTTTTGCCCGGGGGCACTCAAGGCGGCATACAACATAAAAAATACAATATAAAATCAACATTAAAAACAATTAAAAACAATGTTAAAAACAATACAACAAAATTAAAAACAGATACAATTTAAAAAACATGTCCAGTGGATCATAAAATTATAAAAATACACAAATACACAAACCAGCCAGCCAGCCAGCCTGTCAACAGTTAAACGCTTTATGGAATAAAAAGGTCTTCAGCCCCCGCCGAAATGTAAACAAAGAGGGAGCAGTTCTCAATTCTAAGGGGAGGGTGTTCCAAAGTTGGGGGGCCACCACTGAGAAGGCCCTCTTCCTGGCCGCCGCCCCTCTCACTTCTCCTGGTGGCGGCACAGTCAGAAGGGCCCCCCCAGATGATCTAAGAGTACGGGTTGGATTGTATGGAAGAAGGCGGTCCCTCAAATACCCCGGACCTGAGCCGTAAAGGGCTTTAAAAGTCAAAACTAGCACCTTGAATTGGGCCCGGAACAGAACTGGCAGCCAGTGCAGTCGCCGAAGCAGCGGCCCGACAGAGTCAAACCGACGTGCCCCAGCAACCACCCGAGCCGCCGCGTTCTGTACTAATTGTTTTAGCTGTGACTTCCAGTATTCAAGCATGTAATGTGCTCTACTCGCCCTGCCCCAAAGTCTGAAGTGGTCCAGCTGCAGGTTTGGGCCTATAGATCACGTATTATCACTCTCACTGTGCTTTCCTTTTTTTTTTTTTTCCAAAATGGAGGTGTATTTGGATAAGAGTCCTAGTCTGACATAAGAACATAAGAAGAGCCCTGCTGGATCAGGCCAAAGGCCCATCTAGTCCAGCTTCCTGTATCTCACAGCGGCCCACCAGGTGCTCCAGGGAGGCACGAGACACAAGACGCTTGCATCTTGTTGCCACTCCCTTGCACCCGGTACTCTGAAGTAGCCTACTACTAATGTAAGGAGGTTGCACAATCCATCATGGCCTATAGCCCACGATGGACTTTTCTTCCAGAAATCCGTCCAAACCCCTCTTAAAGGCATCTAGACCAGATGCCATCACCACCTCCTGTGGCAAAGAGTTCCACAGACTAACCACCTGCTGGGTAAAAAAGTACTTCCTTTTATCTGTTTTAACTCTCCCAACCCTCAGTTTTAGCGGATGCCCCTTGGTTCTGGTGTTTTGTGAAAGGGAAAAGAACATCCCTCTATCGACTCTATCCCTTCCGTGCATTATTTTGTATGTCTCAATCATGTCCCCCCTCAGGCGCCTTTTTTCTAGGCTGAAGATATGGTAGTTGGATTATTATAAACTCAAAGGGCAAGTTATACAGTATGATTGTTAGTATTTTCCAGATGGCATAGTGAAGACTATTGCTGAACATTTTTACACAGTTTCCAAAGGGGGAAAAATTTGATTCCCTTAATCTGGTTAATCAGAATGAGTTCAGACGTTTGTCAGCTCTGCTTAGAAGCTCTGACGCCACTAGCAGAACAGTGTGCAAAAGCGCAGGAGACGGACTCATCCCTCTTTTTAGCAACAAGGCACTTTCTAAAGGTAAGAGAGTATTCTATGTCTTACTGGAGTCGGGTTGCCTTTAGTGAGTTTTATCATAACCAAGCTACTGTATTTTTAAACTGATTGGCTGGCAGGGATGCTCTGTCTAGTTGTGTCTATGCCTGAGCATCTCAGAAGGCTGAACAGCAGGACGTTGGGCATAGATGTGACTAACTAGAGCATCCTTGCTAGCCAATCGGCTTCAAAATGGAGTGGTGCTGGCATGAAATGGCTAGTGCCGCTCAGGATGGGGAAGGGATTTCTGCAACACAGCAGTTGCAAGTTGGCAACTGCTGGCATATACCAATGCATTCTGGGGTGACAAGAGTAAGAGAGCCGGAGGAGGGCCTTTAAAGCTATCTTTAACCCAAAGAAGCTTGCAACTAGTGTGGTTTAACAGTGCAAAGGTAGAAAACGGGATTTTGACACTTTTTTCCTTGTTACAAGGCATTTAAAGGTGGACCCAGTATCTGTGGTGATGCAAGTCAGTGGATAATGAGGCACAATATGTAATTTTTTAGGCACATAGTGAAAAATACTTAGCTCCTTGGTGTTTTCAGCTGCAAATCCACATTTGATTTACAGATTCACTTCTTCCGGTCGTCTTATGACATGTCTGATGGTTTACATTTATTTTTCCACAAAAGCACTTGTTATAGTAATGTAAAGCACATCAATCGCACACGGATATGCTGCATGACAAGAGACAAATAGTTATCTGCCAACACTAGTTCAGAACTAACTGACATTGTTAGTCTATGCACTTTTATAATTTAGAACACAGAAAATGCTTCCAGGTTATAAAGTGAAATATTTGTAATTTCAGATGGTTTTTGATATGCTGGTACTGCAAAAGCACAATACAGAGATGACAGCTGCAGCAGGTGAAGCATTTTACACGTTAGTATGTTTGCATCAGGTATGACACTTTTATATTAAACTTATCAAATAAGACAGATTTAATCATTCACAATGTTAAGTAGTTTGCATCACACCTAAAATTATTTTCATGATGTTAAATATGTAAATTTAGTGTACAGATATAGACTCTGGTTTGCCAGTAATGTTCAATAAACATTTCCATGCAGAATAATTCCTGTGTGCATGTGTGAATGCAAGGGATAGATGGGTGTCTGCCCATTTTTCCTTCTGGCAGCAATCTGTTATATTTCAAGGAATGTCTCTGTAGAGGATCTTCCACCTTCTGGGAGGAGTGGAGGGTATTGTAGGTAGGCAGTGTGTATAAGAGAATTAACATCTTTCTCTCAGCCATGAATTTACCAGATGACCTTAGACAAGCCAGCCTTTGTAGTCCTCTCAGCCTCAGATCCAGGCCGTCTTCCCCATTCTCAGAATTGCAGGATGCTCATCTTGAATTGCTGTCCTAAGAATAACTGAAAGAATGCATGCAAAACTCTCGAAATGAGTTTATATAAGTTCTAAGTTTTATTGACAACTCTCTTCTTCACAGGCTGAATATTCTGAATTAGTTGAAACATTATTATCAAGTCAACAAGATCCAGTAATTTACCAGCGGTTAGCAGATGCCTTCAACAAGCTTACAGCAAGCAGCACTCCGCCTACGCTGGACCGTAAGCAGAAGATGGCCTTCCTCAAAAGTTTAGAAGACTTTATGTCAAATGTCGGTGGACTCCTCTGTGTAAAATAAACACCAGAACTGTATGTCTAACTTAGACCCTTTCTGCAAAATGCACTGAGAAATGCTGAAAGCTGATTTAAGCATAATGCCTGTTTCTGGGTTTTTTCACAGCCATCTAAGATCTTAGAGAGCCTGGAAGTTTTGAAATAGTGCAGTGGAATAGGAGATGTCAACTTTAAATCGGCTTCTGCTAATGTGTGTTACCACAGTCTGTCATACCTGTTTATGTTGTACAGAAAAACTGAAATTTTAAAGAGAATTCCACAAGTGCATACAGATATGGGCACAGTAAAAACAAGAACCAGTGCCTTGTCCCCAATGGCCTCAAATAGTGACAATTCAAACTCCTAAAAGATTTTGTTGCTCCTATAAACCCTTCCTAGCATGTGAAGTAGACACATGCAAAACTGTAAAACAATTCTAAGCTTTATTTTTCCTCTCTGAAAACTGTGTGTGTAATCCAGTGAAGAAGATGAAAACCACCAAATGATATTTTTAAACTTGGATTTAGTTTTTGGGGTTGGGGTTTTTCGTTTTTGTTTTTACATCAACCTGGCGTTGCATGTTTGTGTAATACAAGTTTCTACATTATATGCTGCTGCCTAAAGTTCAGAAAGAAGAAAGGTGTATATTTTTGTTTCCCCTGAAACGAACTTTAGGAATTGTAGCCATTTCATTGCCTTAATTTAAAACAAATAAAAAAAAAGAGCTGAATTAAGTTAGGTAAGAAATCTAAGGCAAGCTTTGGGTCTTCAGAACTGATTTCGAATGTTGGCATTTAAGCTGCCATGTGTCTATTTGCAGCCCTCTTGTGTTGCAAGTATTATGTCGGTGTGAGTGTAATGAGAAGTTCATGTGTAGTTTTTTTTTATGTTCAATAGCTGTTGATTTCACACCCAGGTCATACACAACTACAGTGTATTTCTAGACTGAACTGTTTGCTGAAGCAATAATGATTCAAGCATTTGTAAATTATTGATTTATACAAACTATTTTTATGTTGGGGGCATTAGATGCAATGGCTAGATTATGAGTATCGAACTCTTCTAGCCAAAGGCCATGCGTTTTGATTGCTAGATTCAGAATCCTGAACTGTGGTCTGATGTCTTGCCACCACTGTCAGATCCGTGGTGCTGTCTTCTGCTGCTCTGATCCCACTTGTTCAATGTGTTGGCACTTTAAAGATTTAAGATTACCTGTATAGCTTCATCCTGCACCCACCAAATAGGAGGTTGCTGTGGGAACAAAGTGGCAGGAACTCAAGAATATGGAAGCAGGGAATTTTCTTACAGTTACAAGCCAAACTAAACCAACACAAATGCTGCTGGTTAAATTGAAACATTTTTGATGAAGGAAGGAGATAATTTGTCTCCAAGGCCTTGTGCTTCATACCCCTGCAAGATTCGTGCTATTGGATATTTTTCCAAGTAGTGATTTTTACATTTTATATGGGGATAAATAAAACAGTCACCTTTACAGTGCTGTATATAGCATCATGTTTGCAATTCTGTGCCATTCTTCAGTTGTTCATCACAAAATTTAATCGCACTTATAGAATATAGCACTGTAGAGTGTTATAAGGGTCCAAAACGTAACTTCTTTAATTCCATCTTGGCAAGCCTTGAACTCAGAAATCAAGGGAGGGGTGTGCCTCTGTTTCTGAAAGCCCCTTTTCCCTCCATTTTCATATTTTTTCTAAAATGAAGACTGGGTGGAGCAAGTTGTCTCCTTGAGAACACTATCCTCACCTGGAGTTAGGCCAGCAAAGTTTGGCTGGCACCAGAGCCACTGTAAAGCATATTTGGACCACTTTCAGAGTCAGGGAGGATGGCGCACACCTGTGTACTAGCCTCTCTGACTCCAAGAGTGGTCCAAACAGACCTTACGGTGTTCCTTGTGCCAGCCAAACTTTGCTAGCCTAACTGTGCCAGCCTAACTGCAGGTGAGGATTGCGCCTTGAATAAGACAAGACCAGAAAGACTCAGTAGAATAGGGTTCAATTCAGACTTCACTGCTTGCTCATGGTTTGGCCACTGAGAACCTGCTCACACATTCCTCTCTGCATTTCTTGGTCTGCAGTAACAACCGCTTGCCATGCTGGCTGAACTGATGACTACCACTAACTATAATTTCGTCTCCAAACCCTAATTGGAAACTGCAGTTTGACACTGAGCGCATTCCTAGCAGCTAAACTGTGATTTGGCCACGATGACTAAATTGAACCCGAGTTTCTCCCTTCACAGTTAATCTTGTTTCATCCATTTCTAGCATAGTGATATTTGTAGAATGTGGAAATTTCTTTGGTTTTTTATTTCTTTAGAAATTGAGCTCCTGTGGCCCCAACAAAGCCGCCCTTGCTCTGATGATGAGAAATACTAAGTATGTCCTTTTTAAAACAATCTGTTAGCTTTTGGGCTTCTAAAACAATGACTTTCAAAGATGGTCACTAGGATTAGCAAAATAGGCAACTTGTAGCCTACATTTCAAGCGCAACTGCGTATGTATAACAGTTTTGGATGTGATCGAATTGTGTTCTTGGTTATTATGTACAACAGCTCCAGTTTATAAAATTTGTGCTTAAAATTGGTGCCACGTGAATCTGTAACTTTTGGAAATGTAAGAGGTATAAGAATTATCTCTAAGAGAATGAAAAATGAATATTAAAAAAACTTGCAGAATGTAAAATACCTGCAAAAAATTAATCTTGCCCAAGAGGCCTTCCTGACCGGCTTGGGAAAGAGTCTACCAAACAGTGCTGTTGTGTAGTCTCCCATTTGTTTTAGGAGGAATTATGCTGGCTTTGTGTGCACATCCATTTAAAATGAATGGACCTTGCACACAGTAGTGCTTGGTGGATTGATTCTAAAGTTAACAGAGTTGTGGAGGATTATTTGTAATCAAACTTATTTCCTCATTTTAAATGTATATTATATTAAAGGGACACTGTCCAGTACATTTTTATCCGAACTTTTGTAATTGTTAGTAATCTGAAAAGGTTGACTATCTTTCCTGTTTTTGTATTTTTTAATATAACATTTGATTTCTTCCTTTCCCATCCAACATGTTTCCCGATTTCACATTATGTACCACCTTGTCATTGTTTTTAACTATTTCAGAGATCACAGTAGCTCTGGAACCAGTTTTGGTGTATATGCACCTAAATCACACTGGAAAGCTCTTTGTTACTTGACTATGTCCATGTTTTTTCCTTGGAAAAAAAAGAAAAGGAAAAGCAGTCTTTAATGGAATATTATGTACTTCTATTAGTGAGGGCAGAAAGCAAGCCTTTGGAAGTCAATAAAAATAATGCTTCATTTCAATTGGCAGTTGTTTAAGCCATGTGCATTTTTGAGAATTGGTATATTTCATGTAACAATGCTGTTGAAAAGATGAACCCTCTAAGTATAATTTTAGATTGACTTTGTCAGATCTATTACACAAACTACAATTGTATAGTTACAGCATATTTGTCAAATTGGTGATTTAACCCAGTAAGCAATTTCCATGCGATATTTGTTACGATAAAGGCAGTGGTGTCATCTACAAACAAGGAATGGGAATGCTGGGTGGGACTTGGGGGGGACTTCCGCGTGATTGGCTGCCCGGCTGTTTTGTTCCGCGGCTGCCCTGGCCTCGGGGGGGGGGCTGCCCCTGGTTTGCGCGCCCCACCATTGCTCGCCCAGGCTCCGGCGCACCCCCCACCCGTCTTCCCCTGGCGAACAGGCACACCCCCCCAAGGCCAGGGCATCCACGGAATGGGACGGGCGGGCAGCCAATCACGCGGAAGTCCCGCCCAAGTCCCACCCAGCATTCCCATTCCTTATTTGAAGATGACACTACTGAATATAATAAAGGTGTCAGTCCTGCTCCCCTCTTATCTACCAGTCTTGGTTCAAAGTTAAAGTTCAAAATTAAACTTTCTATCCTTTTTATTTGTTTTGGGAAAAGTACCATGATTCCATTCCACTTATTCCTATGTCTTTCAAGGCATGCAAGTCTGGCCCACAAGTTTGATATCTCTAGGACAATTTAGACACGTATTAAGTACAAGAAAAGTTACCTTGCTTTTATAACATGGGTCAGTACAATGAGAACTGTTAATAATCTGATTTATAAAGTTGTCATGATTGAAAATTACTGCTACAGAAAAAGGGTCAAATTTTAATTTGGGTTCTGTCTGGATTATGGAAAGTATTTAGCATCTAAAACATTTTGAATATTTAACTTTCTCCAAGTAGTGCTCTATATCAAGAAACTATAAATTCCGTTTTAAAGTCATACCCATTACAATGTAGACAATAAATTGTTTACATTCCCTTCAAGGAAACAGAACATTGTCTCGTGAAGTAAAGTTTTGTTAGTGAGTATATATTTCAGAGGAAAATCTTACAATCACCTAGTGACACTCTCCTGTTTGTGAGGAGGTTATTAGGGCCCAATCCTAGCCAACTTTCCAGTGCTGGTGCAGTTGCAATGTAGTCCTGAGGTGAGGAAATAACATTCCCTTACCTTGAGGAGGCCTCTGTGATTACTGCAGGATGCAGCATACAGCCCCACTGGTACAGCTGCATCAGTGTTGAAAGGTTGGATAGGTCTGGGCTTCTTGTATACATATACTGGAGGTTATGTTGATGCAGCTTTTAAAAATTAGAAATAAACCCCTGTAATCACACATTATCTAGCAAAGGGAATTGGCACTGCTCAGTACTTTCCACTGATAAGTCACAACTGTATACTAATGCTACAGTTTGAGTATAGTAGTACCATTCTCAGTTTTGCAATAAAGCAAAAGCAAGTATAGCATTTTAGTTTAGCTCAGGTTTAACTGATCACCAAATTTAATGAAAACATGCATACAAAAAAGGACTTTCATTTCCCAAAAATAGTAAATGTTCACCAAATATTTAGACCACCTAATAATCCTAAAGTGATAACCACATATTGACTTCTCGTCATTTTCTTGAAGTATTTGACAGTACAGAAATGTTTTAGTCTCCCAAAAGTAGTAAATGTTCACAATATAACCCTAATCCCGCGTTTGAGGTCAGGGCTTATAATTATGCTAACTAAATTGTCATGTAAATGTAGTGTTAAACATTTAGTGCACGTTTACTAAATTTGGTGAACATTTACTAAATTTGGTATAAACATATTTGTTTTTGGAGCACAGTGCTAGAGGCTCACCGTTTAATTTGGTAAACATTTAATTTGTTTCCTTTTATTTTGGATGGACTATGCCAGAAATGTGCAAAGAATCCTAAAGTTTACACATAAGAATCTCTGTCATGGACTCATTTAACTCCAGAATCCTTGTCTCATTTCATGTATGAGCCTATAGAACAAAGAGGTTAGTTGATGTTTCTGGAGTAATCTCTGGAACCTGAGATTCAGTTTTGTTTGAATGCTTTGAGATCCGTTCCTTTAGAATGGCTCACAAGTGCATGAAACATAGCATGCTTCAATTCAATGCCACCCTCTGAAGCTCCTGACCATCCATAACTTATTCCAACTTTACTAGAAGACTCTGGTAGAACCTGAAACAGTTTCTGGCCTGAGCAAAGCAAAGGGGTAACGGAGCTGAAATTACATTAGGGTTGCTGAAATCTCACTGCATTTTTGATATGGAATATCTGTTAAATGACCTTTGAAAGGTTAGGAAGTCATAAGCTCTACTAAAGCTACATAAGGCAGAATACAGGTTTAAAACAGAATATAGTGTTCATTATTGTAAATGACATTGGTTTTATTTTGTCCATATGTAATAGTTGCATTTATCACTAAAATCATATTTACTCTGAAGTCTGAAAAATGATTTTCCAGCTGGTTTCTTTAATACCAGATTTTGAACAAATTTTGCATTTATGCAGCCTTTTGCCTATAGCTCTAGAACACTTTTGCTCATATCATATTGTCAAATGATTACAAATTGGAGGAAGGATGGCATAGCAAAAGGGGAAGTCAAAATTGCAAAATGTAATTCTCTTGTTACCTCTGGTATTGATTTCTTACTTCAGGCACAGTGAATTTTGCCAAAAAAAACAACAACCCTACATTTTCATCTTGGTCAATTTATCTTCAGATATTTGGAAATGGAACATAACTGATCTCCAGTTTGGCCTATTTGAGAATCTAAAACTGACACCTAGTCAAATGATACTGTTGTATCTCAGAAATGCTAGATTAATTGCAAAGTAGCACTATCTGTTTAGAGATCTTAGAATTTAACCATTAGACCTTCGCTAATTTGCATGTTCCAATTGAAAAGGTTTAAAGCTGCTGTTTATCCAAGAACTTTCTCTAGGATTTTACTTCATGTTGACAAATAAGGAGTAAACTTGAATGATTTGGGAGGGGTACAAAAGCCTTCATGCTTATTTTTACTTAAGTCAATATACATTTGTGTTTTTATCCTTTTGTGTTTAATCTCAGGTTCTTAGTTTGCTCTTGCTTCTCAGAAATCTGAGATGTCAAGAGACATGACATAGGCAACAAATTTAAACTAAAAATGTAACAAAGATGGAAAAATGGTGAAGAAGGAAGAGGGAAGTCACAATTTTTCATCAGATTTGAACTCTGACAATAATGATCAGGGCTCTGATTTTAATTCATAGTAATATTTTTTAAACAGTGACATTTTGGATTGCATTTCAGACTTGCCCATAAATGTAGCACCATAACCTTGACCCTCAATATGTGTTATTTGGGGTTGTTTTTTTCTGGATGACTCCATAGTCAAAAATTCTATTGCAGGGGTATGTTAAATAAGTACAGAATGCAACTCTTCCTTATTTATACGTAATGCTTGCTGCTACATGAATATTAGAGCTTCTATGTTCAAATCTCTTAAAATGCATTGGATTGCCTTTTACCAAAAAGTGGGATTCTATAGCAGACGTGCATGTCTTGTATTTGTACTGAAGCAAGGGATCATTCCTGCAAGCAAGACTACATACAGAGATTTGGATTTATCTCTTCCAGTAATTCTGCTAGAGGATTTTGTATTAGACTCAATCACCACTGCAGAATTAATAAGCAAAAGTAAAACACGCAAATAATCTCCAGTGGCCACTAGGTATGTTATGTCTACTTTAGATGTTGTGTCTGCTATGCATTCTCCTTGGTGTGCTCCAGTACTTTTAAGCAGCATTTTGCTACTTTGAACAATTACACAGAAACATCCTAGGAAGAGCTCCTCTCACAAGATCAACATACTGCAGTGAATGCTTATATTCGTCTATCACCTTAATGAAAGACTGTTCTGCTGAAGTACTCTTGGACTGCCTTCAGGCTTTTATGCACTTTTTGTGACTTTATGGCTGTTTGAAAATGAATTGTCTTGCAAAATATTTTGATAAACGCATATGTATTAAAAGAAAAAAAAACCTAACTGTCTCAGGAAAGCAAGTTACAATAGATATCTGTCTCTTATTTTGACTGAAAAATGTTCGTTTGCCATTTTTAAGAAAGCCCAATCTTTAGAGCTGTATCCAGGACTGTATCCTTTAAAAATGCAAAAAAAGCAAAACTCACTTTAAAGAAAAAAATCATGATGTTTATACTGGGTTCCTTCTGTACTTATGTCCCTTTAACATAAGTATAAAGAATGAAGGATCAAAGGTGTGTGTAGAATATCAGTTTGCTGGGGAAATCTATTGTGGTGCAAATTGTTTTGCTGTTTAATTGCGTTTTTGTTCCATTTACAGCTTTTGCTGAATAACATTTTTTCCTGATTCTTATGATAGCAGTATGACTGTTGCCTAGGCATGAAGGAAAAGCTAATTTCTGACTCCGCAGACCAGTATATGCCCTAGTAGAACTGGGTAGAGTAGAGTAGAACACAACTCACGTGTACCATTCTTGATATCATTGGAATGTTCTTTCTATGTTTGGGCCCGTTGGGAATCTTATATTGCTTTTGCCATCTTTTGCATCAATATCCTTGGATGGGATCCAAGGAGTGACTTTAGGCATGCCCACTGGAATCTTTGACTTCCTCCTTTTGAGTGGCACATCCCCAAACTTTCCTCAGTTTCAGGAGGTTAGCCGTGCAGCAAGTGGCAATGCTGTTTGGAGAAATAAATCAATCACTAGTATTTATATACCGCTTTTCAACATAAAGTTCACAAAGCGGTTTACAGGCAAATAATAACATTAAAGTTAAATGGCTCCCTGTCCCAAAAGGGCTCACAATCTAAAGGAATGGAGAACACCACCAGCAACAGCCACAAGAAAGACACTGTGCTGGGGTGAAGAGGGACAATTGCTCTCCCCCTGCTAAATATAAGAGGACACCACTTGAAAAAGTGCCTCTTGCCCAGTTAGCAGGGTACATATCCAAGGGCTTGCTTATGGCACAGGCATGTCCTGGCCCTTCCTTTTGCTTCCCCTGTTCTTCTGATTGGGTGAGGAGGACTTGTCAGAGGTAGGCAACTATCGGATACATGTGAACTATTTAACAAAATTACTGTCAAAGAACTACTCTGCCCCTTGCTAGCTGTAGGAAAAAATTTTTTCCAGAATAAGGGAGCAGGGCAGGTCACCAGGTAGTGCTTTGGAGGGCGAGAACTTCTGAGAAAGTCCCCCACCCATGATACTCTGGGGAGGGGGAGGAGCCATCTTTTACTTCCTTTCCCTCTGTGCTTTGCTTGCTCTCCCTCTCAGCATTGTGGAGGAGCTGCTTCTCCTGCCACCCCGTCTGGCCGCAGTCACCGTTCCTGTTTCAAGCAGCCACCTCCCAAGAGCGCAGGGCGGGCTGGCTGGCTCTGTGCTCTCACTCCATCCTTTCTTGTTACTCAGTGGTGGTGGCAGCTGTTGCTGCTCCAAGCTGAAAAGGGCTGCACGCTACCATTAACAACCCCGTATGTTGCCGGTGTAACGTATTTCACCAGAACACAGTATTGTAGACCTCAGAATAGATGAGGGGACTTAAAACAAGTTGAGGGAAAGTTGAGGGATTTTATGAATGAGGTCTGTAATAGTGTAGTGAACCTGCTAGCTTGGCACTCTATCAGTCATTGTTTTGTAGTTTGAAAATGGGGAGTATGACAGTAACTGGTGAAGAGTAGATCATTAGTAAGTTCCGTGCTACCTACATGAATAAAGTGCATGCAATGTCACCCCAAGTACCAAAATGAATGGCTATATTTCACATAGACAATAGGGCTGGGATCCAAAGAACCTCACAACTATGTGTACTAAAGGCCCGTGCTTCTCAAACAGAAGCTGGTTGTGCCCCTATATACCAAACCACATTTGAAACTAGTTACTAGAGGCAGTTTGCTAATGTTGGCCCACATCTGGTAATGGGCACCCCGTGTTCCTCCTGCTCCTTGCTGGGAAAGGATGGAGAAGAAGAGAACTATGAAGGATTGTGGTGGGCTAGAATGTCTCTTGCACTGTATCTCCCCCCTTTCTAACTGGCAGAGTGGGAAGAGATGGAAAGGAGGGTGTGTACCTCCCTCCAAATCACCTGCAGAGGGAACTTTCAAAAGTGCAGTAATTTGTGATACAGCCTTCACACTTTGCAGTTCAAAGCAAACAATAGTCATTCCACTGTCTATGCCCAAGGTCTTTATTCAAGAGTAGATAGTTTGGTCTGGAAGCCAAGAGCTGGTATGGTGTGTATAAGTAGGTTCACAGTTGAAGTCGCATAACTACCAATGACATTTTTACACTTGGGAATCAGTGTCATAATAATAATTTACAAGCCCATTCAAATCATTTTTTTAGAGAGCAGAGCTTTTTCTCCTGCTCCTTGTACCCCTCGGAACTTTGGAATATGAAAAGGATGCATATTTGTCAACCGCCTTCTGTATTAAGAAAGTAGATTCCTTCCAGTCCTGGAACTTGCAAATAATCCTAGATTGTTAGCTGGGCAGGATCCAGTTCAACCCCATTGCTCAATGCTGTCCTTATGGGGTCACCTTGCCTCTATGTGAAAATCTCTAATGAGCTGCAGGAGGCAGATTTGCAGTTAGGAAACTTGTCTGTATATACCTAGCCTCAAATTCTTCCCCTGTAACTTCAATCTTTTGGTTCTAGTCTTGCCTTCAGGAACCAGTTAGCAAGACCCCTACTTCTGAGTGAGAGTCCTTCAAATATTTGAACATGGCTATCATTATGGGTGCTTGTTTTTGTTAAAAATGCATAAAAACAAAACACTGCGTTTTAGTGTTGAAGGTATTTCCCACAAATTAAACTACTTTTCCAATTAAATATAATACAGTAATGGGGCTACATCTGCTGACCCTATATCACTGACTTAGTACACTTTTAAATCTTTTAAAATTACTAAAAATGAGAACTTGGAAAGAGAGAATAAAAATATAATGCTGCTTTCTGCCTTTCAAACCATGAAACCTGTTTAAAAAAATAACAATTTTCAAACATCCCTAGCTATTGTATTTCTCCTTAGTATTCTCCAGGTTAAGTATACCACAATTTTTTAATTGTCTCTCAAAGGACTAAGTTTCCAGACTCTCCACCATCTTTATTGTCCTTCACTGAATCAGTTCCAGTTTCCTAATGTCCTTTATAAAATGTAGTGGCCAAAATTGATTCTATATTCCATGTGAGATCTGATTAGTGCAAAATACAGTGGAATTATTAGTTCTTGTGAACAGGATTCTGTCTCTCTATGAACATACCCCCTACTTGCTTGCTTGATAAATAAGCCTTCTGAGGCACTGTACGTGTTACATGTGTTTAGGAACAGATTCCTAGGTATATTAAATACTAACATGCTGGTTATTAACATTTGATTTTATTCTTACTTGAAAAATGTGTGAATAGGGCCCATATTTTAATTCTTATCACAGTTTGCTGGTATTTTATTGGCAAAAGCAAAATGTGTATTCTGTTTCTAGGAAAATCTGGTTTCCAGGCATAAAAATTAGGAATGTAGTTATGTGGGAGATACAGCTTGGATCCACAGATGCCCCTTTGCTCGTTGGAAAGCAGTTTACTGCCTAGTAAACAACAAGAATGTTGTGTGAGAAGAATAATTTTAAATGCTAAGGCATTATTTCATTTTTGTAATCTTTTGTGTAAGTCTTTGCATAAGCAATTTGAGGCATCTTTATCTTGTATTCTTGTCTGTATTTTCTTCCTTTATCATGCTTCTTGTCCTGCTGTGCTGCATTTTGAGAGCACATTCCCTAATACTTCTCAAACCTTTTAGCACCAGGACCCACCTTTTAGAATGACAATCCATCTGGGACCCACAATGAAGTGCCATCATTGTGATGCCAGAGCCTGCTGCTTTCTGAGAATGCAGCAATAAGTTGGGTTATTTCTCAGCCATTTTCCAATAGCAAAGTGAATCAAAAAAGAAAAAAACCTATTTACAACCTTGACACGAGCAAAATAACCCACAATCCTCCCTTTTTCCAGAGTTCTATCTTTGCATATTTTCAATGATGGATTTGCTAGGTGCTACACAATCCACCTCGTGGGTCCCAACCCCAAATCTGAGAAACATTGCCCTAGTGTTCGTGCAAGAGTTCCTCAAACTGCATGCACACACTTTCTTATTTTAGTATCAGCTGGGACGTCGGTATCTGTATAGAAATGCAATTAGACAAAGTGTGATTTACCTTGCCCAAATCATTTAGCCACCATGACTAATTTTATCTAGAAGAGAACTAATTCTAAATTCAGAAGAACAGGATACAAAGAGGAGTTGTATGTTAGGTTTTTTTTAATACGTCCCAAGAATAAACTGCTGGAAACTTTGTGGGGAACTTGCTTTTCCTGGGCAGTAGACTAGAATGACAACTGCTCTTGCTTAATGACTCAAAACGACAGTTACCTATTTTCTAAACAAGATCTTGGATGCAGGAACAGAAGGTTGGGAAAATTAAGTTCAGATCTGTCTCCTTCAGTTCTGGATTAACTGAATGGATTGTTGGGGATAGGAAGAGAAGGTGAGGCATTTTTATTAACGCCCTCTGTCCATTGAGGCTGTATATGTTTTTCAACCAGCAGCACTGGTAGCATACATGAGGTGTATACGGCCCACAACAATTTAAAATATTTGATACTTTTACTCATATATGATTTTTCAGTTTAAGCACAGCATTGTTTACTTTTAAATGTCACATTTCTCTCTTGTTCTGAATCCTATGTTGATTACAAAAAAGATCTAAGTAAAATTCATTCATTTATAAAACTGATTATTTTTGACCCACAAAAACCTGTAAAATATATGATGTGGCACTAATACTGAAAAGTCTGGAGACCCCTGCCCTAGAGACCTGACTTATAAATGCCAAAGGATGCGGCTAGATTGGTAGTTGGGCAGCAGTGGCCCCACAAGCTTGTTTAACCTTTGATAGGTAAAGGTAACAGCTTGTTTAACCCTTGATAGGTAAAGGTTTCCCCACGACTGAATGGTCTAGTCGTGGCTGACTGTAGGGGGTGATGCTCATCTCTGTTTCTAAGCCTGTAGAGCTGGCGTTTGTCCGAGGACAAGCTTCCATGGTCATGTGGCCAGCATGAATATATGCCATATAATAGCACACAGGACGCCATTACCTTCCCATCGAAGTGGTCCCTATTTATCTACTTGCATTTTTGCATGCTTTCAAACTGCTAGGTTGACAGGAGCTGGGACAAGCAACGGGAGCTCACTCCATTGCATGGTCTCGAACTCCCAACCTTCCAGACAGAAAGCCCAGCAGCAGTGGTTTAACCTGCAATGCCACCACATCCCTTTAACCCTTGATGTACATAGCCTAATCTACCCTGTCAGTTTTGTGAACCACCCAAACTTTGGTTGTGACACACTGGTGGGTCCCAGACCCACAGCTTGAGAACCACTGAGTTAGACTAAAATATAAAAGACATCGCCCAGAGGTGTACATAATATCCAGGAAGTGAACCTGAATTTTCTTGATCTTAGGGCACAATCCTAACCTGGGGTTAGGCCAGCACAGTTTGGCTGGCACAAGGGACACTTAAAGTATGTTTGGACTACACTCAGAGCTAGAGCGGTCGGCATGCAGACATGCGCCATCCTCCCTGACCTCGAGAATGGTCCAAACATGCTTTACAGTGGCCCTGCTGCTCTATGCCAATACCCCCATTTCTAGCTTTGCTGTTCTTATTTAATACCTGTGAGGGAAGAGAAAACTCTGGTCTCCACAGAGTCCGAAATGAAGCCTAGCGTTTAAGATTTTGGAATTTAGATGGTAGACCAAAAGACTGAGCTGAACCATTCCTCAGTCCCACAGAGATCAGTTTTATTAGTCCTGAAGACTGTTCTTTGTTAAAAGCACAAAACACTGCCTTCTGGGGTTAAAATACCTGAATAAAATCACAAAATACCGTATTTTGGTGTTTAAGATATTTTCCAGAAATCAAATTAATGACTTTTTAATCAAACCAAATAGATGACTTTTCAAATTAGAAATGAAACTGTGGCTGCAGCTGCTGGCACCTTATCACCAACCTAGTACACTTTTAAAGCGTTTAAACAACAAAAATTAGCACTTAGAATGAGAACTTAGAATAAACACAGATAACACTGCCTTCTGCCTTTCAAATAACAAAATCTGCGACAAAAAAATGAGACAAATTTCAAATACTCAAATTTCAAATTTCAAATACATTTATGGCATGTCTGAACAATTTTCACCTATTTGTAGACCTGTTTCAGATAAGACAGGATTGCAGCCTTATTGGGCTTACTTCTGAGTAAAATAATACCGTTTTCAAGCGAGTTTATAAACTCCGTATATTTAATCCGCAGCAGTGCTTTTTTGTTTTTAAACAGAGGGCAGTTGTAATGAACGGCCAGCCCCGAAATGCACTCCCTGGAAAAAGCGCTTGCCTGTGGGTTAGGTTGAAAACAAGCAATTTCCTCCGCAGAAATAAAACCAACTGAGCCGAAGATGCCGGGAGCAGCCGCTAGAGGGAGCAGTGAGCTGGCCGCTGATGGCGAGGAAAGGTGGAGCCAGAATCACGCCGCGGGAAAGAGAAGGCGGAGGAGGGAAAAAAAGGACCGGCCTTGAGGGGCGGAGGGACCGAGCTGTGCGTGAGTGAAGTGACCGACTTGGAGCGGAAGGAAGCGAGCGGACGGATGCAGTGAGTTGAGGCAGAGGCGTAGCGGTTGTGGGAGGGAGAAGTGAGGGAAGCCTCTGCGGGACGGAAGCTGGGGTCGGGGCGCTCTGTCAGGAGTCATGGCTGCTGGGGCTGTGGGGCGTGGAAGGAGGATGGGAGGAAGCGCTTGGTCGCTCCCGCAGGTGTGAGTGTGAAGAGGAAACGGGCCTGGTTTGCACGTTCAGCAGAGTGCAAGGCGGGTAAATTGGTTCACTTGCAAGCGCACCTGCAACACGACGCGTGCAGTCCAGATCAGCACCTCATTTTTCAGCACGTGTGGATCAGGCCTTTTTTCCTCCTTTATAAAGTTCCAGAGTGGCGATCGGGGCAAATAACTTCCTTCGTTTAGTGGTGCTGTTGGCATTTGGAGCGTTCTCCAGCTCATTTGAGCAAAATCGTCTTTTTTCACTACATGTGCAATCAGAGTAGTGGTGAAAGGATGGTTAAAAAGTGTACAAACTCACAATGGCAAGAAATCAATTACCAGTCATATTTTGAGGCCCTCTATAAGCCTGCAAATTTTTGGACTACTTAACTGTTGAGGTGATATCTTCTGGGTCTGCTGATGTTTACACCTGACAAGGAATTGCAGCCAGTTCTGGGTGTATCTGTCTGATTTATGCGTTCTCTCTTTGACACATTCCATATTGAATTGTATATTATGTGTGGGTGCTGTTTTGTTGCATGTGGCTCCTCAGATCAACACTGCAAAGTTCTATGAAGAATCAGCAAATGATGGCCTGCTAACTGAAAGTTGGACCATTTAAAAAAACAACAAACCCAAAACATCCCTCTTTTTGTTTCTTACACATGATTGAAAGCTGCAGTCCTGGCCTCAAGTGCCAATCTTATGGATCCAGGTCCTCTTATGGATCCAGAATTGGTTGAGGGCCAGGAAACAGAGAGTGGGGGTCAATGGGCAATTTTCAGAATGGAGAGAGGTGAAAAGTGGAGTGCCCCAGGGATCTGTCTTGGGGCCCGTGCTTTTCAACTTATTCATAAATGACCTGGAGACAGGGATAAGCAGTGAGGTGGCCAAGTTTGCGGATGACACAAAACTTTTCCGGGTGGTAAAAACCAGAAAGGATTATGAAGAGCTCCAGCAGGATCTCTCCAAGTTGGGGGAATGGGCAGCCAAATGGCAGATGCGTTACAACATAGACAAATGTAAAGTGATGCACGTTGGGGCAAAAAACCAAAACTTTACCTATAGGCTAATGGGTTCTGAGCTGTCTGTGACAACTCAGGAGAGAGATCTCGGGGTGCTGGTGGACAATTCAATGAAGGTATCGACCCAGTGTGCGTCAGCAATTAAGAAGGCCAATTCCATGC
Source organism: Lerista edwardsae (assembly GCA_029204185.1). NCBI lineage: Eukaryota > Metazoa > Chordata > Lepidosauria > Squamata > Scincidae > Lerista > Lerista edwardsae. The sequence continues at coordinate 11,564,798 of JAJKFI010000030.1, forward strand.
CTGGGGTCATTAAAAAAGGGGTTGAGAATAAAACAGCCAATATTATCATGCCATTGTACAAATTGATGGTAAGGCCACACCTGGAATACTGTGTCCAGTTCTGGTCGCCGCATCTCAAAAAGGACATAGTGGAGTTGGAAAAGGTGCAGAAGAGAGCGACAAAAATGATTACGGGGCTGGGGCACCTCCCTTATGAAGAAAGACTGCAGCATTTGGGGCTCTTCAGTCTAGAAAAAAGGCGCCTGAGGGGGGACATGATTGAGACATACAAAATTATGCATGGAAGAGATAAAGTCGATAGAGGGATGTTCTTTTCCCTCTCTCAAAACACCAGAACCAGGGGGCATCCACTAAAACTGAGGGTTGGGAGAGTTAAAACAGATAAAAGGAAGTACTTTTTTACCCACTGGGTAGTTAATCTGTGGAACTCCTTGCCACAGGAGGTGGTGATGGCATCTGGTCTTGATGCCTTTAAGAGGGTGTTGGTCAGATTTCTGGAGGAAAGGTCCATCGTGGGCTATAGGCAATGATGGATTGTGCAACCTCCTTACAAAGGTGGTGGGCTACTGGTACCGGGTGCAAGGGAGTGGCAACAGGATGCAACAGGATCTTGTTGTTTCATGCCTCCCTGGGGCACCTGGTGGGCCGCTGTGAGATACAGGAAGCTGGACTAGATGGGCCTTTGGCCTGATCCAGCAGGGCTCTTCTTATGTTCTTATGTTCTTATGTTCTTAATCTTTGATATGGGACACTTGTATTCATATCCCTGTTTCAGCCATGAAACTTTGTAGGCGAAACTGGGCAGGTTGTAGTTTCTTGGCCTCACCACCCTGCCTCATAAACTGGGAAGGTGAGATTAGATATATCCATGTACAGTACTCAGCCTCCTGAAAGGATGATATAAATTTGACTAATTGGTTGGACTTATTCAGAGAAAATTTATGTAATCTGGGAAGATTTGAACAACTAGTGCGCAATTGGACTGGCTTTTAGAGAGGGCATTGCCATTCAGTGAAATGAAATACCTGTGCATTCCTTCAGCCTGCTGTGTTGGGCTTCTGGTCAAAATAACAAGAGAGGATGGATTAGCACCTGGATCTGGTGCAGGCTGTGACAGTTACTTTTCAAGTCAGCAGTCTCTCCATTCATTTTACAATATTTGTGTTCTGATTGTCACCCATAAAGTGGGATATCGGCCTTGAAATTAGAGATTTGGACTACCAGCCTTTCATTGTATCAATCAACTGTGCTGTGTGACTCCTTGCTTTGCTCCTGCAAAAGTGGCAACAGTGGTGGCAAACAAAGTATTGGGGAGCAAATGTTCCTCTGTCTGCTGGGTGTTCTGCTCTTGCTGCTTCCATGTATAATTTTTTTCCAGTTTGTTACTTCCTCCTTGCCTGTATGTTACTGAGGGAGCTGTGTGGGGAATTATTTAATAAATGTTTGCCTTGAGAAGAACACAGAATGGCCAGTCCTGCTCCCAGTAAAAAATAAAAAGGCAAAATAAAACAGTTCCTTGATAAAGGATCTGAACTGATCATACAGAAACAAAATATCCCCTTTTGAAGAATGGACAGGGGGAAGAGAGAGAGAGCAAGCACGCGTACCCCAGTCAAAGGATGTCCTTCCTGCCATGTTTGTCCTGTGCATTTAACTGTGATGGCTGCAAAATGAATGTGTATTTTGGAGCGCCTCCAAGAAAGGAGAAAACGCACGTTGGAGGGAAAATGTTGTAATGGAAATCACTAAACTTTTACTTCAGTTCTTGAGCTTTAGAAGGGGTAGAGGGGAAGGATTTAGAGATGGGATTGGAAAGAAAAACACTGCATTTATTTTAAAATAATATGTACTGCTTTTTAACAAAAATAATTGTAGTTCACAAAACAGTTTACATTGCAAAATAATTCAATAAATGGTTCTGCGAAAGGCTCACAGTCTTACATGCAGAAAAGACATCAGCACTGGCCACCGGAATAGGTGCCACCCTGGGGTAAAGAGGGACAGTTGGTCTCTCCTACGAAATACAGTCAGTCCTCACTACCTGTGGATTCACTTATCTATGGGGAGCAGGGCTGATACCTACCTTGCTGTATTAGAGGTGTGTTCTCAGCTATCAGTGATCTTGACTGCCTTTGGAAGATCTGCATTCAGAAAGCCCGCAGAGACCTTCAAAATGGCACCCACAACTAGTGCAGCACTAGCCGTGGACACCATTTTGAAAGCCTGCTGTTGGTTTCCTCTACCACCTTATAATCTCTGCTGGCTTCTTGAGGTTCTCTTGCTGGCAGGTGAGGTACCTGACTCCCTAATCCAACTGACCCCACTGGATCAATGGTTGACTATCCATGGATTTGCTATCTGGTGAGGATCCAGCAGATAGCGAGAACACTGTATAAGCCATTTTAATGGCTGCCCTTTGCCCGGTTAGCAGAAGGCAATTATTGTTACCATTCCCGGAGAGAGCATGCCAACCCTTGCTATGCTAGGTTCTGTGCGCCATGGGGCAACTCTGACTCAACACTGCACCCACCAGGGAGTTGTTTCACAAGGTAAATTGCCTCTGAGTGGCCACAATATTCCACTATATATTGGAATTTGAGCTACTCAAATTTGGATAAGCAAATCCTTGGGTAGAGAGAAGCTTCTTACTAAGAGCATAATTAGATTTTGGGAGTCCCCTCCTTCATATGTAAATGTGGGTTTGGGAATAAATGTGGGTTAAGCAAGCACTGATATGTGTTACAGAGCGCAATCCTAAACTGGAGCTAGGCCGGCACAGTTAGGCCAGCAAAGTTTGGCCAGCACAAGGGCCACCATAAAGCGTGTTTGGACTATTCTTGGAGTCAAGGAGGATGGCACACGTCTGTGTGCTGGCCTCTCTGACTCTGAGAGTGGTCCAAACATACTTTACGTTGGTCCTTGTGCTGGTCCTTTGCTGGTTTATTTTATGCCAGCCTAACTCAGTTTAGGATTGTGCCCACAGTGAGCACAGCCAGTATACCAATACAGTCAGAAGTCAAACAGGCACCAACAGGAGATACAAGTTTTAACAACACAATGAGACAGGAATTTGCAACCTCATCCCTTTCTCTAGAGTACCTGATTTGGCATCCTAATAACAAACAGAGGTCAAGATGGAGTTTTGAGAGCTTGACCTGAATTCTGGAAGTCCATAGTTCATATTATAGTCCATTGATAGATTTAAGTTTTATGAAGGAAAAGCTCACTTTGGCAATATTGTGAGGACCCTTCTGTATAAGAAAGATGTTTTAGGCTTCTTGTTTTCTATGGCGTCTAGTTGAATGCATTTTCTAGTAGTGAGAATTAGAATGTCTGGGAAAATTAAGACTCCTGTTGCCCTTGACTGCAGCTTGTTTTTGTTGGAAATGAGAGAAGACCTGTCTCATCTCTTCCTTTCATGAGAAAGAGACCTGCTCTTGTAGGTTTTTTTTTCAGAATTCTTGTTTTTTATATTTTACATCTAGAAAATGAGCGACAGCGATGACGATGTCCCTCAGCTCTCATCTGAAACCTTAGCTGCTCTACAAGAGTTCTACACCGAACAGCGTGAAAGAGAAGATACCAAGACCACAGAAAGATTTAATAACAATTTTCTTGGCTTGATAGAAGAGAACTGGGTAAGGAGGTGTGCTTTGACTGAACTACACGGGCTCCCAAGTTGGTGATGTCTGAGGGTGCAATCCTAACCAACTTTCCAGCACTGGGGTAAGGGAAATGCAGCTTCAAGATAAAGGAATAAATATTCACTTACCTTGAGGAGGCCTCTGTGATTACTACTCCAGTGCAGGATGCGGAACATGCCCCATTGGCATAGCTATGTCAGTGCTGGAAAGTTGGTTAGGATTGCACCCTGAGTTACAAATGGCTGCATCCAGGTCCCTTGAGGGGTGGTGGTGCAGGAAGTACATTATACCTGGGCCTGCGGTCAAAAAGGGGGGCCGAGAGCCAAAGGAAAGGAATGGAAATTTCCTGCATTCTCCCATCAGTTCCTTATTATAAGCGTATTATGTAACATCTGAATGTATGGATTCTGTTTATCCTGCTTGTGTGCATTGGTGTTTTTACTTTGTAGACATCAAGCTGGATTTTCTCAATACCGTAATGAGAGCTAAGCTCTTTATTGAATGAAAATACAGTATTAAAAAAGGCATTTGGAATATAACTTTTCCAGCTTGGTTAATGAGTTATTCAGAGTTAAAGTTTTGCGGTAGACCTGCTGCTGCTGCTCCTTGCCAATTGAGCTGCTTTCCCCATCCCGCATCTCCCTCCCCACTTGCAAGATTCCAAACCCATCTCTGTTCAACCCAGAGTCCCTTTTGCTTTGTTTCATCTATGCCTGTGATGGCGAACCTATGACATGCATGTCAAAGGTGACACACCGAAACGTTTGAGGTGACGCACCAGTGTTCACCAACACCTGACAAAAATTGAGTTTATTTTACTCATTTTTCATTTTCGCAATTATTTGATGTTTCTTTATCGAATACATAGCACCCTACATGATTGGACTGTATTTTTGGTTTAAATAAATGAATATAGAGAACTGTTTCTCTTTTGTTTGGGAGGGGGATTGACACGCCAGCAGAGTCAAGTTAAATATTTTCCAAAGTTTTGACACGCTGAGCCCAAAAGGTTGGCCATCACTGGTCTATGCGCAGCGGCGTCATTCACCTGGTACGCTGGGCGGGACTTACCTTTGAGCGGCAGTCTGCCTGTTGCGTCACGCCACGTTCTGCCGCTTTCCCGCCCGCCGGGGCAGGCAGGAAAGCGGCGGAACACGGCGTGACGCAACAGGCGGACTGCTGCTCAAAGGTAAGTCCTGCCCAGCGTACCGGGTGAATGACGCCGCTGTCTACGCGCATCCTTGACCGCTTCCACGTTGTGCTCCTGCCATCACTTCCTTTTCCCTAATGGGGTGGGGGCACTGTGGTGTGGCAGAAAGTGAATTTTCTGTAATGAATTTCCTGTAGGGACCGTCCGTGAGTGTGTGTTTATGTATTTGAATTGAAGTCTTTTTAAAAAAATTGGATGAAAGGATGATGATTAGTCACACTGCAAATATCTAATTAGTAACATTTATTTCACTCAGCAACTGAGCCAGTTTTGGTATGATAAAGAAACTGCAGTTTGTTTGGCTAATGAGGCTGTGAGAGGAGGTGGAAGGTAAGTTTTTCTGATTTTATAAATCAAGCAGTGTGTTTTCTTCCTAAAAATATTCTAAGAATGCTCTTTCTTGGCTCCTTTCACAATATGTTAATACAGCAACATTTTGGTAGTGTGGAACTATGCTATACTTTGATGAGACCTTCTGACAGAAGCACAGCTCTGCCAAAGGAGAAGCATGCATCGCTGAGATACTGCTGGTCTTCCCGTTTTCTGTATTGCAAAGTGCTCAACAGTGTTTTTCAACTTACCTGTGAGGAAGTAGCCTGGTACTTTTGTTTTACAGGGTCTGAAACAGTGACTTGTGAAAGGCCATCACTGAGCTTATGCTCTGCAAGAATTTCAAGACAAGAAGGCTGCTTTCAATGCAGAGAATGTTCACTTTTTTCTGCCACTTTTATTTTTATTGTAAATATGGTTAAAACATGCAATGCAACAAAAAGTAATTTCAAGTTTTAATTATAGTCTCTCTTTAGTTTGAGGTATTTGGAGGAAAGACATTTTCCAGTACTAGTGACCAGACACAGTCTTAGGACCATATCCTATCCAGTTTTCCAGCATCAATTCAGCTATTCCAACAGAACATGTACTGCATCCAGTAATGGAGGGGAAGTCACGGAGGCCTCCTCAAGATGAGGGAATGTTTATTTCCTTACCTTGTGGTTGCATTTCAGCTGTATCGGCACTGGAAAGTTGGATAGGATTTGGCCCTGTGGCTACAATCGTATAAACACTTCCCTGGGAAAAAGTCCTGTTGAACTCAAGTATGAGTAGACATGCATAGGATTGTTCTGCATATCAGTAGCCGATCACTAAGTTTTGTTGGACGAAAATGCAACAATCAGGTCTTGAACAGGTTAGTGGGGATGTATTTCTGAGAGGATGAAGACAGAAATAGTTGAATACGCTTAATGCAGCCAGTATTTCAAAGAGTTGGGAATGAAGCAAAAATTGAGGTCTGTCTTGTGAGACCAGAATTCACAAAGCCCTGCTTGATCTGGTCCTTATTATCAGTAATGACAAATCCAGGGTGTTAGAGTTCCTGCATGTGAGAAATGATTTTTAGAGTCTGAATTATCATTGTTTTGTGAGTGGGAAGTTCCTTGAACTGAATTCAATAAGTTAGCATTTCTACTCCTTTAAAAAAATCCATTTGATTACTGAACAAAAGGGATCTTTAAGGTGTCATTAAAAAGACTGAAATTTTTGGTGATGGATTTGTTCTGGTGTACAGTACATTCTTTGTGTTTGTAGTTTCTTCTGATCCTCTGCTTGAATCATTTCTTTCTCTTTGCAGGATAGCTTGTGTTAGTGCACCCAGCATTTATCAACAATTGAAAGTGCAAAATAGTAAAGATTTTTCTGCTTGTATATTGGAATATGACCAGAGATTTTCTGTGTATGGACCCGAATATATTTTCTACGATTACAACAGTCCTTTGAATCTTCCGGCCAACCTCGTGGCAAACAGTTTTGACATAGTCTTAGCAGATCCACCCTACTTGTCTGAAGAGTGTCTCAGAAAAACAGCGGAGACCATAAAGTACTTAACTAAAGGAAAGATTTTGCTTTGTACAGGTATGTCCTTAGTACCCTTAAATATTCTTGCTTCAACTTCCTTTTTGAAAGACAGGAGGTGCAAGTCGTATCTGGGTAATCAGTTATTATAGTACAAGTTTTGAGCGCTCATTGCTCTGGATAGCATTTTGGTAAAAGTGACCACGTTGTGAGCCCTTCCAGACATCATTTCTCTGTGTGCTGGTGGTGGCCGCTAGAGGGCACTTATGTACCAATGGCATCTTTAAAAAAAGGTAAAGGTTTCCCCACGACCGAATGGTCTAGTCGTGACTGACTGTAGGGGGCAGTGCTCATCTCTGTTTCAAAGCCTGTAGAGCCAGCGTTTTTGTCCGATCATGTGGCCAGCATGACTCTACGCCATAGCGCACAGAACGCCGTTACCTTCCCACCGAAGTGGTCCCTATTTATCTACTTGCATTTTTTAGATGCTTTCGAACTGCTAGGTTGGCAGGAGCTGGGACAAGCAACAGGAGCTCACTCCGTCACGCAGTCTCGAACTCCCAACCTTGCGGTTGAAAGCCCAGCAACAGCGGATTAACTCGCTGCGCCACCACGTCCCAATGGCATCTTTAGGCAATCATTTATGCCTTTTTAAAAATATCTAAACTGGGAAGGAATGCAAGAAATGTCACATTATCATATACAGTATATGTGGATATTTTTAGTTGGCTTGGGAAAGGTTTCATCCCATTTGAAATGCTGCTTTGTAGTGGGGGGAAGCAGTACCAGAAAAAAAAGTTTTGCTTTGTTCCCTGTGTGGGCTGCACACTAGTTGCCTTCGTCTGCAATGCAGACAGGTGGAGAGATTAATGCAGCCTTTGGACAGGTGATGTATGATTAGGGAAGGCCAGATGTGCTAAGTGAGCCCACCCAAGCTGTCCACCCAGACTCCCAGCCATCTTGGATATGCTGTGATGAATTTGGTATCAGATTTATACGGTATTTGGGTGAATTAATTCTGTGCAAGTCTCACTGCACCCCAGAATGAGGGAGAGATTTTGTAATTCATTTCAGACTTTCTCCTTCTATTTTAATGTGAGACAAATCAAGTCTGCTTGTGGTTTACGTGTATCAGATGGTTTTGTGAGATGAGAAGAGATGAGAAAAGAAGTGAGAACATTTGGATCCCTGGAGGAAAAGTGTACTAAAAAAAACAATGTACCACAATATTCCATTTTCTTGCTCTGATAGTTAAATGAAGTGTCCAGATTCAGAGGCACCAAATGCCAGATACTGTGGCGAGCTAATGCCTTCATGCCTTGTGGGCTTTCTGGAGGCATTTGACTGGCCATTATGGGAAACAGGATGCTGGGTAGGTGGACAATGATGATGCGTTGCCTCGATACCTCGACGCCTTAGGGCATTGCTGCACACTCACAGGGGTACTGTGATGTGTGGGATGCCCTTAGTCACCACTCCAACCTGTTCCTCACGGGCGCCGCCATCTTGGATGTCGTAAAATCTTGTGAGATTTGGGCACTGCCATCTTGGGTCTTCATGTGATTGGCTGAGCTGGTAAGAAGAGATTGCAGGGGGCTTTGTGACGCAAGTAAGCTTGGGAATCGCTACCTTCATGCTTTTTTGAGTATGCAAAGTGCTTCACACACATTCTGTTGATGTTGTCCTTAGAAATACCTTTGTAAGGTAAGGAAGGCTCAAACTAGATGTCTAATTGTTCAATTGGACATATGGGGGGACTTTAATTTTTAAAAAGCGAAAAAGGGGCCTGTGAAACATGGCAGAAACCTGGTGGGGAGGGTACCTGAGCTTTAGGACTTTGCCCTGCTAGTTGATCAAGGGCTCCCCCACTTGCAGTGTATAATAGGAATAATAACCCTCCTTTGAAGGCAAAGGGGACGGGTGCCACTTTCAGGAGGTAATTGCAGTGATGGGATGACACCACCGCTATTACTTCCAGGGCAGGGGTGCGGCCAACTGAGGGTTTGCCCCGGGTGTACCAGCCCCCAGAACCACCCCTGCCTTTTGCTATTTTCTAACAAAATTGTACATGCATGATTAGACTTGCAGCTACTTTGGCCCTTACCTTCCTTACAGGGTTTTTGTTAGGGCAACGTTGAGAGAATATATGTGAAGAGCTTTGCACACTCAAGAAAAATGCTGCACAAGTGGGAAGTATTATCACAATGCTACACTAGCTTCTTGGTCTGATCCAGTAGGGCCTTACTTTATTCTAATTTTTTTTGGTGGTTTGTTTCTCCTTCAGGTGCAATCATGGAGGAACAAGCTGCAAAGTATCTTGGTGTGAAGATGTGCAAGTTTATTCCAAGACATACTCGTAATTTAGCCAATGAATTTCGATGTTATGTGAATTATGATTCTGGACTAGATGGTTCTGCCTCTTGACAACATACATAATCAGTAAAATATGCTGGAGCTTCCATCTCTGAATGATGTGAACTTTTTAATGGTACACCGATTTGAATGGGGGATGCTAATTTGGCATCTTCTGGTGATCGTTACTCTGGCATATATTTAGAGTAGGTTTGGTTGGCGGCACCCTAAATTAAAGGAGATTTCGGCTCATAGAGTTCAGATAACTTGTGATACCATACATAATTTTGCTTATCAAAGATTATTTTTATCTCACATAATTTCTCATTTTAGTGTACAGTCACTAAACATGTGCTGGAAAAGGCAGAGAGATATGCCCTTTGTGAGCACAACGGACACTTTATGAAATGTAAGGAAGATATTTACAGTGTATCTTTCTGTACTTCATTCAACCTGCCAAGTGGTACACGGATGGGGACCTCTGATTTGGTCATCCTGAAGAAATCAGAGCATACAGTTTAACCTTCCCTGCCTCTTGCTCCTTCTTCTTGTTGCTGAAAAAGGCTGGTGTCTGTTGCTGGCTGGGCAGTGTGGTGGTTCTCTATAGTACACCTAAACATGTGGTCTGCCCTGTGAGTCCCATATCCAAACCACGGCATAAAAAAAGACGTCCTGCTGATAATGATTGAGCAGACTCCAGGCGGGTTGGGGCTTCAGTTCATCTCTGTCAGAGAGCTTTGAGGTGCACAAGGGAAGGTTTTGAGGGTGCCCTAACCACTGGCTGAACTTCTGGGACGTTGGAAGCCTGGCTGCTTGAGCGGTGACTTCATTTTATCGAAACAAGACTCTTGCCCATCCCAGTCACTTGGCTGAGCTGCTGTGATATCTGAAGAGGAGAGCCAACTCTTCTCTCTACCCGCCTGTCAGATTGTCACTTCAGCTGCTGTGAAGAAAGCTGCAGCCAGATTCCCACTGGCAAACTTTATACACGCGCTCCCACTCTATCAGCAGACTGTCCCCTACCACAGTGCTGCCCTCTGAAAGCAGTTAACAGAGCAGGGATCAGCAATTCTCAATAATCAGACTCACACTCTGTGTGCTTCAGTAAAAAGATTTCCAGGCTCAGTTCCAAGCATAGGAGAAGCTCTGACGTTTCTGGGAGCACAGAACGGGAATTCTGGACAGATACTAGTATTTTCTCCAGCCTTGTATTTCCATCCCTCTTTCTTTTATAAGGCGCTCTTGTTTTCCTGAGCCTTCTGCTACCCCTTAAAGTAAAATCTAACATAATTATTAATTCAGTTTGTATCCCGCCTTTCTGCTCCATATTGGGTCACTCAAGGCGGCTCACAATATTAAAATTACAGACAGTAAAACATCCCCTTGCCTAACATCCATGTCCCTGTGCCTGTACAGATGCTTAGATATAGGTTTCCTCTTTCTTGGATAAGGATCGGAAAGCAGTTTGGAGAAAGGGGGTGTATTTTGAAGCTGATCTCCAAAACACCTTCTATTCAGCAATACCTATAGCTTGTAGCACCTCTCAACTGCTCTGCATCCCTTAAAGAGATATGCATTCTACAGGTGACAGCCATCTGTGCTTTCTTATTTGCCAAAACATTTAAACATTTATTTGAATATGAATAAGTCTTGAAATTAGAGTGCAAAAGAGAACATTGAATACATATGTCTTGGCAAAAGACCATCACTAGTTGAGTCTGGTTTGTATTCATTTTCTCAAAACTCCAGACTGAGACTATATAGTGCCTGTGCTTTGAAATCTTGCCCTTAACCAAACTGCCAAGAACTCTGCTTTTTAAATGGAGCAGGTTTTAATGCCATCATAGGTATGTTCCCTGTGCAAAGTCTTCCATTATTCCCAGTATGAATATGTTCTAATCAACAGGTCTTCATAAAACTTTTCCCCTGATCAGGTTTTGTGATCTGGGACCATTTCCCTCCCCTTCTCAGCCTGACATTCGTGGACAAATCACATGGACAAATGCAGCACATTAATGAGATTATCACAGATACTGGCAAGCAGCAATTCTCAAGATCCAGTGATAAGTTTTCCAGAATTGAGAAATGGAGTGTCAGAAAATTGCATGAAGGAAGTAGGACATGTACAGATCGTGGAAAGCAGTAGTAGATTGAGACACGACAACAATGGGTAATGAAAACAAGGTTCTGTGCAACCACATTCCTGTGGGATGGGGCTGTAGTTTTATGGTAGAACATATACCATGGTAGAACTTCAGTGCAGAAGGCCCTGAAGAGCTGCTCATCGCTGTAGCCTATACTGAATTCAATGGGCAACTGACCTGACAATAGAAGGAAGGCAGCTTACTTTGTACTGCATCTCCCCTCTGGATACAGCTCAGTATGCACAGTTTCAACTTTTCCCACGAGGTAACAATTTTCAAACTGTTCTTGGGATCCCAGAAGATCCTATGCAGCTTATCAGTAGCTCCTTGGGAAACAGAAAATCCTCTGCTTCAAATTGCTGTAGCTATTCTGGGAAACAATCTCTGCCTTTTTGCATCTCCTAGTCCAGGGGACTCCAAACCTTTCATTTTGAGGGCTATATTGTATCTTTTATGCATTTTCGTGGGCTGAAAAAAAATCAGTTTTATAACTAAATGTATGAAATTTAAATGCATGAATAAGTTGTACTTGGATCTTTTTTATAATAAGCATGAGATGATTCAGAACAAAAATGTGACGAAGAAACAGTGACATGCTTAAACTGAGAAATGGTATAGGTAAAAATGTCAAACATTAGCTATGTTCTGATCAAAAATGTTGCTGCAGGCCAGATAAAATTTGGCGAGGGGCTGGATGTGGCCCCTGGGCCATTGTTTGGGGGCTCCTGTTCTAGTCTCCAATGAAAGCATGATTCCTGACACAAAGGATATGCTCTCAAATCATGTATAGCTGCCAATTCCTCTCAAAAAATTGGTTCTGGGTTGGGTTCCACATGGCATTTGTAACCTGTGATGTGACAATTTTTGAGTCTTGTAATAATGCTTGTAAATGTTTCTTCCTCTTCTGTACTAATGTATGGCATGCACAGTTGGTGTGGGGGCCCCTACACTAGAGGCTAGGAAGTAATCTAAAAATGTTTGGTTGGAAGTGCTGCAGTGTGGCTTATCAGAGCGACAGGCATTAAGCAAATTCATTATTTGGTAACATTGATATAGAAACAACATGTTAACATGTTGCACATCTGGCCTCTGAATGTACGGTGCTCACAGATGCGAAGTTCAGCAAGGTTCCAGGAAGGATGCTTCTGAACATCTCATTTGAATTTGCTTTCCATGTTGGGGTTCTAAATTAATCTAATTTCCAAAGTGAAACTGATGCATTAGGAGTTCTTCATTCTTTTGTTTTTAGGTTCTGAATTTTTCTAATGCAGTGTCCTGCTTTCCGTTCTGCCACCTAATTCATGGCTTCCTCCTGCTATAGCGAAATGTATTGATGAAATACTGTAAAATAAGATACCGTAATGGAAGTTAATATAGTGTACCGATTCCTTTTGCCTGGTATTTTACTGGTGTTCCCGCACATTGATAAAAAGAGTGCATCAGTTGAACACTGTTGAAAAAAACCTTGATACAATCATGTATCAAGATTGCTACTTGGCATTTTTTTTGTTCGTGTGTGTGTGTATGTGTGTGTTTTGGAGGATGTAAGGAACTAAAAATGGAGGCATATGGCACATGACCCTCTTTTGACTTAATTTTATAAATTGTAGTTAAAGTAGAGTTCAGGAGAAAAGGCACTCAGGGCATGAAAAGGGGGAATCATTTAATTGCCCTAGTAGCCTGGTCATGAAGAAGAATCGATTTTGGCACGTGCAATTTGTCCTCCAGAGGCGAGGAAAGCTGCACTTGCTGAAAGTTCCCTCTTCCATAATTCCTGAAGTGTCATTCTTCTTGGGATCTGGTCACCCCCTGTGAATGCCAAAACACGCATTGGCATGATAGATCTCACCACGGATTGCATATGTTTTGTAAAGTTTAGCCTGCAGCTGGATAGGCAGTGGGCTATCCCTGGGCTTAGCATCTGCAGATTTGACATGGATTGAATTTTTTTTTAAAGTTCAAATACCCAGCCATTGCACAGCACTCGTTCGCCTCGTGCCTACCTCAAATTAATGCAAATTTACACAATTTCCATTATGTCTTCTGTGACTTCTGTATGTCACTGTATACAATGTTAGCCAGTGTACAATATTTGCTCAAATTTACGCAATTTCCACATATTGCTCATTTTCTTATGGAAACTTGACCATCCATGAAATTTGTTATCTGTATGCAGAAGATTTAGCCGAGAGGGTTAATGCCTCCGTTTGCCCGAAGATAACAACTGAAGATCTCAAGGTCGTGAGCTCGAGACTCCCGGAAGTCTGTGTGAGCGGCAGACCTTGCAACTGCGGCTGATTAAAAGCTGAGTTTCAGCTGCCTCGTGGGAGGAGGAGTGTGCTGAACGCAGCTGCGTCTCTGGTGAGAGCAGGGAAGCCTCATCAGCCAGCAGACGACAGACGGGTGGCTAAAGAAAGAAGGCTAAATCCAGAAAGAAAGATCTGTTTGAGTGTGGTTCTTGAAAGAGAGAACATTCTGTAAATTGTAAAAACCTTCGGGTTTGTGAAAAGTCTGCCTATGTAAACCGCCTTGAGTTGTAATCATTAGAGAAATCTAGTGACCTTAAGAAAGGCGGTATATAAATACATGTATTATTATTATTTTTTATGAGGTTCTAGAACTGAACCCCAGCGGATAAGGAGGGGCCCACTGCACTGCCATAACTATTTGTTCTGGAGCTTTGTGAGAAAGAACAAGGAATCTGATTTAGAAAACCTCTTCCTGTTCATATTAGTTGCTATAAAAACACGGCTCATGCTGGAAAAGTTCTTTCTACCAGACAAGCTGGGTGTCTCACTTGGCAAATGCACACAGTTAAGGAACCATTTGACAGAAAGCGGATGCTGAAATTTAGGAAGTTGTGGAGAGAGAACTTATAATCTGTAAGGAGGGAGCAGCAGCTTTTTCTGCATATTGGAGTGGAGTGAGGCAGAAGTCTCCAGCATCCACACTTTTATTTACTGTACTCTTGCTATTAAAGCACTTGGCTCATACATTCCTCCAATCTGGCAGTTCTCTGCTCTCACCAGTAGAGGCCAAAGTATATTTATTTGTCCTTGTTTAAATTGGCTGAGCAATTTGGTTTTATATATCTGATCTTTGTCCATCCTTGTTTTTCTCCAAGGCTCCTGCAACTGGAAAAAATCTAAAACTGATAACATGATTGTAACCTGAAAGCCAGAGAGTGGATTTAAAGGCGTCATAAAATCCTTAAATCTAGTCTAAGGATTGGGGTTTCACAATGGATATGCAAAGAAACACATCTTGCATCATGTCCATGCCTACACACTAACAGAAAGAAGCTCTGCATTCTGGAGAATTTTTCAAGTAGAGGTGCAAATCAGCATCTTGTGCAGTGCACAAAAGGAGTATTGAAAAAAGTATATGGCTATATTCCTTTACTGTACAGTCAAACATATACAGACAAAATGTTTACTTTAAAAATGATACTGGAGAAAACATAATTTTTAAAAAGATTCTTCTGAACCATGTAAGATCAGAAGGATGGGAAAGGTAATATTTTAAAGGCACGGTCTGTCCCACGACGTCTGGAGTAAGGATGTGGAACCCAGGAGCACGCACGGATCCTCGCCTGCAATTTCTTCATGGATTCTTAGAACTCAAGAAAAGTGGTTCATGGTCTTTTGAGCATGCAGTCGTAGCGTGGGTCTGTTCCAAAGTTCGGTGGGATAAAAAAATCACTCTAGAATCCCCTGAACCTGCCCATGGGCTCAAAGATGGGTCAGTGAGCATCATAAATGGCTTTGCTACTGAATTAAGCCCAAAGGTGTCGAACATGGACTTTGGCTGCAGTGTATTCTCTTATTTCCTGGGCCAGCGCCACATGCACAGAACTACTGACCAGACTTCGTAATTTCATAATTCATGATTTTGTAATTCACTTCTTGTCCCATGATGAGCTTTCTACCCTTATGATTCCTTCACACGGTTGGGAAGTACCCTACCACCCCTACAATTTTATCTTCAACATTTGCTCTTACAATTTCAAAACACATTTATGTAAAAGGTTTCTTCTTCTGTGGTCCCCTTCACACATGAATTATATATCAGCTGGGTTTTCAACACCTGACGTCTTGCAGGTCTGAGTATATGATCCGATTCCACTGAAAAGCATTTGTGTTTGAACTGCCCTGACAGTTCTGTTCATGTGATTGTTCTTTGATGATACACTCACACGTGCAGGTTGCCACCTGATGCTGCAGAAGTCATGACAAACGCAAGTGCTTGTGTGCATGGTCCTATAATTCCCTCACTTGGGGAACTGTGGGGCTACAGGGCCACATAATGCTAACTGCCATGTGAATGTCTTGGAATTCTTCATTCTGATGCAGGCTTGTCATGATTTGTCAGCAGTTTCACAGCTTGCTTATCTATGCTGGAATTGCCCCTCTCTGCTTCTTTTTCACGATCTGGTACACAGGTGCAGCCCACAGGAATGGTGACATAATCCTCAGTATAAACATAGCGGCCTCCAGTACAGGATGTGGTTCGGCGCAAGATGACAGTTGGCATAAACACTGGCATACTCCGAAAGTGGAAATTCTCCTCGCCATAAAGGCCGGTCAAACAGCCCTTGCATAGGCAGTAGGCTTCGGGAATGTACTTTGGATATCTTGTTGGATCGTAGGAAATTCTGTGCCAAAGGAAAAGAATGGAGATTCAGTTTGCGCATTCTGTCCCACACCAATCCCTCTCTAAACTTCTTATTTTAACCCAGCTGGAAAAGATTATAATCAAATGTTGAGAGTTGCATTATGTAATGTTTTTGTTATTAAGCCAGGAAAAAATACACGTAGCTGCTGCTCTCAAGCTCAAGCTGCGTATATATCATTGGACAGCTCCTTCAACAGATCAGCATCTGAAATAACCACACATCCAAGTCCTTTGTTTGCCATCTGGATAGTTTTGCCACAGTCGTCGCACCCAAGGCTTATAAAGTGTGTGCTTGAGCATTGTATGAAGCTTGGTTCATCCTGGACCATTGGTCTATCTCAGTGTTATTCAAACTGGTCGGGACCCACTTGGTCAGTTGCTACCTGGTGTCAGGTGGGTTGTGGAAAGCTGCGAGCTGCCATTTTGGAAACGGCAGACCTTACTCTTGTTATTTTCCTTTAGTGAGTGTTAACAATTTGAGTTTTCAAGTGAGGGTTTTTTTTTTTTAATTTAGTTCAGTGCTTTTACATAATATTTTGTTCTAATCTTGCTTTCTGTCAGGGATGTTTCATGGTTGTACAATTGCTTTGGTCCAAGAATGCCATTCTACATTTCTGGAGTGTCATTTTTTTATGTTACAATGATAGCACTTCCTGCTTGATGATGTCACTTCCTGCCACAACATCACTTCCAGGTTAATGACATCACTTCCGGTGGGTCCTGACAGGAGTGCCATTCTAAAAAGTGGGTCCCAGCCTAAAATGTTTGAATACCACTGGTCTATCAACTATAGTAGTACCTAAACCGTCTGTTGCTCTCCACAGTTGACAGACTTTTCCTAACACTCCCTCAAGGTGCTAGAAATAGCTTGGAACCTTCTGCCTGCAAAAACATGTTCTCTATCTACTCAGCTATGGCTCCTGCTCTTACGTTTTAAAAGGTTATGAATCTCTTCTTAGGATTCTCAGAGGCAAATCAGGTATTATTTTGAAATCCAATTTTTAGGATTTCTGAGGTGTCTTTATTAAAATCAAAACCAACTCTGGGGGATCTGATCTGAAGGCATAGGAGTGTGAGGGGATTAACCTTTTCCCTTGCACCATTATCCTGCCGAAATAACCTCTGTCCATTTTATCGGATGCAAATAGGAATTTATGGGGCAAGCACAGCTGGGGGGTAATTTCCCCCCCCCCAAAAAAAAACAGAAGGAAGGAAAGGGTGAACACATCTGGACCAGACTGTGAACTTCACGACTGCCTTTGGCTAAAATTAAAAAGATATGGGGGAAGCACCACTATGGAGTTCACCCTTTATTTAAAGAAATTTCACTGGGCAAAGAATGTTTTGTTTGTTCTTACTCTCCCACCCCTCAATTTTAGTGCTGTCCCCTGGTTTTGGTAGTGTGTGAGAGGAAAAAGAACTTCCCTCTATCCTCTATTAAGACGTTGATCTGAGCTCAGTTCTGGATCAAGCCCCCCTGGCCCAGAACCAGAACCAAGATTAGATTAGCAAGAGGTGTCCTCTTGAACGTGTCCTGTTTCGAGCCAGCCTGGGGCCCCATTGGTGGGTGCTTCATTGTATTTGGCAGGATTTTCTGCTCTGTAGGTATGCTTTTGTGGCACAGCTCCTTACTACGTGAGGCATACAGTGACGTACACTGCAAAGATTAATCTGTGTGGGGATGGATGGACAGTCCAGTCTGCTGGGCAGGAGATGCATAAGATGGCCTTTAAGTTCCTAATCAGGCAAATGAAAAGGACAAAGGGAAAGAGGACAGGAGGACAGGGGTCCCATGTTATGGTCTGAGGGCATGTGAGGCAGCTACTTTGCTAAAACCCAAGGAGAGTTAGGCCTGGATTTACAACTGCCTGTGAATACCACTGATTGCTCTACGGTGGGAAAAAGGTAGAATGTATAAATCAAAATGGCAACCAACAACATTAACAGAGGTTTCTGACACTGAACAGTTGTATACAGAGACTGGTGACCTTTCCCTGTCCTTAAAACTATGAACATCCCACAACAGAGAAGAACATCTCCTAGGGCAGTGATGGCGAACCTATGACACGCGTGTCAAAGGTGATACACCACAATGTTTGGGGTGACACACCAGTGTTCACCAGCATCTGACAAAAATTGAGTTTACTTATTTTTCATTTTTTGCAATTATTTGATGTTTCTTTATAGAATACAGAGCACCACACATGATTGGACTGTATTTTTTGTTTAAATAAATGAATATAAAGAACTGTTTCTCTTTTCTTTGGGAGGGGGGTTGACACGCCAGCAGAGTCAAGTTAAGCATTTTCCAAAGTTTTGACACACCGAGCTCAAAAGGTTTGCCATCACTGTCCTAGGGTTTTCTGTTCTGCCAGCATTAGAGCGCAGTCCTAACCTGGAGATAGGCTGGCACAGTTAGGATTGCACACTTAATCCTACAAATCTGTTGAAGCTTCAGGTGAAGATTGGTCTGGCCCCTGAGATAAGGGTCACTACAACATTAGCTCTAAGAAACTGAGCACGACTTTTCAGCCCTCTTTGTCCTCCCCATTCCTCACACTCTCAGGCCAAACAAGGAAACTTGTCTCTAACAAGGAAACTTGAAGCCGACTTGGAAAGCAAAAGGAAGGGAAAGGGATCCAAGAAAAATATCTTAAGAAGTGAAATGAGATGCGGACAGGAAGGCTGCCTCCATCTGGAAAGCAAGGAAGCCACATATTTCACCACACCCTCTTGCATAGTCTTGTGTTGTCCAGCCAGCCGTGGAGATGCTGGGAATTCTAGAGACATACATACACCTTTTGCTTGTTAGGGCAGTGCCAATAATAAAGCAGTGGCTCAAGGCACAATTACGCATTTGAGGCAACAGAAGAAGGGGCTGTTGAATAATAATAATAATAATAATAATACTTGAATTTATATACCACCTTTCTTAGGTCACCAGATTTCTCTAATGACTATAATGACAAGGCGGTTTACATGGGCAGACTTTATTCAGAAACCCGAAGGTTTTTACAATTTATACAGAAATGTTCTATCTTTCAAGAACTACACACATACAGATGAATCTTTCTGAATTTAGTCCTTCTTTCTGGCCACCCGTTTGTCTTCTTGCTGGCTGATAAGCGGCTTCCCTGCTCCCACCAGAGAAGTGGCTGAACTTCGGCACAACTCCCCCTCACACAAGGCAGCCGAAGCTCAGCTGTTAATCAGTCGCAATTAACGAGGTCTGCCGCTCACAGAGACTTCCGGCTGTCCCGAACTGGCGACCTTCAGATCTTCAGCTCTTATCTTCAGGCAAACGGAGGCATTAGCTCTCTCGACTAAATCTTCTGCCCTCAATCTTGAACCCTTGCTTTTCCCAGCTGTTTGCTCAAAATTGCCTCTTAGCAGCTTACAAAATCACAGGTTGCTACTGGCAGGGAAACAAGTGGCTTGGAGGAGGGCGAGTTTGAGGAGAAGCAATTTGGAACGCAAGGGTTGAACTGCACCTGTTCAGCCCTGCTGGTCCCACGGTTGATCTGGAGCCCCCCAAGACTGATAAAAGAGCCCTTGGATGGGAGAAAGAACCTTAGAACTGTACAGTCTGTAGTTCTGCCTTCAATCCTAAGAGATGTTTGCCAATTTACAGCTTACAGGTATCTTTTTATGAAAGTTGGGCATGTGGAAGCAGGTTTAAATAAGACAAAGTTGCAAACCAGTTTTCCTTTCGTGAAACTGCTGCTGCTTGTAGGCTCACTACTAAAACCAAAATGGAAGAAATTAGGGGTAACTAAGAGCAAAGCTCGGCTCTTAGAATAATGGTTCTCTGTATGGATGGCTGCCCTGTTATTTGGCTGAAAGCTCACCTCTATACTCCGATGGAGCTCAGAACTGCATCCCAGTTTCTGCAGTTCATGTCAGTATGTCAAACAGAAAGAGTCTTTAATGAACATGCTCCTGCTTGGCACAGTGAAGGTTCACATTCAAGGCACAGGACTGTCCCTCTTGAAAGATCAACAATGGAGAACTTTGGGTACTTAGCCCATGGACATAATTCTGATGGTTACACTCATAAAGGGTTAATATTTATTTATTTGAAAAATTTATACCCCGCCTTTCCCATGCTGAAGTAAATGCCCAAGGCTGCTTACATGAGCAGGCTAGTCTAAACCGCCATTTTTTCAATAGGGTTTTTACAAATCTACAGTATTCTTGTGATCTGCCAATCCTCAGGCCCAGATGTGGCCTTCCCAGTGTGGTTCTCTCCTTTGGCTGCCTGCCATCACACCTCAGCAGGCAATCGTGAGTCAAGCCTGGACAGGCCCTCAAGATAGTATTCCCATCTTTGCCGGCTGGCCTCCTCACACACACACTCCACCGCAACTCTCACTTGTGGTGGGCTAATCAGCTCCACAGCAACTCTGTTCTGCCATCACAGCTACTGCAGCTCGTCACAGCCTGGCATCCGTCTCCCATCCAAAAGCAAACCGCAAACATTCTGCCTCTCATATGCCTCTTGGTCTGGCACTTTCCCTTCACTTTTTTATGTGCCAGACAAAAGCTAGCAAAGACTTTCCCCTCAAGCATAAAGAATGCATGGGGGGGGGCAGGGCATGTGTGTCAGCAAGTCTAGCCCCAGAAGCACCCAGGAAGGGAGGGAGGGGGTGGATCCTGGTGACACCAACGTGCACCAGGAGACTACCCCCATCATTTTGCCTGGTCCTTCCCTTTTTTTCTCCTCAGACTTATGCCAGCTATATTACTGGTGCAGGTCCAAGGAGATCCACAGAATATTAGGAAGCTTACCTGAAAGTAAAGGGGGGGGGAAATTGCCTGACTATAGTTGTTGTTCTGGGTTTTTGGTGTTTTGGATATTGTCTAATTTTTACATGGTTTTGGATTTTGTTCAGATTGTTGAGTTCATTTTCTGATGGCCGTACTCTACAATTAGCGCTCTTTCTCTCTCCATCCTGCTGCAGTTTGGTTTTTGCATTCAAACCTTAGGGTGGTTTATTATTTTTTACAGTAAAGAACGTTAATTTGTAGTTTATTTCTTTGGGTGTTTGTTTACAGTAATTCACAGAATAATAACGCAGGGAAAGAATTGAGGCTGAGCTGTAGTTCATATGGTGCTCATCCCAATACTGGTATTTTTAAATTGAAAAAAGTCCTCTCCTGGCTTTCACCACTGAAGCATAACGTGGCTGGCAGGCAAACTCCTTTTGGGGCCCACAGCAAATGCAAATGTTCCCATTGAAAACGCAGGCGCCAGCTCCATATGGAAATTAAGCACTAGACAAAACACAGACAATGTGCAAAATCTGCAGCGCTAGGCTCATCTACATGGAAGTTCATCGTTTTGGCCCCGATCCAGCGAAGATTAATCAGACTAAGAGCCAAGCTACATAGTATGTACAATTGATGTTAGTTTGGTGTTTTGTTTTGAATAATTTCTCTGCCCCCAACATGAAAAGCATAAATAGGAGGCTGGTATTTGAGTGGACAAATAGTGAGAAGGAGGGGAAAGAGACTTCAGAATCTTTTTCTCACCAGTTTTTTGTCTGGAAAATATATAGAGGCTCCTGCATCTCTTTCATCAGGAGCACAAAAGTAGCGGAGGGGCTGATTTTGAACTGATACATGGCTGGAAGAGAAAGGGTTAAAGCAGTGTGTGCGTTCAGAAGTTGGCTTTCAACTCAAGATTCCCAACCTTTTTCAGGTGCTTTTTCTTAAAAGGGGGCAGCAACAAGGAGAATCACACAACTACATGAAACTTGTAGTTTAGCCCCTCAGACCCATGGAAAGTAATGCAACTAACAGCCCAATCCAGAACTGCCTGGCCGCCCCGGGAGCAGTGGTAGCCAAATGGACTACTAATGCATCCAGCGGCAGCAAGGCACTTAGTCTCCCCAGGAGAAGTGGATGTTCATGTGGCGTGTCATAAACATGCTGTAAAGTGCATTTGCATCACTCTCGGAGACAATAGACTGGCACACGGATGAGCACTGTCCTCTCCGACTCCGAGAGTGGTCCAAATGCGTTTGCGACACTCCTGGGCCGGCACAAATCCCGTGTGCCAGCCTAATTCCAGGTTAGGTTTGCACCCTACATAAATAAAAGTACTATTCCTGGATCTTGCCCAAACTCAGATTCTTTGTACTGCTACTCTCTCAGTAATGAGAACTGACTTCCTTTTAGATTTCTAAATGTATCTACTGACCCACTGAAAGCAAACAGCATTTGAGTCCCAAGAGACTCTCCAGTTGCAGTTCTACTCTGTTAACAATATTATACCTGATTTATACCATCGATGTTTTGTTGCACAGTGTGTTAGAAACGAATTAATAGTGATTCAAGATGACTGCAGTCCGTAAAGGCTTCCTACACCTTGGACATGATTCAGGATGTCTGGAATCACTAGCTTAAAAAAATACTTATTCTCAAAGAAGATACAAAAAACAGCAGCAGTTCGTGCAATCTGGGATGGGGACTACAAAAAAAATAGTGGAATTAATAACAGTCAGCAAATTTAATAATGAAAAATGCTTGTCATGTTTCCCTTGAGAGAAATTAAAATGAAAACGTCTTAAATCTTAAATCCGTTAACATGTTTGAAATCTCCAGTAATGCGTAAAGCCTATACAGGCTGATTATCCCTAATCCGGACTGCTTGGGATGGGAAGTTGTCCGTATTTTGGATTTGCCTGGATTTTGGAATAATTGCATAAATATAATGAGAAATGCTTCCTCTTGCACTTTTCAATGTTACCCATTTGGGTGCCTGCTGGCCTCTTTGACATTTTCAACAATATCTGTATAGGCACACACCACAGAGCAGATCATAGAACTTACTCTGTTCATGGGAATGAGTTCATGGGAACTTACTCTGTTCATGGGAATGAGCACAAGACCTTCTTTCTACAGAAAGTAAAAAAAAAGTCTTGGACAAAAATGTCTGGATTTCAGATGTCCAGATAAGGGATCGTCTACCTGTCCTGTATTTTGTCTTGCAAAGCAAAGATGAATTCCTAAATGGAGTTTTTTTTAACTGTTTCACTAATCTATCTATCTATCTATATATATATAAGAGAACGTGTGTTTGTACGTTTGTACTTTTGTACGTATGTTCCGCAACGCCTGGATCGATCGACACGAAACTTGGCACACATACACCTTGCGGCCTGGCGACAAACACTACGGGGTTCACACACGCCTAAGACTCCCCGGGGGGTGCAGGAGGGTTTGAAACGTCAACATGATTGCAAATGGCCGACATCGGTGTCGAATCTGTTGTTTCCAGGGTCACCAAGACGAGCGGCGATGACCACGATGCCGTGGGACTCCGGGTTCGCCCCTCCCTCACCATGGGGGGGGCAAAAAGGGGTGGAAAACAAACCATTCACCATGCCCTCCTGCAACGCCTGGAGCAATTGACGCCAAACTTGGCATGTGTGTGCCTTGCAGTCTGGCGACAAACACTGCAGGGGTCAGACCCCCATCGCGCCCCCGGGGGTGGGGGTATGCGGGGGTCCCCGCATGAAAACGGTCAAAAACGGCAGAAATTGGCGTCGAATCCGTAGTTTCTGGGGTCGCCGAGACGAGGGACAACACTCCTGATGCCATTGGAGTCCGGGTTGTCCCCCCCAGCATGGGGGGGGGCAAGTACTAAACAAAATGTCCGCGATGCCCCGATGGAACGCCTGGACCGATTGGAACCAAACCTGGCATGCTGATGCCTGGCGGCCTGGTGACAAACACTGCGGGGGTCAGGGCCCCCTACCGCCCCCGGGAGTGGGGGTACGCAGGGGGCCCCATGTGAAAATGGTCGAAAACGGCCAAAATTGGTGTCGGATCCGTATTGTCACCAAACTCGGCATTCGGATGCCTGGCAGCCTGGTGACAAACACTGCAGGGCCCCGTAGCGCCTCCAGGAGGGTACGCAGGGGGCCCCACATGAAAATGGCCAAAATTGGTGTTGGCTCCGTAGTTTCTGGGACCGCCAAGACGACCAGCGATGCTACTGATGCCGTTGGAGTCTGTGTTCGGCCCCCCCTCGATGAGGGGGGCGGGAAGTGATACGAAACACAATGTCCGCCATGCCCCAACGGAACGCCTGCACCGACTGGCACCAAACTCGGCATACGGATGCCTAGCAGCCTGGTGACAAACACTGCAAGGGTCAGGGCCCCATGGCACCCCGTGGGGCTACACCAGGGGCCCCATGTGAAAATGGTTGAAAACAGCCAAAATCGGTCTCGGATCTGTAGTTTCCAGGGCCGCCGAGACAGATGGTGACGCTCCTGATGCCATTTGAGTCCACGGTCTGACTTTGGATACTTTGTTACCCAGGCAACGCCGGGTTTAAATTGCTAGTTTGAAATAAAGAACTAACCTTCCCTCAAGTCATTAACCCAATGTTTTTGGTTTGCCCTTTCCTGTAGCAAATTGCACTGTGCTTGAGCAGGGGACCCGCTGACTCAAGACATCTAGTTTAGTTTAAAACCCAAGTCTATGCATTCTAAGTGTATTTATTCAGAAGTCACAGTATTTTCTCTCAAGTAAGTGGGCATAGGATTTAAGCCTAACAGTCCAATTCTATGCTTTCCTAGTACCCAAGGCTACAGCGCCACCGAAATGGCTACCGCTGTATCCTATGGGGCCAAGGAAGCTGCTGCAGGGAATAAATGTTCCCTTACCTGTGTTGAGCTACGGTGGCCCCAATAGGTCTACTCAAATCTGTGTCCATGTTCGAGTGGGTGCAAAACCAAGAAGACCAATGTCAGGTCCCCTGGCTTGGGAGGGGGCACAGAATATCATGGCAGAGCCTGCTAACATCTCCACCCCTCTCTCAAGCCCAGCTCTGCCCTCTCCCCGCCTTCCCCATGCCCTGAAAACATGTAGCACCAGCAACACTCACCGCCACCTGTGCCTCAGTGTTGTCATCGATCTGGCACTATGTCGGCATCGTCGGCATGCTGCTACTGCTGGTAGTAATGTGCCTTTTGCAACAGTTGGAGCCAGTGGTAGCAGCAATCCGCCAGCGCAAGAGGCCTAGGATTGGGCTAGTCTTACATGAACTACTAGCACTTGTCCCATCTCTACAAGCAAATGCCTGAGCACCTTACCACTTCACAGTAAGCACGTTTAGGCTCAACCTAAAAAGCCAGATCACAGGCAGTACAAACGCAAGCGCATTTCCAGTTTCAGGAAGGGGAATTGCCACCACATAGAATGAAAGGATTATGGTGCCAGATCTATTTTGCACAAATATGTTGTTGTGCATTTATTGTATTTATTATTTCATTTGATATCCTGCCTCATTAAAACAACAACAACCACCCTGAGCCAGCTGACACCTTGTAATGGTAAAAAAAAATCATAAAACAATAACTACCAGCAATAACTAAACCAATGGAAAACAAAATTAGAAACAGCACAGCAACAAATAAAATGATCCAGCAAAAACTCGAGAAGCAGCAAGCAGTAAAACAAAGACAACTATGAATTGAAATACCAGGGCAAAAAAATTTGATTTGCCCTTTAAAAACTATGTCAATGTTCCAGTGTATGCCTACACGGATAACATGGAATCCAGAGGATGCATTACATCCTGATGGTCATTTCAGCATGAAATGTATATGGCTTCATTCCTCTACCAGGACACTAGAGGGTTTCCAGTTTGGCCTTCCTCCTGATGTGCTAGTTTTCTACTTGCAGGCAGCACTTGACTTGCCTGTGAAAGGACTATACCTATAATAATATAACTATATTAATATACCTAAAGGACTACACCTATATACTATACCTATAACTGCCAGCTGAAACTGATGATATTCCTGGGGATATTTTCCCCCAACGTGACATAATGTAACCAAGTTAAGGAGGCCCTTTGAATGTTGAAATGATCAGGATTACTTTGGGTGAAAGCACGGAAGTGGTTTTCAAGGATCACATGATAATTTATGCCGATTCCTAGATACTCCAGACCGATCTTGAATGGTTGGCAATCCTACCATCAGTTGACCAAGAGCTCTCAAGAAGTGTATCCAATTATACATTCACAGAGGTACCTCACTGCTGCTGCTACTACTAGGTGAAAAGTCCAAAGGCTTACATCAGACCTGGCCTGCATGATAGTCCTACATGTGCTTTTCAAAGGATGCTTTGAATCTCTCTTGCAAAACACCCCAGTTCTCTGAGCTAGGAATGCAGCCACATGGACAGGAAGACTGTAAACAAGAGGAAATGATAAATGACAGTGTATCAAACTTGGGTTAGGTGTCCAGGGAGGACCTGCAGGGGAAGCTTAGGTCTGGATTTATTTTCCAGCATCATTATTAATAATCTGGAATCTAAACAGGTCAAGTTAATGACATCTGGAGATGATATCATAGAGGAAGCTGGCGAACGAGTCAACAAAGAGACAAAAAGGAATCCAGAGGGGCCCATGTGGAAGGGAAACTGTGAAGAAGGAGTCATTCTCTGCACAATCCTATGCATGTCTATTCAGAAGTACTACTCAATTACATTCAATGGGATGTACCCCAGGAAAGTGTGCACAGGATTGCAACCATGGTTTAAACACAGAACCTTAAACAAAAAGGTAAACGCTGAGATGGTGGAGCCTGTAAGAAAATGGATACAGGCACTTTGTAAAAGTCTTACTTTAGACAGGCTGGGCTATGCAAGAGAGAAAGCAGTTTTATTTGTCACACGTACACCAGGTTCTCCAAGATGACATAATTGTGGAGTGTGCTAGGATTATGATCCAGAATGCACTGCAAACCTACAGTTCTGATTGGTCAACAATCACTGAAAAAAAAGGTAAAGGCTTCCCCACAACCGAATGGTCTAGTCGTGACCGACTGTAGGGGCGGTGCTCATCTCCGTTTCTAAGCCTGTAGAGCCGGCGTCTGTCTGAGGACAAGCTTCTGCGGTCATGTGGCCAACACGACTATAAGCCAAGGCGCAAGGAACGCCGTGACCTTCCCACCGAAGTGGTACCTATTTATCTACGTGCATTTTTAGGTGCTTTCGAACTGCTAGGTTTGCAGGAGCTGGGACAAGCAACGGGAGCTCACTCCGTCGCTCCCCCTTGAAGAATTCTCATTGGCTTTTCATTGTGGACCAAAAGTCAATTAAATAGCTTTACTTTGAAAGAGTGTCTGGTCAGAGGCAGAGAGAGACAAAATAAAAGGGGCAGACAGCGAGAGAAATTGTTGTTTGGTTGTGGTTCTTGCTGGGATTCAAGAGTCAGTTTGCCAAGATCAAGAGGGAAAAGAGGAGGCTACACATGCACACAACTGGACTGGGTAGTATGTCCTTGGCAGAAAGCGCAAGCTTTCTCAAATGGGGGCAGAGGAAAGGCAGCAGGATGATATTTGAATGAATATCAAAGGTGTCAGTTGGTTTAATAAAGGACTTACAAAAACAGCACACCTGGGATGTGCAGTGCAGGTGTGGCAGGTGAGGTAGAACCACCTCCCACTGGAGTTCTTTGAAAAGTGCCACCACTGCTATTGCAGTGGCTGTGATCCCGCAAACACTTACAACCCAGGGGTTCCAATAGGGCGGTTCTGCCTCACCTGCCGTACCAGCCCTGCACGTCCATCCCCCCCCACACACACACAGAGAGAGAGAGAGAGGGAGAGAGGGAGAGAGGGAGAGAATGGAAGCGCTTGAGTTTGCTCGCTCTTTGGACCTCACATCCTTTTCACTGAATAAAACATGGATTCAATAAAATCTCACTGGTTTAAAACAGCTGAATCCTGATCTTATAACATGTTCCTGATTTTACAGGCTCTTCCCTGATGAACTAGGAAAGGTAACAGGATGAATTGGGAAAGGTAACAAAATTCTGCTGGTAACAGGATGCCCCTAACGTATTGTTGCTTGAGACAGCGCAGAACAACCTTCAGTAATGGTGGAATAAAAAAAGAAAAACTATTCAGGCAAAGAGCTAATGTGGGTTTGAGATATTTCAATATATGTGGAAGTTCTAAATCTGATTTTATTTCTCACATGTACACATTTTTTTCTAAACATATTAATTGACCATATTGAGGAAACAGCTGTTTTTATCCAAGAGCTGTTTTTTAAGCAGAAAACACACTTCTGTTTTAGGCAGAAGACACACCAGAGAACAAATGTTTATTTGTGGCTGTTAAAAAGGCAATATTTGCACTTCCTATTTGAGGCAGATATCACAGATGTTGCTGTTCATTCACAATATTGTCACAAGAACTGTCTTTTTAAAATTAGAAACTCTCCTAATTGGGACACATTTGTTTTGCATTCTTGCCTCCTGTGGATACATTTGTGCACTTTTAAAATAGCATTTTCCCAAATAAAAGAGCTGGGCTAAAAATATGACAGCCTTGTAAAAAAATTGCTAGCCCACTCTGTCGCTGCCTCTTTCCTGCACTAATGCCACCCAGCTATCAGCAGCATGTTGTTCTCTTCAACTGCTATATAATCCACAAGGCTGTTTGTTAAATTTGGTGAGAGAACCTAAGAGTGCAATCTTAACCTGGAGTTAGGCCGGCACAAGGGCCACTGTAAAGTGCGTTTGGACCACTCTCAGAGTCAGGGGGGATGGCGCACGTCTGTGTGCTGGCCTTTTTGACTCTGAGAGTGGTCCAAACATACTTTACTGTGTCCCTTGTGCTAGCCAAACATTGCTGGCCAAACTGTGCCAGCCTAACTCCAGGTTAGGATTACGCCCTGTGTCAGCTACAAGGGCAGGTTTGATTGTGCTGCCCTGATTAATGCAGAGCAGTGCTATGCAACGTATTTACAGTTCATTTCCCCCTTCTGGCCTGTAGCTCTTAGACCAGTGTTTCCCAATCTGGGGGTTACGTTTGCATTCTCATTTGGAATGCTACCCTTTAAGGAAGATAGCAATCTGACCAGAGCAAGCAGGTGCCATTAATATGGCACTTCCAGGTTCTTGCTGCCACCACCACTGCCACAAATTGCATGCAAGTCAAAAAGGGTTTTTTTTATTTACTCAAGAACCTGGAAGTTTGGGTCCCCAGTCAGGTTGCTACCCTCCTTAAGCGGGTAGCACCAGACCAAAGGTTGGGAACCACTGTCTTAGACAAAGAGGGAGACAAAGAGCCCAATCCTTTGAGTGTCTGCACAGAAGTCTCATTACAGTCAATAGGGCTTACTCCTGAGTAAGTGTGGATAGGCTTGCAACCAAAAAAGAGCGCTAAAAAGAACCTCCATGTTGTTGGGATGGGGGCACAGATATAGGTTTCACATTCTTCCTTCTCGCTTTATTGCTACTGACTTCAGGGAGCTGAGATAAGACAATCACACATCCCTCTTGAGTACATTAAAGACAAAAAATGAACTGAGTACAAGTTACCTGTAAGACCAAGGGGAGACGCTGTTGAGATTGATGGGGAGTCGGTACTTCTTGTCCACAGCTGGCCTGCCCCCTGCTGGACAACTTACATTGTGGTCCTTTTCCAGTGGTTCCAGCTGCAGAGTATGGTGGAATGCACTGAGCATGCCAGCTGTCAGTCTCCCATACAGCTGCTCCAGAAGCTCCTCGGGTCTGTCGGCGCAGGTTCGAGCCCGCACAGGACGCTTGCTCACCTTGAAAGCCTCTAACCCAGAGAATGGCAACCCATACAAGATGAGCCCAGCAAGCACCCATACCTACAAACAAGAGAGAAAAGGTAGAAAAGCTGCTTCTAGGTATGCATTTCACACACTCCAACAGTGCAAAAGACTAAGAGGTACACTTGTTCTAGTTCACAATGCTTCCACAGAAATTTAAGGAGCAAGCCAAACCTTTACCTTTTTATTCAATAGGTTCAAATGCCATTTTTCTCTGTCCAGAAGGAGAATTAAAGTTCAGATACTTGCACAGAATCTCAAACTCTATATACAGGCATGCCCCAGTGTCCACTTATTCAGTATCCACGGTTTCAGTTATCCACGGATTCTATGGATACTGGGACGCCTATTAAAAAGATAGCGGAACATGAAACAAATCTCTTTTTTTTACCTTGTTGCAGCAAAACCACTAATGTTCCCCTATCTTTAAAAAGGGACCCCCAGTATCCACAGTGGGGTCCGGAACAGAATCCCAGTGGATACCGGGGCATGCCTGTACAAAATATTTACTTACATATGTTCTTTATAGTCTATCTTTCTTCTATCACGAAATTCAAACTAATTTACATGGTTTTCCCAGCTGGTCACTCATTTACACACTGACCTTCAGCAAGGCAATTATCTTACATGCACAATCTTCTCATTATTTTCTTATCTGATATATTTACACCCCACCTTTTATTCAAAAAAATCCAAAAGATGGCTAACAACATAATTTAAAATGCACCCGTATAGTTAAAAGACAATGAATTGTGTTATTAACAGCACTGATGTCCTGTTAGAGGGGAGGGAGGAGATCTCCTCACTTATTCTCCAAACATACAGTAAGTGAATCAAGAAACATTTTTCTCCCTTGCAATACTGGAACCAGGGATTATCCAATGAAACTGACTGGTGGAAGATTCAGGACAAGTCCATAGACAAAAATATGCATTTCCTCACGCAGCACACCTGTGTGAATGTCTGTGTAATTTACTGTCACAAGATGCGATGCTCGATGGCCACTGGCTTGAAAAGGGTTTGATAACAATTCACGACACTGGGGCCGGAATGCCAGCCACACTTACGTGGGAGTATGTCCCATTGATTACAATGTCTGAGTAGACTTGCCTAGGATGGGCTCCGAGTCGCAGAAACAGGCTTGTATATACGGCTGATTCAGTACCGGGGGAAGTTCCCCGGTCCTTTCCCAACCAGAGGCGTTTCTACAGGGATGGCAAAGCTCTAAGTTTTGCAAGAAGCCTTACCCTGTCATGTAAATCCCTCCTCTCCCTTGCTGCTGTAGCCAGTAAGCAACGCCAAGATTGGCTAAAACGGTGCAGGAGAGGAGTGATTTCCACTGCAAGGTAAGGCTTCTTGCAAAACTTAGAGCTTTGCCATCCCTGTAGAAACGCCACTGTTCCCAACCTGCACTTAACTAGGAGCTCGCCCGGCGCGCCTGCAACGCTGCCCCCCCCCACCCGCTGTCGCGCTCGCACCACCTTGCAGCGCCCCTCCGCCGCCGGGCTGGGCTGGCGGGCGCCTCGGACCGCGCTTTGCACTCGCAGCCTCGGCAGAAGGAGGACCGAGGGTCGGCTTGGCCGGAGGCTGCCGCGACGGTCGAACCACCGACGCCCAAGCGCGCCCCTGCCGCCGAGGGCCAAACCACGCGGCTGCGGAAAACGGGCGCTGTGCGACGGGGGCTCCGCGTGGCCGCCGCCGCCGCCTCGCCCCGCAGCCTAACACGAGTCCCCGGGCAAGCCCCGCGCAGGCCAGGCGGCCCGGACCCCCCCCCCGCCCCTCTGCCACCCCCCTCGCCGCCCTTACCTTGGCTGGCTGCATGGTGGGGACGCCGCGGACGCGCGGCCGGGCGAAGCGGAGGCTGCCTCCCAACTCGCCGCCCGGCCTCTCGCGCGGGGGGGAGCGGCAGGCAGAGTTGGCCGCGTGCCCCGCTTCGCACTGCGTCGCCCCAGCCAGCCTGCCGGGGCCAGGAGCAGGTTCGGCCCCACTGGCGGCGGGGCTGCGCCTGCGGGCTGCTCCTCCGCTGGGGGGCGACTGGCGGGGCGAGGCGGCTTCGGGGGAGGGAAAGGTGCCGCCGCCGGGTCTTGTCGCGGAGCCCCGGGCAGGTCGAGGGGACGGAAGGCGACTCAGCTGCCCCGTGGCTCTTCCCGCCCCTGGGAACGCCAAGGAAGAGTTGGACGTGACCCACCTGCTACCGGCTCCTGTTCAGGCCTGGCCCAAGGGCAGAAGGCGCTGCTGCCCAGGCCCGGCCTAAGATCTCCTGGGGCCTGCCACATGCTGCCCCCCCCCAACGATGCCCCAGTAGCCTCTGTGCCTCCTACTCCAATGCCTTCCTTTTCCTGTGCACAGTGAATACAAACAGGCAGAGAAGCGCACTGATGCAACAGCCTCAGTTGGCCTCATTGATGGGCCGGCCCTCCCATCAAGCTGAACGGCATGCCCCACCCACACAGCTTTGCCCTCCAAGCACACTCTAATCAAACCCACCCAAAACCATCCCGCACTTGCACCTTCCTCTCTCCTCAATCCCACCCACCCTCCTGGATGAAGCCTGGCCCATCATTAAGGCAAGGCGAGGCAATTACCACTGCCATTCCTCCCTCCCCCAGGAGTAGCCACCCTGCCAGCTAATGGGGCAATCGCCTCTCGTCCTGTCTAATTCTACCACCCGCTCCCTATTACTGAATAGCAGCTTCTCCCATAGTTCTCCCTTCTGCCATTCTCGCCTCTCAGAGGAGCAATGGTTCAGAGGGCAACCACTGCTGGGAAATAGTAGTTCCCCTCCTGCCTGACTCTGCTACCTATCCCGTTACCAGCAGTGACTGGTCTCACGGGCACCCCTGGAGGAACAGATGGCCATCTTCCACCATGCCACCTCCCTTTGCAATGTGGCAGGAACAGGGCAAGAAACAGAAGGTGGAAAGGAATAGAGTAAGGGGCTGCGCAAGTGGCTTCCTCTTCACATCTGCTTGTGCCCCCCCCCCACCAAGCCATAGAAGAGCACTGGGAATAAAGGTGACTGAAAGGCCATAACCAGTTACTTGGCTGTGGTGAACTCTGCTGCTGCGGCTGGGACACCTCCCTTATGAGGAAAGGCTACAGTGCTTGGGACTCTTCTGTCTAGAAAAAAAGATGCCTGAGGGGGGCTTTGATTGAGACATACAAAATTATGCATGGGATGGATAAAATGGATAGAGCATACAGGGATGTTTTTTTCCCTCTCTCACAATACCAGAACCAGGGGACATCCACTAAAATTTAGTATTGGGAAAGGAAACACTTCTTTACCCAGTGGGTAATTAATCTGTGGAACTCCTTGCCACAGGAGGTGGTAATGACATCTGGCCTAGGCACCTTTTAAAGGGGGATGGGACAGATTTCTGGAGGAAAAGTCCATTGCCGGCTACAGGCCATGATGGGTAGTACAACCTCCATACTTCAAAAGAAGCTGCCTCAGAATGCCAGATGCAGGGGAATGGCAACAGGATGCAAGTATCTGGTTGTCTTATGTGCTCCCTGAGGCATAAGGTGGGCCACTGTGAGATACAGGAAGCTAGACTAGATGGGCCTTTGGCTTCTTACATTTTCCCTGTCAGAATGGGAACAAGAGGGATTACCTATGTTTGTTCTACCATTGAACTATGTTCCTTCCCCAGTTTATGAAGGGGGAATAAGACCACTACAAATAAGCTACTAAGCATTAGCAATTGTTCTGCTTCCTTGTCTCTGAAAAGTCACCCTCCTTTTATAAACAGTTTTCTGGCAGAACCATTAAAATTGTGCTGTAGCAAGTTATCTGAAAACAGCTTGTAAAGGCTATGTTGCTTGCTGGATATGGTTTACTTCCCCACTTCAAATCCTCATTAATTCATGGCTTGAGAAGGTGATAGCAGATCATTTCGAGAACAGAAGCATCATTTCATCATAATTCTGCTTCTTTTGGTTTTAAAACTTGATGTATGAATAAGCCTTAACTAAGGGAAAAACTCATTTAAACAAAAGGGTGGTATTTGGATTTTCTACTAAAGTGTATCTTTCAGACTTGCTGACTTTTACAAATAAGTATGACAGAAATGCAGAAAGGAAAACAAGGGGCCTCTACCAGCTGAAAGGGTTTTTGTTAACTTACAGGAGACACAAACGCATAATTTATGATTCCCCAAAGATTTGTTGAGCTGGATCTGACTTTAACACATTTTTCTGCTACAGCTAAATTACCACTCTAGTAAGCTCAGAGAAAAAGATGTGTCAGGGTTTCCGTGCTTATGTCAAAGTCATGATTCAGCTAACTGAATCATGATTCAAAAAAAGAGCCCAAAGACCACCTTTCAAGTCTGTTATGACCTGCTATTCAAATCTGTCATTTTTGAAATTGGTAGAGCTGTAATTACTTATTACTACAAAACTAATTGCTTGGGCAATCGTAATTACCTAGTTAAATTCCCTTAGAATGATTCCAGTGATCTCACAGCAGGTATTAAGAGTGAATGGTGTAAGAAATGCAATCGGAGTGTTTTAATTCTCTTCCCTTTCCAACATATTCACGTTTTGCTAGATGGTTTACTGGAGGTACACATATGCCCATAGGTGCAAAGAGAAACAAAGATCATTTGAAAGGTACGGAAAGGTATGTGGAAAATTAGACCAGCAATTATGAACAGCAACTCACTTCATCGAGAAGCATTAAAAAGGCACTTTGTTGTAGTTAGGCTAGCACAAATAAAGAGGTCCAATATGCATAAAACACAACAGGCCTTCACTGTGGCCAACTGTCACAGGTGAGGCCCAGTAAGAAGACTCAATAGTGAGGTCAGCATAGCACATTCTGATTCCTCTTCTGTTTGAATGGAACAAAAGATAAACAAATGTGCAGAGTGCTCCAGGCACAGTATTAAGATGCTGATACCCAAGGGCTGATAAACACACAATTCCACAAAAGCAAGTGGCAACAATACAGTAACTCGTATTGTCCAGGGCGAGCCTGACACGCACGTGGCCCCGAGGTGACCTCGGCTTGATGGCCCCTATGGAAGAAGCCGAGGCACTCCTCTCGGGTCAGGCTAGGCCTCAGAGGGTCAGTCTCGTCGTCGGAGGTTGCTCCACCCTGGCCCAACTCTCCTCCTAGGGATCAGAGCGCTGGCCAGCCTAGAGCTCCTCGAAGCCAGCGTCCTATTCTGGACTGCCTTTCATCATGGGCCTTCCTGTCTCTTATAGGGCTTGCCTCCGCCCTTTCTGGGTGCCCCACCTCCCTGGGCTCTGCCCCCCCTTGGAGCCGTCAAGCCTCAACGGGGCATTGGGCTCAGTGAGGCTCACACCTGTGCCGGGTCGGGTTGGGCTGGCCCCGCCCCCGGCATCTAGCCTGGGGACAGAACCTTCAACTGGCGATTGGGTTGTGGGGGCAGCACCGCCCTGGTCGGGGGTCTGTCATCCCAGGCGGAGTCCCCCTCGAGCTGCCCTCTCTTGGGGCCATGCCCTCCGCCCGTGGCCTGATCAGCCGCTTTTGCACCTGCTCGGGTGCCATGGGAGCAGGCACTGGCAGTGACAGCCCTGGAGCTGCGCGCACAGCCGGGGCCTCCTGAACCGCTGTCACCCAGCCCACATCATCGTTCGCAGCGGCGGCAGGGCTTCCCTGCATGCTGCGCAGAGCTGGCTGTCGAGTGGGTCTGATGGCTCCGCAGCGGTCCGCTGCAGCAGTGCCTGTCGGTGGGCAGCCAGGCAGGCAGGTAGCCCCCGGCCCAATCCTCGGACCCCGGCAGGATCGGCCAGGTAAGTCGGGCATTCATTCGGCATTCATTCGGGCCCGACCCATATCTTCAGTATAAATGAAATCTTCAGAGACTATGTAATTTGAAATTCTCCAAATGCAGCAGAAACTGCACCAATACAAACTTGGCAAGGGATGGCAGTTTCCAGCTGTTCTTCAGCATTCATAACTCTAGAATCCTCAATGCATTAAGCCCTCTCCACGTTCAGTGGCCAGGTTCCCCATCTTCATAAGGTTCAATACATAGATTGTCCTGCCAACATTGTACTTAAAAATCCAGGAAAATACTCCCTCTTCATTGGCTCATCTGAATCAGCAATAAAATACAGTGAACCTTTAATTTTAACAGATCTTGGAAAATACAGATGTTTTCTGCATCATTAAAAATTAGTCATGTATGTTTTGCATATGTGCATCTCCAGTGTCTTAAATGCATTTGGATTTAATGGACTTTTGGCATTAATGGATACCCCCTCTTCTCTATTAGTCTGTTAAATTTAAGGTTCACTGTATACCACTGGTTCCCAACCTTTTTTTGGCCATGCCCCACCTTGAAAATGTGCTTACCTTGAAAATCCTGATCCCCCCCCCGTGACACATAATTATTATACAAAAAGTGATCTCTTATTCACATGGAGGAAGCCTAAGAGGCCATTAACGTGGTTTAAACAAGGTTCCAAAGAACATGGCATCTATGAGAAAAATAAAAGATGGCATGGAAAGAGGGAAATTTAAAAACGTTCTTAGCTTAATTGGTGAATAATAAGATATAAGAACAATTAGCGGGCTTTCAAATTTACTGTTAATAACTAAAAAAAAATTCAAAAAATTCACTGTTAATAATAGCTCATTCTTGAATTGACCCCCTTAAAAACCTAATTGCCCCCCTGTGGGGCGTGTGCCCCACGTTGGGAACCACTGCTGTATACATTTCAGTCAGTTAAATTTGCTATAGTTCATGTCCTGCCATAAGGATGACTTCACATGTGAGTGTGCTGGGCCAAAGTTCATGGTTTCGGATATGCATGATTCTTCCCATCACATATGCACGTGTTTTTCAAGTAACTCACCTTGGAACTGCTTTTCAGTGGCAGTACTTCAAGCATGCAAGTGGAAATAAGCACATGCACAGCTGTGGGCAGTTCTCCTTT
Source organism: Lerista edwardsae (assembly GCA_029204185.1). Lineage (NCBI taxonomy): Eukaryota > Metazoa > Chordata > Lepidosauria > Squamata > Scincidae > Lerista > Lerista edwardsae. Next base: position 11,601,196 of record JAJKFI010000030.1, read on the forward strand.
TCCCACGTGTACAAACAGAACTACCCTGCGATACTTGCAGCAGCATGCCAAACACTCTCCCTGCTCCCCTACTCAATGATGTGCCAGCCTCTGCTCCTCCCACTCTCCAATGCTCTAACTCAGAACTCTTGCCCTCCACATTTCTTCCTCTCTGTTCCCCTCTTCATTTTTCAATCCAAGGAGAAGAAGGAGCAGAGGAGGTCAGTTGGTGGACAGAGATGAGCCCCTGCAGGGGCAGGGAAGACGGCGAAACGGAGCGTTACGCAACGGGCGGGCTGCCGCTCACCCGTTCCTCCCGCCCAGCGTACCCATTAGATGACACTACTGATAATGGGCATTTGCCATGGTGAGCACACGAGTGAATCTTTGCCCATACGCAATGTTTCAGCCTCCTGTTACATCTTGCTTCATCTTAGGACGTTAAAGAATCTTGGGATATACAACATTAAACAAATAAATTGAACACTGAGATTGGTGCAGATTGTCAATAAAATCTATATACAAGATTTTAACCTATTGCTATAAAAATGGTTTACTAAAAATCCAGAGGTCATATGCACTAAATATGCAAATAAATATAATAATTTTCATAAATATTGTATCAAAACCCAAAGGAAACTGTTTTCAGTCAAAGCTTTAAAAATGATTAACCGACTACAGGTTATTCTGGAAGCAAATCATCTCCGAGTTCTTCATCAGCAAATTCATCCTCGTCCATTCTTTTCTTTACTGCTGTTTTCGGTCTCTCAATCTGAGGTCCAAGGGGGTCCAGATAAGAAGCATCTACATTTAAAAAAAAGAAAGAATAAAAGTTAATTCCGGCAGCAATGCTCCCCCTGACAATTACACAATCCTTATTTATACTCCAAAGTGGTCGTAGCCTTTGCACCACATTTTTAAATTCTGTGCCAAATCCTGCCAAACAGCAAATGTCTTTCCACTAGTGATAGGACCCTACCTTCCCTTCTGAATCAATTCTGGGATTCAGAACAGCAATATATCCTGTTCTACATCTTGGCTTCTGTTGCTGGCTAAAGAGAACTGCTATTGCTGAAGAATAGCAATATACAAATTTAATAGAACTGGCAATATGGTCGGCCTGCATCTTGCATAAAGGTCACAGAGGCAGCCTGTAAAGCTAAAACAGCATAAACTCCAAAGAGCCTTGAAAATCTCTAACATTTGGAAAATGTGTCAGACTAGAGGAGAGACCATAAGCATCTTCTTCCACCGATCTTAGGCTGCCTCCAGGGCATGTATTTAGAAAGCAGAATGGCAGATGGAATCATCTGCACTAATTAAAACTGCAATTTGTTGTTTGCAGATCAAGTATAGTTGAAATTGTGCAAGTCTACTGTGCACAAGATGTAGACTGACCAATACACTTTATCCCACTGTTGGATATATCTATGTGGGACTGATGCACAGATTGTTAATGGAATTATCATTTTACAAGATTTTTTAAATTGCTGTGACTCGTGAAGCTACTCTGAAAACAAAAACTTCACATACTGTAAAGTAGGCATATAGTGACTTGGGATCTGATCCTGCATGTACTTATTAGCCTTGCATACATTAATAGACATTGACATTACCTGGATCATGTTTGTTCTCTCTCTCCTCCCCCCCCCACCCAATCCCTTTTCAAATACAGATCATGCCTCTGTATCCACTGATTTGAATCACCACTAATACTGGGGTGCCTTTAAGCATACATACTAATATCTTAACATGCCTACAAGGAAAAAAGGGGTTAAAGTCCCATTTCCTACATTTCATTACATGCCATTATTCGCTCCATCTAGTGGCTGAATGTTGTATAGCATCTATAACAATGCATTCTAGGATGACAATGGAGACGCAAGAAACCTGGGTCTATAAAGAGACTTTTCCATTGATTCCACTATCCACTAATTTTGGTATTCACTGGGGGTTCCGTTCCAGAACCGCCAGTGGATAATGAGGCACGACTGTACTCGCTTGGACCATTTCAAGCTTATAAATTTAGGATCGTGTGGCTGCAAAACCAAAATGGTGTATAGAAAAATGAAGATTGGGAAGCACTTCAGATTGTTTTCTAACTTTGGATTCTCTTTTACTTTTACTGGAATAGCAGAATTTTTTAATCATGAATTGCACAAATGATTTGAAACACCCAAATTTGCACTTGTTTCTTGATTCCACCAGGATTGTAACAGGCCACTGACCTATTTCCTTATGAGTGCTGCTTTCATAAGGCTCATTTGTCCCTGGCAAGGACTTTAGTTTGGCGCTCAGTCGCTCCCCTTTAATGTTGATGCTACCAGGATCTGGCAAAAGAGAGAAAATATTGCATTAAACAGGTGGGCTACAGAAGTATGACAGAACACACACAGGGCTTTGTTTTCTGCTATAAGCCTTGGCACATTGCTTGATGGTTCAAAGCACCTACTTTATTCTAAATTTAATACACTAGATTTCTCTAACGGTCACTGAGAGAAATTTCACTGACCTCTTGGTGCTTCCAAGGCCAAACTAGGCCCGTTTTCAGGAGAACATGCAGCTGGAGAATGAGAAGCCACAATGAAGGACAGAAGGCAAAGAAGAACCCATAGCAGCAGACAAACAAGTACAGGATGAGAGAAACCAGACAGCATGACGACAAGCACATCTTAGATGATGCAAAAGAAAGTTAAAGTGATGATATTGAGAAATGTATGGAAAAAGGTTATGTCCACACAGCTCTAGTCTCTGAATCAGTCCGCGGTGCCTGCTGTCTTGGCATAAAATGTGGAGCTGGCTGCCAATCCAGGAGTCACACAACCCCAGCACTGAAGCTCTTCTGCTGCTACTCGCTGGACCACAGGCCTGGGCTCCCCGTGTTCTCATTACAACGGAATCTTTAGCATGAGAATTGGACTGGCTTCAGCACCATCCATAAGTTCAGGTACCCACAGACCGCCCAATTTTCAAAGGGGCGTTGTTGTCTCTGAAGGGGGGAGAATAAAGATCAATCCTATTGTTCAAAGTGCTGGCACAATAATATGCCCATACTCAGCGTTGTCATGCAGCCGGAACGCTGGGCAGTTCCGGCTGCATGACGACGCTGCCCATACTGCTGGCCTCCTCTGGGTCACACAGGGCCTCTGCAGGCCTCAGGAAGGATGGTGGCTTGAGGAAACCTTTGGCCCTTTTGGAAACAAACCAGAAGCGCCTTCTGGAGGCTTCTGTCGGTCATTCTGAGGCCTACAGAGGCCCTGTGGAACCTGGAGGAGGCCTCCTGGCCCCTGTGGGCAATTTCTAAATTGCTTTTTCTGAACTGCTTTTTAAAAATCACTAACTGCTGACTGACAACCACCCGTTGCATATCTAATTGGTCTGGCAGGTCGTTAAGCAATGCACAGCAGTAGTTATTGCAGCATTCCTACTTTAACCTGCAGATCTCTACTTAATTTCAGTGCTCAGGGGGACTTCTGCTCATCATATGAATAACATACTCTTTATTGCCAGAGAAATAGCAAAACAAAATCATGCCGTGCTCTGCCTCCTGAATGACATGTGGCCAAGGATTTAAGAAAAGGGTCTCAGTCACCTTGCTTTTGTTTACTTAAGTGTTTTTTTCTGCTATTTAATGAACACTGCTATTTAAAAGCAGTATTTCTGTTTCTGAAGATCACATTTGTGGTATGAAAAATGGTGGTATGAAATCTGTGGTATGAAAAAAGGGCACAGGCCCTTAGAAAGAAAATTGAAAACAACCAAGAGTGTTTGTCCAAAAAGATTGCAGCAGCTTCATGTTGCTTTGATGTAGCAGCGTGATGACTACAGCAAAAATATTGCTTATAACAGGGATCGTTCCTATATCTTGGCATGATACAGCCAGCTAGGAACAGCTACAAATTCTTTGGCAAATGTTTTGGTGGCCTGGCTCCAGAGAAGCACATAACTAGTTCTGCATGTCCATGTGAGTTCTTAGTGTCAAACTATCTGTCACATTAAGCATGAAATTGGCCCTGATGTACTGAACATTTCTTTTTTTTTTTAAATAGCAGCTGTAGGAGGGCCCAATCCAGATTGCATCAGTAGTGTGGGGGAGAGGGCTTTAACTCTCTGCCGCCGTGATATCCAAATCTGAATCAGGGTTCCCTGCAGTAACTATTTGCCACAGGAAAGAATTTCCTATTGGTGCCAAACAGTTTGTTTAAAATGACAGGATGGTTAAGCTGCCAGCATTGCCTGAAGCTAAGCAGGAGAATCTGTAGTCTAATTTTTGGATGGGAGACAGAATGCCTGGCTGTGACAAGCTGCAGTACCTGTTGTGGCAGAATGGAGTTGGTTAGCCTGGGAGGGAATGCATGAGAAGGCCAGCCAGCAAAAGAACAGAGTACAACTAGAGACACCATTAAAGAGGACCTGTCCAGGCTGGACTTAACAATTGCCTGCTGAAGCTCAATGACATGCAGCCAGAGAAGAGAACCACACTGTGAAGGCTACAACTAGGACTGAGGATTTGATGAATAATAGAATACTGTATATTTGTAAAAAAAAAAAACAAAATTGAAAAATGGTGGTTTAGACTAGCCTGCCCATCTAAGCTGCCTTGGGCATTTGCTTCAGCATGGGAAAGGCCGGGTATTAATTCTTCAAATGAATACATAATATTTTTTCAGAGACAATTAAGTAAGACAGTCCCATCAATGGGACTTAAGCTTGGATGTCTCACTCCCTTGCTTATGAACTAAACAAATGTAATGAAGCACAGCTTTGTTTATCAGTAGCAAGGGTGAGGAAACATAGCAATAAAAAACGGGAAGTTGAGGCTCCCGGGATTCAGCCGGGATCACCAGTGACAGCTTCCAACATGTTTGTAAACATAACTTTGCCCATATGACATGGTTACAGGAGGATGTTCTGTCTTATTGGAAGGTTTGGGTGGCAAAGAATGTTGTAAACTAGAGTAGCCTGCAGCCCACCAAGCCCGGCTCTCTGTGAAACTGATAATCCTGTGTTTGCTGCTTGCCTAGGGCCGCAAATTTAAAGACCGAGAGTTGTCAAGCACCCAGCAAGCCATAATTCCTGACTGGCTGGTTGCTTGCTGGTTGGGTAGGTAACATATGCTGCAGGTCTGTTCTAGACTATCACAGTCCCACAGACCACAAGGTACCCCCATTTCATTCCCCACAGTCCCAAAGCTCTTAGTAGCATTAATTGTGTTCTCTGTCTCAGGAATTCAATGTTCTAAAAGCAAAGTGCTATGTGCAGCTTGGCTGCAGCTGTAATTAGATACATTTCAGAAAGCTTTCACGGCACTACCTCAGCGCTAACCTGAGATTTCTCATGAGATTTGATCTTGTGCATTTGGGGTTTAGCTACCCATGCGCTTGCTTTTCATGTGGTCTGCTGCAACCATGTGGTGGGGTTGGAGAAACACAGCAGCAACTTTTTTGTGGGTAATAGTTCTAATGAAAATTCATGCGCTTGTATTTGATACCTACCTGATATAAATATTTGCTGATAGACAAAATAGCAACTGTAAAGCTTCATTTCTCACAATAATAACATTGATAATATTAAGAACCTAAGAGAGCTGGACCATACGAAAGGCAGAGCGCCGAAGAATAGATGCTTTTGAATTATGGTGTTGGAGAAGACTCTTGAGAGTCCCCTGGACTGCAAGGAGATCCAATCGGTCAATCCTACAGGAAGTCAAGCCTGATTGCTCCCTGGAAGGACAAATCCTGAAGCTGAAGCTCAAATACTTTGGCCACCTCATGAGAAGAGAGGACTCTTTAGAAAAGACCCTCATGCTGGGAAAGATTGAAGGCAAAAGGAGAAGGGGGCGGCAGAGGATGAGATGGTTAGTGTCACCGAAGCGATGAACATGAAATTGAGCGAACTCTGGAAGCTAGTGGAGGACAGGGCCTAGCATGCTGTGGTCCATGGGGTCGCAAAGAGTCGGACATGACTTAGCGACTGAACAACAACAACAACGCAACTAGATGCTATAATCAACCAAGAGAAATAATTGCTTTTATTGCTCAATAATTGCTCTAAACCTCGGCAGGAGGTTTAGTCGAGAGGGTTAAAGCCTCTGTTTGCCTGAAGATAAGATCCGAAGGTCGCCAGTTCGAGATCACCGGAAGCTTCTGTGAGCGGCAGACCATGAGAATTGCGACTGATAAGAGTTGAGCTATCTCCAGCTGCCTGTGAGAGAGAAGTTGTGCTGGGCCAGCTGTTGCTTTGGTGGGAGCAGAGAAACCATCTATCAGCCAGCAGGAAGGCAATCATGCAGCCAGAAAGAAGGACTAGACCACGAAAGTTCCATCTGTATGTTGTTGTAGTTCTTCAAAGACGGAACATCTTTGTAATTTGTAAAAACCCCTTGGGGGTTTAGAGAAATAAAGCCTGCCTATGTAAACCGCCTTGAATTAAAGCCAGAGGAGCAATTTAATGACCAAGGAAAGGCAATATATTATTATTATTATTATTATTGTCTTGCTCTCCAGCTTGATGTTCTGTACCATGCACACAATTCTGTATTTTGCACACAAAATAAAGAGAGAGCATCTCCAGACAGGCACAGTTAGATGTGTGAGAATGGATTCATACAGAGCTCAGTATAGCCCTCTTCTCACCTCATTCTTTTCTGGCTGGCTCTTGGACTCCAGCTAGACGTAACAGTCACTATGCTGTGTTGGGTATGTCTATGCATGCCTCTCATATAGTCACAATAAGCCGCCCCTGTCCTCCATATGGCTCCAGGCTGCAACCTGCTCCTACTCCAAGCAGGTGTAATTTGCAGGACTGGGCCATGGGGAGTAGGGAGCTGGCTGGTTGCATATGTAGCATCTTTGCTTTCAGAAGCCTTCAGTTTGTGTCATCACCATTTCACCAGAACTTACCTCCACCACCACTTCCTTCTCTGCGGGCACGAGCACTACCATCTCTGCCAGATTTGACACGCTATAGAAACAGTAGTATAGTTATTATATCATACAGACACGCTATAGGAATAGACACAGGTAATATTAAGCAACCTAAAGGCAGAGCAGTAGAAGACAGGCGCAGAGCTGACAACACTGCACGGCCCGAATCGTGGAATAGGGATGGGCTTGGATGCAGCCTAACGGCCGCATCCCAACCCCAATTCCCCACCCCAGGCCAGCATGCCTTCCAGCATATCCACCCCCCCAATCCAGTTTCTTCCTCCTACCTGACCTGAAGTTTGGCTGGTGCTTGAGCAGCATGGATAGGCCTTGGGCCAACACTGCTGCTAGCGTCAGCCCAATGGCATTAGCGCTGACGCAGGGGTGTCTGTTAGCGTCCTTGCATCGGCATTAGTGACGTTGAGCCAACGCAAGCAGTTAGCGTCTGCCCAAGGGCACAAATAGGATTGCACCCTGAGAAGTAAAGCCCTGTATCCCCTGCTCATTTTGCTTACCTTCAGTTTCAGGTGCCTGGATCCAGCCACCTCACAACAAGGCTGGGTTCAGGGCACCCAAAGCTGCAAATAAGTGAAAGCAGAGAGGGACTCCATGGGTAAGCTACACCCCTCAAGCTACCCTGGGCGGCAGAGAGAAGGTGGGTGCATACACATTAGATTTCGAATGCTTTTACTGTATGGCATAATTAATAATATGGTGTAAAAAGTGGCACATCATAAAAATCTAGACACTCACACAATGCTGACATAGACTTGGAAGGTTCAGCAAAGCAGTTTCAATAAAATCTATATTCTTTTAGATCAGGTTCAAAAAAGACAGATGCAGTAAAGTTGGAAGGCTGCAGCTGAGAAAACACTAAAGGTATTCCTGAAGCAAGTTTCTAAGAAACGTCTTGTACTAAACCCTTGTAAATCCAAAAATGTTTTATTATTGATACAAATAGAATGCCTGAAAAGAAATGGCCATCCTCCAGTTTTAGGTTTCTAATATTCTTGGCTTAGGACTAAAAAGATTTAATTAATTTGTTGTAAAATGTACATTTTGAAATAAAACCTGCTAAATATTTTAACACTCATTTAGAAAATGAAGTTTTTAAAAATGATGAAGGCTATGAGATATATTTCAAGCTTTGCTTGAGAAATGCTTTTGCACTTTTGCACCGAAATGCTTTTGCACCGATTGGGATTTTTTACATTTAAACCCCTTTTTTCACACCCTGGATCTTGTCAATTGCACAACACCTACATTAACATTTTTTTTTTTAAAAAAGTCATCAGATCTGAGGTTAATGGCACTTACTCCCAGGTTAGTGTGTACAAGATTGCAGCTATAGCCATGGAATTGTAGCATGTTGATTGGTCCTTTCTCTATGCAGCTGTTAAGGAAGTTGGCAAATGTGATTCTGTGACTGGTGGAGGAGCAGTTATGGAGATACTTCGGGAGCCCGGCATCCGTGGATTTGACTTAGCATGGATGCCAGTGGATACTGGGGTCCAATGTTAAATGGCTTTAAACACACACACAACGTCGTCGAAATTGGGTTTCCTACAGTTTGGCAGCCAAACCTCGCCGTTTTGAAGCCTCCACAGCTGTTTTTAGACCTGAAAGACCCACGGCCGGATTGCGCAGAGGTGCCTTGCTCCTCCCAGGTTCGCCCCAGAATGCATCGCAGTGCTTTCTGGGATGAGGCTGGGAGGAGAAAGGAACCTCCACACGACTTGGAAGTGGGCCTTTCTGGTCTAAAAACAGCTGTGGAGGCTTCAGAACAGTACGATTTGGCTGCCAAACAGTAGGAAACCCAATTTTGACATGTTTTGTGTGTGTTTAAAGTAACTTAAAATTGGAGTCCAGTATCCACGGATTCTGTATCGGGGTGTGTGTGTTCCGAAACAGAAACACACACACCCCCTGGTGGATACAGAGGTCCCACTGTAGTTGTCACAATTGTGTTCATTTTTTCTTTTATCACTACTATATTTCTGCTTAGCAAAGCCAGTATGAGCAGCATCACAGCAGTGGTCATTTCTACTATCACAGTATCAGGTTGTCCGCAAGACACAATAAAATGCTGTCCAGACCTCTGTTCTAAAGGTTAAATTAAGAACACTAATTTAAAACAGTTACTTTAGATGAAGCTATGAAATAATGTAGATTTTCTTAAAAAGAAATCAACATACCTGCTCCCTGATTTCTTTCAGTTTTTCCACTCTCTTAAGCTTTGTTGCATACTCTTGGATTTCTTTGAGCCCCATGTCTGTGCAGAGTCGGACCAGGAAGCGGAGACCTAGCAGTACAATGGTTATATTAATGCCCATTAATAGACTTCAAAGCAGGTGGAAAAATTAACGAAGTACACTGGCTATGAACAATGGCCAAAACAAACAGTCCAATGATTTCACCGGCTTAAATACATTTAATTCAGCACTGAATTGTGACAGATATCTTTATAGAGTGGCAGTATGATTTACCAGATATAGCAAAGATGTAATAAAAAGAACAAAATTTAAAAATGTTACACAGACACGCAGCATCAGAAACTGACATACCCAGTGATGTCATTCAGGGGGAACAGACCAGAACGGGCGTTCCGGATCCTAACGGGCTCCGTGGCTGCTTCCGTTTCCCCCCCCCCCAACATTTGAATTTGAACTCAATAGTGAGTTCCTGTTCCTAAATCACTTGAATGACACCACTGGACATACCCTATTGCTCCAGTGTCTAGTAAGCAATAGGGCAGCAAAGTTGGGGAGTCAGCAGCAAGCAAGTTGGCAGTCTAAGGGGGCGCCAGTCTGCGGGTCCTGGCCCAGGTGGCACCTAAGCAAGGGATGCAACTGCACATGCATTAGGCAACATCCCATGTGCAGCCAACCTGTGCATTCTGCTTTGTCTTAAATGCTCCCCTACTTCCTTCTATCCCATAATGCATCGCAGATGGTCCCTGATCCAGTGATTCCTTCTGGCTCTAGAACCCCAGGGGTTCAACATAAAGACCTTTTCCCCACAAGGACTTTCACATTCATTTCCATGCAAGGGACAGCTTCGTGTGCACAAATGGATGCTCCCATGGAGAATCTCCTTCCTGTAATGTAAAGCAGGAAGCCCACATGGGGCCCTGGATCATGCCTGGATCAAGTTTATTTCAAGCAGCAACTTAATTGGCACTGGCTTGCCACAGATTACTAAGGCAGGTGTTTATACTGTACACCTTATCAAATCACTTACATTCAGCATTATCTGGAAACTTTCTATGGATCACCTTGTATGTATCAAGAGCTTTCTGATAGTTACCTGTTAGCAAAATTTAAAAATGTTACACAGACACGCAACATCAGAAACTGACATACCCTATTAAAGCACCCCCTACCTTTTTCACTATTTTATTTTTGGAGAGAGATCAAGGAATCCAGCTAGAAATCTACCTTGTCTTCTAACTACTGTTATTCAACTGTACATATTAAATGATAAGCAGAAATCCTGTGACTGCTTGGCATTGTTAACAGAATAAATAGCATTGTCACTGCAGCACTGAAAGAGATACTCTTATAATGGGGTCCTTGATAGTAAAGTAAATACTGAGGACAAGCCAATCTCTGGATGCTTGGAAAAAGTGAGGCAAATAGGACCAATTAATTAGCAAACAGTCTGATCATTGCAGTAGCCACTTTCAAAAACTGAAAGCAAAATTAAAACTTATAATGAAACAAGGTAGCTATTACGACTGCAATCCTATCCATTCGGGAGTAAATCCCACTGAAATCAGTGAGACTGACTTTTGAGTAAACATACATAGTATCAGGCTGTTAAAAAAACCCACCTCAACTTTCTGATTGACGGTTAGGGACAAATGCTGACTGTTAAAAGAAAATAATATTTTTGAGAGAAAAGTAAATATGAAATCTAGTTAGTAACATGCAGAGCAACATACCACTTCTTCTGTAGCAACTAGCAACCATCAATTGCCACTTCACCTGAGTTGGTCTGCAGATAAACATATCATGATAAGTGTTATGGGACTGATAAAATGTTCTATGAGTATAAAATATATCCAGGAAATCCTCCACTAAGTGGATTTAACTCCAAATGAATTTAAAAAATCACTAATATGAAGGGATAAATATGTTTCTAGGCTAGTTTTAATTTGGCAGGACAGCATGCAGGATTATGCTGCAGCAGTGCCATTGCCAAATTATCCTGTTCAAATTAATAAAATCTGAAATAATATTCCTTAAAACAGGCATTTCAACATTTAGTAATTATTGTATTTATTTAAAAGATTTTATTGTGTCTTTCCTATGCCAGAGCAAATGCCCACAAAAGCTTACAATTCAGATTGAAATATGCAATATATAAAAACAATAAATAAAACCATAATAAGGGAACACAAACAATTGGAAATGGGTAACTGTTTATAATGACTACTACGGGGGGGGGGGACGTGGTGGCGCAGCGAGTTAATCCACTGTTGCTGGGCTTTCGACCGCAAGGTTGGGAGTTCGAGACTGCGTGACGGAGTGAGCTCCCGTTGCTTGTCCCAGCTCCTGCCAACCTAGCAGTTCGAAAGCACCTAAAATGCAAGTAGATAAATAGGGACCACTTTGGTGGGAAGGTAACGGCGTTCCGTGCGCTACGGCGTAGAATCATGCTGGCCACCATGATCGGACAAAAACGCCGGCTCACAGGCTTTGAAACGGAGATGAGCACCGCCCCCTACAGTCGGTCACGACTAGACCATTCGGTCGTGGGGAAACCTTTACCTTTACCTTACGGGGGGGGGGGCAGACAAACAAGACATCACACAAACCCAAGATGGAACAAAAAATGTACTTTGTTACCGATACACCCTGCAAAAATGAGATTACTGCCATAGGATTGAAATAGAATGAAGAGATGCAATGATCAGAAATGAAAATGACCTAGCGTTTTATTTGTTGAAAATCAGTAGCAGTCTCTCTTTTTACATGGCAGCTATTAATTCAGGATTAATAATGTGGAATTTTATATGCAATAGTAAAATATATTTAATCTTTTTAAAAAATAGGAACTGAGGCTTCTGTGTCATGGAATGAAAAGTCCTTTTCACTGGCTTTAAGGTCACATTCAACTAATTCAGCTCTTCCTACATTTTGCCCTTATCTACGAAGGGCATCATCAAAAGACTAAGATGACACCTGAAACGACAGTTACTTAGGGCACAATCCTAACCTGGAGTTAGGCCGACACAAATCCCTTGCGCCAGCCTTCAAACGCACCACAAAGTGCATTTGGACATCTCTCGGAGTCAGGGAGGACAGTTCATGGACATGTACCATCCGCCTGACTCCGAAAGTGGTTTGAACGTGCTTTATGGTGAATTCGCGACACTCCTAGGCCAGCACAAGGGACTAGTGCCAGCCTAATTCCAGGTTAGGATTGTGCCCTTAGTTAACCAACTGTTCCATCTAACTGCTGTCCAGTTCCATTTTTCTTCTTAAAGGCACCGGTTGTTCTCCCTTGCTCTCCATTGAACCTGAAAATAATCTGAAAATCTTGGGTGTTTAAGAAGAGGGGTCCAAGCATGACTGAGGCTTAGAGTCTCTTCTGTCCGATTCATTAAGCATCACATGAATCGGAACTATTTTATTCAATGAAAGGGTACAGGTAGCATAAACAGTAGCCTGGCACCCTATTTGTTTAGAAACAACTTTCAGGGATGTAGTAGTACTTAGCCTGTGGTACTGTACCAGAGCCCTGTGGCATCTTAAAGGTGAACACATTTATTCTACCATAAGCTTTCATAATCTTCAAAAGTTTGTGTTACAATCAGGCTGCAGTCCTATACACACTTACCTGGGAGTAAGTCCCATTGAACTAAATGGATTTACAGGATTGTGCTGTAAATGTATTAGAGTCCAATCCTATCCAAGTTTCTGGTATTAATGCAGCTGCAATGCAGCCCAAGGTAAGTGAACAAATGTTACCTTGAGGAGGTCTCCCACTTTACCACAGAATGCAGCATGCACCCCATTGGGACGGCTATATCAGCCCTGGAAAGTTGGATAGGATTGGGCTCTAAGATACATTAAGTCGTTAAGAGATTTTCCGTGCAAGCCTATGCATGTCTACTCCATTATGTTCAATGGAGCTTACGCCAATGAAAGTGTGCATAGGATTGCAGCCTTTATTTATCTGAAAGACTCATTGTTTTCTGAGGAATTTACTTCCAAGGTTCCCTGCCAAATTCCCTGCCAGGCCTCCCCAAGGGCCCTAATGCCCACACTAGGCTAACTAGTTTACCCTCCAGAGCAGCCTCAGAGATAGGCAAGAGGGAGGGGGTTCAGTCACCCACTGGGCCTCCTTTCTTCCAGCAGCTTTGATTGGGATCACCGGCTGGCCAGCCTCCTCCAGACTGCCCTAGCTCCAAACGAAGTCTAGCACCAACAAACCCCACCACCAAACAATAGGCAGTCAGCTTGCCCAAGCCATAACTGCCTCCTCCACTTGGTGGCTCCAGGGGCGTGACAGACATACAACAATTCCCAACAATAGTCTCACAAAACAACCTTACCTTATCTAGTCCTTCAGCCAGTTCCTCAGTCCGTCCTTCAGGCAGGCAGTCCAGCCAGCACTCCATCAGTCCAGCACCTACCTGGTGCCCTCCTCCAGCACCTACCCAAGGTACCTTCTCCTACAGCTCCTGCCTCCAACTTTATACTGAGGCCAGCCAATCAGTGGGCAGGCTTTAATTCATCAGCCACACCCATCTGCACCTGTGCTAACCTTCCTTCATAGCCAGGGGCCTCATCAGCCTATAGCTGTGCTCCCCAGGCTTGCAAAGATCTGGGGGTTAACCCTATAATCCCTGGTTTGTCTGGGACAAGGGGCCATTGCTGATACCACTCCCTATCTCCTCGGGGTATCTCCTGCCTTTTCCAATACATATGCTTACACTCCTAATATTTAACCCTGAAATCTATTTTAATATTCCTTTTTTGATTAAAAAATACTCTTCCAAACACTTGGGCATTTCATGCTACTGCTGCTGCTACTTATATGGACTAATCAAAGTGTGGTTGTAAATCAAATATCATCATGTATCCTGGGATTATTCAGGGGTTGTTGAAATGAAGGGGGTTTTCTAGACCACCTAAGCAGATGTAATAGCTCAAAGCTGCATTTTTGCTGAAGCCTCAGCATTCCTACTTTGAAAGCTGCAAAAATATCAAAGGTTTGCAGTAATTCAGGAAAAAGTGCCCATGTTTACTCTGTCATTCACAATGTAAATGTACGTCAGTTCTTATGCTATAACCAACATACCTGGGCTGCAGAAAGAGTCTCCTTACCAATGCTACTTAACTAAACACACAATAACAAGCATTACTTACTGAATGAGCGCTGCTCTTTCAAAGTAGTGAATGGCTTTTTCACAAAACTGAGTGTCAATGTAATAGGCTCCAAGCCATTCAATGACCTCAATGTTTGACGGGAAATACCGATAGGACTGACAAAATAAAGAAGGTGAAAGTAATGCAACATTAGTGATAAACAAAATATTTATTATGCTCCTGAAATATCTTACTCACTTGCTTGTTTAGTTCTCCAGATGCTGCATATATGCATTACATGACATGAATGAGAGTAGTGTGCTATACTATATGCTAACCAATCTCTAAAGAGAACATGCTAGTTTTCACAACAAACAGAAAACTTCGTAGAAGACTTGGTTGAGATGAGGGCCCTATTTTTAATGCGTTTTTATGCATAAACTTTGTTGAAGGAAATGGCCTTTTTTTGTTTAGTTTCACAATTCATTTGTTCAAAATCAGTACAATTTTCTAGCTATAGGTATAGATAACATTTTCTAGGTATAGATAAGTTTCCTGCCAATATGTTGGAAGTATATTTTATGTTTTGAACAGAAGAATGACCTAATTTTAGAATTACCATTTACTGCCCAATCGTATCCAATTTTCCAGCACTGATGCAGCTCCAAGGTAAGGGAACAAAGGTACCCTCACCTTGAGGAGTCCTCTGCGATTGGTTACTTGCCACAGAATGCAGCGCATGTCCCGTTCAGTGCTGGAAAGTTGTTTAGGTTTGGACTGTTAGTTGCTTTGAGTAGGAAAAAAGGTTTCTTCTACCAACCTAACATATCTAATCAAATGTACTTCTTGCGCACATTCATGCTGAAGATCGAAAAAAGCAAGGAATGACCCACCTCTCCCTAGTGCAAAACTGAAACATCACAGCTATAGACAGCTGTTAAGAAAGAGTACAATAGGAATGCAGAATGAATGGATCGAAGTGAGCTTCAAAGGAACAAAGAAGTGCCTGGGTCTGCATGCTGCTGCAACCAAAAACAAATAAGTAAAGCAGAATATTGGCACATTCTATGCCACTGGAGTTAGCTTAGGCTGCAATCCTATCCAGTTTAGGGATAATGGGCCTAACTTCTAAGTAGATATGCATAAGATTGGGCTGCAAGTATATATTTTAATGGCGTAACGGCAGAAGTATGCCTTTCTCTTCTGCTTGTGGACTTCCTAATGGCAGCTGGGGGGGGGCACTGTGGGAAACAGGATGCTACAGCAGATGGATCTTCAGCTTGTTCCAGCTGGGCTTTTTCTGATGTCCTTGGAGTTTTCGAAGAGCCAGTTCATACCCTTTATGGAATGTCTATTGCAGAACATGAAATCATGCCCATAGAATTCTAATTTTAAAGCCACATACCTCATAGTAATATTGAAACGCTTGGGATTTATCCCCTTCAGTATCATAGAGTTCTCCAAGCTTTGCTAATGCATGGGAATCAGTCGGGACAACACTGATGAGTTGCATAAGCCATTCAATGGCTTGATTGGGATCCTCCATTAGTTCATATCTGAGACATTTTCAGTTAAGGAGCTTCTCATTGTGACTTCCTTGGGGCATTATGGGGATTCAGATGCAAGGTTTATCTAAACATGTACAACAATATGCATAAGATCTGATACATACAACTTTACTTTAAAAAAAAAAAAAAAAGATACATGCTTGCTATTTGGAAGAGAACCTGGGCACTGTTTCGAAGGATAGCATGGAGCTTCAGAAACGAATCCAACGCCTCGTCTAACCTGTTCAATTTTTTTGTATGTTAAACCTGAAAACAAAAAGGTAACAAATATTTGGAATAAACAGTGAATTACAGAGCAGAGAAGCAGAAATGTAAGAATAAACTTGTTTAGAAAATAGATTCATGCTCTACCAACAATCAGGTTGCGGCTCACTGAGGGGTCTTGACCCACAATTCGGGAAACACTGCTCTAAGTGCCAGTCGCAAACCTATGTCCGGGGTGGGGGGGCGCAAAAGCCCCAGGCATGGCGCTCCAGGGGGAAAGTGGCGACGAGGCAACTCGCCTTGCTGAAAGGCTAGCAGTTTCAGCCTTCCCGCCCTCCCCTGTCATTGTACAGCGGCAGAGCATAGCAGCGCTAGGGGGCAGGGAAACAGCAGAGGGGTGGACCACCCCCTCCTCTGTCCCTGGGAAGCCCATTGGTTGAGTCTGCAACTGCTAAGTGCTCCAGTGTAGCAATCCAATTTTGGCATATGGCTTTCTAAAGGACACAGAAAGCTCCCCTTCCCCTTTAAGGGGGCATCTCTAGAAAACACAAAAACATACAAGTGTGGTACTGGCCAATTTCCACCAAAAAACCCACAGAAGCCTCCTGCTTAGACAAGAGTTTTGTCTTGGCACTGCTGTAGTCATGCAGCTCTAAATAGCAACAATTATGTTTATACTACCTATTATTATTTAGTTACTACAGTTTTAATCAAAAGTTTGTAATGCACAGAATCCACTACTTTGAAGGACAAGTATTATCCCCATAATGCCATGCACAAGCTTTATCTTCATCCAAATATTGTTGACCTACCAATATTATAAAGTGCTTCAGTGCAGGAAGAATCGTTCCTTAGAGATTCCTTATAGAATTCTGCTGCCTTCTCGTACTCTCCATTTGCAAAAAGGGTATTTCCTTTATTTGTGAGAGCAGATGGGTTGTATCTATCAGAATTTACTGCTAAATCTGCATAGTTGTTTGCCTGTGTAAATTCATTTTCCTGAATTAAACATATAACACAAATAGTACATTAGGCTTCCTTTAGAAATCACCTGTGTTGCAGATTATATTGTGGTATCCATTATCGACAGCATATTCATAATTTTCATTGATATTTTGTATCACTTGCTTTTTACATCCCAAGTCATTTTCAGGATAACAATCCACTGCTTCAGCGACATTTAGACACAAGTGCACAATGCTTTATGCATCTTAAACCTGACCTGGCTCAAGTTCCTCTGCTGCCTATGAAAGTCTGGTGTGGTCCACCTGTGGCTTGCAAAGTGTGCTATGAACATTTTCCCTTCCCATCCCCAGATCTTCCCCCAAACCAGCCCTAGATCACCCCCTCGCCATTCCCTTCATAACTACCTTTTACTAAACTTATGACCCAATCCCACCAGACCAGAGCATGCACTGCTACTGATAAGAGTGTGCACTGCATTTATTGTGGAGAGAGAACTAAAAGGCCCAAGAGAGGTAAGTAAAAATGTTTTTCTTACCTCTCCATAAGCTGCCTATCCATAGGCTGCTTATGGGTTTCCTCAAACCTATGTCAGCCCTTTTGCTGGCATAAGACCAAAGAGAGGCAGGCGGCATTTTCAAGCTACGAAGGAGGCACGGGATTTTGGTGTGAAATCCTCCCTCTCAGGCCCCCAAACTACCCACTGCCTGCCTGATCCCCAACCTGATTCCCTCCCCAAACTGCCCCCTGCTCACTACCACCATACCTGCCCCAGGGGGCATTTGGGATCCTATGGCAGGCACACGGAGCCTCTAGTAGTTTGCACCGGCAGCTCCAGAACCTTTTGTGCTGCTATAACAGTAGCAGACTGTAAGATCTGCTGCCATAGGCCCTGCATAGGATTGGATAGCCCATATTATTTACTAAAAAGGAGCAAACATAGGGAGAGTTCCAAAGGGGCTGCATACCCTTAGATGAATTAAGGGATACCCCACAAAGTTTACTCACCAAGAAATAAAGAAATGAAAGATTTGTTGCAGCTGCACTTTTAACTCTGCTATCCTTTTTTTCGAACATCTTTAAAGTCTCCACAGCCTAGGAACAATAATTAACAGGTTACACTGAAAACTATTCAGATACATAAAGGATGATTCACTTGCTCAATAGCTACACTATAGGAAACAACACAAAATCAATGTTTAAAATGGGCCAATATATAGCCTGCCTGTTCCAACCCAGGTTAGGATTGGGCTGTAACACTTCTCCCCACCCCACCCCACCCCACCCCCACAAAACTACTCCTAATCTCCATTACATAGTGAAGGAATATAGTACTTTTGGCTCTGGATCTACATTAACAGGAGCATATACTGTAACTTAAGGAAGGGCTGCTTTTTTCAACCCCTAAAAAGGTCTAAAGTGATGTTGGAATATGAAGAAGAAATTAAACACAGTCAATTATTTTATTTAAAAAACTGCAATATTTTTCCTTGGCCATGAAAAAATAAGATGGTAATCTTTTAAATTTCTTTTGCATTTTGCCTATTTAATTGAAATGACACCTTTTGTCTTCTGTTTTATGGCTTCAATTTGACCCACTTTTTCTACAACATAAAAAGGCTTGTTACAATTCACTAGGCTCCGTTTTCTCCTGCACCCAAGTTATGAAGCCACAAAATTTTAGTTACTTCTTATAATGAGAATGTACCTTAGAACCACGAGCCAAGAATTTTGAAGGACTTTTTATTTTTACAGTTTCCAGCACAAAGCGCATTACTGTCTTAATTTACGAGGTGCAAGAGGTGCAGACGCAAAGCACATGGCATTAAGTTCAAGTTTATTGCTCCCCAGAAAACCACTTTGGAAGAACTTCTACTAGTAGTAGATCAGGACATTTTTTCCCCTAATTATTATGAATTATCTACTGAAACCATTAATTTCTAGAGAAAAACATTTCAAATATGTATAATGTTGTTTTGATTTTATGTTCATGACTACAGATTTTTGATAATCAGCATGAGACTGAAATTGACTGCCATCTTAAGCACTTCTTAACAAGTTCCATTAAAATCTTAAGACTTATTTCCAAGTCATGGCAATATGGATTGGAGTGCAAGGCTTTTGTAGAAACATGTTATAGATAACCCTGTCCAGTCAGGAGACTGGGTGAGGTTCAATATTCAGGGCAATTACATCTAGTACCAGATCAGCCACTGACAATCATTATCTCCAGTGGTGTCATCCAGGGGGAACGTGCCGGAACGGCCATTCCTGAACCTGATTAGGGATAGCTCCGCCCTCCCACCACCATTCGTCGCCGCCTCCGTGATGGACCAGCGTGCCTCTGGCCTTGGAGGGGGCACCTGCTTGCGGGGGGGGGGAGGGGGGGGGGGCGCGCCGGGTGCCCGAGTGAGCGGCGGTGGGGCACACCCACCAGGGCAGCCCGCGCGGCGGGCAGGAAGGCGGCGGAACCGACAGGATGGGCTGCCAATCAAAGGTGAGTCCCGGTCACCGTTCCTGGATCAGTTATTCCACCGCTGATTATCTCCATTTAGATGGAGGTGCAGGAGAAAAACGCGCACACATAAAACACACTGAGGTATGTATTCTAAAAGTTATGGATTGTCAACGTTAAACTAATACTATGCTATATTTATGACAATCTCATGTTGTAAGAGATGTGGGTATTGCACCTACCTCTTCAAACTTACAGCAGCAAACAAAACGGGAAAGATAGTACAAAAGAAGCAGTGATTAAAGGAAAGGAACACTTCTAAACATACAGTTAAACAGAGCTGAAAATCAAGGAAGTATGAATGGCAGAGACATCTAGACAAGATGAATTACGTAAACCAATTCTTACTTTTCATATTTATTTTCTAAATTTAAAGAGGAAAAAGTAGGTAACGAGGTACATATTATTAGACTAACATTGCAATCCTATGCACACTTTCCTGGGAGTAAGTCTCACTTACTCAATAGGACTTACTTCCAAGTATACATGCATAGGAGAGGGCTGTAAGATGTTTATTCTTAAGAATAAGATTCTTAAGGTTTAATGTTATGTTGTAGAGAATAAGGCCTTTGGGATTATCTTTGCCCCAGCAAGTACTTCTGATGTAGTTTGATGGAGCTTTCTAGCAGGGAAGGCAGAACCTCCTGTATATAGCAGAGCAGTTCCAAGCGAGCGGACACGAGCAGCGAGTGCTGTCCTGCGAGGAAGTGCCTCGTCCGCGACCAAGTGCCAGGTAAAAGCGCGTTACGCATCTGTGCGAGTTAAGCAGCAGGGCGAGGAAGCCAGGGCCCCAGACCCTGCCCTTTCTCTGAGAAGCAGGGCAGTTCATCCCTTAATAAATACAGAGATGGAGCCAGACAGCCAGCAGTTGGGTGGGGGCTATCCAGTGTTTTGTACAGAGTGCCACATGTATGACTATATGCCTCTGGGGCATAAGTCGTGGGTGTGTCCTCGGTGCAAGGAGCTCCAGGCACTCAGGGAACGTGTCTGCTCCCTAGAGGCCTTGGTTGCCAACCTGGAGAAGCATAGACAGGTAGTGAGGGTTCATGGTGAGACTTCCGGGGACTTGCAGGCTTCGTCCCATTCTCAGCCAGGCAGCTCATCAGCTGCTGGGGAAAGGAGTCTCAGGGCTGGAGGACGTCAGCTTGGAACAGAGGGAATCGATCCCCCAGCGGGGGGGCCCTTCTTCCGGTGATGAGCCCGCATCCAGTCGCACTAAGGATGCTCCTCGGCGGGAGGGGGGTCGTGGTCTCCTTGTTGTGGGCGATTCTATAGTTAGGAATATAGAGAGAGGGGTCTGTGACGGATGTGAGGACCGCACGGTGACTTGCCTGCCTGGTGCGAAGGTTGCGGACATCACGTCTCGTCTAGATAGGCTGGTAGGGAGTGCTGGGAAGGAGGTAGCGGTCGTGGTGCATGTTGGCACCAACGATGTAGGGAAATGTAGCCGGGAGGTCCTGGAAGCCAAATTTAGGCTGCTAGGCAGGACGCTGAAGGCCAGGACCCCCAAGGTGGCGTTCTCAGAAGTGCTACCAGTTCCACGTGCAGGGCCAGCTAGGCAGGCAGAGCTCAGGAGTCTCAATGCGTGGATGAGACGGTGGTGTCGGGAGGAAGGGTTTAGATTCGTTAGGCACTGGGGAACATTCTGGGACAAGCCAGGCCTGTACAAGAGGGATGGGCTTCACTTGAACCAAAATGGAACCAGGCTGCTGGCGCTTAATATTAAAAAGGTGGCAGAGCAGCTTTTAAACTGATCCCTGGGGGAAAGCCGACAGGAGCCGAGTGGCGTCCGGTTCGGAACTCCTCATCCCTACGGGAAGAGGAGGGTGGAGGAGTACCAAAAAGCAATGGAGGAGTAGGAATTAGAACGTCAAACCTGAGTGTAAGTGATAGTTTGTCCAGTACAAAAAGAGGAGGGGGAAAGGGATCAAAAAACAGTCCCTCGTTAGAGAACCCCATATATAGGTGTTATTATGCGAATGCCCGAAGTGTCCGAGCAAAGATGGGGGAACTGGAATGTTTGGTGGCTAGGGAAAACGTTGATATAGTAGGTATAACGGAAACCTGGTGGAATGCAGAGAATCAGTGGGATACTGCAATTCCAGGCTATAAACTCTATAGGAGGGACAGGGAAGGGCGTGTTGGCGGAGGGGTGGCCATCTATATCAAAGAAGGGATAGAATCCAGCAGAGTAGAAACTGAAGGTGGGCCGGACTCCTCCGTGGAGTCACTGTGGGTTAAACTACCAGGCTGTAAGAGCAATGTAATAGTGGGGGTGTGCTATCGTTCTCCCGACCAAAAACTTGAAGGTGACCTTGAAATGAGGGAACAAATCAGGGCAGTGACCAAGAGAGACAGGATTGTAATCATGGGGGACTTCAATTATCCTCATATTGACTGGGTCAACTGCTGCTCTGGTCAAGAAAGAGAGACCGGATTCCTTGATGTGTTGAATGACTGTGCCTTAGAGCAGCTAGTCATGGAGCCGACCAGAGGACAGGCGACTCTGGATTTAATATTGTGTGGCACTCGGGACTTAGTGAGGGATGTATGTGTTACTGAGCCATTGGGGAACAGTGACCATGCTGCGATTGGTTTTGCCATGCATGTCCAGGAAAGAGTGCAGAGCAAATCTGACACAAGAACCCTTGACTTTCGAAGGGCAGATTTCCCTCAGATGAGGAGACTAGTTAGACAGAAATTGAAAGGGAAGGTAAAAAGAGTCCAATCCCTCCAGGCTGCATGGAGGCTGTTTAAAAAAACAGTAGTAGAGGCCCAGCGGAAGTGTATACCGCAAAGAAAGAAGGGTTCGACAAGGTCCAGGAGGGTGCCTGCATGGCTGACAAACAAAGTTAGAGAAGCTGTAAAGAGCAAAGAAGCTTCCTTCCGTAAATGGAAGTCTTGCCCCAGTGAGGAGAATAAAAAAGAACATAAACTCTGGCAAAAGACAAGTAAGAAGGTGATACGGGAGGCCAAGAAAGCGTTTGAGGAACGCATGGCTAGCAACATAAAGGGGAATAATAAAAGCTTCTTCAAATATGTTAGAAGCAGGAAACCTGCCAGAGAGGCGGTTGGCCCGCTGGATGGTGAGGGAGGGAAAGATGAGATAAAAGGGGACTTGGAGATTGCAGAGAAATTAAATGAATTCTTTGCGTCCGTCTTCACAGCAGAAGAACTTGGGCAGATACCACAGCCCGAACAGCCCTTCCTAACTAAGGAATTAAAGCAGATAATGGTGAATAAGGAAGATGTTTTAGATCAAATTGATAAACTACATATAAATAAGTCACCAGGCCCAGATGGTATACATCCAAGAGTTATTAAGGAACTAAAGAACGAAGTTGCTGACCTCTTAACTAGAGTATGCAACTTGTCCCTTCAAACGGCCACGGTGCCAGAGGATTGGAGGATAGCCAATGTCACGCCAATCTTTAAAAAAGGGAGAAGGGGGGACCCTGGAAACTACAGGCCGGTCAGCCTAACGTCTGTTCCGGGTAAGATGGTGGAAAGCCTTATCAAAGATAAAATCCTAAAACACATAAAGGAACAAGTACTGCTAAAAGAAAGTCAGCATGGCTTCTGTAAGGGTAAGTCTTGCCTCACAAACCTTTTGGAATTCTTTGAAAAGGTCAACAGGCACGTGGATGTGGGTGAACCTGTGGATATCATATACCTGGATTTTCAGAAGGCGTTTGACACGGTCCCCCACCAAAGGCTGCTGAAGAAACTTCACAATCAGGGAATAAGAGGGCAGGTCCTCTTATGGATCCAGAATTGGTTGAGGGCCAGGAAACAGAGAGTGGGGGTAAATGGGCAATTTTCAGAATGGAGAGAGGTGAAAAGTGGAGTGCCCCAGGGATCTGTCTTGGGGCCCGTGCTTTTCAACTTATTCATAAATGACTTAGAGACAGGGATAAGCAGCGAGGTGGCCAAGTTTGCAGATGACACAAAAATTTTCCGGGTGGTGAAAACCAGAGAGGATTGTGAAGAGCTCCAGAAGGATCTCTCCAAGTTGGGGGAATGGGCAGCCAAA